>CATQJL010000316.1:16387885-16987885 GCA_958299035.1 Cylicocyclus nassatus
GCCAGGAGGTAAGATTTTGACACATTTTACAGAATATTTTCGCCAGATTAAGTGGAAATTTTTTATAAAAACGAAAATAATCTTTGCGAATATATCTTTCAAGTAGAAACTTTATCTCCTTGCTAAAAGTCCCCAAGTTTTTTTTTCTGTAAAGCCAAAGCTCGCTCACACTTTTCTGTCTAGGGGCGGAAGTAGTTAATTTTCTAAACACATGCATCCCGAAGTGGATTTTTCTCAGGTTAAAGCGAGAGTATCTTATAAAATAAAGGCATCCTCGCGAAATCTCTTTCTGCAAAAAAATATTCGTCTCTCCGAGGCTCAATGCTCATTTTTAGGACAAAACTAAACCACTATTTTACAACAACCCATGGTCAAAATTTTCGCCAAATTTTGTAGAAATTTCTAACGGTACAGAGGTATTCTGAATTACCTTTTTGCTAGAAGCCCCTAAGCTCATTCGTCCTTCAAGGCCGAAGCTTGCTTTAAGGCCAAAAGCACGGCCTTTGAACCATGCTCCCACAATAGAATCTTTTTTCAGTTTGGGTGAAATTAGACATTATTTGTCGGTTTGTGTTCCTGCCGACTCAGGTTTTTTTTTTCATATGAAGGAGAGGCAATCTTTGCGAAAGTATCCTCTTCGAAAAACCCTAAATGTTTCTCCAGAGGGACCAGGGCTCGCTCACTGCTCGTCTTTGTAGGGGCGGAAATAGAGTTTTCCCAGAGTACATGATTCGAAGATGAATTTTTGCTAGAGTGGAAATTTCCTATGAAGCAGAGATGTTCTTTGTAAAAAGATTTTTCCCCCTAATGCCCCTAAGTCTTCTCGTCCTGCAAAGCATAATGCTCGCTCATTGCTTTATGTTGGGGGGTCCTAAGTAGATTGTATCGAAAAAAGGTATTCTTTCATATCTTTCCGCTAAAAGTTGAGTTTTTTTTGTACCGCGAAGTCAAAGCTGAAGCCTTTTTATGCACATGCTCCTAAGATTGTTTTTGCAAAGTCAAGAAACCCAAGAAATAAACGTTAGCCGCTGAACTTTTTTTTCGAAAACAAAGTTTTTCCTGCAGCAATCATTATGCAGAAAGACCTCAAACATTTCCCCCAAAAAATCAAGCTTGCGCATTGTTCTTCTTTTTAAAAACAGAAATAGGGTTTTTCACAGCACATGCTCTCGAAAGTGGATCTTCCAAAGGAAAAGTCTTAGAAATAAGGGTACTCTTCGCCAAAACATTTTTCTGCTAGGGGCATATTCCTTTCGCGAAACCAAGGCTTGCTCACTCTACTTTTTTAAGGGCAAAAGTAGGGTTTATTTACAGTACATGCTTCCAAGAGGATCTTTTGCCAGGAATAAAAGTTTCTTTTAAAACAGTTGTGTTCTTTGCGATACTTTTCAAAAGCACTAGGCTTTTTTCTTTCAAACCTATATTGCTCATTGCAGTTTTCAAAAATGCGAGTTCTTCCAGAGTACAAGCTCGTAAAACTGGATTTTTGCGAAAAAGTAAAATTTTCTATAAAACGGAGCTTCTCCTCCAGTACGACTACATGTCGTCAATAAAAAAACGAACAAGCGTGGTCTACAAAAAGAAAGCAAATTTTTTTTACTAAACCGTTAGTCGGGACAGTTAGCAACCGTACTCGCGTGTTCCTTGCAAAGTAAAAAATTTACAAAAAACCTACCAATTCCAAAAAAAACAGTCATGGCTTCTCTTTGTTTAGTCGAGCGAACTTGTTTTAAACAACCCTTATATTGACAAGAGCGAAAAGCAAATGCCACTTCTTGGTAAAACGTCTTGCAAAATAACCAGAGATAGAAATGCAAACGGCTGATATGAGTTCTATAGCTTTCTTTCTAATGAGCCCAAGTTGTTTCTGTTTGTTAACAAGTTAATATATTGAAAGAAATGCCACAAAATAATCAGCTTCGTCGTTTTTATTGTATTGTTTGCTCGATCATAACTTTCCATAGAGCACTCGTTCGACTATTTCCAACAAGTTCTCTCTCAAACATATTTGCCTTAAACATACTATTTCTTCAGGACGTAATGTATTTTGGCACATTCGAAAATTTTGCTCATTTTTACAGGATACTCGTTGTCAGAAATTGTCGTTTTGGGATTCTCGGCCTGTCAAACTCAAGATCCTGTCTATATATGGCAAATTTTTTGACAAAAAATGCTTACAGAGTTACACAAGTTGTCCAGCAAGGAGTGCTGAACAAAAAGTCTGTCTGGCATGTGTTTGCTCGTTTTGTGAGAGAGGGTTTGAATTTGGTGAACAAAAAGCTCACAAGTTTGGGGATTTGAGCATTTCACAAACTTATCTGGTTAGAACACATCACTCAAATGAGCAATGTTTTCTAAGTTACTCGAATTGATGTGGCTTCTCAGTGATACATAGAGTAGAAGCACTCAGAGTGAAACTCGCAGCATCAACTTTTATGTTGTCTCATAAGATTGTTTAGCTTTTTACCGCATTAGATGCAGTGTCCCGGCAAAAAGTCGACTTTAATTTTGTGCCTACCCGAGCCTATTCGCTATCCTGAATCCGGAAATCCACACTGGAAAGCGGTGAAAACGGCGAAAAAACTGCTCTAACATAGGAGGAAATTCCGCAGGTGAGCGGGGTTTTCCCTACTGTAAACTCACGCTCCCAGCTTCCGAAGCGATTTTCTCGGTTTCGGTTTCAAGTCAAGCATTTGCAATTGGCTGGTGGCGAGTAAGGACGGCCAACGGAATTAAGAAGATCGCTAGGGAAGTTGAGAGTGTGATCGAAGTAGGGGAGACTCCGCCTACTGCTGATTATCCTTCTGCGTTTAAACCCTTTTTCGCCGTTATCGCCCTCTCCACTGCGGATTTTCGCATTCAAAGCGAAAATGCCCAGGTAAGCATAAAATTTCAAAATCGACTTTTTCTCGGACACTGCCTTTGAGTCAAACATTTTTCAATCCTGAGCAGAATAAAATTCAAGATCCTTACTACAATATACAGTTGCAAGCGGTGGAATTTGTCCAAAACTGCGGGATTGTCGGGATTCGCGGGATTCGCGACTTCACGGGATTTGCGAGATTCGCGGGATTTGCGGGATAAGCGGGATTTAGCTATAACTTCTTTTGAAACAGATTTATTTGTAATCTGCGTGAAGATTTGGCTTCAGTCGCGAAAAATTGGGAGTTAGTTTTTATTTACCCTTATCACTGATATAAGCATTTTATCATTTATCACTGATAATATCACATTTTTGGATCATTTTTGGCATATGGTAAGAAAAGTATTGTAGAAAACGCTGCGTGAATTTTCTATCGCTCTTTCTCTCGTTATAAGTGATCTACAGGATCTTTTCCTAGTTCTATTGTTCGGTCAATTGGTAGATCCCTCGCTGCAGCAATCGATTCGATTTCTCATCGGCAAATGCCATTGCTGCCAATTCTTACCTAAAATGGCATTTTTGCTTCAACTTGCTTCACGCCGAAGCTTGGGCTGAAATTGTGCACCTTTATGGAAGATGAACGTGGGAATCGACCGCATGAATTTCAGCCATTCTTATCTGTCGTTGTCATTGATGTCATCATTTTATCATTTATCACTGATGATATCACAAAATTGGATCTTCTGACATACAGATAAAAATGTGCTGTAGAAAATGCAGTGCGAGTTTTATCGCTCTATCGCTTATAGAATGTGATCCAGGCTTTTTCGGTTCAAATGCGCATCCAGTGCAGTAAATAGATCCCTCACTACAGCAATCGATTAGATGCTATGCGCATGACACCGTCTCTTTGGAGAGGTTGCTCTTTCTTCAGAAAATTTCAACCGCTCTATAAATTGTGTAATGAACCGAGTCGTCTGTCAACAAGAGTTTCAACATGAGCTAAACACTTCTGTATTCTGCGTATGGACATACAGATCCAGATCCTCGAAGGCGATCGGTCTAAGGTGCGAAACGGCACAAACGGCGTGCTCGAGCATCTTTTCACCAGAGTGCACACGCCCGCGAACGATGCGCGTACATGGGCGATTGCGTCCGTACCGAAGTTTTTATGAATCTCCTATGCTCTACTTTATTTCTTACAATAGCTCACAAAATGTGCAGATTTTCTTTGTTGGTCGTCATTTCGGAGGTTTTTGCGGAAGTCCGCAACGTTCTGGGAGTTTTGGACATCCCGGGATTTTCACGAAATCACGCGAATCGAGCAAACTACAATACCCACACTAATTATTCGACAGAAAACAAAAAAAACTGACGATCCGCGTTTTTTTTCGTTTTTTGTTCATAACTTTCTTCACGTTGCATAAAATAGGGAATTCGACGAAAGAATGATGTTCAGCTCGTCAAAATGAACCTTCTGATATACTGCACTCCCTTACTATCCCGTCTTCAATTTGCTCGATTTTTGTGTGAGGACGGGTTTTCGTAGTGGTGTAACTCAGCGAAGAACGCACAAGGAAGATACTCGTAAACATGATCCGGTAGAGCTGTTTTCCGTAGATTATCATGCGCTAGCGATTAGCGGAAGCAGTGGTATCAACGCAGAGTACTAGAAAGATAGGTCGATGAATTTTGGAAAAATTTATGCTTTCAAATTTTAGCTACTGTAATTATACAGCAAGGCGCTAATTTGCAAAGCAGGTGTGTTTTTCGTGATCAGCAGGCCAAATAACCTCTACGCGCAAGTGTTCCGACGAATTCGGGCCCTTTGCTTTTTTTCTCGTTTTGGGCTCTGAAGTTTGCCGACGAGTTTTGGCCAAAATATTGATGATCATGGATTGGCCGGAAACTTCGCCCACAGGGGTTTTCGAACTCGCTGATTACGAAAACAGTGCTCTTTGCGCAGTAAGTTATTTTTAGCAGAGTTTATACCGAGTGAGCTGTCTCGAAACCAGGCAAGATCCTACATTTGCCTGCTCTTTTCGCGTATTTGTTGAACAACTCACCTAGTTGTTTCTAATGCTAAACATCAACAGAAGCCGTGCTATTGACCCATGGTTATTGTAGGCCTCCATCTGTAAGAACTGCCCAGTTACGAGCTCACGAAATCACGTTCTCGTGAATTATGCACAAAATTTGAAGATCGCCCACTTTGTCCAAATATGGTCCTGGTTGAATGTATAACACGCTATTTGCAAGTATGATGTTTACTCCGCTCAAGAACTTGTACTGTAAAGGGCAGATAATTGACATATACAATATTTGAATTTCAGAAGATATTCATGAGAACGTGATTTCGTGAGCTCGTAACTGGGCAGTTCTTACAGATGGAGGCCTACAATAACCATGGGTCAATAGCACGGCTTCTGTTGATGTTTAGCTTTAGAAACAACTAGGTGAGTTGTTCAACAAATACGCGAAAAGAGCAGGCAAATGTAGGATCTTGCCTGGTTTCGAGACAGCTCACTCGGTATAACTCTGCTAAAAATAACTTACTGCGCAAAGAGCACTGTTTTCGTAATCAGCGAGTTCGAAAACCCCTGTGGGCGAAGTTTCCGGCCAATCCATGATCATCAATATTTTGGCCAAAACCCGTCGGCAAACTTCAGAGCCCAAAACGAGAAAAAAAGCAAAGGCCCGAATTCGTCGGAACACTTGCGCGTAGAGGTTATTTGGCCTGCTGATCACGAAAAACACACCTGCTTTGCAAATTAGCGCCTTGCTGTATAATTACAGTAGCTAAAATTTGAAAGCATAAATTTTTCCAAAATTCATCGACCTATCTTTCTCTGTGGAAAAGGTATCTTCCGCTAATCGCTAGCGCATGATAATCTACGGAAACAGCTCTACCGGATCATGTTTACGAGTATCTTCCTTGTGCGTTCTTCGCTGAGTTACACCACTACGAAAACCCGTCCTCACACAAAAATCGAGCAAATTGAAGACGGGATAGTAAGGGAGTGCAGTATATCAGAAGGTTCATTTTGACGAGCTGAACATCATTCTTTCGTCGAATTCCTATTTTATGCAACGTGAAGAAAGTTATGAACAAAAAACGAAAAAAAACGCGGATCGTCAGTTTTTTTGTTTTCTGTCGAATAATTAGTGTGGGTATTGTAGTTTGCTCGATTCGCGTGATTTCGTGAAAATCCCGGGATGTCCAAAACTCCCAGAACGTTGCGGACTTCCGCAAAACCTCCGAAATGACGACAACAAAGAAAATCTGCACATTTTGTGAGCTATTGTAAGAAATAAAGTAGAGCATAGGAGATTCATAAAAAACTTCGGTACGGACGCAATCGCCCATGTACGCGCATCGTTTCGCGGGCGTGTGCACTCTGGTGAAAAGATGCTCGAGCACGCCGTTTGTGCCGTTTCGCACCTTAGACCGATCGCCTTCGTGGATCTGGATCTGTATGTCCATACGCAGAATACAGAAGTGTTTAGCTCATGTTGAAACTCTTGTTGACAGACGACTCGGTTCATTCACAATTTATAGAGCGGTGAAATTTTCTGAAGAAAGAGCAACCTCTCCAAAGAGACGGTGTCATGCGCATAGCATCTAATCGATTGCTGTAGTGAGGGATCTATTTACTGCACTGGATGCGCATTTGAACCGAAAAAGCCTGGATCACATACTATAAGCGATAGAGCGATAAAACTCGCACTGCATTTTCTACAGCACATTTTTTTCTGTATGTCAGAAGATCCAATTTTGTGATATCATCAGTGATAAATGATAAAATGATGACATCAATGACAACGACAGATAAGAATGGCTGAAATTCATGCGGTCGATTCCCACGTTCATCTTCCATAAAGGTGCACAATTTCAGCCCAAGCTTCGGCGTGAAGCAAGTTGAAGCAAAAATGCCATTTTAGGTAAGAATTGGCAGCAATGGCATTTGCCGATGAGAAATCGATCGATTGCTGCAGCGAGGGATCTACCAATTGACCGAACAATAGAACTAGGAAATCCTGTAGATCACTTATAACGAGAGAAAGAGCGATAGAAATTCACGCAGCGTTTTCTACAATACTTTTCTTACCATATGCCAAAAATGATCCAAAAATGTGATATTATCAGTGATAAATGATAAAATGCTTATATCAGTGATAAGGGTAAATAAAAACTCCCAATTTTTCGCGATAGTTTTCGACAATGAGAACTTCGTACCAGAACTCCTATACGCGATTTACACTGTGATAGATGTTCACAAAAGCCTTAACATAGAAAACAACAAAGTATCATTGTATGTCTACCCCGTCACCATGAATTACGGACACACTGTATATCAAACGATTCGTCTCATCAAGCTGAAGCCAAATCTTCACGCAGATTACAAATAAATCTGTTTCAAAAGAAGTTATAGCTAAATCCCGCTTATCCCGCAAATCCCGCGAATCTCGCAAATCCCTTGAAGTCGCGAATCCCGCGAATCCCGCGAATCCCGACAATCCCGCGAATCCCGACAATTCCGCAGTTTTGGACAAATTCCACCGCTGCAACTGTAGACGGCAGTTTTCTGCGTTCCTCCTATCCTTAACTCCACGAACGAGGGAGGGTCCAGCTTGCGACAGATTCCAGAAAAGGAATGTGGAAATATAAAGGCGCTCAGTGATGACAAGGAGAAGACAGTAGCCATTATATATCATCGAGGGATTTGCTATGGGTCTTGCGGCGGAGCGAATATTCTTCAACTTTGAGCTAGGCGGCTAAAAATGGCACAGGGACGTATGTGTGCATGCTGATTACAAAAACATTGAATATGAAAATTATCGATTACCTATTGGCTACCTTTACCGATTTCTGAATTTCCAAAACTTTCCATTGCCAAAAAAAAATCTAAGATTTGCAATAACAAGACCGAGAGGTATGATTTCTATAAATTTCTGTTTAGAATATTCTGAATTGATTGAAGTATGTAGTCCGAGCGCTCTATGGAAAGTTATGATCGAGCAAACAATACAATAAAAACGACGAAGCTGATTATTTTGTGGCATTTCTTTCAATATATTAACTTGTTAACAAACAGAAACAACTTGGCTCATTAGAAAGAAAGCTATAGAACTCATATCAGCCGTTTGCATTTCTATCTCTGGTTATTTTGCAAGACGTTTTACCAAAGAAGTGGCATTTGCTTTTCGCTCTTGTCAAATATAAGGGTTGTTTAAAACAAGTTCGCTCGACTAAAACAAAGAGAAGCCATGACTGTTTTTTTGGAATTGGTAGGTTTTTGTAAATTTTTTACTTTGCAAGGAACACGCGAGTACGGTTGCTAACTGTCCCGACTAACGGTTTAGTAAAAAAAATTTGCTTTCTTTTTGTAGACCACGCTTGTTCGTTTTTTTATTGACGACATGTAGTCGTACTGGAGGAGAAGCTCCGTTTTATAGAAAATTTTACTTTTTCGCAAAAATCCAGTTTTACGAGCTTGTACTCTGGAAGAACTCGCATTTTTGAAAACTGCAATGAGCAATATAGGTTTGAAAGAAAAAAGCCTAGTGCTTTTGAAAAGTATCGCAAAGAACACAACTGTTTTAAAAGAAACTTTTATTCCTGGCAAAAGATCCTCTTGGAAGCATGTACTGTAAATAAACCCTACTTTTGCCCTTAAAAAAGTAGAGTGAGCAAGCCTTGGTTTCGCGAAAGGAATATGCCCCTAGCAGAAAAATGTTTTGGCGAAGAGTACCCTTATTTCTAAGACTTTTCCTTTGGAAGATCCACTTTCGAGAGCATGTGCTGTGAAAAACCCTATTTCTGTTTTTAAAAAGAAGAACAATGCGCAAGCTTGATTTTTTGGGGGAAATGTTTGAGGTCTTTCTGCATAATGATTGCTGCAGGAAAAACTTTGTTTTCGAAAAAAAAGTTCAGCGGCTAACGTTTATTTCTTGGGTTTCTTGACTTTGCAAAAACAATCTTAGGAGCATGTGCATAAAAAGGCTTCAGCTTTGACTTCGCGGTACAAAAAAAACTCAACTTTTAGCGGAAAGATATGAAAGAATACCTTTTTTCATACAATCTACTTAGGACCCCAACATAAAAGCAATGAGCGAGCATTAGCTTTGCAGGACGAGAAGACTTAGGGGCATTAGGGGAAAAATCTTTTTACAAAGAACATCTCTGCTTCATAGGAAATTTCCACTCTAGCAAAAATTCATCTTCGAATCATGTACTCTGGGAAAACTCTATTTCCGCCCCTACAAAGACGAGCAGTGAGCGAGCCCTGGTCCCTCTGGAGAAACATTTAGGGTTTTTCGAAGAGGATACTTTCGCAAAGATTGCCTCTCCTTCATATGAAAAAAAAACCTGAGTCGGCAGGAACACAAACCGACAAATAATGTCTAATTTTCACCCAAACTGAAAAAAGATTCTATTGTGGGAGCATGGTTCAAAGGCCGTGCTTTTGGCCTTAAAGCAAGCTTCGGCCTTGAAGGACGAATGAGCTTAGGGGCTTCTAGCAAAAAGGTAATTCAGAATACCTCTGTACCGTTAGAAATTTCTACAAAATTTGGCGAAAATTTTGACCATGGGTTGTGTAAAATAGTGGTTTAGTTTTGTCCTAAAAATGAGCATTGAGCCTCGGAGAGACGAATATTTTTTTGCAGAAAGAGATTTCGCGAGGATGCCTTTATTTTATAAGATACTCTCGCTTTACCTGAGAAAAATCCACTTCGGGAGCATGTGTTTAGAAAATTAACTACTTCCGCCCCTAGACAGAAAAGTGTGAGCGAGCTTTGGCTTTACAGAAAAAAAAACTTGGGGACTTTTAGCAAGGAGATAAAGTTTCTACTTGAAAGATATATTCGCAAAGATTATTTTCGTTTTATAAAAAATTTCCACTTAATCTGGCGAAAATATTCTGTAAAATGTGTCAAAATCTTACCTCTGGCCTGAAACAAAAAGCAATAGGCATGCTTTGGCTTTTATAGATGAAAAAGTTCAGGAGTTTTAGCAAAAATATTTTCCCGCACAAAATATTTCTACTTCATTTTCATTTCACTTAAAGAAGAATCTTTTCTTAGAGCATGTTCTTTGAAAAAAAAACTTTACTGATAAGAGAAGAGCAGCAAGCGAGTCTTGACCTTGTGGTAGGGAGGAAGAACAGGAGTATTTGGGAGAAAGTTCCTTACGCAACCGTCCTAGTGCTTCAGCCTAAAAAAGTAATTTGCAAGTAACCGAACAAACAAGATTGTAAATCACGTCAACAACGAAAAGAAGATCAAAAAAGTGGAAAATACGCGAAATGCTAAAATCCGCGTGGCGCACATTTATGCGAATGGAGCGCCCTTGTCATCCATTCACACTAAATTACAAAAGCTGTCCAAGGGCTTAGCAGGAAAATGGGACAACGCCCGCAACTGCATTTATACCGGTAATACTACCGTCGACGGTAGAGCGCATTTATGCGAAGAATTTTAAAAAATTATGTGACGGTAAGCAGGGAGCAACTCCAGGTTGCTCCCAGGTTGCGCGGGAGCAACCTAAATTCGGAAAACTCTTACCGTTGCTTAAATTCACTTTTCTTTTACTCCCTGTAACCTAAGTGTCATATCGCTCCCCCGTCGTTGCAAACAAGCCTATTTTTGCTTTTTCTTCACGCAAAATTCGTTTTTGAACTCCCGCGCGCTGGAAGAGTGACCTTTGGAGCGCAATTGTTGCTGACGCTAATGTGCATGAGGCACACCAACGCTAGGGAAAGCTAGAGGAGCGGGATACGCTTCCAGTCAGATTGTTTGCTATTGTGATGGTGATAAACAATTTTATATGCTTAATCAGCAGAGGTGACGGGGGAGGGAGGGGGGGGATAACCACTTTTTTTGAGAGGCTTTAGTTTTTTTTGGATTTTCCAAATAGAACAAGCTTGTAAATACTTAAGAAGTGAAAAAAAACTTGAGCAAGATCTTGTCGGCGTGGCAGACGGAAGGACCTCCTCCTAAAACATTGTTATTGCTCTTTTGGGTAGAAAAACTTCCACCGCCACTCGTGCACGTACAGTTTAGGTCACTCCAAGGTCTATCAAGTGTTTTTGCTATTTTGCGAGGACAAAAAATCGCGCGAACTACGAGAAACTAAGAAATGGTCGAGTGTACAATATTGCTTCCTCAATTTAATAGCTGAGTCACTAGCGTTCAAACATCTGCAGAAGTTGTGCAGTGTGTTATCCACGCCCTTTGTTAAAGTTCAGTTTTCTCCATGTTTCTAACTTTGTAAAACCAGCAAAATCTATGTAAAGCTATAATGCTCAGTGAGTAAAATTATATCAATCTCAAATTTTCCAGTAGGGTCAGAATTTTATTAATGACTTTTGTGATGGTCTCGATTTTTGATGTTTCGGGTAAAATAGCTTCTCAACTGTTATCACGATCTCTATCTGTTCAAAAAATGTTGTCTTCAGAAAACTGTATGATTTACCTACAGCTCATCTCGGTCGTTATGGAAGAAAACCCGGAAACTCAAAAAATACGAGAACTCAAGCGATAAGTTTTGCAAGACTTTTCGAAAACACGGCAAGCCGTGAAACCTGTTCTGGCACTTTGAAAAGCGCACATCATTTTCATATCAAGTCTTTCAAACTTTCTCACTTTGAAGGATATGATTTACCTTCATAAACATCCTACGAACGCAAGACAGTGATACAGCACTCTCCCTTTATCACATACCACGCCACGACGATAACTCTCTGGGCATTATACCGTCATTTAGTGTTTAGGTGGAAAATGAAACTATTGCAAGATCGTGATCTCCGTCAAGTTTCCAAACATGCTGACTTTGTGAAACTCTTTTAAAACATTCTTGTACACTCTCTATTGCAAGAAAGGTTGCATGAGCATCTCTTTCAGTAGAAAAACTTTTTCGGGGCTCTGCTCCGGATTTCGGAAAACGACTTCGCCTTTGCTTTCTTGGCCCAAAAACGATATCCAGCCTTTAAAAGCGCCACCCCCGCCGTGCCCTGTGTCGTGATTTGGCGTTCTTACAAAGTCGAACGAGTCGATGTACGCAAGAGCTGCTGGAAACAACCGTCGATGATTAAAGAGTCCGAAGCTCAAATTCAGCCGAGACTTCACATAGTAAGGTTATTTGACCCTTTGAACGCGAATATCATATTCATTTGTTGAATCAACGCCTTTTTCCTTGTTTAGGGTGAGACCCCATATCGTACACCTACAGTAATCTTACAAAAAGCCCTCATCACGGAATTTTACTATCATTTTCGTGATCAGCATGTCGGATAACACCCCTGTGTCAAGTTTCAGCCAAATCCGTCAAACTTTGAATTTTTCCCCTTCATACCATGCACCTACCGTAACCCCCCCCCCCTGCAACGTCAGAATTTGGTAGGGCAGCAGCTGCGCTTATAGCTTACGTAATCAACACAGTGGCAAAATTTGAGTGCACCATGTTGTGTGAGAGGGAAGTTATGAGAAGTTGCAAAACTTAGTGTTCAACCTCATATTATCAAACTGCGTGAGCGTTTATCTGTTTCTTTTGCATTCCATATGTCAGCATTAACCTCTTCTGCGAGGACGGATAGCATTTGAGCTACAACTGGGTTGCGAGGACGGCTAGCATTTGAGCTACAACTGGGTTCCTGTTGATTTTAGCAATCAAAAAGATGAGTTCAGCAGCTGACATTCTGCTCAGATCTTCTTTCACAATGCTAGGAAGCATTTGGCTTTCTTCAACACTTACTTCACGATGATCTTCATTGGTATTAATTACTTCTTCTTCACACATTCTTGGCAGCCTTAATTTCACTGCAGGCGCTTTCTTCTTGGTTCGAGTACCAATCGGCATTTCGAGTATAGACGTGGAGGGTGAATTAACGGCAGCACCACTCAAAGTCGAGTCGAATGAAGGAATCATCGAAATTCGTAGAGCGTTTTTCAGCCAGTGTCCTGAGCCCAAATTTTGCACGGCGTATGCTACCAGCATGAAAGTCCACTATGCAAAAGCACAAGCGGATACGTTGAGTGGCCTCATCCCTTAAAAATTGCGTTTCAAATGGATCCACTTGACTTCTGTTTAACAAAATTCTGCATGTAGCAGCACTTTTTGCATAGTCATGAGTGCGTTTGATATAATGTGCAAGCCATGGACTTTAGCTCAAAAAAGTGAACAAAAGTTTTTACTTTACGAAGGTGGCAAAAGAATTGTTTGCGTAAGCTTTAATTTGCCAAGAGTTCACACAATCATTTGTGAAAATTTTTGCACAGAGGTGTGGCCCACGGTGATCACTGTCCTCAAGGCGACTACCAAGCCATGAAAAGTCCAAAAACTTGTGAATCTTTATTCTTTTGGGAGAAGTTCCATCCACGGGAAATTACCGATCTCACATAAATAAGTTTTGAAAATGAGTAGTTGTTTACGAACCATTCATAATAGTCTGCATAGCGCGGTAAGTTTCAATATCATTATTCCTGGAATGAGTAAGGCCTACAGATAGTGAGACCAGTGCGAGCCTCTGCGAAGCAGAGGTGATGCACTGGTACATTGTAATATCGCAGTTTTCTCTTTCGGCACGAATTATGCACATGTATGAAGTTTGATTAGAGATCGGGAATGATTAGCATAGGTGCGATGGGGTGAGCCGGGTAATCTCCAAGGTGAAAATAAAGGGCGTCTAAAAAATGTTGACGTCGACGGGAGGGAGGGGGCAGGATCGAAAAAATTGCCACGCCGACCTGGGGGATGTATAATAAATAATGTAAATTATAAAATCCAGTTTTTTTCAATATTGCATTTATGAATTTTTTACCTAATTAGTAGAATGTTTACAAGTAATTGTTTTCGATTTATACAGATTTTATTTTATTTTCAATAGGTTATGCATAATTCCTGCACCAAAACATTAATCCCAAATGGGATACGACATATCATTAGATAGAGCAAACCTAGGTCCACAATATTATGCTTAAAGTTTTGCAGCTGCTTCGATCCAAGCGAAGATTGAAGCCAAAAACAAAAAAGATCCAAGCGCCTCAAAAAACCAAGAAGAGATCAAAAGTCCATTCAAAAAAACCTTCAAAATTCCTAACTTGCTCACGCATTGTCATTTCGTATAAGATATTTCTCTATGCAGTCTGTTTTTTTCTTTCAGCTGGAAAGTGAAAAAACGTTTTCCATATTTTGCCGAATTAGTGCTGAGATGTTCTAGCACTAACGGTTGTATAGTTGCACTAGCAGTAAAACTTCACATTTTCCGCTTCTAGAAGAACTGTCCACGAGAAATATCGGATCTAGCTCTCCTTATCCGAATTCTTCTTGCCTATTTGCTGAAAATTCAAGATTTCTCGTAAACCAGCTGCTGTAAAAAACTGAAAATTTACATTCATACTTCTGAGATCCTGTAGTACACAACTGTCAGGGCTTAGCATTGTTTTTGTAAAAGCATAAAAATCGGTTTCCTAAATTCAAGCTGAGGCAAAAATACAGCAACTGAATAGAGAAATGTCTCATACGAAATGACAATGCATGAGCAATTTAGAAATTTTGAAGGATTTTTTTTGAACGGACTCCAAGCTTTTCTTGGTTTTTGGACTCGGATCTTTTTGGTTTTTGGCTTCAATCTTCGCTTGGATCAAAGCTGCTGCTAAATTTTGAGCACGATCTTGTAGAGCTAGGTCTGCTCTATCTAAAGATATTAGGTTGTAACATAAATCTTGAGACACTCTAACTTCTTACTGCGATAAGTCATGTAGTTCACGGTTTGAATAGGAACTTAGGACACCATTCAATAGAGCAAAACAAGCCCTACAAGATGGTATGCAAGATTTCGCCCCAACATCGACCCACTTTAAGTTTGCATCCAAAATGTGAGCCCTACTGAAGGCTCAGAAAAGCGCAAAAAATTCATATCTTCGTCCAAAAAGTCCTACGAATCTCCAACTTTTTCATAAAAATTGCACACCACATCAGACACTCACATGAACCCTTCCTGATTTTTTCCTCATTTAGAAATCGAGAAAACGAAAATTTTCATGTTTGTACAGAAACGAAGCTATACTGTTTTCGCTCATGTATTTACATAGTACAAGCCCTCAGAAGTGTAACAGTAAATTTTCAGCTTTCTACAGGCTCTGGTTCTAGAGAAATACTGATTTTAGCACTTCTCACTCGGGTGTTTTATGCTAAAAATCATATTTCTCGAAAACTAGAGCTTGTGGAAAGCTGAAAATTTACGGTTATACCTCTAAGGGATTGTAGTTTACATTTACACAAGTGAAGACAGCTTAGCTTCGTTTTTGTGACTGGAAAATTCTCGTTTTCTCGATTTCTAAATAGAAATTTCAGAAAAAGTACATATGAGTGTCTGATGTAGTGTGCAATTTTTACGAGCAAGTTGGAGATTTGTAGGACTTTTTCGGACGAAGATATGAATTTTTCGCGATTTTCTGGGCCTTCAGTATGACTCACTTTTTGGATGAAAACTCAAAGTGTGTCGAGGTTGGGGCGAACTTTTGCAGACCATCTTGTAGGGCTTGCTTTGCTCTATCGAATGGTGCCCTGGCATCCTATTCAAAACGTGGACTTCATGACTTATCGTTAGAGTGTCTCAATACTTATGTCACAACCTATATATTCAACCTATTTGGGATATATTATATTGGGTTGTCCCGAAAGTGTTGTCGGTTTTTTCAAACCACTGTAAAACCACGCACAATGAAGATTTGAGCGAGTTTCAACGTGCATTCGATGCAGCTTTTCCTTTTCTTTCTTATAGATACACTTTCATACCATAATCATGTATGCTTTTTTGATAATTGCCAAAATTCTCCACCTGTCAATTTTACCTGCTCAAAGTTGAGCTGTTTTTCAAAAATTTCATTACAAAGTTTCGAAAAAGACTAAGTATAGGTCAAACAGAGCAACTTTCGGGCTACAAGTTCATATTTTTAGATTCTTCTAATCTGCTGAATTTAATTAACTTCAAAAAATTATTTCTCCGGAGGCCTTAGCTTTTAGCAAAGTTATGAAACGCGTAATTGCAGCAAAAGCATGAAAGCTTTTGAGTTTTTGCGAATTCAAACTTGTTTCTTATTTAGCATCATTTATGCAACATAACCAAGTTGAATTTGTTTCAAAAATCAGCTTTTTGGAATTTTCGGTAATTTTACGTGATAAAACGTGTTCAAAAAGCCGCGGTTTTTCTCAAATAAGTAATTATTACAGACATTATAAACGTGGCCCACGTAATCTAAAATAGATGCAAAGTAGCCAAAGGTTTGCCCTACATAACAGTCACCAGCGTTCATCGAAAATATCAAGATGAAAAATCTGAAAATTCAGAAAAGTTTTGGCGCTACTGCTGAGGTGCTCAAAAAGCCATGGCGATAACATCGTAAAGACGGGGTAGATCAGGGAACAATTATAGCTATAAGAAAGAGGATACAAAAATAAATAGAATGACACCTAGGCCGTCCATAGATTGGTGTTCTTTGAGGTTTGGTGAGCGATGAAATAAACCGACAAAACTTTCGGGACAACCTAATAGGATTTTCCGGATTAGTGCGGTTTGTACCTACTTGTGCAGGAATTATGCACCAACCTATAATATATGCTATTTTCTGGTAAAAGATACATGTTTAGTGGCTCGCATGTGTAATGTATTAGGCTGCTGCATAAGTTCAGCCCAATTTTGATATTGAATTTAAACTAACATTGTAATGTATTAGGCTGCTGCATAATCTGTCCAGTTTTGATATCGAACTCGAATTATCATAACTTTTTTCAAAATCAACCTTTTTCATAACCTTAATTCCTGTGTATTAAGCACTTCTTTGGCTATCAGAAAAATAGTACGACAGCAAAAAACCCTGTTAAAAAAGAAGCGAGAATTCAAAAACCTAACAGCGTTCTTCTTCACACCTATTTTCTTTGACTTGGCAATGCTCCCTTATGAAAAGTGACAGGCATATAAATAATGATTAGACAGAGAAAATTTCAAAGGTTATTCTACAGCTTAAAAGTGCTCGGGTCTTTCGTGCCAAAAGATATTTTTGAACAAGTAATAATGAAGCACTTTTAATCTCGTTTAGCGCATGTATGCCTACTTTCAAATAATAGAGATTTTATACTTGCCGCAAGGTAAAAAGTACTGTTGACTGGGCTCTGGTAGCTCTTTCCTAGGGGTGAGGGAACTTAGGAACCCGAGCCTAATTAGCTCGATTCGGGGAGTGCCTGCAGGATACAGTCATGCTCGCTATCCCCGATGGCTCCTTAGGATATGGCGACAAGCTAAGCCCCGCCCCTGATAGCCTGTTTTGGAACCTGGCCGAGGAATACTGAAAATCCCAGTTGGACTTCACTGAGACTGGATCTTAGACAAAAACCTTCAAAATGATCGTACAAAGGTAAAATTAGGTTCAAACGAAAGAGAAAAACTGTGCCGTCATTATCACGTAGCTACTGATTGAAACTAATGGAACACAACATTCTTTTTTGCTCAATAGTTTAGTTAAATGTCAAATTCAGACAAAACACTGAGATTCATTCAAGAAACTCTGAAGCTTTCCAAAATAATTTATTTCAGTGCAAATCGGGCAAAAGATTAGGAAATTGTTTGAGAAGTGACACTTTAAACTTCTCAAAAAATAGTTATTCAAGTGCTGAAATTGGGACAAAAAACTAGAGAATCAATCAAGAAAAGACAGTTCAAAAACTTCTCAAAATAGGATTCATTTATGTGATGAAATTCGGATAAAAGACATTCAAGAAATGAATTCAGTAATCATAACTGTTAGAGTTGCCTGAAAAGAAAGATATAAAAAGAAAAATCGGCATTATCGATAGTAACGATAAGTAAATTTTATACTTACGCTTCATTTGTAAGAAATCTCGCTCAGACTGTTTTTCCAACCTTTTTTGCCGTAGGTTGAGGCCATTACTTACAGCATCTTTGGCGGATGTTCTTCGCACATCAGAATCGTCTACCGCTAACAGACTGTCTTTGATCAGCAATATCAATATTGAAGCTTTTGAACCGTCCTTGAATGATTTTCTAGTTTTTCACGCAAATTTCAATTTCGCACTGTCATCTTGAACGGTTTTCTGGCTCCAAATTTTAGCACTTTTTCGTTTCTTGAATGGTTTTCTACTCTTTCGCCCGAATTTCACCACTGAAATAGACTATTTCTTAAGAAGCATTTGAGCTGCCATCTCTCAAATGATGCCCTGGTCTTTTGCCCTTCCAAATTGAAATTAGCACTCCAATAAGCTGTTTTTGAAAAGGCTGACAATTAAGTAGTTTCCCAGTGTTCTGTGTGTTGACACTTAAATGAACTTTTGAACAAAAAGAATGTTGGGTTTCATCATTTTAATCAGTAAATACTGATGACAGCACAGTTTTTCTTTTTCGTTTGAACCTAATTTCACCTTTGTACGATCATTTTGAAGGTTTTTGGCTAAGAGCCAGCTTCATCTGAAGTTCAATTGTGATTCTCCTCATACCTTGGTCAGGTTCCAAAACAGGCTCTCAGGGGGCGGAGCTTAGATTGTCGCCTTGTCCTAGGGAGCAATCGGAGATAGTGAGCATGACTGTGTCCTGCAGGCACTCCCCGAATCGAGCTAATTGGGTTCGGGATCCTAAGTTCCGTTCCCACTTTCCTAGTCACGAAAACTTATTGCTTGTAGAATTTTTGTACAAAACATCTCAGTTTTGAGAAAACAGACAGATGGACATGGAAACATTTTGAGAGGTAGAAAAAAAAGCAGAGGCCCTAGAAAAATTCTTTGCCATTTTTTTACAGACAATGAGTGTGACACCACAGCACCTAGTGACGCTGTCGTCCGAATAACTGACTGCTGCACGAAAATGCTTTCTTATCATGGTTAATTTTACGATACCTTGAGAAAACTCGAGTCGTTAGCTACAGAACATACGATGATCGGCCGCAAATTTTATATTGCAAATGCGCTCGTACCCTAGTTTTTTCCATTTCCCACCAATTTAACATCCTTGTCACTAGTGAAAGTTCCTGAAGCCTGGAAGGAAGCTTTGGCAATGTTCATTTCCAAAAATGAGAGATAATAGAGATATAAATCGACAGTAGCAGCCTTATTCCCAATTTTCGTCTCATCAGCATAATCGCACTTTCGGGCAAAATCTCAAAGAGGTTTGTAAAGAAACGCCTACTTGACTGGCTCGATACAAAAGGAATCTCTCAAGTCCAAAATAGCTTCCTTTTTGGAGGTTCTACTACAACTCTGCTTTCCGAATCTTTGTTTGTTGGATTAGGCATGAAAATGGTAAATCAGTTGACATCGTATTTATTGATTTTTCCAAAGCGTTCGACAGAGTTGATTCACTGTGGCCTGCCTCAGAAACCCGAACAGTACGGTATTCGCTCTCAGCTCCTATCCTGACTTTCACCTTTTTTCGCGAAAGAGGCACGACAACTGGCACACTTTCTTTCTTTTCACTTCTTACTTAAACTGCTGAGTTACCTTGTTTCTTGAAAACTGAAAAAAAAATCCACACCTAAAAATACTAGTTTTTGCAGACCACAAAACGATTTATTTTTGCTACGAAGATAGAGAACAATTTGAAGTTTACAATGCAATTTTTTCCGCGACCGAAACTATGAAATTATGGTTTAGAAAATGGGATTTCTCAGTAAACCCTTCTAAAACGAAAGTTCTACACCTTGAAATCTCTACAAGCTGCACCTATGAGCACGATGGAATCATCTTGAAGCACAGTAGGAGAACAAAGATCTGGGTGTTCTTCGAGACAACCACCTTAAACTTACTAACATACTAACCTCATGATTAACAAAGAAAGTTTGCTTAATCGAAGCGGCGATTTGAAACGTGATGTACACTAATGGATAGTGCTTGCAACGCTGATCTCAGATTCTTCTAAAACTGCGCGGCATTATTCTAAACAAAATTATGAGCTGTTATGATGTCAAATTTTCGTGCATTTTCAGACGCAAAATCATGACAATTTTCATACAAAAGTATGCAGG
The DNA here is from genome assembly GCA_958299035.1 of Cylicocyclus nassatus. Taxonomy (NCBI): domain Eukaryota; kingdom Metazoa; phylum Nematoda; class Chromadorea; order Rhabditida; family Strongylidae; genus Cylicocyclus; species Cylicocyclus nassatus. The sequence continues at coordinate 16,407,780 of CATQJL010000316.1, forward strand.
ATCAAGCAGATACACTAGTATGCATGTAAGTACAGTCGAGTAAATTTTCCAATAGTATGCTTGGACTGAAGGTGAAATGCGGTAAAGTTTACTCGTAAACAAGTAACCACGCCAGTAATGCCACCCCTTTGCGTGCGCATTTCGCCGGCGTCACGGGCGCAGCATTTGTTCACGCGCAAATTTTACCGCATTTCATCTTCAGTGCAAGAACACTATATTGAGCGGAAAATCTACTCAATTGTAGGTCTTATTTAATTTCATGCGAACGTTTTCAAGTGTTTCCGACTATATTATTAGGTTGGCCCGAAAGTTCAGTCGCACCATTTTCAAAAATTCATGACTTCTGCTTTTTCCAACCGATTTGACTACTTCTGTTTTTGTATGAAAGAGTAAGTCATCCTTATGGTGACATCGTAGCTGCTTACTAATGTTCATCTGTTGCACAGATAGGAGCGTTAGAAGAAAATTAGTCAAAATTGAATTTTCTGTGTAAGGTTATAAAAAATCGGAAACTTGCAGCAAAAACTGCTTGCTTTTCTAAGTCAAAATCACTAGGCACTGTGCTATCAAAAGGTGCACGCTCGGCCCCGGTCTATAAAGTTCGCCGAGTTACGAACCCACGAAAACACGTCCTCATGAATTTCGCTCAAAGTGTAAAAATCGCCTATTTCGTCGAAATTCCATCCTGAGTGGTTGTATGACATACTGATCAAATCTGTTCACATTGGTTAATGGTCTTACTGTGCTGGATTTGGAAATTAGGTAGATCCGAGCCCAAGCTACGAAGCTGCTTCGATGTTCAATTGAGCAGCTGAAGAACGCGGGACCACCATATTCAATTCAATGGGTTCCCTTAGGCGAAGAGAACAAGTGCAACCAGAAGGTCATACAACCACTCAGGGTGGAATTTCGACGAAATAGGCGAACATATTGTATACCAGAAGATTCGTCTCATCAAACTGAAGCCAAATCTTCCCGCAGATTACAAATAAAACTGTTTTGAAAGAAGTTATAGCTAAATCCCGTTTATCCCGACAATTCCGCGAATCCCGACAATCCCGCAGTTTTGGACAAATTCTACCGCTGCAACTGTATATACTGGGATGTATGGGATGGATGTACATATGTACTGGGATCGCGGGAGGTATGCCTTAGGCCTATGTCACCTTTCATCTTCTACAGAAAACGTAAATTGTCATTTCTGCCTTACCAATCCCATTCTTGCAAAAACCAAAAGTTCTCTGTTCTAACAGATTCGCCGATTGAGCGCGCGATTTCAAACCTGCCCCGAATTAAACAAAAGGGTTTTTTACAGCGAAGAGAAAAGGAAACGACTCCAAGTTGGTTGTACATAGATGGACAGACTATGTATGAAAAATTATGAAAAAACTATGTGAATTGAAGGTGTGGCAAACTTTTTTTCGAAGTTAGGTGGCTTTCCAGCTACCTGAACAGCCACCTGATGTGGCTGTAAAAAGAAAAGTCATAAATTCCCCTACCTTCACGTAATTTTTCCATATGTTTAGCATAACATTCTTGTACATCAAAACCCTGCATCGGAGTTTTTGAATCTCCCTTAACTCTCTCTTCCCCGTCCCGTTACAGCCCTACATATTTTGTATGGCGGAGGCAAGTCTGCTCTAAGCGCATAAGGGTGCGCGTCGGACACAGCATGCCGACAATTTGGAGAATACAAACATCTTCAGTTCGTTTTGTCTGTTCAATATCGCTTTTATATTTCGTTCCATTAATTTTCGCTATTCATTTTGATCCATTCATGATTGTGTCACAGGTGATGTCGTATCGTGGCAAAGTCTAAGTAGACTTCGTTTTTGAAAATCAAAAAAGCCACCTCATGCCGAGCCCTGCTTGTTAGGCAATTCAAATTGGAAAAGTCTCCCAAGCTTGCCAAATAATTACCAACTTTTCAGACTTCGTAAACTGTACCAACTCCCCATGCGCTTACACATCCCAAATTGGTGCCATCGCTGCGTGTTTCTGATTTGGTATGATGGAGAGATAGATTTTTATAAATATAAATATGTAATATATAAATATGACATAGGCATAAGATCAAGAGATAGGTGAAAATGGAGGAGGAGAAGGGAAAGGGAAGGGGGGTGGGATTGAACTATCGTAAAATTGGCCAGTCCTTGAAGTCTTTTATGCCACTGATTCAAACTCTTCAATCTTTGCTTTCTAACCTCACAGCGCCAACCAGCCGCCCGTATGCCATTTGCAGTGCCCCAGCTTTTGATCATTTCAATGAAAAAGCAAGTGTGCAAAAGCACTACGATCGTTCTATCTCTTAATAAGCATGTTTGAAATTTTAACTGCAATGTAAAATGCTCAGAATGCCCACTGCGAATAAGTGAATGAAAATTTTTATTCCTAAAACACTATAAAGTTCCAAAATATGCAGCCTACTCATGCAAAAATAATGCAACGGATTCTGAAGCGAAAATTTGCATAAACAATTTGCATACACGAAAGTAATGTACTTGAAATGTCCTCCACTATTGTGCAGACATGTGTAAGACTATTACTGTGTTCAGATACACACCTGTTTGGTTAAAGTTACTGACGCAACAGTATGGCTAATCTTTTGATTTCAGATTTTACAAGTTTGGATGCATAGGTTCTGTTATTGCTCATGAGTTCATGCACGCATTTGGAAGACATGGTAAGTCATTTTTTCTTGATTCAAAGGGCTATTCAAATAAATAAGCCAAGTTTATCTGCTCATAAATCTTTCTGTTCAACGAAACAACACTGCTGTGTTTGCACAACATTATTTCTTCGTCCTCCCGTTAAAGGCAGCGGCTCGGCTTGGAGTTTTTTTGCTTACCTGGGGTAATTTGAGGCGCTGTTCCGAAGATCCACCTTGAAGAGCACGAAAATGGCAAAAACTACCATTTCCCAAGGCCTTCCTTTTTGAATTTGGACGTGTGGAGCATGCCCCGCCATTGTTAGAGAAGCAGAATCATTGCGGGACCCTCGCAGTATAACATTGCGGCATGCCTTCTCTGACGGGTCAGGGAGAATCGCAAGCTTATCCACGCGTAATAAAATGGCTTGTGCGTAACGGGTTTTCATTTAAACCCGCGGTGCAGGCGAAGCTGAGCACGCCAGCTAGTATCAGTACTGTGTATACAGGGTGTCCCAAAGGTATGTATACACTGTTTGATCGTTAATATCTCTCTTCCCAAGAAGTCTTTCGCTTTGCTTCAGGTACCATTTTGTAGGACTGGCTTCAACTTAGATTTTCATTATAGAACGAATCACCCATCTCTTCATTACTGTAGGATTACGATAGAAACTTCAAAGAGGGTTTTGAGCCATGAAAGGCCATATTTTGCCTCAGAAAAGAAACAAAACAGCCTGAAAACTTTTACACTAAGTTAAATGTAGTTGCTAATTCTAAGTGTAAAGTTCCCAACTTATTATGATGCTTTATTGAAGAGTTATGCGATAAGAGGTAGCGGCCATTTTTTCAATGTTCCTAAAAAGTGCGGTTGCACCGTTTAGAAAGCTTCGCAATCTTGTGAATAGTTGAGTATTGAACTCAGCGTCCATAAAAACCCTGTTGCGCAAGTTTTCATATTTTTTTGAAAATTTTTGAAATGGCAGCTTTTTCCACATTGACACCATATGTTTCAAGTTCCTATCGTAATCCTACAGTAATGAAGGGCGGTCGGTAATTCTCTCTATACTGTAACTCTAAGTTAAAGCCAGCTCTACAAGATGGTACCTGAAGCGAGGCAAAAAACTCATTGGGAAGAGAGATATTAACGATCAAACAGTGCATACATAGTTTTGAGACACCCTGTATTTGGCTTAGTCACTTTTTGTATGTTCACTTAAAAAAGATAGAAGAAGTAATAGGATCTGAACCAGATTTGACAGACATAATGTATGAGATGAAACGTGTGTTAACAAGCCATTTTCTTCGAGGTCCACCGTTTAACTCTATCGATTTATTGATTTCATGCAGTTTTTCTCTGAAAATTTTGTATGTTCGCTCAAAAAGGATAGAAGGAGTAATGGGATTTAAACCATTGGCAGACATAATGTATGAGCTGGGGCGTGTGTTAATAAGCCATTTTGTTCGAGACCCCCGTTTGACTCTGTCGATTTATTAATTTTTTGCAGTTTTTGCTCGAAAAATTTTGTACTTTCGCCCCCAAATTTGGCAGACATAATGCATGAATTGGGGTGTGTGTTAACGAGCCTTTTTGTTTGGGCACACAAAATGCCTCTGCTGATTTATAGATTTTTCGGCAGTTTTTGCTTAGAAAATTTTGTATGTTCGCCCAAAAAGTATAGAAGGAGTTGTGAAATTTGAACTAAATTTGTTCGACATATGATAAGCAATTTTGATCAGGACTTACCGTTCCATTCTATCGATTTATAGATTTTTCGGCAGTTTTAGCTTAGAAAATTTTGTATGTTCGCTCAAAAGAGATAGAAAAAGCCAAGAAATCTGAACCAAATTTGGCAGACCTAATGAATGGAGTGGGTGTGTGTCAATAAGCCATTTTATTTGGGATTGAATGTTTGGCTTTAACGATTTATTGATTTTTTTGCAGTTTTTGCTTAGAAAATTTTGTATGTTTGCCCAAAAAGGATAGAAAGAGTTAAGAAAGAGAGATTGAGATTGAGATTGTTATTAGATTATAGATTAGACTGGATTCGATTGTTGAGATTCGGTTTCAAAGGAAAATGTCTTACTAGCAACTTTAGTCCAGTATCACCAGAAAGATAAACGAGAGAGGCATAGCACATTTCATATGCAATTGAATGATGCGAGGCGTGTGTTTATAAGTTATTTTGTTCAAAACATACCAATTGCTTGTATAAGTTCATCAATTTTTTGCAGTTTTGCTAAGTTTTCTGCCGACCCTGTTTGAAAAAATTATGAGGTCTGAACCGAACTTCGCGAACGTGAACTTCGTGGCGGACAGATGTCATTAAGCTTATTTAAAAATAATCTATTGTCATTTTTGTTTCATTGGCTTCTGGCGTTTTTTTCTTAGCCATTTGTTGTGGCTGACTCAGAAATACAAGAAAAAATTATGAGATCTGAATCAGAATTTGCATGCATAAACTTCTGAACGGGTCTTTTGTCAGTAAGCCATTTCCACTAATATAAGCTCAATCAATTTACTAATTTTCCTTACTTTACACTCTTGGAACTTAAAATTGGCGGTAAGGAAAGGATAGGTAGGCAAGTTATTAGGAATACAATATCTATTGCTTCAATTATTAACTTTCTCAACCTATTCATTATTTTTTTCATCTGACATTCTCGACAACTGATTAATATATGACTAAGCATCAATCCCTTTCTCAGCGAAATTCATCGACCAGCTAAGTTTATCAAAAGCAGAAATTTTACACACCCACAGGATCAAGCATCATCATCAACCATATCAATCCAATGACAGTCAACGCCCTTACATCTCCCCCACCCCCATCTTTTCTTCATACCACGACGCCTTTCTCACGTCTTACTTTCTTTGAATGCTTCCACTTCCAACACCGTGATACCGTCATTTACCTTATATGGGAAATGGGACACATGTAAGATGAATGAAAATGAAAAAGTGAACATGTCTGTAACATGGACACACACACACCTTACGCATGTCATGGGACAGATCCAGCCCTTCTGCGTTATTGACTGTGCATTGTCTGTTGCTTGGATTACTAACACAAACATGAAAATTTGACAGGCCAAAATGCGTCCTCGATTGTTTCGTGCAAACTAACAATTCACTAGCAAATTCTCACATTGGCGCAATACAGAGTGGAACGAAAATAAAGGAAAGCGAAGCTGCGGAATACCAGCCGAACCTGCCGCTTAGCGGCCGAGAGCGGAGGGTTCTTTATATTTGAGAGGTGATGTTCAATATCTTGAAGGGCGGTATTCAATATCCAAAAGATTTCAGTTTTCTTTTGCAACAGCGAGAAGACTACACCTTTAGGAATACCACAGACCACGACAAATCACTGCCGTTATCTACTTACAGCTTCAACTAATTTGGAAAAAATAGGAACTTACTAATGGACTTCAAACAAGGAGCAGCTTTCGGAGCATATGTGCGATTATGATGTAAATTCGAATTAGCAATTTCATGGCGTTATTGTCCATTAAGAGGGTAGCTTAAGGGGCAAATGGAAAGGAGGTTTTTTCCAACCCTGAGGAAAAAACCTTTGTTTTTAGCTTTTGTGAAGAAATAGCCTATGTAACAAGAAATGAAGTATGGCCAATTAGGACGACCACACGTGATCGAAAATTCATGCTGTTCATCTTTTTTAAAAAATCTTTTGTTGCGTCCCCTCCCGTTCAAGCAGTTCTCTACACGAGTCCGTTTCTAGGCTTCTTAAAAACGAAAACTCCGCTGACTTTCAAAAATTGAGTTTCCCTTGACCCTTGCTGTACCCCCCCCGAAAGTTTTGAATGAGCTCAAAAAATTTAAGACAAGCAAAATTTTGAATGGAATTTCAGAATGAGAAGAAGACTTGACTATAGCTACAAAAGATAGCAAATGAAAACTAATGGGAATCAGTTGTTAGATATGTAGACGGAAGAATGAAAATCATCAAATTATTAAAATCAAAGCTCAAACTGAAAGTGGAAATACAAAGGGAGAAGATGCGTAGGAGTTGATGTTGGGGCGCGTTATCTAGCAGGTGAATTTCGCAAATAAGAGGGCAAAAAACGGTATACATTGGGCTATACGAAAATGGTTTCATGCTCAGGGGTAGATTCTTGGCTGGAGCATCCGTTCATTGAGGAAAAATTCAAAACTTGTGCGAAACTTCCAAAAAATGCTCCGTACGATCTCAGATCGTACGATGACCGTCTGGAAACAGAATAATTTTGCACAAAGTCATAGTCTTAGGTCACATAAGTTTTCAAAATTTTCTGCATAATTCTCCTTAAAATAATGTTGTATTTATACAGTGCAAATTTGGTGTCAAAAGTTTGCGTCTACGCTCTAAAGAAGCAATTTGTTTACTTCAGCCTTGCTTTCAAATCGCGCGCGCGTTTCGCAAACCCGACAGAGCAGTCATTTGTATGATAACCCGTTTTTGAAGCTTTTCGACTAAATGGCACTTATCCTTGATGCTCGGCAATGCATCCCCGCAAAAACGACATCCCCTTTGCTTTTTCGCGTTAAGAACGAAGTCCAACCTGTTTCTATACAATCTGTACTCTTGTTCCAGCCTTTCGTCCACCAGAAAAGTCTCTTAAAACTTCAATGCTATCAGCCTAATCTATATGTAAATAAAACTCAATCTCTGTAAAATTGTTCGTATGTAAGTATGTGGCTTATAGACTCCTTTGTTTGTGAACCGATGAGGATGAAATTTGCTCCCTCATAAATAAGGCCAGGCGCAGAAGATAGGCTACTTTTTGCGACGATTTTCTGGGTCCTTCGTCCTTCTATCGATTTATTGATTTGTTTACTCACATGTAAGGAAACAAACTTATCAATCATTCCTGAATCATAGTTGGGTAAGCGGGGCGGTAAAGATCATTTACACTTTGCGGCGAGGAGGATCCGGTTCTTTGAGTCAGCGGGATATGTCGCGGATGCGCTTCTTCAGATATGGATAAGGAAGGTGAGTTTTGACGCTTTTAGATTCTAATGCCTTCCACCGGGCATTAGAGCCCGCTTCCCGGGCAGAACCGGGGATGTCATCTAGTCCCATATAAAAAAGATTAGCTAGTGTCTGTGTGTAAAAGGTATGTTACGCATCGATTACGTAGTGTAAATCCATTGCACACATTTCCTGTACCTTACGCATTAGGCTTTTTTGTAGCAGTTTGTTGGGTATTATATCGAACTAATTTTTAAATTTTGCAGAATAATTTCCTATCAAATGCAATCATCCAACTTTCCACATTTTATGTACAAATACAGTTAAGTTCACTCAAACTTCCAAAGAAAGAGTGTGCGGTTACTCAATGTTGAATCATGTAGCAGGTGAGCCCCTGCTGACAGCGAGCGCGGCTGCCTGGTTTGTAATGCTTTAAAGGGACAAAGGGCAAGGCAATGGTATGTTAGCAGACTGCGCAAAGCAAAGGATAAGCTCCTTCTCGGATAATTGCCTGCCCCCGGCAATTATCCGAGAAGGAGCTTATCCTTCTCGGATAACTGCCGGGGGCAGGCGGCTCGCAAACAAACGCTTCCCTCCAAGCGGTCAGCAGAATTTTGGGGCGTGACCAAACCTTTAGAGAGCAGTACTTCCTTTACTGACGCATGTTCTGCCGGCGAGCAGCAACACAGAATTTTGCGAGCGCTTGTCAAATAGTTTTTTTCAGCAAGCGCTGGCCAAAATTTTAGCAAGCGCTCGGACTCTTTTTACTCAGTTTCAGGAGAACGCCGAGCGGTAACATTTTACATGGCAAAGGTGTCACCGATGCTTTAATTACTCGAGTTTGGGGTACTGCTGGCGGTGTGTCCACGAAAACCGCACGGCTTTCAATAATTTTGCCTACGGCTACTGCGCCGCAACTAATATATGAAAAATTCGCAATGTTTCTTTGAGCATGGTCTAAATTTGGCCGACATTCTTCCAGATTTTGCAAGCGAATCGCAAGAAATCAGCGGACTATACCGATGCTCGCTTGCCCATAAATCGCATGACCGCCTGCCCGTCAATTCTCTAAGCAGGGGATGCAAAAAAAATTCCTTCTTGCTAAGTGTAATCTTTTCCTTGACATTAAAATTAACACCATAATCGTGCAAGACCGCGAACGCCGTTTGGTCACCATACGGGGAGTCCCAAAAGTAATTACACGCTTTCTGATCCTCGATAACTTTCATCCTAGCAAGCCTTTTCATAGGTTCAAGTACCATTTAGACCGAAAGAGTCAACTTATTGTTAGATTTGCAGTATGGAACAAGTTACTCATCGCCGTTTACTCTAGGAATAGTATGGACTTCCAGCATAGAGCATCATTGTGAAATAGATGGTTTGAATAAAAGTTTTAGAAAATCGTGTAGCAGGCTTCATCAAGCAACTGTTCGTGGTTTTTCAGTTTTAAATGGTCCTATTAAGTTTTAAAAGCACTAAAAATCATCGTTGCGATTTACTTGACATAATTATGAAAAAAGCCTTACGGGTGCGAAATTCATTTCAATAATCAGCCACTCAGTTTGGGGAACGGAACTTACCTACCCGAGATATTCTCGCACCTCATGGGTGTCTATCCGCGGGGTATAATTAGGCATAGCGAGCTCGCTGATTCTAGATGCTCCTTAGGATATAGCGCTAAGCTAAGCCCTGCCCACACAAAGCACCTTTTGGCATGGAACCAAGACATTTATAAATATATATCAATTATATAGATAAAATATTTAAATCACAAAAACATGTGCAGCGTCCTGTACACATTGATCGTTTGATAGACTAGCTCACCTTCACAGTCTTTTATTATTAAGGTCACATCCTCAGGGCATGCTGTTCTCACTAGAAAACTGCTTTTTCACTTTTTTTTCTCAGAACAATGTTCCGAGAGAAAAGGTGAAAAAGCAGTTTTACATGCGTCCTAAGGCTATTGCTTTATTTTTCTTTGTCAAGATTTCTCAAGCTAAAAGTCAATTCACCAAAGCAAAGTTTCGGCTCCTGTAAGAAAAGGCAGCGCAAAACCAATAACATATTTGAAGAGAGCGCCTCAGAAAACCCCTTAATCTATTTTCGTCGAGTTTGAGCAGATATTGTTGCTGAACATCAATGTTGTGAATGTGTTGAATTCCCGCGATGCATCACGAAAGGGTCGATGAATGGGGCGGGGCTTACAATACACACAGACTAGGCTCTGTACACTATATTAATTGCATATTCGAACTGCTCATGATACCTAAGGTACGCTGCGGCAAGTCTTTCGGGTAGGTAAGTTCCCGCACCCACTCAGTTTGGCCTAATTATAAAGCTTTCGGACCGGCATCTATTTTAAAAATATCTAGCCACTTAAGGCCCGTTCAGGGTAATTCGCTCCATATGTAAATCAAGTTGAAGCCTCCTCTACTAAATGCTAGTTGAAGCTAAGGAGAAGGCTCATTGAGAATTTATTTACGAACGATCAAAAAGTATGTACCTAGTTATGGACACCGCGTATATGTAGGCATTTGACCTCCTCTCCCCCCCCCCCCTGCCCCAACTTTTCATGCGCTAGCTTACATGGAAAGCGTGTTTAGTCGAAGTAGCCTCTTTAAACGAGGCTTTAAGAAGTACTGCACAATGATTTCAAATCTGCTTTCATCATCTGTCAAGCGCTTTTGGACGCCGAGTAGTGGGCGTTTATTGGGTCAAACTGAACACCAAACGGAAACAAAATTGCCCAAGTCTGCTCAAATGGTCCGGTGTTGAGTATAAGACCAGTTATGGATACATTTTGTCGTATATGCTAATACTTAACACTGCTTCATCTGAGCGCTGAAAAGATTGTAACAACTCACTTAAACTTTGCATCCATTTTCCAAAAAGGAAATTCTTTTCCATTAAAAACGACCATAACTTGGTGTCCAGAAGGCGTTCGGCAGATAATGAAGGCAGATTTGGGGCTAATGTGCAATGCTCTTCAAACTGGTATGAGTCTCACTTGTGAACGCCATTTCGACTAAAACAGCTTCCCTTGTCAGCAGATTTTCGAAACCCCGTAGTCTGATTGGACATATTGATGGATGAAAGAAACAAAAATATGTTGTTAACGAATTCTCATAGAGCACCAATATGCCGCCTTCTAAATGTGAGAGATGCTGAATGTGGCTGTTAGCGTCTTGAAAAACGATTAGATGGAGATTCTCAACGGGTGTAGACTCATCTATGCGGCACTTGATTGAGCTCTCATACGACAACCGATCTGCAAACAACGTGCAAAGCGAGTTGCCTTATTGAAGCATGAGCTTGTACAAATTTTGATCCGAGGCAATTCATCTTCTTCGGTACTTTGTAGGAATTACCGCACATGTTTATGCAACTGGGCTTGTTTTTACTTAGTAACAAGAAACCATTTTTTGACATGACACATCAACCATCATCAAGTCAAAATCTTTAAAAAAAGAGGAAAAAGATTTGCAATTTTGGTCTTTTTCAATCGTAATGAAAACTGCAGACTGAAAAGACGTAAATACATATACATGATGCATATATACTCAGACAATAACTCAAACGAACGGCGGGCCTTCATGCTTTGCCGGACGGGCGGCGAGCCGTAAATTGTGGGGTGGTCTTGTGCGGGCGAGCAGCGTGCCTTCGATACCGAGCTTGCATGCGGCGGACTTTGCGTTCACCAAGGCCAGGCCATCTCTTTGGGCGGACAAGCGGCTTGCCAGCATTATCATAGTCCTTATCTTGGATCATACTACAATTTTCTCTTTAGTTGGTATTCACTTTTGTCATTGCTTTTTCCATGGCATGGTTGCCATCTTGAGCTGCTAAAATGATTATGAATTAGCCGTTGTCATTTACGATGGATCTCATAAAATCACATGAACGTAAGCTCAGAAATAGGAGATGAAGGTAGTTTCTGATGCGAAGAGGTAAATTATAAAATTCAGTGAATGACTAGCGGCATCAGTTTCAGATAGCCTATCTTCCGGAGAATGTTCGAAGGCAAGAGTTGCTGTCTTTACAAAGATTGAGAGTTGACAAGATGAAATTAATGTGAGGTGAACGAAGTTTGGAGTGGGAAACGTAGTAAATGAATGGGACGTAGAATATACTTGATGTGCTTTTGCATAAATCGCCACACTCCTAATATCCGAGTGAAATGCAGCTAAGCTGATTCCGCAACACTTTCTACATGATTCGCTTTCTATAAAAATTTATAGATTTTATATGATTTTAAGATTTTATATGTACTCTATTCAGCTTTCTTTCAGAAATTTTCTGCTTTATCGTGTGGTGCTCTACCAAAGGTAAACTAAATTGGCATCTACTGCCACGTAATTCCCACCTTGTATCTCACGTAGAAAATTTTATATTAATCTTATTCTGTATGCACTTCTTGTAGTATGAGTATATGTTCGTTAATTATAGTTTTTTTTTGAATATTAGGTTGGAAACTAAGTTTCGAACTGGTCTCATAACTTCCCTCTCACTAAACATGGCGCGCTCAAATTTTGCCGCTGCGTTGGCTATTACATAATCTACACGCGCAGCTGCTGTCCTACCAAATTCTGACGTCGCAGTGAGGGTTACGGTAGGTGCGTGGTATGAAGGGGAAAAATTCAAAGTTTGACGGATTTGGCTGAAACTTGACACAGGGGTGTTATCCGACATGCTGATCACGAAAAGGATATTGAAATTGCGTGATTAGGGCTTTTTCGTAGGATTACTGTAGGTGTACGATATGGGGTCTCACCCTAAACAAGGACAAAGGCGTTGATTCAACAAATGAATGTGATATTCGCGTTTGGCAGGTCAAATAACCTTACTATGTAAAGTCTCGGAAGAATTTGAGCTTCGGACTCTTTAGTCATTGACGTTCGTCCCCAGCAGCTCTTGCGTACATCGACTCGTTCAAATTTATGAGGACGCCAAATCTCGACATGCCCCTAAATTTTGTTTCTTTCTTACTAGGGCCAAAAAAGTCAATCTCCAGCAATAATTTGTAGACGAATCTGGATTACTGCGCATAGGCTGCCAAAGGCTTCATTTTAGCTTAAAACCCCAAAAATTCTCAAATTTCACTAGTATTCGAAAAACGTCTGAAACTTTTCTATTTCGTGTTCAAAATTTAGACAATTTGTGCTCTCTTGTAGCTCACTTTGCCTTCTACGTAATGGCAAAGTTTGGATGCGCCATATCCAAAGAAAGTGAAGCTTTAAAACCAGTTGCAAAACTTAGTTTCCAGCCTAATAAATTAACCATCAATATATGTATGAACAAATCAGAATGTGTTTTCACCAAAACAAGTGCATTATTGAATCAGTGGCCGCAGGCTGTAGACATGGAGTGCTGCAAGCAGCGCGCGGTATAGCCGAGTAGGCTGAGGAGAGGCATGATTAGTCGTTTGTTCAAGGTATTCCGCCCGAAAACTTCATTGTCTCTTGCGGGCGAGCGGCGTTTGTTAGGGGAAGGACGGCGAGAGGCATGATCGCTCGCCCGGTAAAGGCATTGCGTTCGCCCGAATTATTGTCTGAGTACTCTCAGAACAGCGGCCTACTCCCTGTGTAAATGAAAAGGGCATGATTTGACTTCCTACTATGCCTGAAATCAAATAGTTCGGTGTTGTGATGATTGGTAAAAACATTTACATTGACGTACCCATTTTAATTTTTGCTGATATAAACTTTATAAGTTAAACGATAAGTACAGTATTAAAATTAAGCTTGTTTGCTTTCACGACGATACTCTGGATCGTCAGAGAATTTTGCAGCAACACGAAATGAGTACGGCAAGCTAGACAATAGTTTACCAGAAGATTTTCTTAGAAAGCATTTTTCAAATATGACGCTTATGCAAACAATGTATGAAGAACCCCTAAAGGTTAAGCTGGCTTCCTTTATTTCATCACTCGTTTTGTAACAAATTGTCTTTGCAGAAATTAGGCTACTCTGAAGACAAATTGCATAGAACTAAAGAGGAGAATTTTGCCGATACTCAAGGAATGAAGTTAATTTACAAGGTAATTTTTCTAAACTAATAGGTTTGAGGTAAGGTGTAGCACAATAGGTTTGAGGTAAGGTGTAGCTCAGCAAAATACTTTCGATAAAAGTCATACAATATTTAACATCAATCGTTTGAGGTAAGGTGTAGCCAGAGTTCGGCATGAGGTGGACCATAGGATTTTTCAAATTTTTAAAAACGAAATCCCCGTAGACTTTGACACAAGAATACAATATCGCCTATGACGCGATCATGAATGGATAGAAACGAATAACGGAAAATAATTGAACAAAACTTGAAGAAAACATTGAAGAGACGGAAAAGAGCTGAAAAAAGCTGAAAATGTCCATATCCACAAATTGGCATGCTGTGTCCTGCGCGCACCCTGCGCGCTTGGAACAGACTTGCCGGCGCCATACAAAATATGTAGAGGGCTGTAACTATGCGGAGAAGAGGGGTTGAGGAAAATTCAGAAACTCAGTTGTAGGGTTTTTGATGTAGAACAAAGTTATGTCAAACAAGTGAAAAAATTATGTGAAGGAAGGAAAACTTGTGACTTTTTTATAACAGCCACCTCAGGTGGCTGCCCAGGTGGCTGAAAAGAACATAACTCCGAAAAAAGTTTGCCACGCCTTTACCTCACTTAATAATTTCATAACTTTTCTCACGTATAGTCCTAGCTCCTTATTGCCCATCTACACACCAAATTTGGTGTCATTTCATTTTATCTTCACTGTAAGCAAAGTCTTTTGTTTATTTCGGGGCAAGTTTGAATTGCGCTTACCCGGCGAACCTGTTAAAGCAGGAGATTTTGTTTGCAGGAATGGGGTCGATAAGACACGAGTGAAAATTTGCGTCCTTTTTTTGAAGATGAAAGGTGACATGAAGGAAGAAGGCGATTGTGTGTGTAGGGGGTGGAGGAGGGGCTGGGGTTTCCTCTTCAACGATATCCCCCTTGCTTTATTCCAAAACGATGTTTAGTTGCCTTGTAAGCCACCAATGCCGAACCCTGGGTGTAGATCAGCAAAACACTATTTTAGTGTAGGTCATACGGTAGTGGACATAATAGGCACGGTAATTGCACTACTCCTTTGATGTTCAAAAAACGTGTTTGAATCAACAAATGTAGGCAGTTGCTGACATATATCGATAATTTGAACACTTTTTCTTAGACTTGGGTTTTTTAGCCTTCTTGACTCAATTTTCTAGCTTTCGGTGGTGCGATCGGTTTCAATCGTAAACGGCAGGCAAAACATGCATGTCTCATATATGAAGCTGAATGTGTGTCTGACTGTTTGTCTGTATATCTGTATGTCTGTCTGTATGTGTGTACGTACGTTTCTAACAGAAAATTCCATTTTTTAACCGATCCGGAACGAACTTGGCACACATACACTATGGCGCGGGCGGATGTCATGTCATAGGCTACTTTTCGTTGTCGATCGATGTCGATTTCATCGATTTTTATCGATTTTTTGCAAAGTTCATCTACAGGGCTGGGAGTTGGCACAGGGGGAGGGGGGTAATTGAGCTCGATTTTTTGTGTTGATTTCGAATACAATATCAGTTTCCAGAATTCGATCACTTTTATTGATTTTTTTGATTTTTTTGCAGAATTACCTACAGGGCTGGGAGTTGGCACAGGGGGGAGGGTACGTGAGCACGTTGATTACGAATACAACATTAGTTTCTGAAAGTATCCATCACTGATCGATTCTAATCGATTTTTTTTGAAATTTGTGCTGAGCTGAGACTTGGCACAGGGGGGGGGGGCTAAGTGGGCATGCTGATTTCGAAAACAACACAGGGAACGGGAAATGAAGTGTAGAAGTGGGCACAGGGAAAGGCTGTACGGGGATAGAGATTCGACCTTTATTGAAGTGTTGTTTTGACAGGTCCGAGCGGAGCTGGGTAAGCAAGCTAGTTTTTTGATAATATCAAAATTCAGATATTTTTGCAACTGGCGACTTGGTGATTATTGCAGTAGATAATTGTAACAGACTTTTTTTCAGCGAAAGTGCAGGAATGAGTTAGTGAATCAAAAAAGTAGTGACGTTTTTATGCAAGACCCATTTGATAACAAATTTACTCAACTACTCTTTTTTATAAATAATTAAGGGCAATGCCTCGGCTAGACCAAACATCACAAAAATTTGATGTGGAGGGCTGCCTGTGCCCAAACATGAGAAAAGAGCCGGTCCGAGTTCAAGGTATGCTGCCCCTGCCTAGAAAACCGCTCCTAAAGCCGTACGAGGAAGCCGCTCGTACATGCGCTCGAACAAGCTTCGGGCGCCCTCTCACTGTCAGAGGCGACATGACGCAATTCTATAAACATGATGCGCAACGACTCTACGTTTCTAACTATGGCGGCTAGTGTTTCACTCGACCAGATCCAAAATGAGAAGCCTTAGGAAATGCTACTTTTTGCCATTTTTGCGCTTTAAAGGTGAATGCAGATTCAGCGCGTCGAACTGCCTTAAGTAAGCAAAAAAGTCCTCAAGTCGAGGATTCACCGGGCCACTGCCTTTAAGTTTCTCCGTAAAAGCTTAGAATAAGAAAAATAATAGTAACGATACATAATAAATCTAGACATTTTCTTTGTACACAGCATGCTTTGTTGAAAATTACCACTCCTGTAATATCTGTGTTTCCTGTGATTCTAAAGCAGGGCTGTCAGCGGCCTCGCTACTGCCCCGAATGAAACGTAACCCTGAAAATTGATGTGGGCAGCGAGGTGATAAGCCACCGAACATGAACTAAATTTCAATTTATATAAAAAGTAACTGAACCTGCTTGTTTGTTCGTCGCATGCATACAGAGTGTCTTTAACTGACATTGATAGTTACAGTTTTTTTCTGACAATTAAACATTTGATCTCTCATAGCCTTATTGTACAAAAAGCTAACGCATTTCTTTGAACACAATATCGTAGGGCTGGTAGTATTCAAATTTGAAAGATGGAGCAAGCCACCGTCGTTTTTCATAACTGTATGAGCCATTGAGAATCCTGTTTTGCTTCAAAAAGAAAACCAAACACTTGAAAGCTGTTACATTAGCCTAATCAGAGCCTTTGTCGCTAAATAAGACTTTGGAATTCAGCGCATGCTTCGTTCTTAAGTTACATGAAGTAAACTGCAATAGCTGTTTTCACAGTGCTCCCTAAAATTTTGATTGCACAATTTGAAAAGAGTCAATAATTTGCAGAGTAGTGAAGTCAGTGCGAGTGGGGAATTAGGTATACAACTTATCTACCTTGAAATTTTTTTTTGGAACACGGCTAATCCATAGTGATGCGTAAGCTTGAAGTACCCATTGTACTACCACAATAAAGAAATCAAGGAATATGAGAAAACAGCTTCGACTTAACATTACAGCATAGCGCGGATTAATGATAAACCGCGGAACGCTGTAATTTTAGATTGTAATTCTATTTCCTTCGTCGTCGAGGCGATAATAGTGCCAGCGACAACATGATACTCATTAACATGCCAGAAGGCCCAAAATGCAAATTATTGCATCGTTTTAGCTTCTCGTTACGTACAGTGAGCATAACAAAAAAAGGCCCGGTAATCCTCACATCACTTTAGATCTCAACTGAAGGGCTGAGTTGAGGTATTCAAGATAAACTGACTAGCGATCACTCTCACATGCTTAAGAATGCGACTTGATCTGAAGGAGCGTCAGGGCATGTGCCGCGATGAATTCACCTAAAATCGTAGAGCGCCTCGATTTTGAGATGAATTGACCGAAACAGTATGCAAGGGATGAGACGCAAAGAAAAATAACGTAAGTTGTTCGTGAGTAACTTACGGGACATCGTACTTGAATAGTTGCAGTACAAGAAAGCGCAAAACTGCACAATACCGGTGCCCAAAAAGGAAAGGATCAACGAACAGCTGATTTCGGCAAAAAAACACAGAAGAATAGGTTTTTTCTTTCTTGCAGAGTTTGCTTAGGTTTTTTCTACAAAAGCTACTCAGAGCGACGATCTCTTTATTTATTTCCATTCGATTTTGTTTCTAATTCCTCAATTTTTGATGAAATTTTGGTTAAAAAACGCAGCTTTGTTTTGTGCATTCATTTGGTTTGTGGATTCCTTGATAGGGCCGTCATCGATTTTCTTCGATGGTGGCCGCTATTAAAGATTGCTCAGTGATGCGCAAAAATTCGCCACTGTCCGGTGCCGAAACACGGTCGTGCGGTCTGAGTACCAGTCACATATCTGTTTGACCAAACCTGCACAAGAGGTGTAGGTGTTTCCTTTTTGATAGCGCGCAAGATTTTTGTGCCTGAAAAGCGATCCGCATCTAGATCAATAGCTCGCGGGATGCTAGACCGAGGCGCCATACGATCAACTCAGGTCCGTCTCAGAACAGATCCCCTGAAGGGGGAATACTACGGGCCAAACTCTAAAAACCTAAGAAAATTATTTTCGCAATTAGCATGTCAAATAGTTTGTGTAAGCCAAGTTTCAGCGAAGCTAGGTCCCCAAATATTAGGCCACCAAGTGAGTTGGTTATCTTCGAGCAAGATAATTTTGTTTCAAACGTGAAACCAGTTTTTTTTAACGTAAAGGCACGGTCCAGGCACGTCTCCCCAGTACTGTACTTAACAGACGACTTACCTCGACCTGCAGGGTTACGCGCGGGGACTCAGCACTTGGGCGATGGGTCCGCACGCAATGCATGCAACGCGACACAAGTTGTCTGTCAAATACAGTAGCGAAGTCTGCTTGAGCGGGGTGGGGGAACGTTTTGGCCCCGAGTGCATCGTCTCCTTTGTCGCTTGTACACTGTTTTAGTTAAGCCCCCAAAAATTGTTCCAGATGCAACTCCCATGATCCAGATTTGCTTAAAAGCTGCTTTGATACAAAGTACTACTTTTTTTTGCTCACTCTAGGAATCCTTCAAATAACCTTAGAATTACGGAATGAAAAGCAAGCAATTTCTTCCTCCCATATCTTGCTTGTAAATCTTAGACTGAAAAAAACCAATCAGGCTCAAGCTTCTTGTATAAGAATTACGAGGATTAGGTCATTAGTTATGTTTGTTCTCGCCATGCTTCGCTCGTGGTTTACGTAGTACGCAAACATAGCATAAACCGTAGTTTCCAATAGTTTCGCAGTATTTTCCATTTGCATAGGTAAGAAGAATTGACTACATTTTTTTAAAGAGAAACAATTTTGAGTAAAATTTCTGCTATATAGAGAAATAGGTTCAGTGTGCATATAAAAAAGGCTGATATTTGAATGTTTTGATAGCAAGTTGATTGGGTGTGGCATAATCCCCTAAAAAGGTGTGGCAGCTACAACTTTTTGAGGGATTATGCCACACCCCATTAAATCAACTCTTAAGAAAATTCTAGCGAACAAAATATACAGGGTTCGACAACATAAATCTCGTAGGTAATTTTGACTTGCTTCTAGTTCCGCACTTTGATGGTTTGGATCAGAATTCAAGGTATGGGTAAGTAGGGAGCAGTGCTTTCCGTTAAGTACAAGAAAAGTTAGCTGACTTACTTCTGAAATGTGCTTAATCATATTTAAAAATAACCAGCGGCCCAATACTTGAAACATTCGAAATCTGCTAAGTCTCGGCCGCCAACGGGGGGTTATTCGTGTTATTTGACACGATAATTTATGTTATTGATTGTGATCATGCTTGATAGGGTCTTTATGTCATGCGAAAGGTAAGCAATAAGCCGGTTGTGTGTCACACCTCTTGCTCGACCTTATGGATATTTTTGCAAAGCTTGGGCTTGGCTAGAATTTGGCATAGGCCGAGTTTGTGAGCATGCTACAGGATGTTCCAAAAGTCTTGTAGCCTAAGTTTACACTGTGTACTCATAAATTAGTAAAGATTTGGTTTCAGCAAATGCAATATGATCTCCATATGTATTTGAAAAAAAAAGTAAAAATATCGAGTAATTAATTTTTGGAATCGCAAAGATCTATTTTCGGGGGTTTTTAACTTATTTCATTATTGGATGTATATACAACATTGTGATGCAATTTTATTTCTACCATACAAAAGAGACTTTGCATTATTATCACTATACATTTGAAGAAATTCATTGAGACAGGCAAACAAATTTTGGAAAATGAATGCTTGCCACGGTCACTTTGTTTCAATTTTAAATCCGCAAAATTGCACCAGTCACTGGATCCAAAGTAATTTATTCATCATATGTTTTTTAGATAAGAACCTAGTTTAACTTGAATGAAGAACTTGTGTTTTAAAACACATTGTAGCCAATTTTTTGTCTCCTTCTTTTGCATTTGTGTCCAGCATGAGGCCCACACATGCCTGCAATTTTACAAAAGTTTTCCTCTACAGTATATTGTAGCTGAAAAACTTGCTGTATCACACTGCACGTTACCTAAGCGACGGAAGCTGTTGCCGCAAAGGCGTGGGACGAAATTGATGATTAATAATTAATTATCGATTTTTCTGATTTTTTCGCAGGATTTGAGCTGGGACGCTAGAAGTTGGTACAGGAGGGAAAGTGAGCATGCTAATCGCAAAAAGTTTTTGCAGGAAGACGGTGCAGGCTGGAGAACACAAATGAGCAGGGAATCAGCACACAAAACTGCACGCATCAACGTGTTAAAGAGGAACGCAGCTTATAAGAACATTTCTTTTTTTGAATGCTGTGTTCCAGTTTTCGTGCGTCATTTCGCAAGTTTTTCTACTCTAAACATATTATACAAGAGCGAGAAGTTGTACGGGTCGCATATCCACTTTCTGTATGATCTCTCAATGTTTCTCAGCAGCTGACCATCTCTATTTACTAGTTATTTTTCTTTTTAAGAAATTCATGACAGACCAAAGTAGTGATTACCCTAATTTCACGCGTACAAGGCGCACCTTTTTCGATATTTCGACTAAGCCCCTCAGCCGCTTAAATTATTTTAGAAAGCGATCCTTATGCCATGTGATTTTCTTAAGCAATATACTGCAAGGTATAGGGTCCTTTGATTGCGAAGTTCTTTGGCGTATTTGGGTTGGTCGATTTTGGAAAAAAATCTCCTGCGCCTTGTACGCGTGAAATTAGGCTATCTATCCTAGCAGTGCTGAGCATGTTTCTGATATGAAATAAAACAGCAGAATATTGAAATTTGCAATAAATTCGTACTTTCGTTGTGGCCCTGTCTTCTTGTCTATACATCATTCGTTCTTATGGAAATCATGAGTAGCACTGTTGAGTTAGGTAACTAGTACAAACTTTGAAAAAAATAATTTCGAACTAGAAAAAAAAGAAAAAACTAGAAAAAATTAGAAAATGCGGTTTGTACTACTTTTCAAGCCTGTGCAATATGTTTGCACTGAAGTACTAGTAGTTGGAACGTTAAAATCTACAACGCTAAAGCTTCAGGATATATAGCTTTCTTCTAAGTGTTTCCCTCATCAGTATGTTGATGCATGAGCCACATGAAAATGTTGGAGAAGAGGAGAATATTGTGTAAAAGTAGACTTGTTATATCGACAGTTGCTGAGCGATACTCCAACAGTATACAGGGTGTCCCAAAATAATGTGCACACTGTTTGATTTTGAATAACTCTCTTATTATGAGGTCTTTCGAGAAGCGGTAAGCGCCATTTTGTAGAGCTGGCTTCAACTTAGATTTGCAGTATAAAGAGAACCGCCGACTGCTCTTCATTACTGTAGAATTACGGTAGAAACTTGGAAGAGGGTTTTGGGCCATGAAAGGCCATACTTTGCCTCAGAAAGGAATCAAAATAGCCTGAAAACTTTAACACTAGGCCAATTAGAGTTTCTGATTCTAACTGTAAAGTTCTCAACTTATTATGATGCTTCACTGAAGAGTTATGAGAGGTAAGCAGTAGCGACCATTTTCTCAATGTTCTTAAAAAGTGCGGTTATACCGTTTAGAAAGCTTCGCAATCTTGAGACTAGTTGAGTATTAAACTCAGCGTCCCTAAAAACCCTATTACACAAGTTTTCACATGTTTTTGAAAATTTTTGAAATGGCAGCTTTTTCCACAGTGACACCATATGTTCCAAGTTTCTACCGTAATCCTACAGTAATGAAGAGCGGTCGGTGATTCGCTCTATACTGTAAATCTAAGTTGAAGCCAGCTCTACAAAATGGCGCTTACAGCTTCTCGAAAGACCTCATAATAAGAGAGTTATTCAAAATCAAACAGTGTGCACATTATTTTAGGACACCCTGTATGATCTATGATCAGTGCGCATAGTGCAAGCATCACCTGAGCTTGAGCCTCATTTTTGCCTGCGACCCTGTTTTAATCGACGTCCGGTCGTCCACATACTTATGCGACTCTCAGTATTTCTCAGCCCACATTTTCAACTTGACACATTCGTTGAGAAGCAGCAGATAATAGCGACTTAATGTACATTGCTTGTGTTTTCAATATTTCTCCTCCAACTATATGAGAGTAAGTTTCGTTGAGTCTTCTGCGCCTGAAATAACATCTCCATCAACATCGGTCATTTTTCGACATACTAGTGAACCAGTAATTGAAGGTGCTAGTAGCATGCGCGCGCTACGGGACCTCCACGTGGTTTTCCGCTATGTGCACATTTTTGAATTGCGCTTACGGTTCTTTATATATTAGATATGCTAGGAAAAATTTTGAACACTTTGCCTCAACCACACCGAATCATTTTAAGTACTCCTTGTTTTCAAGATTTCGATACAGTACTAAAAAGATGAAAACTTTCTAAAATGTTTGGATAATGCACACGAGTGAACAAAAGCAGATTAGAACGGCATAGGTTGGCGTATAGGTCTCCACTGATCTCTTCAAGGGTTGCGTAAAAATGTGAAATAGTAGCCAGGCTTCCCATAAAAGTTTTTAGAATGACGATGATGACTGCACCCACGACACAATCGATCTAATGCTTAGACTCAACTCAAGTTTCTTTTAGTACCTACACGCACTTAAGTTTGTCCAATCTTGCTGCGTCAGTTACAAATGTAAAAGTTTCCGGTGTAACGTGGAGGGATGAATGATGGGCACGGCAAGAAGATTGGAATACAGGCGCTGTGTACTTTTTGTGATAATATGACTGCTTGGGTTGAAGAAAAGTTAGCCCAAACGTTGGCTGGCAAACGGTAACGATTGAGTTGAAATATGCACCTTTGCCGTCTCGTTGTCTGCAGACCACCTATTATATAAGTGGATGGCAAATGTGCGATTTGCTAAACTGTTAATCGTCTGCAGACGTAGTCATCGGGCATTGCATTGACAACAATGAGCTACGGTTAAAGTTGCAAGAGTTTTCGGAACATAAAGTTGTGGTGGCTTCTTCACTTCTACTGCGCTCGCTGCTCATCTACTGCAATCTTATCATTATTTCGAGCAAAACGACGTAGCTATTAGCACAGTGTAGCAGTGACGTACCCAAAATTTTCGATCGGAAAGGGGAGGGGGAGCAAAAAATTTTTTGATGGAGGTGCGTGGCATTAGCTACGCACTTCAGAAAAATTTCTGGTGTACATTTTGAAATTTTCGCGGGCTTATAGGCTCGAAATTTCAGAAAAAGGGCGTGACCCCAACCATGCCTCCGAAAATTTTTTTATAAGGCTAAATGAATTTTTGAAAAATTTGAAATTTATTTTAGTTGTTTGTTACAAATATGAAAAAGCCAATGGCACATTTTTATAAATCACTAGCTGGCTTACCCGGCTCCGCCTGGCCCTGTCAAAAACGATAAAGGTTCCATTTCTATCCCTGTACACCTTTACCTGTGCCCACTTCTACATTCCCTATTCCCGCTGCGTGAGTAATCAGTATGCTCACCTACCTTCCTCACCAACCCCCAGCTCCGTAGCTCAAACTTTGCACAAAAAAAAACAGTAAAATCGATAAAAGTAAGGATAATTCTAAAAACTGATGGCGTTATTCGGCTATCCGGGTCCCAAAATGTTTTTGTGACGGATCTTGCTCAAAGTCGGTTTATGGGGGTTATTTGAGCCGCTGATGACAATATCATAGTCATCGCGTGGCAGCGGGTAAAAATCATAAACCTGCCTGAAACCTTGGCAGGGAATTACCTAAAGTGCTGTACAAAGAATATCGTGCTCAATCCCCGCGATAAAGGCAATTCGTGTGGTATAAAAGTTTCCCACAACCTAATGCTTTCCTTATAGGACCACTGCCGCGCGCGATACATCCTTCGGCGGCTTTTGCCTAAGCAGAAATAGGGGAGGGAGATTTGCCGCGTGCAATACACTCTTCAGCGGCTTTTGCCTAAGCAGAAATAGGGGGGAGAGAGATTTGTCGCGTGCGATACACCATTCGGCGGCTTTTGCCTAAGCAAATCAGGGGGAAAGAGATTTGCCGCGTGCGTTACACGTTGGGACAGGTTATCAGGATGGCGCTGGAGACCGCCATGCAAAACGACCGTTTTCCCATTCCATGAATATCTGGGATCTAAATTGGCCCTGTCCATTCAAATCCTGCAACTCACCATAACTTCACTAATGCGTTATGACAGCGAGCAAGTTTCATATTCATAAGCAGATACTTGTGAACCGTTACAGGTAAGGTTTTGAGCAAATCTAGAACTTCGACGCATCTACACCCACCGTAACCCAAGAAAATGCACCATCCTGCGAAATCAATATGATATTTATGTTCAGCGCGCTAATTGACCACCCTAGACGAAGTTTGAAGCAAATCTATGTTTTCGACCCCACACCGTATATAACCACCCCAACTCTATGAAGAGGTCCCAATATGCAGAGAGAGTATGAAATTCGTAATCAGCATGTCGAATAAGTTCTCTGGACCGAACTCCAGCCAAATTCATGATTTTGACTTCCTACCGTACACCTACCGTAACCACATGGGGAGACTTCCAGCAACGAAAGTGTGATATTTGTAATCAGCATGTAAGATAACCCTTACACACGAATCTGAGCAAGCTCTACGACAAGAAAATTTTGGGGTCCGGTATTAGTTTGGCAGCCGAGTAGCGCCAAACTAATATCGAACTCGTATTCAGCATGCTTGATTACCCCCTGTGCAAACTCCCAGCCCCGTAGCTCAAACTTTGCAAAAAATCGATAAAATCGATGAAAATAATGGACGATTTCAAAAACTAATATTGTATTCGGAATCCGCGTGCTTGATTACCCCCCTATGCAAACTCCCAGCACCGTAGCTCAAACTTTGCAAAAAAATCGATAAAATCGATAAAAGTAATCGATAATCCTGAAAACTAATATTGTATTCGGAATCCCCATGCTCGATTACCCCCCTGTGCCAACTCCCAGCCCCGTAGGTGAACTCTGCAAAAAAATCTATAAAAATCAATAAAATCGATATCGATCGATACGAAAAGTAGCCTATGACACCCGCCGGGGCCCGTAGTGTATGTGTGCCAAGTTTGGTCCGGATCGGTGCAGAAATGGAATTTTCTATTCGGAACATACGTACAGACAGACAGACAGACAGACAGACATACATACAGACATACAAACAGACATTCAGCTTTATATACAGGGTGTCCCAAAAAAATGTTTTGAACGTTTGATCGTTAATATCTCTCTTCCCAATAAGTTTTTTGCCTCGCTTCAGGTACCATCTTGTAGAGCTGGCTTTAACTTAGAGTTACAGTATAGAGAGAATTACCGACCGCCCTTCATTACTGTAGGATTACGGTAGAAACTTGAAACATATGGTGTCAATATGGAAAAAAGCTGCCTTTTCAAAAATTTTTAAAATAATGTGAAAACATGTGTAATAGGGTTTTTATGGACTTTAAGTTCAATGCTAAACTATTCACAAGATTACGAAGCTTTCTAAACGGTTTAATCGCGCTTTTTAAGAACATTGAAAAAATGGCCGCTACCTCTTACCTGGCATAACTCTTCAATGAAGCATCATAACAAGTTGTTAACTTTACAGTTGTAATCAGCAACTCTAATTAGCCTAGTGTAAAAGTTTCGTTTTTTTTTTTAAGATTCGTTTTATAATGCAAGTCTAAGTTGAAGCCAGCTCTACAAAATGGTACCTGAAGCAAGGCAAAAGACTTTTTGGGAAGAGAGATATTAACGATCAAACGTTCGAAACATTTTTTTGGGACACCCTGCATAATAAGCAACCTTCAGAAACTCCGTGACCCACTCCTTTTCTCCCCCTCGGTACGCCGCTGCTATATAGCCATCAAGTGATGTATCATGGTAACATGACAACGTGATTCTGCTAAGTTCCCGCTCCTTGCGCTGCTGTAGCGTCTGTTTGCTAGTCTACACTCTCCAAACTTTAGACAAACCTGCTTTTCTAATTAGGAACAAGATCTGATGTGGGAGACAGTAAATCTTGTTTCAGTACCTTCCAAAATTAAAGACATGGTACGTGCTGTATCAAAATCTTTGAGAAAGTCCAAAAACAGATTAAAGAGGATAAAGTTGATCACAAAGCATTTGTTGAAACTAGCCCATCCAGTAACCCCAAATATTTGTTCTCTGTTTTATGCCGAGACTAAGAGTCGATTTCTTCTGGAGTGGTATAGATCTTAATTCTAATTGCAATGTGATCTATAAAAACTCAGTTGAGAGTATTTCTGTTTTTGGACTTTCTGTTTTCAATGCATATTGGAACCACCTAATTTTTTACGGGAGAATACTTTCAACGGCCGCAGCCGTTCAATATGAGATGCATGTCGGCTAAAGCGTTTTTGAACGTCGATTCCAAATCGCATTCCGCTTTTGCGGAACGCTCTTTTAAAAGGGTCAAGTAAGCTTAAGAAGCCGTAGTTCGAGGACGCAGCTATGTAGGTTAGTGCTGCAACGGTGTAGTGGTTAGCCTGCAGGCGTCAGAAAGGAGAGTTTAAAAGTTCGAGTCCAATGGAGATGCTCTTATCATTTATTTAATTATTTATTCCGTGCGTTGCTTAAAAGAAAGCAAAGATTCACAGTCACTCATGCTCCAACCACGATAGTTCATCAAGTAGTTTGGGCCCGACCTTTCCTACTGCATTATTGGAAGTGTGATGAAAGTCTGTATGTGGTTGCTCTATAAGAAGAGTCAACAGAATTGAATTAGTGTGATTCATAAAGATGGTAACCATGTCCTCTTTGTCGTCAGCAAAACGATTTTGATTCTAACAAGCAAACGATTTGGTGGTTGATATAATTGCTGATTGTTGCTTAATCTCGCCAAACCAAATGCCGTGGAGAGTGCATGACCTTGAATAAGTAGCAGTAAGGATTGTACCAGGGTTTCCCAGAAGTCTTGTAGCCTAGTATTTCTTCTGATAAAAAGAGAGCGGAACAACATAGAGATATAAAATTTAGTGCACATATTATCCAAACGGTAGGAATACATTACAGCATTCGAATTTTGTGGTATCAACTTTCTTTGATAACGGAAGCCCTCAAACTTTTGGCGATTGCCACTGCCGATGCACGCAGACAGTCATCATAAATTTTGTCTCATTTTTTCATGAAAATAGATCTTATCGTGTAGAAAATGTGCTGTATGATAGAGCAAGCTTTCAGATACAGCACACATGAGCTGAAAAATTTATAAGCTTATGGTTGAAATTACAGAATTTTGAATGCAGGCATGTGTAGATCATGGTGGAGTTTTGGACACATTTGGGGGAAAATGAAAACATAAAATCGGCTACGATGTGTTTCAAAACCAAGTTTGTCATCCGTGTTATATAGATTCCCATCTAGGATACAGGCGAAGAATATTACTCGAAATTCAGTGACTGCTGCAACTTTACAGATTTGAAATTAATTTCGAAGACATAGTTGCAGTGGCACGCATTCAAAATTTTCAGATTTTTCTCGCCTGTCTCGACGAAATAGATTTTTGAATGCAGTCATTATATTAGGTCGTTCCGAAAGTAATGTTGCTTTTTTCAAACGTCCGCCACACCTCGTGGAACAAAGATGAGTAAGAGGTTCTGGTAGCGTTTGATGCAGCATTTCATTTTCTTTCTAACGGTTATATAATAACTGTACAAAGTGCAGTAACCTCTCGAAAAATTCTGAAAATCTGCGACCTATGCTTTTTTTGAGAAGACCAAGTTTCACAATTTTTCTTAATTTTCATAGCAATTCTGGGAAGGAGTCCAAGTAATAGATGGATAAAGCAAACCCTACAAGAAACATTTTTTTCTGCTTTCCAGAGCTCGTCATAATTTTTGTATAGATTTTTTGATGGAATCACCGAATTTTGGCAGGCTCGTCTCAGACACAAATGCCTCAAACACAATAAATCTTTGGATTTTGAAACTTATAAAGATGGATTATGGTTTGACACTAATTTTACAAACCAAATGAGCCTTCACCGCTTCAGATTAGCAACTTTCGAAAATTCCGGGTACGGCCTGGGGCGCCTTGGAAAACCTAAATTATGATAATTTTATCCCGGAAAACTTGATGAATCGGAAACAAAAAATGCTGTTAGAAAGAGGAAAAAGGCTTGGTCGAATGACACCCAAGTTGTTGTTCTCTGAGGTTTGAGTTGACCAAATATGGAATTTGATATCATTGGAAAATTGATTCCAGAAACTCTAAGTAGCAAGCTAAGGGAAAGAAAAAATTACTTTGCGTCCTATAGGGTTTGCTCTATCTACCAATTGCTTAAACTTCTTCGGAGAATAGGTACAAAAATTTAGAAAAGTAGCCGAACTTGACCATAGCAAAAAGTATGAGCTGCAAATTTTGGTAATTTTCCGAGAGCTCATTATATATTATGCAGTGTATTTGTAAGCCTTAAAAAGAGGATAAAATGCTGCATCGAATGCTCCTACGATCTCTTGAAATTCTTGATTCCATGAAATGTGGCGTTCATTTGAAAAAAGCGACATTACTTTCGGAACGACCTAATAGTATTATATTTTAATAGTGCAAAACCTCCTCTAAACTATGGATGTGAAATTGCACAGGGGTGTGCCAAATTCGTGCAGTAGCGCAATATTTTCCAAACTTTTGTGAAATAGCCCCTTTTAAGTTAGAAATAATATGATAATTTTTTGGTTAAAAATAAAGCTCATTTTTAACCCTCGCAAATGTGTTTTATAAAGAACGAACGAAGCATTCTGTAGCTACAGTTACAAAATGCTAAGCTACAAGACTTTTGGGACACCCTATAGTGAAAGAGTAACTCATAGAGTGGGATCATATTAATTACTGTGTTCTACGGAGTGGTAATCAAACCAACTCTTTTTCCAACAGAAAATGCGTTTGATAAAAAAGCAAAGCGAGGCTCGAATGGTGGAATAGTGCCCAATGATTCTGAGAAAATAGTAATGAGTTTCACTTTTTGTGTTTTACCTAGAGCAAGTCAACAAGCGGCATTGATTGAAGAGGGCAAATTGGTCAGACTTGACTTACTATGACGATACAATACATGGATTAGTAAGGCATGTAAAAAATAAATTTAAGGTTGTCCCGAAATTTTTGTCCGCTTTTTCAACCTATCATAAAAACGCGTGGAACGAAGATAGGGAAACGCTTTAAGCACTATTCGACGCATCTTTTCCTTCTCTTTTTAACTGTTATGCCTGAGATAAACGCCGA
This sequence comes from Cylicocyclus nassatus, assembly GCA_958299035.1. Lineage (NCBI taxonomy): Eukaryota > Metazoa > Nematoda > Chromadorea > Rhabditida > Strongylidae > Cylicocyclus > Cylicocyclus nassatus. The sequence continues at coordinate 16,436,941 of CATQJL010000316.1, forward strand.
AATTTCGAACCCATGGTTTTTACTATGTCCAAGTTTGGCAATTTTTCACAATCTTTATTTCTGACTTTCGGAAAAGCTTTGGCAACAGTTAGATAGAGCAAACAAAGGCAATATAATGCAATTTTGCGGCATCTATAGGCAACCTCGAAAATTTTTTAGAATTATTTTTCTGATGCTATCAAATTTCACTTTTGGTGATGCCAAAAGCCAGAGATCAGGAAACGGCGCACAAATAAGGTGTTATTCAATTCAGCTTTTCCTCCTCTTTCCAATAAGTGTATTTTCTCTCCAATTTGCGGGGTCCTTGGCGATAAAGTTTTCACAATTTTTGAATCTGACCCCACCCCCAGCGTGTACACGTAAAATGCGAAATCTCATATTTCGAAACGGTAAACGCTCATTTTCTTCGTAAAAATAGTGGATAATCGTAATCAGTTTTTGAAAGCTTCAAAATCCGATGATTTGTTAGTGTTCGAGGCGTTTCTGTATTTTACAACTTCGCAAAAGTGAAGACTTTTAAAAAAATTATCTTTAAGAATGCTGAAAAGCCAGCTAAATATGCCAAATAACTGCATTGCATTGCCCTTTGCTTACTCTATCGGAGGGCTATTGAAGGTCTTCCATAAGTTGAAAATGAAGATTGTGAAAAATTGTCAAACTTGGACATAGTAAAAACCATGGGTTCGAAATTTTGGCGTTTATCTCAGTGAGCAAAAGAGTAATCTGCACAAAATTATGAAAGTTAGAAAGAGGAGGAAAAGTTCCGTCGGGTACTGCTTAGAACGTTTTTTTATCTTTATTACACGTGTTTTTATAGTAGGTTGAAAAAACGAACAAAACTTTTGGGACGACCTAATACTATTGAAAAAAGACACAAATTAATGATCGTATTTGAAATACAGTGTTAGTTGAAAACTCCGTACATTTTGTAAAAAGAAAATACTATTGAAAAACACAAACCAGTGGTCGTACTTAAAATTCAATTGTAGTTAAAAGCTCCGTACACTCGAACAGAGTGAAACGCATAAATAAAGGCAAGACGAGCAGTCACAATGATGAAGTTAGGATGACCGTAGGATTATCATTACGTGCAGCTGTAGCAGAAAATTCTCTTTTTTAGGCCAAATAAGCCAAATTAAAAGTGGTGCTGATTCTTATTCTTCAAATCAAATTGAAACAAGATTTCAACTCAAAAGAACATATAACATATTGCTGAAAGTGTCTGCAGACGTTTTTGACTGCTTATATCTGACTCACATACAAAATGCAACAGGGTTCACCTTCCATTGATTTGAACTTTTTCTTTTACCTTGAAAGGGACCGCTGATCATATCCATCGCATCACCTGCGTATCTAGCAGCGTCATCCAACAAAGAAACGCAAAAAAAGGAGTTTCTTCTATAATTTTAAGCATACAAAATCAGCGTCCAAAATTGATTTCGCCTATATGCACCTTATATCAAACAATTGCGAACATTAAAAGTACTTTCTTGTTAGTATGCAGAAATAACGTTAAAGGTTATCAACAGCAAGACAAATCCTTAAACATCCAACCAAAAAACCTTTCCGCTCAAATTTCCTATTAATTTATTTGCTGACTAAAATTTTTTGAATGAGAAGAAAGTAGGTTCGTGTAATAGTCTCAGAACTAAAAGTGCTTATTCAGGCTTATCAGAATGCGAAGAAAGAAGGCCCGGAACCACGCCTTAAAAGTATACCTTATTTCAGCGAAGACCAGCTATTTTTCTTAGCTACTGCTCAAGTATGTGTTCTCTACGCTGCTAATTATATCTGTTAAACTTCTTCAAAGCAAGACTTAACCGCATTATTGCGCACATACTCCGTAAAGCCGCTACTATGGCACACATTCGCGCTACCAAGGCGCTACCATGATACCACTCTATAAATACTTTCGGCGCATCAATCTAGATGTAGTTCTACAGCTAGAAACTGTATATTTGCATACTTTTGAAAATATTATGTCTTACTAGATGGTCCCCGGTCCCGCCCGTAAATCGAGCTACTTGATCCCAAACGCATTAAAACTTACCGTTTTTCTCCATATCTGCGACAAAACTGTAATATGTCTTCCTTGCTGACTTGAGACAGTCCTTTTTGCCGAGAAATGTGGATGAACATAATTGCCCGACTTACATGACTATGAGGGAATGATCCAACAATGGTTGATAAACTCCCGTTGTAAGTGAAATCAATAAATCGATTGAAGGGCCCAACAAGTCATCGAAAAAGTAGCCCATCTTGTGCGCCGTGATATTATTCATAAGGAAAGGAGTTTCACACACAAAAGAGTCTATAAGCCACACACCTACTAAGAAACAAATTTACAGATTCGGATTTATTTATTTATATAAAATACAGTGAACACCAAAAAGTTGCGGACAAGCCGCCTTCCTTTTTTCATCGCTCTCAGATGGATAACAAACAATGAAAAAATGTTAGGATTGTTTGAGGTGATAGAGCTCTTTAAAAGCTACAAACCCGACGTTGCATTGCTTTTTGGAGAAAATGTATTCTAAAGTTTTTAAAACCCTTTTGACCAAAGGTTGAAAATAGCAATGCCACAATGTCGCGGACCATAATTCATCGAACGCGGAAAACTTTTATTACGTTATAAAAAAAGTATCCGGGCAGTTGCAAATTGCTGTAACTTCAAAACAGATTGATTCTTTTTTGAAACTACAAGCTTCATTGCAAAGATAATTTTGTCCACAACATATATTTGTCTTGCTGGCTTCTCAGCACCTCACCGGTCCACCAGCATGCGCAGAAGACAAAAAGGTCGTTGCGAAAAGTGGCCTATTAGTGCAGGATTGTCTCAAACATGATGAGAGCTGGAGAGCCCAGATGCTGTGCTTATATAGTGGTCTGCTGGGGCTGTTATGGGACCATTCATGTTTTTGAAGGACCACCTGCAAAAAAAATTTCTTAGAAAGTTTGAAAAATCGACCATTTTTTGCCCCTAAAAATGCACCATTTTTCGAGTAAGTTTTGAAGTTTTCTAGTTCTGCACAGAAAGGTCCAAATCTTGGATTACTGAAAATATCGTTGGGGTAAAGCCTTGCATACCTTTTGGACCCATCACCCAGGTGTGGTTATCCTCGCAGAAGCGACGCCAGCTGCGAAAATAGTTGCAGTCGGAGGCAAGTTGGACAGCTTGTAATTCCTAAGCGCAAATCGCAAGACTCGAGTGCAGCTACGGGTCAGAAGCTAACAGCCTTGCAAGTCAAATCACCCATGATTTGGACGAAATTTATTGAATTGCACAAAAAATGGCCTTAGGAAGAGAAATTGTGAAATTTTTGTGATTGGAAAGATTTCTCTTCTTAACGTGCAGGTCAAGCGTGTCTTGGCATCGATAAAAGTCAGGCGGCTTGTTAAAAAACTACAGGCTTCCCTCTACTGAATAGTATAAAAATCTTATTGTCAAAGTCCGACCGAGCGCGGAAAAATGCGTTTGAAGAAAAACTTTGTTTCCGTTTCCTGGCACGAAATTGAAATTTCCAAAAGTGCCCGGAAACTTTCTTTACAACCTAACAAAACTTTTTTGAGGAAAAAAAACAAATGTTTTCCAGATAGGTACAAACAATATTATAGTACCAGAGACAAATTCGAATTCAGGTGGTTACCTTTGAAAAAATCCAAGCTTGAAATTTTCTGTTTTTTTCAAAAAATACCCTCTAATTTTCTTTTTCAAGCCAAAATTCTTTACATACCTATTCAAGAATCCTAACAAAGCTGGTCAAATAGAAAAAATGATCTATCTTCTATGCATCGGACGTGTGCTGGTGAGTCTCTTTGATGAAAACGGCTCCTGACAGTACGTGCACATGACCCCACCTGCACTCACCACTGACTTGCACCGCATCGCAGGCTTGCAACTCGGCCGCCAGTCATCTGAGAGCCTACAAATAGGCTCATCCGAAAGAGCTTAACTTCCGTGACATGATGTTGTGCAAAAGAGTTGAACAGGGAAAGTCCTGGAAATTTTGCGGAGGGGTGGAAAAGCGCAGTTTCAGTTTTCTTGTAATATTAGGTTGATTCATAATTAATGCACGTTTCTCTCACCTCTTCTTCCAAGAGCTGGTATTTGATGTGTAATCAATCCCTCAAAAACTTTTTAAGCTATCTGAAAGAGCGTTTTTTCTAGTTTCTTATGTGGCCCTTCGCTTTCGTATATCCCCGTTCATTCCAAAGTTTTGAGCCTTCAAATAAAAGAGACTAAATCCCAAAATTTTTGCTTTTAAGTCTGCTTTATCCTACTTCATTTGAACATAAGTTATGCTCTCTCAAAGTAGACGCTTCACAAAAAAGTTGTTGGCAATCTTCAGGTCAGAAAATCTTCTTTGTGATAGATACAATCACGCATAAGCATCTGTTTCATAGCCACTGATTTGGTGGTTATAGTAGTTTTTGTTACCCACAGAAATGTCTTTTCACAAAAGAATTACCTTGGTTGAAAGTTGAAGTATAGAAAACGTGCATTAATTATGAATCAACCTAATAGATCCATTTCGAAGCTCTACTGTTTTGGTGTTGATAAAAGTCTTTACTCCAATCACCTTCAAAGCTGCACTTTTTCACCCCATCCGTAAAATTTCCGGAATTTCTTTTGCTCAACTTTTTTGCACCATCGTGTCGAAAAGGTTACGCTATTTCGGATTATCTTACTTGCAGGCTCTTAGAGTGACTGGCTGCCGAGCCACAAGACTGCAATGCGGTGCAAGTCAGTGGTGAGGTGCAGGTGGGGTCATGTGCACGCACTGTCAAGAACCATTTTTGGCAGCAAACTCATTAGTACAGGTCCGATGCATAGAGTATGGCGAAGGGCGCCCTTTTTATTTGAACAGCCTTGTTGGGATGTCTTGGATAGGTTTCTATATGAAAAAATTTGGCTGGGGAAAGGGAAATAGAAGATTTTTTTAAAACAGAGTAAAATTTGAGCTTGGGTTTTTTGGAAATATTAGGTCGTTCCAAAAGTAATGTCTCTTTTTTCAAACGTATGCCACATTTCGTGGAACAAAGATGTGTAAGAGATTCTGGTAGCATTTGATGCAGCATTTCATTCTCTTTCTAATGGTTATATAAATACCGCACAAAATGGAATAACCTCTGAGAAAATTTTCGGAATCTGCGACCCATGCTTTTTGAGAAAATCAAGTTTCACAATTTTTCCAAATTTTTATAACAACCCCCGGAAAAAGTCCAAGTTATATATGGATAGTGCAAACCCTACGGGAAACAGCACAACTTTTTTCTACTTTTCAGAGCTCGTCATAATTTCCGTAAAGATTTTTTGATGGAGCCACCGAATTTTAGCAGGCTCGTCTCAGACACAAATGCGTCAAACACCAAGAAATCGTCGAATTTCGAAACTTACAAAAATGAATTATGGTTTTACACTAATTTTACAAAGCAAATGAGCGTTTACCGCTTCAGATTAGCAACTTTCGAAAATTCCGGGTACAGCCGGAGGCGCCCTGAAAAACCTGAATTATGATGATTTTATTTCGGAAAACTTGATGAATCGCAAACCTAAAAACAACTGGTAAAAAGAGGAGAAAAAACTGCGTCGAATGATACCCGAGTTGCTTGCCGGTTGTTGTTCTGTGAGGTTTGAGTTGACCAAATATGAAACTTGATGGCTTTTTGAAATTGATTCCAGAAACTCTAAGAAGCAAGCTAAGGAAAAGAAAAAAATTACTCTGTGTCCTATAGGGTTTGCTCTATTCACCTGCCACTTGTACATCTTTGGAGACTAGGAACAAAAATTTTTGAAAATTGCCGAACTTGGCCGTAGCAAAAAGCATGAGTTGTAGATATTGTTAATTTTTCGAAAGCTCAATGAAAATTATGCAATGAAATTACAACCATTTGAAAGAAGATGAAATGCTGCATCGAATGCTCCTAAGATCTCTTGAAAATCTTGATTCCAAAATGTGGCGTTCATTTGAAAAAAGCGACATTACTTTCGGAACGACCTAATAATACTACTTGATTATTGTCCACGATGAGCTTTGAAATATAGTAACTTGTACTTGCTTACTTTTATCAGGTTGTCCCATAAGCTCCGTCCGTTTAAAATTTCAATCGCAATAAGTCATGAACTTCTTGGTTTTAGACAGGTCCCAAGGTACCGTTTGATAGAGCAAAGCAAGCTCTACAAGATGTGTTTCTCATTTTCGCATCAGTTCAAATCCATCTCAGTTTGAAGCCAAAAACCAAAAAGATCCAACCGCCCGAAAAATAAAGAAAAAATCGTAACTCCGTTTATAAAAATCCTAGAAAATTCCTAACTTGCTCACAGATACCCTATCCACATCAGACATTTATTTATACTGTTGCTGTATTTTTTCCTTAAATAGAAATCGAGAAAACGAAAATCTTCATGTTTCTGCCAAAGTGCTGTGCTGTTCTCACACTAGTAGTTGTATACTACAGACCAGTACAAGTGCAGACACAAATTTTCAGCGCTCTACAGGCTTTAGTTCTCGAGAAATAATCGTTTTAAGACGGGGCACCCGACTGTTCGAAGCTAAATTCAATATTTCTCGAGAACTAAAGCCTATAGAGCGCTGAAAACTCGTGTCTGTACTTGTACTGGTCTGTAGTATACAACTACTTATGTGAGAACAGCACAGCACACTTTGGCAAAAACATGAAAATTTTCCTTTTCTCGATTTATATTTGAGGAAAAAATACAACAACACTATACATAAATGTCTGATGTGGATAGGGTATCTGTGAGCAAATTAAGAATTTTGTAGGATTTTTTTAAACGGAGCTGCGAACTTTTCTTTAATTTTCGGGCGGTGGATCTTTTCGGTTTTTGGCTTCAAACTCGAGAAGGATATGAACTGATGCGAAACTGAAAAACGCTCTTGTAAAGCTTGCTTTGCTCTATCGAATGGTACCTTGCAACCTATCTAAAACCAAGAAATTCATGACTTATTGCGATTGAAATTTTAAACGGACGGGACTTATGAGACAATCTGATACTTGAAATTCGTCGTCTCAGGTACTCCTGGTACTTGCCGCCACTTCAGCCACGTCGCGTTCGTTCTAGCACGGGGATCACTGATTGTTTCGCCAGATCTCGGACTCCCAAGTATTTTGATATGACGACCTTTTAATGGCTTTTCATCGATACTACAGATTGCACCGTCATTTGCTTTCCGCAATGCGAGTACCCAATGTCAGTCTTTCCTACGCTAAGTCGCAGGCTATGTTGGATTTGATCGCGTCTTCCATTTAGTGGTTGCCTCTTCGAGCTCCTGCCTCAATTCTTTGTTAACTTGACGTCGTCCGCGTAGAAAAGGGTCCATTGGTGCGGCAGGAATGTCCCTGGCTACCGAATCCATGCACAGTATGGAAGAAGAAGGGTGATAGAGCCGACCTTCTATTCCGATTTGAAAATTGTAAATGGCATCGACGTTCTTACTGCACAGCGTACGGCACCCGTCGTGTCCGCAGAAGGAAGTTTGATCCGACTGACGTATTCTTCTGGGACGTCATGTTGTCTTAAGCATAATAGATCAGCCGGTGTGGTAATCAATCACATGCCTTTTCTAAATCCAAGAACGCAAATTGAACCGGAATCCCCTTCTTCAAGTGGCGTTCCATTAATAATCGCACTGCATGGATGGCTTTGATGGTGTCGGATCCTTTTCGAAACCGCATCGATTTGGAGTCACTTTCACAATACTTTTAAAGCGTGCGTTGATGACTCCTTCGAGGAACTTCATCGTGTGGCACAGCAGCCGACATGTTGAATAATCTCTGACATGGCATAGTTCTCTAGGATAAAAGCTATGACACTCTAGACCACCGGCACCTTCCAGTCGGTGACTCCGGTTGAAGAAAGATGTAAAGTATGCCATTCCATGCTGTCCCATCATCTTCCATACTTCAGGGCCCGTAGTAAACCCCTCCTGGTTGTCACAACATAGAGGGACTATGTCGTGATAGCTCGAAGTATCTCGCAAGACTCTAACGAGCTATCCGCAGGGCGCTGCAAAATGAGCGTCTCCGCACGTCATCGAACCGCTGATGACCGCGATAACAGCGCTCACGCGCACTGCGCTATACGCACACTGTCGTATTCTAATACAACGAAGGATAAGGTGCACATAGCAAATGGGGTATTGTAGCAAAACCAGTATGAACGATTATGCAGTTTTTTCGCAGTATGCCTGGTCCCTCAGTACTGAAGTTCTATACGTGCAAATGCATTGAACAAGTCTATCCAAGGCGCTTTCTAGATAGTGCACAGGTGGCGCAGCGCCAGTGTCACGAAGGAATGTGCTAAAGGTGCTGGGTTCGAATTCCGCGCCATGCTACCTTTTGCAGTTTGCCAGGTAGTCGTATTTTCTGGCAAATACACAAATCAGCAAATTTCTTGTTGATAAAGAAAGCTGGCAGCCAAAACACACTATGTTGGCATGCATAGGGAATATTAGAATAGAAATATTATCAAACATCCACTCCTTGGTCTTTTAAAAAAAGGGCTGTTCTCTTAGCCGTAAAGCCAGACGGCCCTTTCTCTCAAAAACGAAAGGGAACGAGAGGTGCACGGCTAGCGAATAGCAACTCAGCAAAATTATGTGATGTAAACTACTGAGATTGAAAGAAAGATTGACTATTTGACAGATTTTGGCATGAAGAAGAGATTTGGTGCACAAATGAAATGCATCATGGGAATAAAGAAGAAATTTAGCGTAAGCACGATAGAATATGACCATAAACGAATCTAATAAACTTTTCAATCGAAATAAACTAACCTTTTTTGAATGCTAAAGCGTAGAGCAGCAAGATTACCTAAGAAGTGGGGAGAGGCACGTTGGTCGAACGGCTAGGCGCTTTTCAGCTGTTGATATTGATTGCAGTCGACGTGCGTTATAGAGAACTGCGTGCATGTGCGACCTATTGCGAGGTTGGTGTAGTCGAGCTCTAGTCTTGCGCTATGTCTCTGCGTCTCCATGATAGACAATGTATTTCGCCGTCTTGTTCGTCACGACATGTCGCAACGCGTCGCTATATGTCGCGATATGTCGCAAGATATAGCGAGAAAGTGCGACTACCCTGGCGCTCCGCATTGATTGCATCCGCCGGCAGTGGTGAAGGATAGCCGCTTTGCCAGCTTCGCTCCATGATAGTCAGCACATGTCACAGCATACTCCGAGCTATACGTCACGACATGCGGGGGGTTTACTACGGGCCCAGCAGGTATGTCGTCAAATCCCGACACTTTACCGCTTTACCATCTTTTTCAGCGCCTGCATGAAATCTGTCACCTTGATCCGGCATTGATCCAAGCGTTCCTTGCGGTATGTCGAGTGCAGGAACTTCTCACTACAGAGGCTTTCGCAGTGTTTGCTCCACCTCTTGAATATCGCCTTGGCTTCATCAGAAGATTGCTCTCTGCATTTTTGATGTACATGATGTGATCGATGTTTTGCTTCGCTTCAAGCAGCGGCCAGTCGGTAGACCATGTTAGCTTCAGCAGGTTCTTGCAGCACGTCGTTCCTGTAGTAGGACTCTTTCGCTTCGGTTATCACATGCTTCGCCCTTGAGTTAAGGACCGATATCAATTAAATTGTTTGCGTGAGAGTGCTGCCAGGTTTTGGAGGCTTTTTTTTCTCCCTAATTACTTGCTGAACTGACTCAGGCCACCACTAGGTTTTGCTTGCCTACAAACCGGCGTCTTAGCTGAGCGGTCCTCGAAATCTCCTCGGCTATCGATCGTATCTGCAAAGTGATTCAATTCCATTGGTCTTTAATCGATTTTTTTATCATCAGTCGGCACTTACAGAATGTTGAAAAATCTCTAATTTGCTGACGATGTCCAAGAAACTTCCGCCATTTGCTCCTTTCTGTCATCGTCCTCCTGGCTCGTAGATGCAAGTGGCAGTCGGAGATTCAATACCAGCAATCAATGTTGTGGCGCAAATGCGTGTGTCGATGTAGTATAATTATAAATCTTCGAAAAATCGCTTTGTCTTAAGTATCTTACACTATGTAGGTTGGTTGAATTGCATCTTTTTTGGATTGGTGTAATCGGGTCATGGAAATGAATAAAGCAATTTGCTAAACGGCATTGTTTTGACTAGAGCGTAGAGCAATTCTGCAATTATTTATGATGGGTGAATTTGTTTGGACACAGATAATTGATGCATTCTCCATTTGCTTTATATTGCCCAAACAAACGTAATCGGAATTATAGATCGCACCAACGGTAATGTTTTTATTTAACTCCACATTTCAAGAAGCAATTTCTCAAAAGTCTTAGTATCAGACTCCAATTTCGACCCTCTAGTTCGACCCAACAACAAAACAAAAGTCTTGGTATCATTTGCTCAAGCAATTCATCCTTTTTTCATTGATTAAAATTTTACTGCAGCACAGTCGGTCTCGGAAATTTCCTAAAAGGCGCAACCTAAAGCGCTTTTAAGATGAGCAAGTTTCACAATTTTTTGACATCTTGATTTCGACCCTAAGGAGTCCAAATATTGCACGACTAAAAGAGCTGGCACAATTTTTGAAAAAAAAATTTTCCATCAAATTACCGAATTTTCGCAGGCCTACTTCAGACACAAACGAGTCAAACACCAATCTAGTTTAAAGCTTTGAGATGCTAATGAGCGTTTACAGATTCGAATTATAAAATTCTAAATCTTTGGGTACAATTGGGGAACACGATCTATGATAGCTCACCCGAGAACACGATTTATGATGGTTCTATCCCCAAGACTAATCGAAAACAAAATACACTTGAGAGGAGAAAAGCTGCATCGAATGACAACCGAGCTGGTCATTATACTTGAGCAATTCGAAGATTTTTCATCGAATGAATGAATATTGTTGTGTCCTCGACTTCGGACACCTCGACTTTTCGTCCTGAAGCAGCACACGAGAGAAGCAGCAATATTTATTAGAAAATAATAGAGAACAATAAAATAAAAGAAGCTATGAGTGAACTGTCGAAATGAACTAGGGCTAACAGCGAGCGCCTTTTATAGCACTCATTTCCCGCGCATTGAGGTGGCCTCAGCGAAGGCAGATTATAGGAGAAGACAACTGATCAGAAACTAACACAACACCTCCCCCAGTAGGGTAGTTATACAAAACTAGCCTACAATTAAAAAAAACATGAACTGCAAAAGCTAAGAAATCGGTCATACAAAGACATCACTATCATTTAAACAACAACAACAAAAAACTAATGAAACAAACATACAATAACATACTATGAACTAGGTTGGAACCGTTGTACCGGTCTTTTCGTTCTGCTCGACCTGCGAAGCGTTGTCGGTGGCGTGGAGGGCTCGTGGCTTGATGTGACGTCGATGTCGTTGAATCCACGGGTGCTGGCATATTGCTCGCGATCGCTTGCTCAGAATTCTCGTCGGCTGCACTGCTATTCCTCCGTAGAGTGTCGTCTTCTGTCAAAACATCTAGGAGTATCTTCAAGGCTTACTGTTGATGAAGTTGTTGTCGCAAGGCGAGCAGTTCGCTATCGCTTCGATGTCGTAGCTGATTTGCATGCTTCTTGCACATCTCGTCGCCAACCATAACTTCATAGTTGACACGTCCAATAGCCTCATCACGGTTCCTTTCACCCAATGGAAGTGGGGTGGCTTCCACTGTTTAGCGTAATCCAAGTCACCAACTTCGAATTTCTTTCGAACGACTCCATGCTTCTGGTCGAACTGATCCTTCATGCGCTCCCGTCTCCTTCGTGCGAGTGGATCTTCTGCATTTTCTGTCATCGGAAGTAACAGACTTAATTTTGTGCGCAAGTTTCTGCCTAGAAACAACTCCGCTGGCGTCTTGTCGTTCAAGTTCGTGTTTGGTGTTGTCCTATACGTTTGTAACACCAGGTTTAGAGTCTTTTCTGTTGGTCTCTCCTCCCCCTCTAGTTTCTTGATCCCGCGTTCCAGCGTGTCAACGAAGCGCTCTGCCTGTCCATTCGACTGAGGGTGGTACGGAGCAGTTCTTATATGTGTGATTCCACCTTCGTCACACATCTTTTTAAACAAGTCCGACGTGAACTGAGTACCGTTGTCGCTCACTATTGTTTGCGGTAATCCATATCTCGCAAACAAATTCTTCAGAGCCTTCACCGTCTTCGCAGCCGAGATTTTGCTCATCTCGATCATTTCAGGCCATTTGCTATACCACGACCAAGTAGAAAACTTCTTGCATAGGTCCAGCGAAGTCGATGTGTATCCTCTGCCACACTCGAGTCGCGGATGGCCATGCTTCTAATGGTAATTTCGTCGGATTTTTGGCTAACTCCTGACATTTCGTACATCTTCGTACCACGTTCTTCGCAATCTTTGTCTATATTCGGCCAGTAGACGTAACTTCGAGCTAGTTTCTTCATCCTTACTATCCCTGGATGACCACTATGCAGTTCCTTCACAACATTTTCTCGAAGCTCCTTGGGTATCACAACCCTTTCGGCTGACATCATACATTGCTTCACGATTGACAATGTCTCTCTTCGATTTCGAAAATGTGCCAATTTTCCATTTACGTCTGGCCACTCTCCTTTCTTCACGTAGGTCATTACTCTTTTTAGCACCGGATCCTTCTTCGTATAGGATTGCACATCTGATGCCGTCACTGGCAGTTTCCTCATGCAGCTCTTCAGCATATAGCTAACGTCGTTCTCAACGGCGGCTATCACGACATCTTCTTCGGGATTCTGGTTCTTCTTCATCAAGCGTGACAAGCCATCTGCTTGTCCAAACTTCGTATTCTTGACATATTCTATGTCAAAGTCATATCCAAGCAGTATTGTAGCCCATCTCATGAGTCGGTTAGCGGAGTAGACTGGAACTCCTTTCTTGTCACCGAAGATGGCTAGCAAAGGTTGATGGTCCGTCAACAATAGAAACTTTCGTCCAAATATGTACTTGTGAAATTTCTTGACAGCAAAGACAATTCCCAATGCTTCCTTTTCGATTTGCGAATGATTCTTCTCTGCTTTCGTAGAGATCTCGATGCATGCGCGATTGGCTTTTCGGATCCATCGGCATATCTATGCGATATCACACAGCCGACACCATAGTCGCTGGCGTCCGCTGCCACGACGATCTTCTGCTTCGGATCATAGTGAGCAAGGTTCAGCTCACTTGACAAAGTTTCCTTGAGCTTTTCGAACGCTTCTTGGTAAATTCGAGTCCATTCACACTTCGAATCCTTCTTCGGCATCGCATCCAACGGTCCACGAAGATCCTTGATCCTTGGCATAAACGCGGCATAGTACGTTATCATGCCAAGAAAAGCCCTCAGTTGACTAACATTCTTCGGCTCAACCATATTCTTGATCGCTTCGATCTTCGCTAGATTCGGTTTTCTGCCATTTCTATCCACTATAAAGCCAAGATATCGTATCTCTGGCTTATCGAAAGAACATTTTTCCAAGCGAATTCTAAATCCGTACTCGGCGATTCTTGCGAACACAGCTAACAAGTTCTCCATGTGTTCTTCTTCGGTTCTTCCACAAACCAAGATGTCGTCTAGGTAGGTTGTTTCCCCTCGCAGACCATTCACCATTTTATTCATGATTTGCTGGAAGATCCCTGGTGCTGTCTTGACTCCAAAGGCAGTCTGTTGTACTGGTACAGTCCTCTATGTGTATATATTACCACCATTTTCTTCGCTTCTTCTGACAATTCGATTTGCGAATAGGCATCCGACAGATCTATCTGCGAAAACACCGTACCTCCATTGAGGGATGCGAAAATATCCTCCGGCAATGGCAACAGATAATCGTACGACTCCAGCGCTTTGTTGAGTCCAGTTGAGAAGTCAGCACACACTCTCAACTTTCCATTCACCTTCCTGACGCATACGATAGGGGCTGCCCATTCGCTATGTGTCACCGGACTTATAACCTTCAGGTCCAATAGCCTGTCAAGCTCTTTTTCGACAGCTTCGAGCGCAGCATGTGGAACAGGTCTACTAGCCTTGAAAACAGGACGAACGTTTTCGTCAACTCTCACATGTGCCTTTTCCTTTGTGCTTAATCCCAGACCTTCTTCGCAGACCTCCGGGAAGGCTTCTTTCAGCTTCTGAGCGATGTCATTGGTTCGCTCTGTCTTCACTTCAGCAACCATTCTGCTCAAATGATAGGACATATCTTCGTTCTTCTGGATCCACTCAAGTCCTAGCAGTGAGTTGTGAGGTGTCACGTATGCGTAGCCTTCGCTTTTGGATCCTTTGATTTCGTACTCACACAATAATTTTCCATGCACTTTCATGGAGCCTCCACTAGCATTTTTGACAACCACGTTCGTATTCTCCAATCGAGGAGCACCTATGCTTCTCCAAGTTGATTCGTTCAGAAGTGTGATGTCTGATCCAGTATCTAATTGTAGGAGGAAAGTGACTGGATGACTATTCAATTTGCTTCGACATACATGCGCGTAGAGTTGACTTCCATTATCGCGTTCGCAATCTTCGCTACGCTGTGCACATGACGTTTTGATTTCGTCCAACTTCTGTTCTTACTGGTGTCGCTGCTTCTGTGGATTCTTCGCTTTGAATGCTGCTGAGTAAGCGTTCTCTCCGCTATTTCTTCGCAAAACTTCTCCTTATGACCTGTCTTCTTGCATTTCTTGCAAAACCACAGCTTAGCTTTGCAATCTCTGGAAAAGTGTTCACCACCGCAGTTCCAGCACTCCAGCTTTTTCGGCACTTCCTTGCTTGTTGCTTCGACGGCTTTAACGCACCCAGCTACAGTCTCGCTATCCTTCTTGAGACTTAGGAAGTTTTCGCATTTCAGGTACAACTCCTGCAGCGACATCTTTCGACCAGCCTTGTACTCCTTGTCCAGTACGGCAATGAGTCGCTGTCTAATTTCGGATCGCTGTCGAGCTCATGGATCTTCGCCTTTTCGCACAGTTCGTTCACTCGACCGGGGTACATGAGGTAATCTTCGGAATCCGCCTTCTCCAGCTTACACTGGTACCTCATGGTAAATTCGGAGATCTTCACGTCGAACAGTTGCTTCAACGTTTCGACCGTTTCTTCGAATTTGATGGCGGTTACTTCTTTTGGTAGCACATGCCTCTGATATTTTTCGAAACAATCCTTGTCCAGTTTTTCGCACAGCAGCTCCACCCTGGCGCTCTCTGTGAGCTGCTTCGCGTCTTCGACAAAGACTTCCTTGTACCGAGCGTACCATCTACTGAAGCACATATCCGCCTCGGGGTCGAAGTAGAACTTTTCGATCCTGTTGCTGAGCGCGGACATCACATTCGGAATTTCGATTGAGGTACTGCTTCGTTCAGTACCAGTAATGTGCTTCAATATCTCCAACAGTTCTCTTCTTACTTCATTCATTAGTTCTCTGAGATTTCGCTGGTCTTCTTCGAACTCCTTCAGCATGACCAGCATCTCTTCTGGTCCCATCTTCGCCATTTTGGTCGACTACTTCTGCTGCCTGGGGTTTCCACTGCTCTCTGCCTTCTTCGACTCCACGCGTCTTCGTCCTGATCGCCACTGTTGTGTCCTCGACTTCGGACACTTCCACTTTTCGTCCTGAGGCAGTACACGAGAAAAGCAGCAATATTTATTAGAAAATAATAGAGAACAATAAAATAAAAGAGGCGATGAGTGAACTGTCGAACTGAACTAGGGCTAACAGCGAGCGCCTTTTATAGCGCTCATTTCCCGCGCATTGAGGTTGCAGGCGCCTCAGCGAGGGCAGATCATACGAGAAGACAACTGATCAGAAACTTACACAACAAATATCGAATAAATTCAAAAACGAAAAATTTCGAGTATCGAATATATTTAAAATTGGAAAATCTCGATTAAACGAATATCGAATGAATTCGAGAATTCAAAATTTTGCGAATGAATGAATATCGAATAAAATCGCAAAATCAAAAGTATCGAATGAATGAATATCGAATATATTCGGACATTGGGAGTCGAACTTCGTAGATATTCGGATGGTTTTTCGAATAACTACAGCAACATATCTAAAACTTGCTGACATATCTGGCTAAAGCCGATTCATTCATAATCAGCATCCTCATATCCCCTATACCAACTCCTATCTCAAGCTTTTCCAGAAATCGGTAAAATCGATAAAATAAAATTTTATTCATAATCAGCACCCTCATTTACCCCCTGTACCAACTCCCAGCCCCCTAGCTCAAAGTTCTCCAACGATAAAATCGACAAACAAAAATCCAAAAAAAAATCCACACCTATAAAGTCCACACCTATTTCTTTATTGTCGCAAGCAGTCGGAGGAATGCGACTTTTCAAATAGTTCAAAAATCATTACGGTTGCAAAAAGACGCATTACCTGGTTTTGCGAAAAAAAAAAACGCAAACGAAGCGAGCTTGGTACTCAGCAGTTGGCTCTGCAACAAACTCGAATAATTTGGATACGGAGTTCATTCAAATACGAATTCGAATAAACATTCGAATAAAACATTCGAATAAAATTTCTTCGGAACAACTTCCGATCATTCGAGTTTTCGAATATTATTCGAAAATGGAGAATGGCATGGATCGCTGATTTTGACAACTTTCCGGAATCACTAAGTGTGTCGCGACAAAATTATAATCTTCAAAAAGAAGTTGAAATGCTGCCTTGAATGTTACAAAAGTTTTCAGGAATCACTGCTCACAAAACGTGGTTTCAATTGAAAAAAGTGACGTTACTTTTGAAAAGACCCAATAGTAAAAAATTTTTGACTCAATTACCGACATGCTCCAACACCTTCGCTGAAACCGGTTTGGGAAAGGTACTCGTAGCTTCGCAACAGTATCGCTCCCCCTTCATGCGGCCGCGCATTAACCCAGCGTCCATACGTGAGCAATTGAGTTTTTCTAGGTACAGAAATGTTCTCATTTTCTTTTATTAAAGAACATTTAAAAAAGTAATCTGTGGACAAATGTGTACTAAGAAATATTCATTACAGTTTTGGTGTGCTCCTATAAAGAAGATTGTGACCCGAGAAATGTTTTTGAGAGATAAATACGACCGTCATTCTCCAGATGTACTGCGGTGAGCACTTATGTTTTATGTTTTGCTCTTTATGTTGCGAAGGATCAAAAGAAAAAAGTTAAGAACTCAAAGCTTTTCGCAATTAAAACAGAAATTATTAATCAACCGAATCGTAAAAAAGTAAACTTTTTGCTTTTCAGCACTTTCTGCGAAAATGCACCAAACGCATCCTACTACTTTGTCACTTGAGAGATTAGAATGTAAGGGATTAGGCAAGCTTTCACACAGGTCGGCAGTCGGCAGGCATTGCTTAAACGCACCCAAATTGAAATTTTTGAACTCACAGGTGCACCAAATGTGTAACCTTGCTTTTTTGTATTTTACTTTGAGTCTGCCACTATCGTAAACTATCACTTGAAGCTTAATTTTGTGCTTTCGGCAGTTGGCGTGTTAATATCAAAAAAGCTCACAATTTGGTGGCTAGAGACTATTGACAGATACTGAAAACATAGATGTGGAGTTACTAGGGAAGGTCATTTTAACCAAAATGCTTGCTTAGATGTTCTAGAATTTGTTGAGTTAAGGATGTTTACGACTGAATCTGTACTAGATTGCATTTCATGGCTCGCTTTTTTGCCAACAGTAAGCACTTTCGTAGAAATGCATGCCTACAGCACATATTGGAATTTTTGATGTTGAACAAAAATTATAGTTTTAGTGGGCTGTTGTCATGTTTTGAGATATTATCAGCTACACAAACTTAAAACACAAGTGATCTTAATCTCAAAACGCTTTACAGTTGTGCCTTTCATAATGAAAATTGACCCGTAATGACCATAAGTTCTGCTAAAAGAATAGAATTTTGAGGTTCAAAAAGCAGTGCTGCTACCACTTCTGGGAGGTCGTTTGATCTCACGAGTAAAACTGCACCTTACTATATTCTAAATTTGTAATTCTTGTGCGATTTTCAAAAATGCTCTTCTTATGTACAACGCACCGCCGTTTTCCTTTTCACAACAAATAGGCTGAAAACGCCTACAAAAATGAAAGAGAAAAAAAATTGTGGAGCGCACTTAATTAATGTCGAATATCAGCTGACCACATGAGTTTCCTCGTTGTGATGCTCAAATAACAGGGCAGTAAAACATAAAACGCGTTGAATTCAAAAACCCGCGCGGAGCTCATGAAAAGAATTTAGTAGCTCGTAAATGTAACTAAGGCCCACATTATCATTTTTACGGTGCAAATGCTCTGCAGTAAATTATTTGCTACTCCTCTGCGCTCCCATTGCCTGACGTGCAAACGACAAAACAAATTTTAACATTCACGAATGTTATTAGTTAGAAGGACTCAGGTTAAGAAACCAGCGATCCGGCAAAATTGGCTTATCTCAGACGTTGATGCTTAATTATGTCCCCCCATAACTAGTAAAGCCTCTAATACGGTCGGCCTATCCTTTTCTGCTCCGCATACATTAAGACGAGCTTACAGAATTAGCGCGCCACATTCACATGCTGCAAGCAGTATCTTTTGCACCGCAATGTATTAGCGTCGGAAAACTCATCCGCGACTATCAAAATAAGGTTTTCAAAACGGGGCTTTTTGGAGTTTCCATACAATTTAAAATATAAACGAATGTCTGGTATGAAGGACTCGAGAATGACAATAACAAGTGAGTCAAAAACTTGCTCAAACGCTGCCTTTGAGAGCAGTGTCCGGGACCTGTCCTCTGCCCGCAGCTGCACTGAATCCCCATGCAAAGCATATATGCCGATGTATGTCGTCTGCCTAAATACTGTAGCGGAGTCTCGTTTGAAAATGAACATCTCAATCGCGAACATTGTCTCCGCCGCCCCTTAAGCAGTGATTTAATGAGGCTACAAAAACAAGTCTACAAGAACATGAACACTGATATGGCTGCATTTGAAAATCTATTTCGTCGAGACAGGCAAGAATCTGGAAAATTCGAATGCGTACTGCAACTATGTCTTCGAAATTAGTTTCAAATCTGTAAAATTGCAGCACTCACTGAATTTTGAGTAATATCTTCTTCGCCGGTCTCCTACACGGGAATCTATACAACACGGATGACAAACTTGGTTTTGAAACACATCGTAGCCGATTTTATGTTTTCATTTTCCCCCAAATGTGTCCAAAACTCCACCATGATCTACACATGCCTGCATTCAAAATCCTGTAATTTCAACCATAAGCTTATAAATTTTTCAGCTCATGTGTGTTGTATCTGAAAGCTTGCTCTATCATAAAGCACATTTTCTACACGATAAGATCTATTTTCATGAAATGAGACAAAATTTATGATGACTGCCTGCGTGCATCGGCAGTGGCAATCGCCAAAAGTTTGAGGGCTTCCGTTATCAAAGGAAGTTGCTACCACAAAATTCGAATGCTGTAATGTATTCCTACCGTTTGGATAATATGTGCACTTAATTTTATATATCTATGTTGTTCCGCTCTGCTTCTATCAAAAAAAATACTGGGATACAAGAGTTTTGGGAAACCCTGGTGCAATCCTTACTGCTACTTATTCAAAGTTATGCACTCTCCACGACATACACTACTCAATTCTGTTGACTCTTGTTATAGAGCAACCACTTACAGACTTTCATCATACTTCTTATAATGCAGTCGGAAAGGTCGGGCCCAAACTACTTGATCAACTATCGTGGTTAGAGTATGAGTGACTGTGAATCTTTGCTTTCTTTTGAGCAACGCCATGAGCTTACGGAACAAATAAATAAATAAATCTCATATATAAAGCTGAATATCCGTTTGTATGGAAGTATGTCTGTCTGTCTGTCTGCCTGTGTGTACGTATGTTCCGAATAGAAAATTTTATTTCTGAATCGATCCGGACCACACTTGGCACACGTACACTTCGGAGCCGGGCGGGTGTCATAAGCTACTTTTCGTCATCGATCGATATCGATTTTATTGATTTTTATCGATTTTTTGATATGTTCGACCTACGGGGGCTGAGAGATTGGCATAGGGGTAATCGAGCATGTTGGTTACGAATTATTAGTTTTTGGAATTATCCATCAATTTTATCGATTTCGGCCAGGTCGATCCACCGCCGTTTGGTTTTTTGTTGCTAGGCAGTCCTCCCCGCTCCAAGCCCGAGGTCAGCGATCGTCCCGTGGAAATCAAGAATAGGCTTAGTAAGTCTGCTTTTGTAAGGGAAAATTTTTATAACTCGATCAGCAAAAAAGACAAATTCTGCACATCGGATCCCGCCTATGGCGCCGGGTAGCAAGAACGATGTCAGGACCCTCAAGACGCCTTTTGGATTGGACAAAAACGACATCTGCCCGTACGACACGTCTTGCTTTGCACCTACAACGCCAGGATAGTCTCCACAAACGCCGATCTTCACGCTCTTCTTGAGCTGCAGAACACATCAAGTACCAATCATCGCTGTGCAGAAAATGAAGGCCAGAATGAAGGACGTGCGACAGATGAGTGATAAGACGCTCATCATTCGTGGTGAAAAGGTTCCCTAACGAAACGTTGGAGGCGTTAGTTTGTCGTGCACCCATCTATCGTCCATCTTGTCGATTCGCATGAGATCCTTTCACCTCACTAGCCATCTTACGATTACGCCCTTTACGTCAGAAGACCATCAGCATCATCAACTGCTATTCGCCAACGTCAGCGGCTGACGAATCAGAGATAGATGCTTCCTACAAAGATGTGGAAAAGGCCGTCCGCAACGAGAAGTCCTTTTACAGGTTTGTTGTGGGCGACTTCAATGCAAAAAAACTGGATGCTATTAGAGAAGGAATCTAAAATCGAGAAGTTTAGATATGGGCTCCGAAACGAAAACGGCAACTGACCCGTTGGAGTCTCTGGGAATCCCCAAGTGAAAGACACAAGCGGAGATCGAACTCATTTTCACCAACCAAATCTGAAGTTTGAATTTCTCAGTAGTTCCATCTCCTGCAGTCGGGATGAGAAGGTAATGCCACAGCAGTGCCGTAAGAAAGAATGAACTTTCTTTTGACGGTAACAGGCTGGAAGAGCACATATCAAATTGTGACTGGTCCATCGAGGAGGACCCCGTACGACTACGAGGTCTTCTGAAAAGATTGCGAGCCTGCGGCAAATGCGCCTCAGTGACTCCTCAGAAAACCTTGGAACGACCACCTAGGATTTGCTCGAAAGAAGACCTTTGAGCCAGGATCCGAATGCAACCTATATCGAGTAACTGTAGCGAACGCCAGTTGCAGAACATTTTGCCGGAGGATCTCGGAAAGTCCAACAAACCGTGTGAAAGCGGCCGAAGGAAGACAACGCATTTTTTTAACAGAACCCAGGCAAAGTATATATTTTCTGAAAGCGGAGGGCGAGCTGGTTTTGATTATAACCATCTCCATGTACTATCTGTTCATTTGCAAAAGTTATGATTTGTTTATGTTGAAAACTCGAAAATTTCCAGAAATCTAAGCACACCCTTCATCCAGGCACCTTTTGAAGCATCTCAGACATGCTATATATTTTCTGAAAGCGGAGGACGAGGCGGCTCCGATGGTGACTATTTCCACGTACCAGCTATTCATCTACGCATTTATGAATTTTTTATTTGTTGAGAACTCGTAAGTGTCCGGTAATCATGAGACACACCTTTCACTAGGTACTTGTATGAACGGACCTCAAACTTTTTATTCCCTGAAACCAAAAAACGTTGTTGCACGTAACTTCCCTCGTTACGTTGCTGTGCAACTATAAAAGCTACTATTTTTGTTCCTTCTGGAAGTTCGTGAGTATAATTCTTTTTTCTCCTTTCCGACAACAAACAATTCCTGTACAAGTATCTCCTTTGCTTAGCCCTACCTCACCATTAATTTTTTGGCTTTTGGTGAAGAGGGTCACCTTAGTCCCATTCAAGGGTAAAACGGAAATGAGCAAATTCTCACGGTTTCGCACCTATGCTCCCACACACCTTTTCCCGGACTCAGCACGGGGGTGGCAAATGGACGTCGGTGAAACGATTTCAATCTTGCCACTATCGATTTTTACGATTTCCCACTGGATCTTGGAATCTGCATAGGTTGTTCAATTGGAGCGCGCTTTTTTCCTCGGAAGGCGGCGTCGTTGCTATTCCGGATCCTAACAGGGAGGAAAGGAGGAGTTTTAGACCGAAATGTTACTATATACTAAGCCCTAGGTCTAAAACAGAGTTATTCAAAAATTTTGAAAAAAATATGTGAAATGGAAGTTTTGTTAACCTCAGGTGGGCATTAGGTTGGCAATTCCAACCTAATTTGGAAAAAAAGTCGGGCACACTCTCAGATGATCACTGGGGGCAGGCTGCCATGCGATTTGTGGGCAGACGGGCACCGAAAAATAGTTCGCTGATTTCTTGTGGTCCGCTTATAGATACATATTTAGAAGAAATTTAGCGAAATTTCAAACGAATGCTTGGAGAACAATCGCAGTCTCCTTATAGATTAGCTGCGGCGCAGTGGCCGCATTCTGCGGACTTTCCGCGAGAGCAGCCTCTAGGTACTTTCCGCTAGGAGAAAGTACCTCAAATTTGAGCAATTAAACCAACGGTGACATCTTTGCCACACGGAGTCCTACCTGAGCTCGACGTAAGCGCGAAACTGCGTAAAAATATTCCGAGCGCCTGCAGAAAGTTCGGCCAGCGTTTGCTGAAAGAAGTCATTTAACGAGCGCTTGCAGAAAATCTGTGTTGCTGCTCGCTGGCAGAACATGGAAGTATCGCTCGCTGAAGGTTTTGCCGCGAACCAAAATTTTGCTGACCGCTTGCAGAAAAGCGCGAGTTTGCGGACCGCCTGCCCCCGGCAATTATCTGAGCTCTTCGTCTGCATAAGTTTTTCATACTTTGTTCCTTATTCTTACTGCGCGTATACACATCCAATCTCGCGCGATTTCGTCACCTCTGCGTTGCAGACGAGCCATTTTTCCACTTTTTTTGGTAGCGGAATAATTTCAAAAAAAAAGCTTGCCACCTTAATTCACGGAATTTTTTATTGAAACAACTTCTCGATGAAACCCTGCAGGTTCGTGTTCGTGTATCGTCGAGTCATTCGTGACTTAATATGTGTAGTGCACACCAAGCACGCTGACTGACGAACAATAAAACTAGAACCTGCTTGTTTCCAGCGATTTCTGCTTGTTTCCTTGTCTCTTTTATTTTTCTTGACTGCATGTTAGTCAATAGAACACATTTGTACACTTTTTTAGGCTAAAAAATGTTTCACTGGAAAGTTACCAGTAAGGGTGCCGTCGCTCATAGGGCTTAGTGTGCAGTCTCACATATTAAGTTACAAATGACTCGAGGTTACATACAAAATTATACCAAATCATCATTATCTGTGCGTTGCGGACGAGTCATTTTAGCTCACACCTTTACTCACGAATTATGCAAAATTTGGAAGAAAAGCTTATTACACTTTCTATTCGAATAAGTTTTTCATAGTTTTTCATATTTTGTTTCCATTAGCCCCTCTTCGTTCACTTACGAAATTTGGTGCCATATCGTTACGCATACATTGAAAATTAGTCATGTACAGTCCGTGTCAATCACGTGCTCCCTTTTCCGTAAGTGCCGTGAGCTTCGCGCAACGTTCGCGCGCCTATGACTCGGGCATTTAAGTGGGCCTTATCGGTGAAGGTCTGCATGCGGTACCCGTGCGTTGCGCATGCGTAGTTCCCATGCGAAAGGGAGTACGTAATTGACATCGACTGTATGCTGTCACAAATAGCATCAGTAACGACGTCCCGCGCGCGGCAATTAGCGATGGCGCTGTTGGACGCGCGCGAACACCGCGCTCTACCAATCGGGTACGCGCGCGTACCCAGTTTCACAACAGCTTTCGATGCATGTTGGAACTGTTTTTGTGTGCTGAAGTGCAAGTAATTTTATTTACTCCAAGTCTTTTCATCACATTACATTCATAGTCTTTCTATTGCTAGTCTTCTGTGGGGAGGCGTGCAAGTGGTACCCGGGCAGACGACTGCGCCGCAGCCAGTTGCCGGAGCTGCCGGCAAGGGCGCCGCAGATGGGATGTAATTACGCTTATTGTCTAAAAAAGATTTCCTCGCACCTGGTTTTGCTGAGATGCGATATCAGCCTCAAGGATACCTTGATAACCTCGTCTAACGTCTCCTCGTATACTTCAAACAGCAGAAAATTCATATTTCAATCAGAATCATGCAAGTGAATATAAAACTATACTGAATTCCCAAGAGATAACAAACACAAAATGAATAAATAGGAGATTAAATGATTTTTATTAAACGTGGTTATACAATTATTGTTTTATTGACGCTTTAGATTCGAGGATTCTCTATTTTTTCAATGAGACTAAGACTTGAACTCATCTTTCCATGAACAGTTATCCGAAATGCGGTTTTATTGAAGCGGTTATTAGGGGTGCTTTTTTCAATTTTGGATCATTTTTTTGATCTGCAGGGAATTCGAAGTTTTGAATTTCTCACTTACCTGTTTGATTTTTTAGAAATATCTGGAAAAGTGATAAGTTTTTTTAACCTAAGCCTTGAGCTTGAGGCTCTTGTTGGCAACTGTATAGAAAGTGGAGACATTTGATTTCTTAGTCATCTATGCTTTCCCTTATATATCAGCACGTGTAGTTTTCACCTTTCATCATTGACCTATTCGAATTATTTGACCTACTCCGGCTCATCTAGCTCGCTTAACATTATTAGATCTTGAAACAATTTTGACGAAATATCCTTACTGTTATATCCACAACATTTTCCTAATTTTTAATTTTCTTCGTCCGTTATTCGACGCTGAAAACAAAAATTAATTTTGACTAAAGATTACATGCATTTCAGCTTCTGGTCATTCCGGATAACTAGAATGATTTGAGTTTTTTTTGTTTAGCATTGCTGATTTTATGATTATTAAGAAACTTGAAATTTTTGCTGCTCAAAATGATACAAATCTACAAAATAGCGCTGTCCCTGAGGCTGATATCGCACATTAGCGCAACGAAGTGCGAGAAAAGCAAGAGTCTCAGACAACGAGCCTAGTACAGTACCATTTGCATCGGCTTTGCCGGCAGCATCGGCGGCTGGGCGACTCAGTCGGCTGCCCTACCACTTGCTACGCCCCTTTTGCCGTGTTTTGTTGCCTTATAAAGTTACACAATAAAGATGAAAGTGTCCGTTATTTTTTACATCTATATAATCTCTGTAAACATTAACATTGATCAACTATAAGAGCTGATGTCCTTGTTTGCATATTTGTCAAGATATTGACTCTGGCATGCAAAATGCAGTTTGGATTGAAAGAAGTGCTAACAAGGGAGCCTCGCGAACTCAGAGTGGCCGATCAACATAGATTTTGTATTGTCACGAAAAACCTGAAGCGCTAATTTCAAATCTAGCTTTCTCTTCTGCAGAACGCTTTCGGAAAGATAAACTTTTATTCGCGTGAAGTTTGCAGAACTGCGAGTAGTCAAAATTATCAAATCCTAAGCATTTTGGATTCAAACCCTTTTGGAACGGCTCATCCATGTTTGATGGATGCTGATACATTCAGAATGTTATTCTTGTAGTGCAAGAAGCAATTTATTAGGCTGCAAACAAAGTTTTGCAACTAGTTTCATAACTTCACTCTCTTTGGGTATGGCACACTCAAACTTTGGCATTAAGTAGAAGGCAATGTGATCTACAAGCCAGCACAAATTGTCTAAATTTTAAACACGAAAGAGAAAAGTTTCAGGCGTTTTTCGAAAACTAGTGAAATTTGAGAATTTTTGGAATTTCAAGCTAAAGTGAAGCTTTTGGCAGCCTAGACCATGCGCAGTAATCCGAATTCGTCTACAAATTATTGCTGGAGGTTGACTCCTTTGGCCTAGCAAGAAAAAAACAAAATTTAGGGCCATGTCGAGATTTGACGTCCTCATAAAGTCGAACGAGTCGATGTACGCAAGAGCTGCTGGGGATGACCGTCAATGACTAAAGAGTCCAAAGCTCAAATTCCGCCGAAATTTTACATAGTAAGATTATTTGACCTGCCAAACTCGAATATCACATTCATTTGTTGAATCAACGCCTTTTCCTTGTTTAGGGCGAGACCCCATATCGTACACCTACAGTAATCCTGCAAAAAAAGCACTTATCACGCACTTTCACTATCGTTTTCGTAATCAGCATGTAGGATAACACCCCTATGACAAGTTTCAGCCAAATCCGTCAAACTTTGAATTTTTTCCCTTCATACCATGCACCTACCGGTACCCTCACTGCGACGTCAGAATTTGGTAGGACAGCAGCTGCGCTTGTAGCTTACGTAACAACCAACGCAGAGGCAAAATTTGAGTGCGCCATGTTGAGTGGGAGGGAAGTTATGAGACCAGTTGCAAAACTTAGTTTCCAACCTAGTAAATGAATTCCATTTCGTAGTCGCTCAAAACCACGCAAATTTTAAAGATAAAAACGCCCATAACTACCTTTTTAAAAGCGCTTTGCATATAAGGGAGCTAGATTTGAAATCAGTACTTCAAGCTCTTTATAGTAGTGTGCATTTTGTGGTAATCGGCCACTTGGACTCTACGACCTTCCCTTGTAAGGCTTCTCGAATTGTACCCTTGATTGTAACGTATGAGTCAGATTTCATTATTAGATA
Source organism: Cylicocyclus nassatus (assembly GCA_958299035.1). Taxonomy (NCBI): domain Eukaryota; kingdom Metazoa; phylum Nematoda; class Chromadorea; order Rhabditida; family Strongylidae; genus Cylicocyclus; species Cylicocyclus nassatus. The sequence goes on from CATQJL010000316.1 coordinate 16,463,583, forward strand.
ATGCTATTGTTGCACTATTCCAACTTCTTATACTGACTTAGTGTAGTCAAATTTAACGCAAAAGAGGATAAATCGTTACTCTAAAAGTTTCCACAAAATGCGCTTACACTCTTTGACTGTATTTTTCGACCCAAAAGGAAGTTTAACGAAGAAACAGCCTGCTTCTTTTGTCTCAAGTCTAAGTATCACTCATGTTCTCCGTTCATAAAATTCAGTTCGCGTTTTCTATGTTTATGCAATTGATTTGCAGTTTTGGAAGTGTGAGGGACAAACTTTAGCTCATGACCAACCCAGTTCTAATATCACCTTATGTATCTAGTTGAGACGAGTGGATTAAGTCATTTTGTTCTAAGTCAGCGAAGTCCACTCTACGCTTTGTCTTTCCGTGGCCCTCTTGAGAAAGTGAAGTGAAGTGAAGTATCAGTATTACTCGAAAACAAACCGAGCAGGCAGACTACAAAATTATCAATCAAGCAGTATCAGAAAAAGAACCTTTCTGGGGACATAGAATTGAGGAACATTCATACGACTAGTAAAATGCGACGAGAACTGAACATCACACGTTATAGAAGCGCCTGTTCTGAAGTTGTTCAGGAAAAGTTCATTCTAAGCAGCACTTGTGATGAAAGTTATGAGGCAGCGCATCTTATCGGGCATGGGCATGACAGGCGCTTAGGCGTAAGATGAGTAGTTGATCTTACAGACATTGCAACAAGTTTACGCCTTGGCAAAAAAACTTCTACCAATCTGTTTCTTATAGACGTGTCCCGGTGGTCTAATCTTGGACCATAGGAGCGATTGTGGTGAGAACTAGCATTTAGCAAGGTCCTTCATTCTGAGTTTGGATGAGTGGAACAGTACCCGCTAAGGCTAGACCTTTGGAGTCACTTTTCTCGGCGGGAGGGGGTAGGGGACAATGGACTTTGTACAACAAGACTTGTCTGTTTTTATAATTGAGGTGTAAGCAACCTACAACATCGACCAAAAGTTCAAAAAAGCCAAAGCCACTGCTTTAGGCCATGTTCAAATGTTGCTATTTCACTGGATTATTCCAGGAAACTTGGGGTTTGCTAAAACGCGGCATAAAAAACCATTTTTTAAGCTGAGTGAGAAAATGCTTAGCATCTCTCGCTAGAGTCTCTATTTTGCGCAAAGGAAGATATACATTGATAGATTAGTATCTCAACGTGCTTGATGAAATGGATTTGTCTAACCTGCTGTTGACAAATATCATGCTACCATTATCATCAATATCACCTCAACAACTTCACATCTCACTGAGCCCTAGATACTATCCCCTCATGGCCTCCCATGCTCCATGTTCGGCTCTGATAGTCAAAGAGTTGCAAACTCTTACATTTGCGCTGCGTCTCGACTTGACAAACCATTCTACATTTACAGTACTATCGAGAAGTCCTGGCAGCTAGGACGCATATGGTTTCAACATCTTCAAACACTCTAGGGTAGAAGACATTCATAAGACATTATGTAGCCTGTAAAAGGGGAGATCTTGCACAGACTTTAACAGGAAATTACGCATAAAATAAAATAAAATAAAATAAAATACGCACATCTACCCGCGAGGTAGGAAGCGTATCGGAAACTACTTGATACTCTCGGTTAGCAGATTTGAAGATTTATCGAAGCAACAAAATGTATGCTTGCTCACTTACTCAGATGCTTTCTGAATAAGTAAGCATACTCAAATTAGTTCTGGCCTCACCGGGGGTGCGGACGCCACCACGAAAGTTTCCAATGGTCTCCGCCCCTTGCTCCAAGCATTCACGAAAAGTGTACATTTAATGAGATCAAATCGCGTACAAAGCAATTGCATGTTAAACACTAAAAAAGCGTTATAATGATAATGAGAACGAAGTGGTTAAAAAAGTAACATAGGCACGAGCAAGACATGCGCAGGTAAACTTGGAGAAAGCAGCTATAATGGAAAGGCTTCCCGCCGGAGTTAATCACCTTTTACCCTACTCCGCGAGGCCCCGTCTATCTCTAGCAACTGCACTTGTGGTTGTAATTTAAACCGCGCTCTAAAAATGAGTAGCAAATGCACTTTCTGCAATCTAGTGTCTGTGATCAATTCGCAGGCAATCCTGGGCATACGGAAAGGTTGTGCTTAGAGTATTACTTTTTCCGATTTTGCCCTAAGCAAAGTTTTACTTATATCCTTACATTTGGTTAAACTGTTTTAAAAGCTCTCCCGTATAATCACTGTAATTCCCTCTACCTCAAAAGACAAGATGGTTACCGTATATAACGTATGAATCTAATATTTTTGAAGGAAAACCGCTTTTGCTAAAGGCAGAAGTGAAGAATTGGCTTACTAGAGTGTGAGCTATTCTACAAATTGCGGTAAATCCCCGCTTTTCGCTTACTCTTCAAACTAGGAAAGGTTACAACACTAATCGCAGTGACTGTGAAGATTCGAGTAAAGGGTAAATTTCTTAAATGCTGACTGCATATCTGACCTTTTATTTAGTGCTGACAGCTGTTGAAAAAATTATAAAAAATATTTCAAAGCGGATTGCGGCGCGCGTTTAGGTTTGAAAGACGGCGACATTTATTGCAGCGGAAAAGTGGTGAGTGAATTTGACTAGGCGATAAGTGAATTCGAAATTTTTTACTTGTCGTTTCTTTTACAGCTCTTGCTAATACTCGCAAGAGCTGTAAAACATCAAGACCTTATAATAACGGGCTAAGGGTTGTTTACGTGTTTTTGTGTGTGTGTCTGTGTGTCCGTCTGTTACGAAATTCGTAGAGCGTGTTCCAGTCAGTGTTCTAAACCCAAATTTTGCATATCGCATGCTCCCTTCATGAAAGTCTAAAATGCAAAAGCACGAGTAGATTCGTCGAGTGGATCCCTCAGAAATTGCGCGCCAAACGGATCCACCTGGCTTCTGTCTCGCAAAATTGGGTCCGTATCACCACTTTTTGCAAAGTCGTGGGTGTGTTTGGTTAGCAAAGCAAACGATGGACTTTAGCCCAAAATGCGGTCAAAAGTTTACTACATTACGAAAACGGCGCCAAAAAGAATTGGTTGCGTATATGTTCAATTTGCCAAGGTTCTAGCCAAGCATTTCAGAAGATTTTCGCACAGAGATGTAGCTCACGATTACTATTGCCTTTATGGCGACTACCAAGCCATGATAAATTCAAAAACCTATCCAAATTTGCGTTTGTCTTCCTGTGAAAAGTTCATCCACGCGAAATCACCGATTTTACGTGAAAAAGCTTTTTAAATGAGTAGTTGTTTACATTTTATTCGTGGTAGTCGGCATAGCGCTGTGAGTTCCAGTGCCACAATTCTACGAGAATGAGTAAGGCACAGATAGATAGTAGGGCCAGTGCGAGCCTCTGCGAAGCAGAGGTGACGCACTGGTATACAAATATCAGTATTGTAACAACTCCTGCAGTATCTTCCTTGAGCTTTGCTACTTTTCTAACTATGAGTGGTTTTTGCCAAGCTGCCGCAGCTGCCTACGCTTTCTATCTTTCGTGCTTACTTTCTTCTGATTCTGCTATTGTATTGTACTCATCGAGAGCAATACAAGTGGAATTTTAGAAAACAGACGGCAACACTGTTGGAAAAACTGAAACACTACACGTGTACATAATGCGCGCATCAATCAAAAAACATCTTTTTGAAGACTTCTTTATCACAAGCTCCGACAGCTCTGTGGCAGTGTAGTAGTTTGTTTTAGAAGACCTTGGTGTTGAATGAGAGAGTGAGACTTGCTAGCAAATTGTTCCAGTGTGTTTACATGTTTTACAGATCGTCTGCAAATTCTAGCCGATGTTGCAAAAGAAGGATTATCGAATCAAATTTGAAGCTCATTACCTGCTTTCTAGTCTAACTCACTCAAGGCTCAGTCGTCCTTACTGCACTGATTGCCACTGTCTATGGCAAAGCGCTTTTCGCAACCCGCTGGTGGAGCATCGTGTACAACTTTTATTGAGCAAAAATTAACAGCAAACATCGAGATCAGATATGAGATCAGCATTGAAAAACATACCGCCAGAAAAGCCACTTATCTTTCTTTATCCTTCTCTTCTCTAGTCAGCTATCAGCTCTACGCATTGATTTATTCCGAGTTCCTTTAAACGTGAAGGATTACGTGACACTTGCTTATCATCCAAACAATGAAAATGACAGAGCAGCTTTCAACACTAAGTTACCAGTTGTAGCACAAAAACATAAGTTTTGTATAACCATTCTCATTCTTTCTAGAATGTGCGTCTATCATAGTACAAAGCTAAATCGTTGCTATATCAACCTTTGCCGTTCTCGGCCATTTGTGGTAAAATAGAGGCTTTCCTTATAATGAGAGCATTGAACTTTGAAAATCACTAGTATCTCCAGGCTTAGTAAATTTGACTGCTAATAAAGTGTCTCTGTGTTGCTGACATTTGCTGGCAATATTTTCGCGTGGAAAAATCACCACTTGTGTAATGTCGATAAATCATGCGTGTTCTCAAGTCTTGCGACCCTGACATCGTTTGCGCATGAATGGTGACGGCAGAATTATACCCGTAGACAAAGTACACGCTGTTCCAAAAAATATGCCTACTATTCAATCGTTAAACACCTTTTTCGTGAGATTGTTCGAATTTCGGTACCATTTTATAGAGCTGGTTTTAAATTAGATTTGCGGTATGGAGCAAGTTACCGATCTCTTTTACTGTAAATTACGATAGGAACTCCCAGCATATATACTTCGAAAAATTCAAAAAACTGTGCGACAGGTTTTTCATGCAAGCATGTCAAATTGACTACGAAATTTTCAATTCGCAAAAATTTTTGAATAGCGCAATTCCTACCGTAATCCTACAGAGAAAGAAAGAACGGTAACTTGCTATATGCTAAATATCCAAGTTCAAGCCAGCTTTGCAAAAATGTTACTTGAAATTCCTTGAAAAACTTATGACGGAGTGCTGCCAACAATTATTCGGTAGCAACATCCTCTCAGAGAATTGCGGGGGGGGGGGGGAAGAGAGTAGGAATCATGCGATTTTTTGATAAGATAGAATGCTGAACTACGGTCTGCTTGCAGATATAAGGAAGAATGTTGAACGCTTCTAGACAAATGCTCAGCAACAATCGCCTCCTTTTCATATATTAAGCGACGCATGGTCGCGTTCTAGGGCTTTCTACGAGAACATGCGAAATTATTGAGGGCCGCACGGTCGTTTACGAAGGATTGCGCAGCCCGCAGCACCTTCCACCGAGAAAAAATACCCCAAACTTGGATAATCAAACAAGATCAACCTTTGCCATAGAGAGTGTTACCTTTGCTTGGCGTACGCTCAAAAATGCGTAACAAAGTCAGATCGCTCGCTAAATTCTAAATCTCTGTGTTGCTGCTCGCTGGCAGCAACACGCACTTCAAAGAAAGTACCGCTTTTAAGATTTGGCCACACCTCAAAATTTGGCTGACTGCTTGTAAGAAAGCTCGAGTTCGCATCCGCCTGCTCGGCAATAGTCTGAGCTTTTATACCCTGTATTAACGGCCAGAAACATCGGCTAGTTAGGGACCGATGTCGCCTCATAACGTAGGCCTCTATGTACTCGCAAGATACTCTGAAAAGGTAGGCATAAATGTACATGAGAGTAACTGCTTAACACTTGCTGATCTTGTGATTTATCTATAACAGACTAGCTGGCAATTCCTGCCCGCCTGGCCTTTTCAATGATTCCGTAATCGGCATGTTCAATTACCGATTACCCCTTCCTCCTCCCCGTGCCTACTCCCAGCCTTGTAGGTCAAACTTTGCAAGAAAGTCGATGATATCGATATTAAAAAAATAGCTTACGACACCCGCCCCGCCCCGGAGTTATGTGTACCAAGTTTGGTTCTGATCGTTGCATAAATAAAATTTTATGTTTGCAACATAGGTATCCACGCAGACATACATACACACATTCAGCTTTGTATATTAAATTGTTTCGAAAGTTTGTCGGTTTCATCCATTGGTTACTAAATCTCACAGAACACCAATCGGTGAATCACTTGGGTAACTTTCAATTCAAATTTTTATCTATTTCTTATAGCTATGCTTTATTTAAATCTAAGCTGTCTCTAAGAGTTATCGTCATGGCTCTTTGAACAGCTTACCGTCAACGTCAGTTCACCGGTAAAAGGTTTCCCAAAGTTTAAAAAGTCTCATTTCGACTTTTTCAAATAGCGCTGGCAACTGTTATGCTGACTAAGCCTTTGGCCACATTGCACTTATTTTAGATTACACAGTTTACTTTTTTCAAGTCTTCAGTGATTATTTATTTGGTAAAAACCGCGACTTTTCCGATCACGTTTTGCGCAGAGTAGTACCGAATATTCCATTTAACCGTTTCTTCAGAGCAAATTAAACTTGATGATTTTGCACAAGTTGTGCTCAAATCAAATTTCAACTCGCAAAAACTTTGAGAGCTTTCCTATTTCTGCTGCAGTTGCGTGCTTATGGCTTAATTAAACATCGAAATCTCTGAAAAAGTCTCAAAGCCGAACACAGCAGATACAAAGATTCAAAGTACCACCGTACAGTCCGAGGTTTACACTATTGGTAGCATGTTAATCACTTCCACAACTTTGGGACACAATTTTTGAAACTTGGCCGAACTTTGAACACAAAAGACGGGTAAAAAATCTTGGCGTTTATGAAAACAAAAGATCGTGTTCTCGAAAATGTAACTGTAAAAAAGAGAAGGAAAAGCAGTATTGAATTCTGTTGGAACTCATTTAAGTCCCCATTGCACCTGGTATTATAGTAGTTTGAAAAAAAAGACGAATTTTTAGGACAACCTAATGTAAGAATGACAAGTTGGCATAATTTGAATAGATATTCAAAGATTGTATTCCAGGGTCAATGTGGTGCTTGGAAATATGCCCGAATTTAGCAAGGCATTTCACTGTGCCCCGAACACTCCGATGAACGCAGCAGTACAGCGACGCCAAGTATTTCTTTGATTTGACTTTGCGAAATAAGAATAAAGAATTTGTTGTGTTCAATTCAACTCGTTTGTTAAACGAACTGCAGCAAAGAACAAACTTTCTGCAAAAGTAACGAACTAATCAGCGTTTACAGATCCTTGAGGCTTGATTTCAAAGGGAAGTAGTTGAGCTCAATGTGATGTAGTTTTTAGACAAATAAAATGCGTATTCACTTTTTTGTTTCATAGTTATATGAAACTCGTCAACTGTAAGTATGGTTTGCGTAGTTTTTTTTCTTCATTATTACCACCACGATGCAACCTATACGTTTGTTTAACGCTTCGAATCAGCAAGATCTAAAACGGTATGAGAAGAAAACATAAAAGTGCACAGGCGAAGTGAGAGGCGAGAGTAACTACTGAAAAATTCTCGAACACAGATTATAGAAAATATCAAATTGATGCAAGACTGACATGTTTTTTACGTCTGCACGGCAGCGTAAATAACCAGAATGTAAAAACTACTATATTATTTGATAAAACAAAACAAATCAGGATGACGTTCAAATAACAATGTAAGTGTGCTACAAATCTGCGCAAATTGTTTGATTTTTGATGATCAATGAAAAAATTTGATTCTCCTTGATGCAGTTCAAAGTTTTACGGAGACAGCTCCCCTAACGAATCTGCGTCTCCAACTATGGTTCGAAAAGTGCCGTTATCGCTCAAATGCAAATCGAAGGGTCTTGAGGACGCTGGTTTCCGCCATATTCGCACTCCTTGAATTAAATTTTTGGTAATGCGATTTTTACCAGGTAAGAAAAGTAATTTTGAGTCGAGGAGTTGTTGAGCCAATGTTTGAGCCAAGCCAAGTGTGAAGAAGTCGGCGTCTTCAATACTCTCTTTCGCCAAGGGCTGTACGCATTATTATTAATAACGTGATTGAATGCGTGCTAAACTTGACTATGCGGGATGAACGTTACCAAATCAGCGCTTCATTTTGACGGGCTCTTATATTTATTGACCGCCTCCAAATGGTGAAGGGATTGGGTGGTGGGACGGGGGAGGGGGGGGGGGGCTTGGTTCGACCTGTCCAAAGCAGTGTCTCGTTCTAGTACGTTACCCATCGCGTTGCTGTTAAGTTGAGTTTTTGCCATATTTTTTGCCTCATTCCGATATGCCACTCGTCGCGTCGTTGTTGAGGTGAGTAGGACGTGCATTACCAAGTTAAAAACCCTTATAATAGTTATCGCGTTGACGTCAAGTTTTTTTGACGTCTCTCCCTGTGGACGAACCATTTCTAGGCATTTTCACAGTTGGCTACATATATAGTGCACGCATCAAGGCGTGAGTCACAAAATCGTGCAAGTGGGAGGGAGAGCTCCGCCCACTTTTGGCAAGCCCCGCTCACTTCTCAAAAATGCCAAAATTTGCACAAAATTCACGAATTCATGCAAATTCCGGCACTTCTGAAAAGTGGGCAGGGCTTGCCAAAAGTGGGCGGAGCTCTCCCTCCCACTTGCACGATTTTGTGACTCACGCCTTGATGCGTGCACTATATATGTAGCCAACTGTGAAAATGCCTAGAAATGGTTCGTCCAATGACTAGGGGCAGGGTTGAAATTAAAGTCATTTTGAGATTCTCCAGTCATCTACGAGCTTCTCTAAACGATTTGACAAAAAACTTTTTTGTAGAGGGCAATAGAGTGGGCGGAGTTGTCAAGAAAGGAGCGGGGTCAACTTGAAATACTTCTGAGCCCTAATTGATTATGTGAACACAAATTGGAACCACACTGCACATTAGAACTGATAATTAGGGTGTCGCACACCATTGCGTGACACTGTCCTCAAATGCTAATAAATGTTCTAGAGTTGATCCCCTTTACGTCTCGTTACGTCTTGTTAGCGTTAAAAATTTCGTAGCATGCCCCGATATCGACTTTTCTTGGCAATCACGAATTGCCGAAATGACCGTGAATGCCAATGATCATCAACAAACGAAAACGCCTGGGCAGCCTCGAATTAAGATGGTTCCACCAACCTGTTTTCGGGCGCCCCAACGGTAAAAATGCTTGATCGGCTGGCGTCCAGACGTGTCTACTTTGTTGGATTGTTATTTCAACCGATTCGTGGTGTGGTTGCCGCCTGATAAATGTATCTGAGCCCTCGCACAAAAATGGTCCGCAGATAAGGAAGGCAGATGTGGAATTAGCATTTTTTAAAAATGCAATAATCGTCATATCTAAAGACTCTCATATCCAGAAACTCTCGACTTCGACTAAATATCCTTCCCTTGTATACTGATTGGCGTTGATTTATGCGTTCTTCGATCGCGCTGCAAAAACTCTTCCTTTTTTTACCGCTAATTCCTAGAGTTCTTAATCCTAAAGTAATTTTGAGCGTGAAGCAACTTCTACGAAGTGTTTTGAACTTCATTTATATATAGATTGTAACAGAATTAACGCAGATTCCTTACACCTCTTCTTCAAAGTCTTGCTTCGAAACAGAAATTTTTTTCAGAAAATTTCGCGTTATTTCTTATTTCTTACCTCTTTGGTACCCTTTTCTTTACGATTAACGCAAGAAAGCACTGCAAACTTGCAAAATGGTTGTACAAGGTTTATGCTACAAGATGCTCATTGAAATGATTTTGAGCTTTCTGAGTTGAGATTTTTGTTTTTCCTGTGCTAGTAAAACGCGATAGATTTTCTGAGCCAAAAAGAGAATAGGCTTACGAAGAAACTTGGTCGAAAACAATTGGAAAAATATTGTATACAAAAAAAGCTCAAAGTGCTGAAATCTTCTATACTTGAAAATCGTTGTGAAAAAATATCGATTTTGTTGTGGAAGCATATGAAGGTTCAAGCAAATCATCTAGAATATCGTAAGCCTATCCTGCCTCACTGAACGTTTTCCAGAGCTTTTTCAACAATCTTCTTCTCCACAAACGTACTTTTTCAGGCTGCACTTCCATAACAAAAACAAAATCCTTGACTTCCTTTCGAAAAAGCTCTATGGACGTAGAAGGCATATTTAAAATTAGCGTTTCGAACCTTTACAGTTAAGAGAGCAAAATGTGGAAAATCTTGTCAAAATCGTCGAATTCTTCGAAAAATCGCCCTTTGCGTCCTTTCAGCATAACTTCTTACATTACCAATAAATTCTTTAAAAAAAGTGGATTTGGACTTAGCTCGCCTAACCAAATATTTATGAAACTCTTGTAGTCGACTAGGTCACAATAAGTGTAGACAAGATTTGGTTGCATCCTGCGACGGTGTTTTCTTGAGTATGTGACTCAGTATAATTTGTAGGTAGCGAAACGATCTAGAGCAGTTTTGATAAAAGAGCTTTTACCAAATGTTTGCTATAAAAAATCGTATGTTTTCTTGCCGGTGAAGAAGAAAAGGGTTGCTGGATGTTGAATAATCACATAAAGCACTCATCGTCCTACCGTAACCCTTCAATGATATCTAAGAAATGATCGTTGCTTTTTGTAAATCTTGTTGCTCATATGAGCAAAGTTTTGCGTTAATCTAAGGGCTTCAAATATCGCGCAGTAGTAGGAATGAGCACCCATGCTTGTGAAGACGTAATTCATGCCCCATGCGCACAAGAAATTTGTAAGGGCGAAAATCTATAAGTCACCTCTAAATTCAGGCATTAAAAACTTTTTCGAGAATTGCAAAGGTAAGGCGAGAACGTCAAGTGAACTAAAAATACCGAACACCTAAGAACTGCTCAGCATAGCCCTGCAGTAAGACACTAGCGTGGGAAGCATTTAGGATAGTCATGATAAGCGAGACAGATGACTCAGGCAGGCAGAGCTGTGACATTTCGGGCCAACTCCATTTTCTTGTTCTCCAATGAGTATTCTATTCATTTAACCTCGCCGCAGCCTTATTGCAACTTTGAGAATCAAGAATCGACCACAAACTTTTTGGCTGTTTGTTGACCCGCTGTTTACGAATATTTACTCGTTCCTTCTGCCTGGTCACACAACCTATTACAGTGAGTCATTAATTATGCATCAAATTTCATAACTTATAATAACGGGCTAAGGGTTGTTTACGTTTGTCTGTTGTCTGTTGTCTCTTGTGTGTGTTGTGTGTGTGTGTGTGTGTGTGTGTGTGTGTGTGTGTGTGTGTGTGTGTGTGTGTGCGTGTGTGTGTGTGTGTGTGTGTGTGTGTGTTTGTGTGTGTGTTCGTAGAGTGGGTTCCAGCAAAGGCAAAGCTTTTGAGCTGGAATTTTAGTATTAGCACCTTATGTGCACCCTATGTACTCCCCTATGCGATTGTCTGAGACTATTTCGACCAGAATGAGGGTTATTTCAGCCGCTATCGCGTGCTCGCCGGCTGTTAGATGTTTCTAAACAGGAAACGATCTCAACTTAAGGTGGTAAGATTGAATCCCATCTCATTAAATACGTCCTTTTGAGCTAATTCAAATCTAACTTTATACCTGCGATGCCGCTTTCTGGAAGAAGTTGTAAGCATTCAAATGCGAAAATTTAGCAAATATTCATGCCACGTTCTCAGGAGCTAATGATTGAAAACACTTATTCGTAAAAATTCGGTGAAAATGAGCATTCTTTGAAACTATACGCTGAATATCTTGCTAGTCTTGCGCTTTTGAGTTGGATTTCAAAGCTCATCATGCGCTAGAAATCTAGCGACTTCGCACATTTAACCGCATTCAGACTTGTGAAGCTACTGGAGTTCTAATGCATAATGTGCTCTAGAATCCAACTTGAGAGTGCATGACTACTGAGAAATGAGTGCACTGATTTCAAGGGATGCCACATTTAGTGGGCGATGGTAAGTGCTTTTTTTGTGAGGATGTGGTGCTGAGTGTTTGCCAAATTTGGATATTTGAAAGCTTACAAATTTTTCCAGAAAACGGCATCGCGAATATAAAAGTTAGATTCGGAATCAACTCAGCAAAACGCATTCAATGATTTGCAGATTACTCCAACCGGCAACATTGAGTTGGGATCGTCCCTTGTGACTTATTCGACTCTACATCTCAAGCCTACAGTATCGAGGAATGATATGTGAGCGGGTAGCGTTATCATTGACAGGGAATACATAGCTCAACAATGAACGAATCATTTTCAATGATGCGCGGCGGAATGAGGTTCGTTGCTTCTCAAACGGTGAAGGCAAAAAAGTTAACAAACCTTATGCTCCTGCCTTTAGTGGCGTCACGTGCGGATTATCGCTTTTATCGCCTAGTCGCCCATATACTTTTCTGAAAGTGTTCTGCTCATTTGTCTCAACAAATACTTCTTACCTGCTTGCAGCAGCAGGCAGTTTCTTGGCGGGTCTGCTTTTAATAGGGATGTTAACAGTGCAAGCGAGAGAGGAGACCACGGGAGTTTTTGTGGATTTCCAGTTTTTTACAATACAGAAACTGTTAAAGGGATTGGGAGTAATTCAGCGTCACTGAGTTGCCTGCCCGAATGACTGAAAAATGTGCGCAGCTCCAACATCCCTAGGTGATACGAGTGAAGCAAGGTCTTTTTAGTGTTCTTTTCAACTTACTTTGAGGTGTTATTTTCATAGGAAACCTTTTTTGGAAGATTTTTATTTCTTTTGGAAACTTTTTTCTAGTCTTTCATGAACGCTTGAATTAGAAACTTTTTGTAAGAACCGTAAAGTTAAACGGTCGCATGCCGTTTAAGACCAGCGCGAAGCGATTGCAGGTATTTTGTTCTACACAGTTACAAAGGAAGGTCACTTGTTTGAACTAATGATTATTCAAATGCTGTAGAGTGACGAGTAGAGCTTGAAACACTTATATTAGGCATATAATCTATACCTGAGAAGCATTTCTATGCAAGAAGTTGTGGGCTTTTACTTTGCCTAATTTGCTTGCTTAAAGACTTGCATAGTAATGATAATCATAGCAAAAGCACATGAAAAATCAATAAAGCACCTGAAAAGAATCGTAAGCCTAGCTGCTGCAACTGAATTTCCCGGGTTTTTCAATGATCTTCCCATAAACCTTCCTTTTCCTTTCGTTCCGCTTTTCCATTCCAAATACAAAGGAAAAACTCATATTTTTTTTCCAGAAAACGCTTCACAGGTTTAGAAGACATACTTATCATCTGCTCCCAGATTGGGTGGAGGTGGTGCGACGAGCGCGTCTGCGTACCGAACATCTTAACATACGCCAAAAAGACCAGCTGTATGGCCGTATGGCCGCTGGAGACATAATCTGGCTGTTTTCATGTTTTCTTCGTATCTTTCTTTCGCACGCATTAAGGCTTTGGCCATACTTTGCCCGTGTTACCGGTGTTGAAAGTGTTGCCAGTGTTGAAAGTGTTGCCGGTGTTGAAAGTGTTGAAAGTGTTGAAAGTGTTGAAAGTGTTGCCGGTGTTGAAAGTGTTGAAAGTGTTGAAAGTGGGAATCATCAGTCTTGCAGTTTCATTCTTTCTCGAACGATCTCATCGGCTGGTGAGTACGTCTGGGATGGAAATGGGAAATGAGAAATGAGACTGAAATGAAATAGGAAATGCTTTCGCAAAAGCTCCTCGAACAAATTTTTTAGAAAGTGAAGGACTTGTTCAAAAGAAGCAATCTCCAACATTTGAGAACGCTGCGAGATTTCCCAAAAATCTTTTGCTCACTAATCGCAGAAGCGCCGGATTCGACACCTAACGCGCATTCTCATTAGACATTACATCTCAAGTGTTGGAGATTGCCTATTTAGAACAAGTCCTTCACTTTCCAAAAAGTACGTTCGAGGAGCTTTTGCGAAAGCATTTCCTATTTCATTTCAGTCTCATTTCTCATTTCCCATTCCCATCCCAGACGTACTCACCAGCCGATGAGATCGTTCGAGGAATAATGAAACTGCAAGACTGATGATTCCCACTTTCAACACTGGCAACACTTTCAACACTTTCAACACTTTCAACACTTTCACCACTGGCAACACTTTCAACACCGGTAACACGGGCAAAGTATAGACAAAGCCTAAGTCTTTCCGTGTTTTCTTTCGTATCGAAAAGCGGTTGTTCACTAATTTTTTGCGGACTGTGAACTGACATTTTTTACCGAGTCATCCTTTTTGCATTTTGGACTTATTTCAGTCATTTTGTCATTAGTGTTGTATCATCTCATCATTTTTTATCTTTTGACGTTGTGGTCGTTCGTAATCGCTGTGGTGAACACATGTTCCTGCTGTATTGTACTTTAAGTTTTGCAGTGATTCTGAAAATAGAATTTTTTAGGGACAGCACTACGCATGAACACAGGCAAAAAGAGCATCACATGCGTGCATGATGCTTAGTGGAAGCATGCTGAATAAAGAAGAACAAAGAAAACAAAGAAGTAATTCGAGGACTTAAATAACTCACCAATATGCGACTTCGTTATTTGCAAGAAACAAAAGCAGAATTTACCACAGCGATTACGAACGACCACAACGTCAAAAGAGAAAAAATGATGAGACTGGTACAACACTAATGACAAAAATAACTGAAATAAGTCCAAAATACAAAAAGGATGACTCGATAAAAAAAGGCAGTTCACAGCGTCCGCAAAAAAAATTAGTGAACAACCGCTTTTCGATACGAAAGAAAACACGAAAAGACTTAATGCGTGCGTCTGATGTGATTTCAGTGAAGGAAGCAAAGAAAAATACGAAGAAAACATGAAAACAGCCAGATTATGTCTCCAGCGGCCATGACGCTACAGCTGATCTTTTTGACGTATATTAAGATGTTCGGTACGCAGACGCGCTCGTCGCTCCACCTCCACACCAATCTGGGAGCCGATGATAGAATCAGCGCTTTGAGCTCCATTCATCGTTGTTCATCAATTTCAAATTGCTACATCGACTAAGCAGCCTTACTTAGCTGAAGTGCTTGTTAGTAAGAATCTTGGGCCGGTTTACTTTTTTCTGCAAAACAATCTTGAAACTAGCGAAAGTGCAATTATTCTCATGCTTAGGTTGAAACCGCGAAAAGTGATGCGTGAAGACGAAGCTTAGTACTGTTGGTCAATCTACTGTTGGCTACATGAAATTTGTGCTATCCTGCCACTCTTTAAGCATTTCAATTTCTTAAATTTAAGGAACTCCAAGAAAACCTTCAGTTTTTGGGCTATAATTTTCTTGATGAAGATACAAGTGCCGTATTGCATGTCAAACTGCAAAAGGTTCGCTGATAGCAATGAGATGCACACGGAAAGGCTGCTCTTGTAGTCGAGTGATTCCAACTCAAAATGGAAATTTCGCACGAATTTTGTTATCCATGTGTGTGCTAATAGTCATCGAATAACGATACTGTCGCGCTGACCAAGTTTAATCTTCACTTCAGCAGCAAGGGCTCATCATTTTTCTGAAACTTATGGGCATTTCTTGCTGACCATGTACCGCTGCCAATGCTTGCGTCACTCGTTTGCTTAGAGCAATTTGATAGAACCTTTTAAAACCCTCATTCTAAACATAGACTGGATACAGGCTTTGCCAAATTTGAAAATGAACAGTCATGGACTTTTACGATCATCGAATAATGCCGCACACACAAACGGTGCCGCAACCTAGAAATTTCTCGAAAAGAGCTCAAGCTTGCTACCTTCAGATCGCCTTTTGCATAATTATTGCCTTTGTGCGTTCTTTCTATGCAAAAATGCTCTAACTGCAGCTAAAACGCGCTGCGTCGCTAGAAGGCGCATATATGGTTAAACCATGGAGGCTTTAATAATATGCAAACTATCGAGATCGGCCTTTTCAACTTTTGAGCAATCCGTTGGTAGTAAGTAGCACATAAATGCCACTCTGCAAATCTAGTGCTTATCCGCTGCAAATTAGATTTTTCAAAGAAGAGAAACATGCAACTTTGTCATACATTACCGTATGTATTTTAGCGGCTGGTTGCTATCCCGCTTCATTTTACCGGTTGGTACGGTCATGTCGATCCAACATTTTTGTGGCAAGAACAGTCCTTTGGTCGGGAACACCTCAGGATATGACGAAGTTGCTCAGATATTTGATGAAAGGCTGTACGACAAGGAGGTTTGTTTCTATTTTTTGCGGCAGTTGTAAAATTTATTAACAAGTCGGATATCATATTTCTATTTTTATTCAAATCGAATTTCAATATTAGTGTAATCTTTCGATCTAATGCAAAAGACATGATCCATAGATTTTTTCATAAAATCACATTTTTTTCTCTTAAAATTGCATGAAAAACCTGCAAACGCATTTTGTTTTTCCTCATTAGTTATGAAATCTATTAGATAACTACATGGTTTGCTCTACTCAAAGTTTTCGCTCTCTTTCGGAAAACTCATAAGAACAACGAAAGTCTTTTTCACCCATTGACGACGATGTGGACCACCGGTGGCCTACGCGCTTTTTGCTGCCAGGAACGATGTGGACCCCTGGTGGCCCACACCTCTCGCAAAATTGTATTATTTGCAAGTCTAGTATTTTTTCCACATATGAATATTTTTTCCAATTTTTTGTATTCTTAGGACCTATAGGCTCTGTCGTTTGAGAAAATGTTAATTGTTGTTTACAAAACAATGTTGCAATTCGTAAATAAGCACGAAACCTTCCCATACTGAAAGTATTGTGCAAAATCGCGTCGTCCCACAGCGCCGCCGCGCAAAATTAGGCGTCGTCGTCAGTGGGTTAACAAAAATTGCAAAAGTTCAAAGTTATTTGTGTATAACTAAGTCATTGTTGCCGATCAAAAATATGGGCATCATACTAAAACGTAAATTCAATTCAAAAGTTTCCGCGAGTACAGCGTGTAATAATGGTTTATCTTAATTCATCCAAAATTCTATGTCATTTAGCTGTTTTACAATCATTCAAAGTCTCATGTTTTTCTAGTACTTTCTTAAAATTTTTGAACATCTCTATCTATTAGTAAATATATTAATTTCTTCCAAAAGTAATTTTGCTTTTTTTCGAACGAGTGTAATAATCTACAGACCAATGATTACCCGAAGATCTCAACAGCATTCGATGCAGCTTTTCATCAATTTTTCCATATGGTTGTGCTTGCAGTGCAGTTTGGTGGACGAGCTTTCAGAAAACCACCAAAAACTACCACTCATGCTTGTGCTGTCGAGTTCCGCTATTCTTTTAAAGTTTTGTACCCTCCTCCCCCCCTCCCCTCCCCCCCCCGAGGAAATCCAAGTAACGGATGGATAGAAGTCTATAGTCTATAGAAAGTCTATAGAATACAGAAAGATTCTTTTCCTCTTCATAATTCGCATAACTTTTTTATAGAGGTTTGTTTGATGCCATCAAATTTCAAAGATCAGTCACTGGTTCTTGGAGTTTTCGCGGATAGAGTCATCATGATTTGTGTATCTCAAAACGTCCCTTGTCTTTCGAGGTTTGATATGTGTCCATTCTTTTGAGTTTCACCTTCCGAAGATTTGTTGGTATTCAATGCGTTCGCATCTGAGATGGTTCTGCATTTGAAAAAGGATAATTATACAGAATGCAATTAAAATCTTCTGATAATCTTTGGTTTATGAGATGTTACGCTCCTTTGGAGAAAAACGAAAGAGCTTTCGCAGCGAGCCAATTTAAAAAATGTTATTTCTTTTTTATCTCAAAAAGGTGCCTTTCTAGAAACGATGATTGATGAGGAGCCAAAGCGGCCATTCTAGTTGATATACATGTTGTTGAAGTCAGTGTCAGGGTCAAGCAAGGGGTTTGGCACACGATCGCTGGTTACGACCCCCCCCCCCCTGATTGCTGTCTTAATAAGACCCCTTCGCCCTGAACTATATACCTAAGATAGCATTACCAGAGTTGAGAAAGAGGTCAGGCACAAGTCTTTCGAAACCCTCCCCCCCCACCTCTCACGAAAGCCCTCAAACGACCCCTAATTCCTCCTCTTAACCTCTGGACCTCGAAGTGTGACATTCTGGAGGACAGTATCTTTTCCTAGAGGGTTTTCAGATTTCTGAGAGCTGTACGCCCGATTTTCTGTGACTGCACTTTACAATCACACGTAATTTGACAGCTGATTTTGATCTGAATGGGCATATTGAAAGGTTCTTATAGGTGGGGCATTCGGCTCCAAATTTCCAATGTAGCAAGAAGAAGCTATGTGTTCAATACTCATACCAGCAATGGAGCGCTTTCTGGATTTTGAAGGCAAGTTAAGGGGGTGCGGCACACCCCCTTAAAAGCTGCGGCAGCCGCAGCTTTTAAGGGGTGTGCCGCACCCCATTAACTATATCAAAAAAAAAACAATTTTAGCGGACAGTATTTATATGAATCGATAGCCTAAACCTTGTAGATTCCATAGGACTGTTTGGAGCCTGATTTGTCTTCTTAGCTCTAAGTAATTTGGTGAAAGCACAGCGATCAAAAGCGAAAAATGGGAAAAGCGAGGTTTTGGTTGGCTTCTAATTCCACACTTTGCAGGTCTTCTGAAGCGGGATTCCTGAGGTGGACAAAGAAGGAGTAGTGCTTTGTCTTGAGTGCAAAAACGGATAGCTAATTTATCTTCGAAACAAAGTCAACCATGTTGGAATTTGACCATTTCATTTGAGTAGCCTAGTATCTTAAATCTTCAGAATTCGCTCACACTTTGTCTATAGGGGTTAATTGACATTCTAATTATGGATATGATACGAATATCATGTTATCACTATTATCAGATTACCCAACTACGACCCCCTCCCCTTTTGACTCCTCAATACGACCCCCCCCCCCCAGGTGTGGCGTGCTGCACCCCACGCTTGACCCTGGTCAATGTTGATGTTGAGCTGCAATCCTTATCTGCCATGTGATTTCCGAAGAAGGCTTGGTGTTAGAAACAAGGATGTAGAAAAGCTGTTTATAAAAAGATTTTAACAAGCACCATCTGTGCCATAAACGATGGCGTTCTTTCTGCACCATTTTCTCATAGTAGTATAATCTATGAGTAGGAGACGTGTGACCGCATTGCGGACATTGTTTCAACATGTTTGAGTTTGTTCTTCCTTGTTTCCAAAGAGTGAATAAACCTGGATGAGTTAAATGACAAGTATAAACCTGCTAAGTACATGATCAAGCTTGGTTAGACAATGTGTGCAATGCGATCTCCCTTCTTCTAGTTTTGAAATAAATGATATGTACTGCAGCACTATTAAACAAACGGTGTATCAAAAATTATGTTTAAACTTATGAGTTTCAAAAAGTATTTTCAGAAAACGATTGTAGTTATAAGGACAGCATTCATTACTGACTTTGGTAGCGTATCTCACACCTTGCATGACCGCTTGAATTAAGAAGGTCAAAAAGCTTTTTTGGAAGTATGTCTGCTAGTTCTTTGGAATAAAAAAGAGCACGCAAACCACAATAGCCGACCGACGGACGACGACGAAAGCAAACCGCCATATTGTATCAATAGTCTTGTAACTAACGTTGGCATCATCAATAGTTTTAACATGTATCAAATTCCTAGTACTCTTGTGCAAACCTGTCAGTTGAGCGCAAGAGCATTTCATGACTTCTTTCAGATTATCGTTTTGTAGAGAATGGACATAGTTTTGAGATTAGTTTCTTCAGGCTACCCTAATGACATACACCATATATCAAAAGGCTGTGGCCTCTATGAAACTATCTCTGTCCCCCCTAAAACGGGAAACTAACCCTTTCGCGTTAGACGAGTTTCATTGTATGTGTCAGCAAATCTACTCGTATATTTGAAGCACCTAAAATCGAAAAATTTGCTGTATATGTACTTGAAACGTTCAGAAATACAGCCTGACCCTCAAATTTTGAATTAGCCGCTTCCTGCCTCGATGCAATCCGTGAGAAACTTTGTAAATTAAGTCTGCCGCGGCAGTTTGTCTTTAAGAAAGTTTGTCCCACGCCTTTAAGTTATTGCCTTTTTCACCTTCAAAAATGTGCAGCGTAATAGAACAAGCTTTCGTCTACAATAAGCTCCAAAAAATTTTCTTTACAATGTTGTTGGAATGTTGAAACTGTTGGGATTTAAGTGCAGGCATGTGTGCGTCGCATACTGAAAATTTGCGTACACTTGTGAAGAGAAAAACAGAAAATTTCGGTCTAATTAAGCCGTGACTATACTGTTACCCTATTTCTGCTTTTTGTAGCTTTGAAATCTTTTTTGATGACGCTTGAGCACTGACCGCAGGCAACATTCGCAAATTTTTGTATGCCATCTTCGAGAATAGTTTCTGATCACAACTACCACGACGTGGGAGGGGGAACCATATTCTACATTGTTGAATTGAACTGTTGTAAAATGTTCTTAACATCTCCAGTTGCGGGTCGAGTTGTAAACAATGAAATTTTCAAATTTCTCGCTCAGCAAAACACTAGTCTGGTAGTTCGAGTTCCTAAAAAACATGTGACAGCCATTTTGAGCTCTAAAAGGTATAGTTTGTAGAATATAATTGCATCATTATGTGGCAAATTGTGAATTGTAAATTTGGAATCAAATTCACAACTTTACATAGATTACGGTGACGCAAGCAGCCTCCCGGACTTTTCACGCACTTTGTACAAATAGAGGCAAATCAATTTTTTTCATCTTTACTTCGACATCAACATTTAATCTAATTCTGATAATCAGAATCTGTAAATAGATGAGATATACCGAGACATATTGGTGAGCTTGAAGGCTGATGATTAGCCTAATGGTTCTAAAGATGATACTCATCATTTTTCAGGCACACCCATGCGAAGATTTCTACCATTTTGCATGTGGTAAATATAACATGAATGCGAAGAAAAATTTTTTATGGAAACTCCTCGAAAATACGCTTGAAACTATGGAAGGTAAATAACTTGTAATTTAACACATCATTTTTACCAATGAGAATAAACGACAATTATTTTGCGATCTCCCTCAAATTAAAAACATAAGCTTTACGCAGATATTCTTGCCTAATATGGACGAAGTTTGATAACTTTTTGATTTCTGAAAGTAAGCGCTCCTTCATCCTTTTCTAATAAAAACTTGATGCCAAACGACGCGACGGCTGGATTGGTTCGTTTACGTGGATGGTTTTAACGTTGTTTGAAGCAGACGCCAGTCGCAGAACCTCTTCCAGTCATCAAGAGACGCAACAAAGATGACAATGCAATGATGACAAGAAAAACTCAGAGGTTTAGCGCGACGAAAACATATCGTGTAAATACGTATAATAGCGCAGCATCGCCTTTTGAAAGCTTGAAGATTTTAATATTTTCGGCTTCTAGCACAAAAACAAATACAGCAACGGCACATATGCATTTCTTTTGTGTATATGCGTGAGAGAATTTAGGGTTTGGTATTCGAAGCTTCTTTGATTTCGGCTGCTCGAGGTACACTGAAGCTGGCGCATACAACTAAGTTCCTTCTTATAGGGCTTCAACTGTTTTATCAAACGGAACCCTGCATTCATATTGAAGTTGAGTAACGTATGACTTGATGTGGTGAAGGCAAGATTCTAAACACCTTGAGATGACCTATGTACAGTTTATAGTTTTAAATTAGGGACATGGAAGCATCAACAATTTTAAGAAAACCATAAAGCCAGCTATTTTTCAAAAATATAGCGAATCGCACTTTACTTACTTCACCAAACTGTTATCGATGCTTTTCAAAGACTTGAAATGACAATTTCAAAATAGCTGAAGTTAGAGTAAGTAAAAATCATGGATTGAAGCATCTGACAATTACTTGAGCGGTATAGAAAGAATCCGACAAAAGAATCACTGTTAGAAACAGTGCTCGGAACAGGTGGCTTACGGGGGCAAGCTGGATATCGTTTTGGAAAAGCAAGGGGGATATCTTTGGAGCGGAAATCCCAGCTCCTCCCCCCCCCCCCCTTCACACACACACACACACAATCGCCTTCCGCCTTTATGTCATCTATCTTCTACAGAAGACGCAAATTGTCATTTCTGCCTTACTGATGTACAAAAAACCAAAAATTTTCTGTTTCAGCATGTCGCCGGTTAGGCGCGCGAATTCGAAAAACAGAAGGCTTGCTTACAGCGAAGAGAAAATGAAATGACACCAAATTGGTGTGTGGATGGACAATAGGGAGTTAGAACCATGTGCGAAAAATTATGAAAAAATTATTTAAAGTGAAGGCGCGGCAAACTTTTTTTGGAGTTAGGTGGCTTTCCAGCTACTCAGACAATCGCCGGGGGCAGGCGGGCACCGGAAAAATAGATTGCTTATCTCTCGCACCCCGCTCGCGGATTTTTTGCAAAGCAATCAGGACTTTTCGGAAGACCGCTTGCTGAGTTCTTGATTCCTCAGAGATTCAGCAATATATCAGCAAAAGATAAGAGCGAAAAAAAATTCAACAGGCGGTCTCTCAAAAATCCGCTGACTCAGCGAGCGGTCTTCCGAAAAGTCCTGATTGCTTTGCAAAAAATCCGCGAGCGGGGTGCGAGAAATCAGCAATCTATTTTTCCGGTGCCCGCCTGCCCCCAGCGATTGTCTGAGTATCTGGACAGCCACCTGATAGCTGTGAAAATAAAAAGTCATATTAGGTCGTTCCGAAAGTAATGTCGCTTATTTCAAATGTATGCCACATCTCTTGGAACAAAGATGTGTAAGAGATTCTGGTAGCATTTGATGCAGCATTTCGTTCTCTTTCTAATGCTTATGAAGCTGTTGCAATACGGTCAATGAGCTTCCAGAAAAGAGTCAAAATCTGCGACCTACGCTTTTTGAGATGGCCAAGTTTCACAATTTTTTCAAAACTTCATAACAAACCTCAGAGGGAGTTCAAGTAACGAATGGATGAAGCAAACCCTACACGAAACAGCACAATTTTTTCCTACTTTCCAGAGCTCGTCATAATTTTTGTACAGATTTTTTGATGGAACCACCAAATTTTAGCAGGCTCGTCTCAGACAAAAGTGCATCAAACGCCAACAAGTTTCCGGATTTTGAAAGTTACAAAGATGGATTATGGTTTGGCAACAATTTTACAAACCAAACGAGCATTCACCGCTTCGGTTTAGCAACTTTCGAAAATTTTGGGTACACCTTGAGGTGCCTTAGAAAAGTTGAATTATAAGGATTTTATCCCAGAAAACTTGATGAATCGGAAACAAAAAAAAACAACTAATAGAAAGAGGAGAAAAAGCTGCGTCGAAAGACACTTAAGTTGCTTGCCGGTTGTTGTTCTGTGAGGTTTGAGTTGACCAAATATGGGAATTGATAGCATTGAAAAATTGATTCCAGAAACTCTAAGTAGCAAGCTAAGGAAAAGAAAGAATTACTCTGTGTTCTATAGTGTTTGCTCTATCTACCTGCTACTTGTACTTTTTCGGAGATTAGGTAGAAAAATTTAGGAAAATAGCCGAACTTGACCATGGCAAAAAGCATGAGTCGCAGATTTTGGTAATTTTTCGAGAGCTCATTAAACATTATGCAGTGAAATTAGAACCATCAAAAAGAGGATGAAATGCTGCATCGAATGCTTCTAAGATCTTTTGAAAATTTTGATATCATGAATAGTGGCGTTTCGAAAAAGGCGACATTATTTTCGGAACGACTTAATATATTAGGTGGGTCCGAAGGTTTTGTCAGTTTTTTAAATCCATCGTCAAACACGCTAGAATGAAGACAAACAAACGCTTCAGAATGTATCCAATGCAGAATTTCTTCTTCTTTCCAGCAGCTAAACTCTCATTGTGTTTAGTTGCGAGAGCGATAAGATATTTGCTGGAAATCACAACCACTCGTTTTACCATGTCCAACTTTCGCTAATTTTCAAAATATTTATATGAGACTTTCAGAGGAGCCCTAATAACTAGCAAATAGAGCAAACCTTTTGCCAAAAGAAGAAATTTTTTGTAGTCCCACGGCTTGTCTTTCAGAGTTTCTACGATTTATTTTTGAAGTGACCAGATTTTACATTCAGCTTATTTCAACTTCTGAGAACATAAAATGTCGAACACTTCAGTTACCATTTGATGCAAATTTTTCTCCTCTTTTCAATACTTGTCTTTTTTTGCCGAGACAGACGAAATTTGTGTGGGAAAGTCCCAGTATTTCTCATTTTCAGGAGTGCGCACTGGCGTAACCTATGTTTCAAAACCTTCATAATTTGAGGCGAAAATCGCTACCATTTACTTTGCAATGGTAGCGGTAGTAATAATTATGTGCTGAAACCTCAGTTTTCTGTAGGTTTTGCAGTATTTGGTGCAGTAACAGGTTATGCGATTTTTCCGAAACACAAGGCTTTTAAAAAAATAATTAGCAAAAATCTGAGAAAGCCGCTGAAAAAAAGAAAAGAGTTGCATAAGTTGGCAAAAGGTTTGCCCTATCTGCTAGTTATTAGGGCTTCAAGTCTTATACAAATATTTTGAAAATTAGCGAAAGTTGAACATTAAGAACGAGTGGTTGTGATTTCCAGCAAACATCTCATCGCTCTCGCAACTAAACACAATGTGAGTTTAGCTGCTTGAAAGAGGAAGAAATTCTGCATCCAATGTGAAGCGTTTGTTTATCTTCATTCAAGCGTGCCGATGGATTGAAAAAACTGACAAAACTTTTGGACCCACCTAATATTTTCCTCCCTTCACATAATTTTCTTATATGTTTAACATAACCTTTTCTACATTAGAAAGCCTACAACTGAGTTTTTAAACCTCCCTAACCCCCTTTTTTCTCGCCTAGTTACAGCCCTCCAAATATTTTGCGTAGCGGCGGCAAGCCTGCTCCAAGCGCGCAAGAGTGCGCGCCGGTCACAGCATGCCGCCAGTTCAAAGAACACGAACATCTTCAATTCTTGTTTCGTCTATTCGGTGTTACTTTCATGTTTGTTTCATTATTTTTCGTTATTGTTTTGATCTATTCATTTCGCGTCATAGGTGATGTCGTATTTTTGTGCCGAAGTTTACAAGACTTCGTTAAATTGAAAGAGCCACCTCATGCCGAGCATGGTTAGAAAGAGTATAAACTTTGCATCGATCACTTTTGAATTATTTTTCTATTGTCATTTTAAACGATTGGAAAATTGGTCTTAATTTCACAAACTTTCGCACAGAACTAATATAAGCGCAGAAAGTCACTGATTTGGTGTTTTTGTTTTTCAAAGAAAAGTAATAAGAATTTTTCCGCATATCAGACTAGTATGTTATTCCCAATTAACTTAAAACCCTCCAAATCAGAGTCGCTCGTTGAAATTCCCTTCAACTAGCATTCTGATCCCGATCTTTGGGCAAATAGTGACCCCAAAACGTCCAAAGTGAAGAAAATGTAGTCACGACAGTCTTGAGCAAACAATCTGCTCAACACACGCCATAGCCTTTGCGAAAGTTATGTGCTTAAATGTCAACGGCGCGAGTTCTTCAAGCCACTGCGCTTTTGAACAAAAATAGAGAGTTTGGCATGCCGAAGATATACATTGCTCAAATTGACTGCAAAGTGAGAATTAGGAAAAAAGACTGCGTATGAGGAAATCCAGGCAAGCAAACGCTTGAAATATTCTAAAGACAAAATTCATCTTTTCTCAATTATATTCGAAATGCAGCAAAATATTTGAAAGGCTGATTATGTCGCAAGTTTTCCGCCAGTTATGCATTCGCCAATTATGCATTGATCAGCTTAACGATTGCAAGTAGTGTGCAGCTACTGGTGGTGCTACTTAAGTAGTGTTACTGATGTACACTTATGTTTCACGTGAACTGCGTGTAAGCTTGATATGCTGGCCGCCAGTCTCGGGTGCTCTTTACAAACTACGATGATCAAACCATAGGTTCGATAGTGTGAGCATTCGCTCACCCCCCTTTCACCCCTGAGCGGGGACCAAGGTAGCTCCCTTCACCAAAAGCCGGGAAATAAACCAACAATGAGGTAATAAGCAAAGGAGATATTTGTACGGGAATTGTTTGTGCTTCTGAGAGAAGGAAAAATATTTATAGGCCATTTATGTACTTCCAAGGAGGAGAAAAATAGCAGCTTCTGTAGCTGCACAGCATGTCAACGAGGGAGGTACCTGCAACAACGTTCCCTTTTGGTTTCTGGGAATAAATGATTTGAGGTCCGTTCATAGAAGTACCTAGTAAAAGGTGTGCATAGTGATTTTTGGACACTTACGAGTTTTCAACATAAAAAAATCATATATTTTTTGAATGAATAACTGGTACAAGGAACTAATAACCATCGAAACCGCCTCGTCCTCCGTTTTCAGATGATATATTGTATGTCTGAGATCCATCCAAGAAAGTGCCTGGGTGATGTCCTAGTGATGGTTATTTTCGAGTTTTTGTCATTAAAAAAATTCGTAACTTTTGTAGATATATATTATACGCCGATGTGGTCACGTCTTTTTACAATGGTAAAAAAGCTTCTACTTGAGCACTCCCATTGTAAAAGTCTCAACCACCCTTCACCCAAAACTTTTTGCAAAAAATATGTACTTTGCCCGGGGTTCCTTTGTAAAGAACCCCAGGCAAAGTATATATTTTCTGGAAGCGGAGGGGACAGTTCTAATAGTGACCATCACGGCCTTAAATGTGTTCATCTACAGAAGTTATGAATTTTTTTATGTTAAAAATTCTCCAAATCAAATCTCCAAAAGTCTCTAGAACACCTTCACCCAGGCACTTTCTCCAATGTACCCCCAGGCAAAGTATATATTTTCTGAAAGCGAAGGACGAGGCGGTTCCAATGGTGAACATCTTCATCTTCTGTTTATCTTCAGAAGAAACGGACTTTTTTTTCCTAAAACTCGTGAATATCTAGAAATCATTACCCACACTCTTCACCAGACACTTTGCTCAGCAGACTCCAGGCAAACTATATATGTTCTAGAAGCGGAGCACAAGATGGTTTCAAAAACATTTTCCTTGCTGACGTTGCTGTTCATTTACGGAAATTACGAATTTCTTCTTTCAAAAATCCGTAAATGCTAAAAAATTGTCTAACTCTTTCCGAAATAAACTTCTCGCATGCACATCTTCTATGTAATTTCAATGGGGGATGTAAAAAAGGAAAAAGGAAATGTAAGAAAACACAAGGTGCTGGTCAGAAATATAATTGTGTGCTAATCCAGCAGCATATCGCTCCACATTTCAAAAAAAAGACAACCAGTGATGGCAAGAGATTGAAGATTGACTAGGGAAAATAATGAGAGAACACCATGGCTCCCCCCCCCCCGTCGACATTTTATATTTTCTCTGCCAAGTAAAACACCGTTCACCCTGGAGGGGCTGCAACCACTGTGACTCCCTTCATTTCTGGAAAAGTCATTCTCACCTTATCGCATCTACGGATCGAACTATTTTTGGTTGGCTTCGTGACTTAGCAAGCTTCATCCTGAGTTTGTTTTTTATATAGCACGTACATGTAATGACAACAACTTCTCGACTATTTCTCATGGCAGAAAGGCGCGTATTGATCTGCTGTTACTAGAGAAGAGATCCGGAATATCCAGCTTCAATTTTTTTTTCAAAATGCTCTACGCGCTCAACACTTCCTTTCATGACTCCAAAACTTTTAAAGTCTGAACTCTTGAAATATGGACCCAGTCTGGCAATAACCACCGCCAAAATGTGGCTTTCGACATACATCACAATTTCAACAAGCTGCTTTGATAAAAAATCAGGAAAATGACTTTTGCCAAGACGACCAGGCACCTGACTTGTTGCCGCATTATAATTTGAGGTTCGAAAAAGTACATTCACAAAAATGAGACTACAGTGAGGCTATTTCTTGCATAAGCCAAAATGTGATTTTGTAGCATAGCATGTATTCCGAGAATCTGTTTTTGAGTATGATATCTGCAGGTAGCTCTCTAAGAAGAATTTTCTTTTTGATTTCCCTCTTTCTTGCACCGCACTTTAGTTTTTACCCTCGTTCCCTTATCTACTGCTTTCACTTCCACTGCGTAATGTTTTATGATGTGACAATAATTCAGCAGTCATCTTAGGTATTTTTCTGTATAAGTGAAGCAATTAGTGCTTCACTTTTACAAAAAAACAAACAATTACAACTTATTGTACAGCAAATAATCACTTTCACACATGCTGTTGAACGGATAAGGGTCCGAAATAGTAATCATCTGAGCTGACACTCGTCTATGCACAAATTTCTAAGCCATCTTCTACTGCGTTTGCCTGCTATCTATTCTTGTAAACCCTTTGCAATTTTGTAACAATCCATACGGTACTCGTAACTGTGATGAAGATTAAGACAAAAGAACCGGACCCGACCGCACTACAAGCTTGATTGTAAATCATTCGATCTTGCAACTGCTTGTGCGCTTTCTTAAAAGCTGCAGGGTGATGTTTATCCGGAAATACGCTTCTGCCATTATGGTTTTAATAAGTCTCGCTATATGGTTTCAGCACTCCGTCAAGTCTGCTTCGCGAAGCTTCTACTGGTTCCGATATCCTCTACTGTCATTTTCCTGCTCGCACATTGTAATTGTTTTGGCCACCAAAACGTGCTGTGATGGACCCCAGGCAGAGTATATATTTTCTGAAAGCGGCGGACGAGACGGTTCCAGCGGTGACCATCTCGGCGTACAAGATGTTCATCTAAAAAAGTTATGAATTTTTCTATATTAAAAACTCGAAAATCTCCAGAAATCACTAGGACACCCTTCACCCAGGCACTTTTTTTAATGGACACTAGGTATTGTATATGTTTTCTGGAAGCAGAAAACGAGGCGGTTTCAATGGCAGCCATACCAGCGTAAATTGTGTTTACCTTCAGAAGTTACGGCTTTCTTATCCTAAAAACTCGTGAATATCTAGAAATCACTACCCACACTTTTCACCAGACACTTTTTTTTAGCAGACTCCAGGCAAACTATATATTCTCTGAAGCGGAAGACAAGGTGGTTTCAAAAACATTTACCTTGCTGGCGTGGCTGTTCATCTACAGAAATTACGAATCACTTCTTTGAGAAAAAATTCGTAAATGCTTAAAAATTGTCTAACTCTTTCCGAAACAAATCTTCTCCATGCACATCTTCTATGGTAATTCCAAAAACAGGCAGGGCAACGTAAAAAAAGGAAAAAGGAATGTAAAAAAATACAAGGTGCTGGTCAGAAATATAATTGTGTGCTAATCCAGCAGCACATCGGTTCACTTTTCAGAAAAAAGACAACCAGTGATGGCAAGGAATTGAAGATTGACTAGGAAAAATAATGAGGGAACACCATGGCTCTACCTCCCCCCACGGACATTTTATAATTTCTCTGCCAAGCAAAACACCCTTCCCCTGGAGAGGCTGCAACCACTGTGACTTTTTCATCGTGGAGGAGTCATTCTCACCTTATCGCATCTACGGATCGAACTATATAGCACGAACTAACTATATAGAACTATATAGCACTATAACTATATAAACTATATATATAGCACGTACATGTAATGACAACAACTTCTCGACTAATTCTCATGGTAGAAAGGCGCGCATCTGCTGTTACTAGAAAAGAGATCCGGAATCCAGCTTCAGTTTTTTTTTTCAAATTACTCTACGTGCTCAACACTTCCTTTCATGACTCCAAAACAAGTCTGAACTCTTGAAATATGTGCCCAGTCTGGCAATAACCATCGCCAAAATGTGGCTTTCGACATACATCACATTTTTAACAAGCTGCTCTGATAAAAAATCGGAATGACTTTTGCCGAGACGACCAGGACCTGACTTGTTGCCGCATTCTACTGGTTTCGCTATCCTTCACTGTCTTCTTCCTGCTCGCACATTGTAATTGTTTTGACCACCGAAAGGTGCTGTCTTCACAAATGAGTAAACAGTTACTTATTTGAATTCAAGTTTTTCGATGTAGTATCGGTACGAAAGATGTATGGAACTTTTCATAAAAAAAAACAGTTGTAAATAAAAGTTAGTCTGGATTGCATTGGCTTGGTAACTTTCACAAAACCGTAATCGACGCCTTTTGCAAGCCTATGTGAAAAATCCCTTTATGAGGCAACGTGAAAACAAATTGTGCAACCCCCCCCTCCTCCCTTCCGGCGAAGGAAGAAGATTTTGAGTAAAAAGGAGGAACAAACTTCGAAAGCTTGACTATTGATTGACACCAAAAAGTCAATCAGTTGTAGGCTAGTAGAAAAAGTGTGCATCGTTATTTAGCCAACCCCATGTAATTTGCAGGTAGATATGAATACTTACAATTAACACCTTACATGTTAGGTGCAAAGGCTTGTGCTAGCAAAAATTTTAGGGCTATTGACCGATGAAGGTGGAATACCATCGAAAGCGTTCAATCTGTCAAAGCATTATTACATGAGCTGCTTGCGAAACCACGAAGAATGGGAATCACATACTGGATATATTCAGACAGTGATCGGAAAGATTCGAGTAAGTCAAGTTTCACAAATCGTTTACTTTGAAAAGCGCACTTTTCTATTTTACCTGCAAAAAAGTGTTTCTTCAAAGCTTTCATTTATCAATGCAAAGCAACGATTTCTAACAGTTTTATGAAGTGCTCGAATTGATTTACAAGCCCTGTAGGCAAATAAATGGTACATAAATACCTTCAAAGAAATGGAAATGCATAAAAAGTTTGGAAGAAAACTCTTTGACATATAACCTGCGTGAAACTTGATCGTCAAAGTTTTAGAATACTGATAGAATACTGAAAATGACTAGCTGAATGAGAGAATACTCAAACAATCCCAAAAGAACATTTGGAGCAAAATGAGCTTCTAGAACTTCAGGGGTAACATTCTTGTTGAGGCTGCCAGGTGGAGCAAGTCTACTCTACACGGTCCAAACCAAATAGCCAATGGAGCGTCCGCTCCGGAAGTTTCAAAAACTCAGCTTGCTCCCGAAGTTCTTCGCGATTGTCTGAGTGTGTAGGATTAAAAATTGCAGAAGAAGGTAGAGTAAAATTGTAGCAATAGGTGAGGTAGATTTTTCGTAATAGATATCCGAGATCAATTTATAGGTCGTTTCAAAGGGCATCGGTTATGTGCACTTTTGTAAGATTTTCCAGAATTTTGGTCATTTTCCTCTGATTGATGCCAATATATCGTACTATAATCGATCAGATTATGAACTTGATTTGATCGATGTCCTCATCTACTTTAATAAAAACGGATTAACGACCGAATGGTTGGCGCCAATGTTTTTCTTCCGTGATAACGACACTACCGTCATGCAAGTAAGTGTCTCATTCCATATTGTAACTACTTCTGTGCCATACAGGTTTGGTAGGTGGTCTTTATTCCAATCACACGGCCCAACGTTTCGATGCCTTCGTCTGCCGCGGCCACTCACTTCCGGTGCGGACTTTCACGCATAACGGTGGTCTTCCGGCCTCTGAGGAAGACGAAGGCGTCGAAACGTTGGGCCGTGTGATTGGAATAAAGACCACCTACCAAACCTGTATAGCACAGATGTAGACAATATACGAACATGCCCAGATTTTATGAAAATGGAACTTGGAATTTGTTTCATTCCATTTTTATTGAGGTTTGTGTAAGTCTCGAGGCAGCGGATGAATACCTCGCTGAGAACGATGTGCCAAAACTAAGGGCTTCATGCTAATGCCCTAAAAGTTGTGAATCTATTGCCTGTTTTTGCTTAAGCAATTCTAGTATCCTTTACTATTTGGTTGGCTTAAAAGTTTTCGGACATTTCCGGATGAGATCTGCTATTTCTCGAAACTTGATGCATGTAAATCCGACAGAGTTACCATTCGATAGAGCAAAGCAAGCTTTACAAGAAGATATGCAAACGCTCGCACCAGCTTCGACCCACCGTAAGTTTGCATTCAGAATCTGAGTCGGGCTGAAGCCTCAATAAATTGGGAAAAAGTCAATTCTCTTACAAAAAAGTTCTATGAATCTCCAATTTGCTCACGCAAATTGCACACCACATCAGACATCCATATGTATCAATGCTGTATTTTTTCTCAGCTATAAATCGAGGAAACTCAATTTTTTGTGTTCACACAAAAAAGAATCTGTGCTGTTTCCACTCACGTATCTGTATGTACAAGCCCTTAAAAGTATAACAGTAAGTTTTCAGCTTTCCCCAAGCAGTAGTTTTCACCGTAAGCTTTAAGGATGTAACACCTGAGCGAGGAGAGCTCATTTTCGGTAATTTTTGGAGACTAGGGTCTGTAGAAAGCTGAAAAATTACTATTATATTTCTAAGATTTGGTACTGCACAAGTACATAAGTGGGATTTTGTATGAATACGAAAACTTTCGCTTTCTCAGATTTCAAATGAAGAAGAAATATAGGGACGGTACAATGAGGATCTGACATGGTGTGCAATTTGCTTGAGCAACTTGAAGGTGCATAGATTTTTTTAGAACAAGGATATGAATTTTCCCCATTTTTTCGATCTTCAACACGACTCAGATTCTGAATGCAAACTTACGGTGGGTCGAAGGTGGTGCGAACTTTTGCATACCATCTTGTAGAGCTTAACTTGGTCTAATGGTTCCTCTATGGGATGTACATGCATTATGTTTCGAGAAATAGCAGATCCCATCTGAAAATGTCCGAGAATTAGCCAGCCTAATACAAGCGTACTCATTAAAATTAAGCTGATTAACACATTGATGATCGCTTGACACACATGGTATGTCACGGCTTGGCGCACCATGTGTATCCTTGAAATGGCTCTATTTTGTGTCAAACCCACTTCGAAAGTTTTCTTTTGTGCTGGATCTAGACACAACCTCTGCTGTTTTTGCCTGCATTCCAGAGTTACGGTAGGTGTAGTGTAGATGGAATGTGGGTGATTTTATCTAAAAGATGTTGACTGGTCCGTGAAACGCCTTGGTCGTCAATGCGTTAATCTGCGGCTGTAGGAGTTTGTCCGTTACAAAAATCTTGATTCTGTACGAAATGAACACGACGATACAGTGTTTTATTTTTTGACTATAGTGAAGAAGTTGATTAGAAGGTTCAAAAATGCTGGGCTTTTTTAAAATTATTGCACAGCTTTCACGCTTAAGGCATCCTGCTCAAAGATATGAGCAGAGCAAAGCTGGCAACGTCGCCAGAAAACTACGAGAAGAGGTTAAAAACTTAAAGGTCAAAAAACAGAATGACATTGAAATGCAATAGGACGTAGTAAAAACAAAACTTTGCGTTTTCATAACTAATTAGTTTATTGTTTATCTCCTAATAATCACACTGCTAAGCATGGCTGTTTTTGAAACATGCAAATCTTTACTTCTCTACATTTCTCCCTGTTGCCTCGTCGTAGCGAAAACCTGCAATTCGAGATGCCGCCAAATAAAAGGTTTTAAACACATTGCAGCTTTTTTAGCCAATTCCAAAAAGTTTTGTCTGTTTTTGCTATTTGTTTTTGCATTTTACTCCTTTCTGATTTTCCATGAACAACCCTTAACTTATGGAAAACAGATATTCTAGACAACTTTCATTTTTAAGGCCCATCGGGCCTATCCTTCAGACTATTGAATTATTTTCTTTTTCAGCCCGCCTTTTTATAAACTCTCCTAAAACTAAAAGCAAATTTAGAATAAAGTCAAGGTGATAGGGATCTACATGGAAAACAGTTTCAAAGAGTCAAAAGCTTTTTATGTAAGACTCAACACGCTTGCGGGATGCAGCATCTGCAGCCACTTTAACCACCTTGGGCACTGCCTGAACGCCGCGCTAAAACTGCCTGTACTTCGGGAGTATGATTGTATCGAAGTACTGTTTTTATCGTCTCTTGTGCGTGCATACACTAAATCTTGTGTCACATCATTCGCGTTGTAATATCAGATCGTTTGTCGCTTAGCAAAAAATTGGTTCCTTGGTTCAAAGATTGAACGATTGAAAGTTGATAATTCTCCTCGATCTTCGAATGGAATTATCAATGTTGAATTCTCTGCCTGAATCTGCCCTAATGCTACATAATCATTGCAGTTTTCCTCTGGAATCGCCTACACCTTCCGTCAAAATCTCAAACTGGTGAGGTCATTTTTAGTGCTTGTTACAATTCATGAAAGGAATCCATAAGAAAGAGTAGCGTATGCAACTGTTTTACAAGTTTAAAAGAACATATGTGGGTGTAAACTGAATGGACGTCGCTTGAAAAGTAATGTTGACTCATAAGATTTTGCATCGAATGGAACCGATATGCAGATCGATACGGGATGGTTGAAACTAATTCAATGTAAAAACTACCAAGATTCTCTTCTGCTTTTCTACATTCTTACACTGTAAAAAAATCTATGTGGCTTGTATTTTGAGATAAATTTTACTTCCAAACAATGTTTCTAGAGCTACCTCTACAAATTTGGTAGTGGTAGCTGTAGAAAATTTTCTACAGGAGGAAAAATTTGCCATTAAAACGCTGCCTCCGCGAACTATTAGTCTTTCATGCATGCTTTAGAGTGTGTGAGAAGCAGTACTTTAATTTTATTAGGTCGGTGCAAAAGTTTTGTTAGTTTTTTCAATCCATCGGCAAACATGCTAAAAGATAAATAAACACTTCAAAATGTATCCGATGCAGAATTTCTTCCTCTTTCCAGATGCCGAATTCCCATTGTGTTTCGTTGCGAGAGTGGCTAGATATATGCTGTAAATCACAACCATTCGTTTTCACCAAGTCCAGTTTTCATTAATTTGCAAAATTTTTGTAGGAGTCTTTCAGAGGAGTTCTAATAACCAGCAGATAGGGCAAACCTTTTGCCAACTTATGCAGTTTTTTCTTTTTTCAGCTGCTTTTTCAGATTTTTGCTGAATAATTTTCTAAAAGTCTTGTGTTTTCTAAAAATCGCGTAACCTGTTATTGCATCAAACACTGTAAAACCTACAGAATGCCAAGGTTTCAACACTTGATTATTACTACCGTTATCATTACAGAGTAAATGAGCGATTTTTTGCTTCTAATTATGGAGATTTTGAAACATAGGTTACTTCAGTGGGCACTCCTGAAATTGAGAAATGCTGCGATTTTCCCCACAAAATCGCTTGTCTCGGCAAAAAAAGACGTGTTAGAAGGAGGAGAAAAAGTTGCATCGAATGGTGACTGAAGTGTTTAACATTTTAAGTTCTACGAGGTTAAAATATGCTGAATGTAAAAGCTGGTCACTTCAAAAAAATAAATCGTAGAAATTCTGAGAAGCAAGCCGTAGGGCTGCAAAATATTGCTTCTGAAGGCAATAGGTTTGCCCTATCTGCTGGTTATTAGTGCTCCTCCGAAAGTCTTATACAAAAATTATGAAAATTAGCGAAAGTTGGATATGGTTAAAACGAGTGGTTGTAATTGTCAGCAAATATCTCGTCATTCTCGCAACGAAACACAATGGGAGTTTAGCAACTGGAAAGAGGAAAAAATTCTGCATCGGATAAATTTTAAAGTGTTTGTTTATTATATCTTCAATCTAGCGTATTTGTCGGTGGATTGCAAAAACTGACAAAACTTTTGCACCAACCTAATACATTATAGGAATTACTTTTTTGATTTCTCAAGCGAGCCGCTTCACGCTTAGCTCTATGTCGAAAAACGAAATGCCGCAACATAATCTCAGGCAATATGCAGTACCGTATATAATGGGAATTAGTTCCACTCCTCACGAACTTGCAATCATTTTGCGCTTATGTTTATAATTAAATTGAATTTGTATTGTTCTAATTCTGTTGGCAATGCCTTGAACTATAGCGAAAGTCAGTGAAAGTGTGCCCTATTTAAGCCAAAATGAATATTGGGCGTCGGCCTTGCAACGATGCACACCTTCGCAACGGCAGCAGCGTTGAAAACTTCTATTTAGTTGCATCTTTTCAATTTCTTCAATTTCCGGCTAACAAAATGACAGCACCGTTCACATAGCCTCGCGCAAGAGTGCACATCGTCTACATATAATGCTCTGACCTATATTCAATAAACATAGTGCAATCATCAGTTACTCGCGTACGTCTCCACTGTTTGCTGACAGTAGGTTTTAAAGGCACCGTCCACCCAAAATGGGGTCGATGAGATTTTAATGCCCAACAGTAGCAGGGTCGCCAACTGAATATTTGCCTAAGGATTGCTTCATACTACGCCGCAGGACGCAGCAGTCTACCGCAGCACGTGGCAGCACGCCCCGTTCTGCGGCGTGTGCCGCTGCAGTCGCTTTGAAACTCGCTCGCTCAAAGGTACACTCTCTGAGAACATTAACGTGCAGCAAATAGAGATACATCCATAGCCGGGCGAAGCTGTGCTGCCATGAGAGTACATTTCACTGCGACTGTAGCGGCGCGCTCCGCAGCACGCCGCATCCTGCGGCGCAGTATGAAGGAACCTTAATTCGCGTTGTTCAAAGTTGATTTCTAAGCAAAAATTTGCTCCCAAAAATAGCTTTGGATGATAGATTCGCCACGTGAGCTTCTCCTTCTTGAGTGGGCGTGGCGTTTCGTTTTCCCCCTCCCCACCCATCCGTGCGTATTCCAATCACCATTCGGAAAACTCGCCCTGTAATTTCTGCAGATCGCGGTTTGTCGAGGTTTTCACGAGGGACATGAGAGGGCCTCGGAACGAAAAGAACATGGAAGTCGAGAATTTGGTGGACGTGCCTTTAACTTATGAAAGGTGTAAGCCAACCGCGTTTTGTGCCGAATGCATTTGGTCAATCAAAGACAGTTCATGACTAAAAGAGAGAACCGAGGAAAACCTAGAATGCACCCGAAAATAGAAGTTAGATTCACAACTCGCAACCTGCGCTAACGGCTTTTACTTGGAAGTAAATTCATGTTTTTTTGATTCGCTCACTTTAGCGTCATTGTCCTAGTTGCACAGTTGAGCAGACTTCCCATTCCCAAAATAATGCACTTGCAGTGCTGAGAAAATGAGGTTGAGTTTGCGTGTTAGCAACTAGCTGACAAGGGAAGGATACTAACTTAGATTTGCCTTCTAAGATGAGACACATATATTTGAAATCAACGTGAAACGCTGATCCCAGATATGGTGTTTTTGGCTGCTTAGCGTTATTCTAAAAGAGTTATGGTCTCTTTCTTGTGCAAAGTCTACGTGCTCCTCGACCT
Organism: Cylicocyclus nassatus; assembly: GCA_958299035.1. Classification (NCBI taxonomy): domain Eukaryota; kingdom Metazoa; phylum Nematoda; class Chromadorea; order Rhabditida; family Strongylidae; genus Cylicocyclus; species Cylicocyclus nassatus. Next base: position 16,500,437 of record CATQJL010000316.1, read on the forward strand.
TTTGCAGTTGTATAATGCTCCCTTTCATAATGGAAAGAATTAATCTAAGGCTAGTTCGACATCCTAGCACTTTTCTCAAGCAGATTCTTATCTATACATCGTCTTAGACATTCAGAAGTTTGCTATTTACTCACAACAGCAAGCCCATGACTCGCTTCTCAATAGCGCTAAGCAGCTAAAAACACCATATTTGAATTAGCCTTTAAAGATGATTCCATATATGTGTTATGTCTCAAAAGGCAAATCTAATTTGGTATCCTTCCCTTGTGAGTTCGTAGTGTCGGCTCCGGCTTTACTGGCAAAATATTCTCCTTCTATCTGTAATCACCTATTCTTATTTAGGCTATTGCCTTATGCATAAGGGCGAATTCGACTTGTTATTTACAAAAACTATTAAAAGATGCAATTAGTATGCGTCTTCTGGCTCTATATATCAACAAACATTTGTACATGGCAAAACTACAGTCAACAACGCTTGGAAAATTGAATGAAAGCTACTCATCGGTAGGTGCACCGCTGACATCATGGTGGAGTTCAATTATGAGACATCCTAATACAGTGCTGGACAAAATTATAGGTCCACTCTAAAAAGTGCCATAACTCACTCTGTTGTCAATAAAATGTTCCAAATTTTGGTACAGCATTGTGTTTACCAGCCTACTATCAGTCATCAGATCTCATTTTCATTTGGTTATTCAAGAAAAAATTGAAAATTTTGAAAAAAGTAGGCTTGAAGGCTTGACAAAATTATAGGTCCACCTGAAGTTTTTATCGATTAAAGCACTTCTTAGCTACCAAATTTCTTTAGGTAGGTACACATCCAAAAACTTTAAACAGCTGCTTTAGTCAAGCTGTGTCATACCTCCAAAGATGACTATCTGTTTTTTGCCTTGAAAATTCTTTCACATGTATTTCGCTCCACAAACCTACGTTGAGTAAAAAATTCTGCAGCTCAGCTGAATTGGAAGGGGCGGGGTTTACGGGGTTTTATCTACCTTCTGGATGCTTTTTGACGTGAACATTGGGGAAAAAACCCGACTTTTTGCTGCCGAAGCAAATCCGACATTGACAATACTGCAATTCTGTGCTCAAATTTCTGCCTTCAAACTTCTTTTACAAGTTCTCAGAAGAATAAAGTAAAGTAAAGGCATTGTTTCTACGAAGGAGAGTCCGTATTCCATGGTTGCAACTTTTTAGAGATTCAAGCATTAGAGTTTAATTACTGAAATCACCCTGCAGAAACTGTTTACGACAAGCACCAAAGCTATTTGTGGCTCCGACCAAAATTTTCAGATGAATCATGTGCTAACATACACAAAAAGCTGTATCCACTATCTAGTAAATAATTACTGTCAAAAATCTAAGCGAGGTAGCTCTTGGCAAGCTATTTTGGATCTGCGTAACAGCATCATTACGTTGCGCAACAACTCATGTTTCGAAAAAGAAGCAGCAGCTTTGTGGACATTTGCGAGTACGGAGAACAGCTTTATTCTTATGTAAAGAATGCTTTTACAATATCTTGAGGTTATAATGGCAATGCAAAAAGAGTTTTAGGACATAAACTCAAGCTTATTCTCCCAATTGAGTCGATGTCGGATTTGCTTCAGCAGCAAAAAATCGGGTTTTTTTTTGATGCTCACGTCAAAAAGCATCCTGAAGGTAGATGAAACTCCGTCGCTTCCGATCTAGCTGAGAAACTGCAGAATTTCTCACTCAACGCAGGTTTGTGGAGCGAAATACACGTGAAAGAATTTTCAAGGCAAAAAACAGATAATCAGTTTTCTTTGGAGGTATGACACAGCTTGACTAAAGCAGCTGTTCAACGTTTTTGGATGTGTACCCACCTGAAGAAAATCGAAAGCTAAGAAGTGCTTTAATCAGTAAAAACTCCAGATGGACCTATAATTTTGTCCAGCCTTCAAGCCTGCTTTTTTCAAGATTTTCAATTTTTTCTTGAATAATCAAACGAAGACGAGAACCGTTTTGAAAACTGATGATAGGCTGGTAAATACACGTCTGTACCAAATTTCGTAACATTTTATTGACAACAGAGTGAGTTATGGCACTTTTTAGAGTGGATCTATAATTTTGTCCAGCACTGTATATATTAGGTTGTTCCGAAAGTTCTTTCCGTTTTTTCAACCTATCATAAAAACACATGGAATGAAGGTAAGGAAGAGCTTCAAGCGCTATCCGACGCATTTTTTCCTCTTCTTTTCAACAATCATATTCCTGTGTCGCATGCTCTTTTGGAGAAGCTTTAATGGCGGTCGGATAGAGTAAACAAAGTGCAATTTAATGGAATTTTTTAGCAATCTCAACTGGCTTTTCAGTATTTTCTGAGACAACTTTTCCAGAAGTCTTCACTTTTTTGAAGTCACAAAACACACAAACGCTCCGAACATTAGCAAATCTTCGGATTTTGACACTATCAAAAGTCGTTTGTGATTGTCCACTATTCTTTCAAAGTGACTGAGTGTTAACCGCTTCGACCTATAAGATTTCGCGTTTTAGTGCACACCCTCAGGCGGGTTCACAATTAAGAGTTATGAAAATTTTGTCGCTAAAAACCCCCACGAATTAGGAAGAAAAATATCAATAGAAAGAGGAGGAAAAAGTTGCATCGAATGACACTTTGGTTGTGCGCCGTTTTATGTTCTATGGTTCTTGGCATCACCAAAAGTGGAAATTGATAGCATCAGGAAAATAATTCTAAAAAAATTTTGGGGCTAGCAATAGACGCCAAAAAAATCCATTAAATTGCACTTTGTTTATTCTATCCAGCTGCTATTGAAGCTTCTCCAAAAGTCAAAAAAGAAAATTGTGAAAAATTGCCAATTGGACACGGTAAAAACCATGGGTTCGAAATTTTGGCCATTATCTCACTGACCACAAGAGCAAGCGACACAGGAATATGACTGTTGAAAAAAGGAGAAAAATCTGCGTCGGATAGTACCGTAAATGTTTACCCATCTTTGTGTCACCTCTTTTTATGATAGGTTGAAAAACGGAAAGAACTTTCGGAACGACCTAATCATTAAATTGTCTCGAAAGATCCGACGTTTCATATTTGAAAATCTGTAAATAAAGGTTTTCATACTCGTAATTACTTTTGAAAGAGTAAGTTTTCCGCTTTCGAATGCTTTCCTTCCTAGCTTCTAATACACACTGACTGCAGAAATAAAATTGGGAAAACAAGACCATATAGACTTGTAATATTTAATTTTAGGTCGCCAAAAACCTGTACCTCTGCGGAAAATTCTGGAAACGTAAGTACATAGGGTTTTTGACCTAATCTTTAAAACTGTGGAAAGTTTGCGTCGTTTGGATGTGTTTGTAAAAAACTATATTTTGAGAAAAGTGAAAAATCAAATGGTTTTGACCTTTTCTGCAGTACAGTCGAAATTCGTAACTTTTCGCAGAGACGTCCGAACAGCACAAACTTTTCACTGTTGCGAAGAGTAGGTCAAAGAATTTGTGCACTCGCGTTTTCAGATTTTTCTGCAGCGTTTCAGGCTTTTGGCGACCTAACTTAAAATGACCAAAGTTTATATGGTCTTGTTTTCCCAAATTTATCTCTGCAGTCAGTGTGTCAGCTAGAAGCTAGGAAGGAAGGCATTAAAAATCGAAAGACTTACTCTTTCAAATAAAATTGAAAGTTTTCAAATCCATTGAGATTGCGCAAAGTTACAAATTTTCAGAAACGAAACGACAGAACTTTCGGGACAACCTATTAGGTTGTCCGGGAATTAATGCATGTTTTGAATTCCAACCGCGATAAGTCATACTCTTCTCCTTCTAAGTAGGGATCAAAATGTCATTCGATAGAGCAACACAAGCTCTACAAGATAGCAATCTTACTTTAGTAACGCTATGATCTACCACGAGTTTTGAGCCAAAAACTAAAAAGATTCAACTGCCGAAAAAAATGAATCGTAACTCAGTTGATGAAATTCCTACAAAAATTTTAACTCGCTCACGTTACCACTACCCACATAGGGCATCTATATAGGCGTTGCCGTATTTTTTCCCGTTGAAAATCAAGAAAACGGAAATTTTCGAACATTTGCCAAAGTGGTGCTGTGCCGTTTTCATATAAGTGGTTGTATACTACAAAACTGTAGAAGTACAAACGTAAATTTCCAGCTCTTTACAAGCTTCAGTTCTCAAGAAAGATCGAATACAGTTTTTCCTAGTCATGGAATGCAAGCTAAAATTCAAATTTCTCGAGAATTAAAGCTTGTGGAGAGCTGCAAACTCACGTTTGCACTCCTGCAGTTGTGTAGTATACAATTGTCGCGATCAGCGGGTGATCTACCACCGAAGAGATTACGCATCGATCTTGGCGCGGCTATTGACGTCTCAAACGCCATTCAAAGTTCGAGCCTCACCGGCGGTCGGTGAGCGACATCCAGTGATCCTTTTTTTGTTTTTCTCGAGCTCACCACGATCTCGTTTTTTTGATTTTGTTCTGGATCTTGTTGTTGTTAATAAATTTCTGTGTTCAATTTCAACTTTTTTTGTAAAGCTCTCGGCGGTTTCGGCCGTAATCGTACGTATCAAATTCTCATACAATCATTTATGTGGGAACGACACAGCCACTTTGGCAAGTGCACCAAAATTTCCGTTTTTTTCTAACGGAGAAAAAAACTGCAACGGCATATATATATGTCTTGTGTAGACAGTGTTTACGTGGGCAAGCTAAAATTTTTGTAGGATTTTTATGAAGTGAGTTACGATTTTTTCTCATTTTTTGGACAGTTGAATCTTTTTAGTTTTCAGCTCGAAATTGATGGATCAGAGCTGTCGCTGAAGCAAGATCGCCATCATGTTAAGCTTGCTTTGCTCTATCGAATGGTGTTTTGCAACCTACTTAGATACGAGAAGTGTATAACTTTTTGCGGTTGAAATTCAAAACCTGTGTCAATTTTCGGACAACTTAGTGAATCTTTGAAAATGTCGCTGAAAATAGCTTCTGTAAATTTTTAAAAATGTTGGTGAAAATAATTTTCGTAAATTTCCAAAAATGTTTCCATGTCAAAATGCGAATGCGCGCTGCCATGGCTCGCAACACGTAGTTCACGAACGTGCGCGGGCATGATTATGTCTCCCTTCATTCAGAAACTATAAAGCATACTTTGCCCGAATACCGTATTGGCTTGTCTCTCCCTGATTACCTGGAAGAATGCTAGCTTGTTGACAAAAATGTTTATGAGACGTACTACCGCTAATAAAGTGGGTGCTTTGTGCACGAACCACGGATATGACAGCACCAGTGGGTAAATCTTTGCACCCGTCACCACGGCTTGAACATAAAATTTTCGGATTTTGAGGTTTCTGATTGTAAGAAAAATTGAAAGTGTAACAGAAATTATCCGTAAACCCAATAGTCAAGCGTCTACTGCTTTAATTGACATAATTTGAAATTTTCTTGACACATCTTTGCGTAGAATTTATCGGTAGAGATTTGTGTTCATAATTTCTACGATTATTTCAACAGCTGTTGGAAACTTCACATGGAAATAGGTGCCGAGATGCAAAGAGAGAGTGAGTCAAGATAGTTTAGAGCTCTTATCTATTAATAACCTTTTACCCGCTCTTATAAATGATGGCAGTCCAGCTATTTGCGTCTAAAGCAGTTTCAGTAACTTAAAAGTAATTTTCGAAGTCATAAAGATAGCCTTTCAGTATTCTTTTTTGCTGTGCGGGTTTTTAATACGTGAACGAGCCAACGCCTGATCTGCTTTCTCTACACTTGACAAATCGAATATAGAGGGCTTATCAAACGCAGTTTCGCTTGCATCAACATCTCCACTCCCGTGCTGGATTCTACATCTCTTCCGCGAACATGCCTTTCTAATCGCTTTTCCAGGGCGAGCGTGGGAAAGGCGGAGCCTCATTCGATTGGAAGTAATTGGAGAGGTATGTTTGCGGAAGGGACGCAAAGTCTAACGCATGAGTGGATGGTAATCAAACGACACTGCGTTTGATAAGCCCTAAATGTGTGTGTACCAGTGGCGGTCTCAGGTTTTCTGTCCAGGGGGAGGGAGAGCAAAAAATTGTTTGAATGAAGGTGCTTGGCATTAGCCACGCACTCCGAAGAACTTTTTGGGGTGCTTCTCAAATTTTTTGCGAGACCATACCCCCCCCCCAAAAATCAAGAAAGAGGAAGCGTGGTGGCAATCACGTCCCCGAAAAAGTTTTTTTACAAGGCTAATCTGAATTTTTGAGAATTTTCAAAAATTATTTTAATTATTTACAAAAGTAAAGAGGTCATTTGCACATTTTTATATATCCTCGTCGGTGTGCCACTGGTGTGTACATACAGTGACCGCCAAAAAAATTGCGGACAAGTCGCCCCCTTTTTCATCGCTCATTTTCAAATGGAAAAAATGATAAGAAAATGATGGATTGCATGAGATGGTAAAGCTTTTCAGGAGCTACAATCCACTCATTACGCTTTTTGGAAAACATGGATGCTAAAAGAATCAAAGAACCTTTTCTAAAAAGATTTTTCAATGACAGGTTACAATGTCGCGGATAACAATTCAGACGCGAAGATTTTCCTTTAGGTCTTTTTTGGAGTGAAAACAGAAGTTAAGTAGGCAAATTACATTATAGAGTTTATCGAGGACAATAATGTGTGGTTAATTCTAAAAACGCAGGCTTGTTTATTTAACTTTTTTTCAAAAAAAATTCTATTACCTTTTTCAAGTTGAATTTCTTCACATAAAAACCTACCCAAGGCATCCCAACGAGGCTGTTCGATAAAATGGATGCTCTTCGCCATCCTCTTGCTTTGGACGGGTGCTGGTGAATATCTTTATTGAATGGCTCTTAACGGGCACATAACCTCACCTGCCCTCCACCACCGACTTGCACCGCTTTGCAGGATTGTAGCTCGGCCGGCGGCCACTTTACGAGTCTGTACGCAGCATGTCGAAGAAGCATGACTTCGTCGACACAAAGGACGTCGAAACGTCAGCATCAATAAAGATCATACCATCTTGGGCAACGCTTGAACACAAAATCAATATCAAGGTATGCGAATGAGTTGAGTATGGAGGATGCCGAAGATTTTACGGATGCGGTAAGAAAGCGCAGCCTTGGAGGTGATTTGAGTAAAGGCTCTTATCAAGTCCAACAGTCTTAGCGCTTTGGAATGAATCTACTACAAGAAAATTGACAGTTTTGAATTTTTAGGATATAAATAGAAGTTTAGCCGATAAATCCTTAGCCTACCACTTCTTCACTCCACCCGTTGAATCTCCGAATTTCTCTAACTCAACTCATTTGCATACCTTCGTGTCGAAGAAGTCACGCTCTTTGGACATGTTTGCATACAGGCTCGCAAAGTGGCTGCCGGCAGAGCCGGGCTACAGTCTGCAAGATGCAAGTTAGTGGTGAGATGCAGGTGTGGTAATATGCACGCACTGTCAAAAGCCAATTTCAGAAAAGAAACTCACCAGCACATGTCCGATGCATAGAGGATGAAAAGCATCCATTTCCGAACAGCCTTGGATGTTTTGAGTAGTTTTTATGCAGAAAAATTTGACTTGAAAAAGGAAATCAGAACTTATTTCTTAAAAAGCAGAACAAGTTTCAAGTTTGGGTTGAAAGTACTATTTCCACGATGAGCTTTGAAATGTAGTATGCTTACATGTTCGAATAACTTCTGTTTTTACTTTAAAAAGAGACCTAAAAAAATTTTTGCGCTTGGAAAATTATTGTTCGCCACATTGACGCAGCCATTTTTGGACTTTTTTTTAAGATGTTTGAAATTGTGATCTTGATTTTGTGCCAAAGAGGTTTTTATGGTGGACTTTTATTGCCTAACGTTTTGACAATATCGTCGTCTTCGGAGGCTTGAAAGAAATTGCAATTTTGTTTGATGATGTTTGAAATTTTCACAAAATTTTCAGAATACAAGTTTTCCGGAGAGATCAATGTGTAAGTGGCAGCTCTCGAAAAGCTCTATCAATCAATGCAAACCAATCACTTTTTATCTTTGTTTTCCATCCGAAAATGAGCGATGAAGAAAGGAAGGCGGCTTGTCCGCATCTTCATGGCGCTCACCGTATGTTCCAAACAGAAATGCATTCCTCAACCGATCCGGACCAAACTTGGCACATACACACTCCGGGGCGGGACGGCTGTCACATGTTTTTCCGTTATCGATCGATATCGATTTTATCTTTAAAGTTTAATATACTGAAAAGCTAAAAGTTGGCCGAGGTGTGGGTGAACATGCTGATTACGAAAATGTTATTGACAGGGCTAGGAGCCGAGCTAGCCAGTAGCGCATATGAAAAGAGTCTGCAAGCTGCTCTGAAGAAACCTTGAAGTCATCCAATAAAGTCAACTATAGCTTTTGAACATTAAAGTGACTATGAAATGTGTATGTGTATAATCTAGCCATATTCTCAGTACATTTGAATTTGAGTTTGATACTCTGGATAGACCTAGCGCATTCACGAACCAAAATATTTCTTATCGCACTTTAAGCGCTTTAGATAAATCTCTTCATCTCTTGAATTGCCTACAGTCGCAGCGTCACAAACTCGCTTGTCTTATACGATTGAGCAATTTCGTATGGCAAGGCTGGCTTGGCATTGATCTTCATTGTCGTTCCGAAAGTTCTTTCCGTCTTTTCCAGTTTAAAGAACTACGATGCAATTTTTTTTTAGCAGTAGTGTTTGTCCGTTAGTTAATCTTGTGGTCACTGAGGTGATTGCCGAAACTTTGCACCTACTAGCTTTGAGAATTTTTTGAAAATCTTTAGCACTTCTGAAAAAGTCTTTGATTAAAGCGCATCGCTACAACGTCTTAATGCCGCATGCAATAGCATCCACGCTGGGGAGGGTATCGCAACTCAAAAAATGCTCTAAATTCTGCAGCTTTAGATATGTCGATTTCACGCCTTTTACATCCGTAAGTCCACCATCCTTTACTATAAACATATTGAACGGGAGAAACAAGCCGGGAAGTGCGCTTTGTACAGCTTCTTGTACGGTCCCTTAATCCCCTTTGGCCGACCGCTTTTTCTTCAAAGTCATTTTTTTTCTTCAAAAACCTTCTAAAGTTGTACTCATTATCTGACCCAACAATGCTAGCAAGGGAAGGATACCAACATTAGTAGGCGAATGAAGATGAGATGTATACCAGTAGATGCGCCTTTGAAAGCTGATTCCATATCTGCTTCCCTTTTTTGCGCATTAAGTTTTCGAAAAAAGTTGTGGGCCTTCAAAGGTCCAAATTTGTAAAGTTTTAGGTGGCCTAGAATTGGCGAAAAGCTGTACAAAAACACCTGAAAGTGAAAAATAATTTTTGCACCGAGCATGTTGTTTGCAAGCAAGGAACAAAGACGGTGGAAGTGCATAGGCGTTGTTTTAGAGCTTTTCGCTGATTTTACGCCATTCAATGCTTGGCAAATCGGGACATTCAAACGCTCATAACTTCTTTCGGAAACTTATTCCGCAAAAAAGGGAAGCAGATTTTAAATCGGCGTTCAAAGGCGCATCTAATGATATACATCTCATCTTCAATTGCCGACTAATGTTGGTATCTTTCCCTTGTAAGCATGTTGCTGAAAACAAAAGGGCTTTTGGAATTATCGATTTTTTCGGTGATCCAATTCAATTGGATTATCGCAAATTTCACGATTTTGTTGTGTTAATTGTTTTTTTTTATCAGAAACATGCTCTGCATTGTTGGGTTAGATAATCAGCACAGCTTTGGGACGCTTTCATTAACTTTAAAAAAAATTGATTTTGGATAAAAGATGGTCCTCCGCGTGGGTTCATTAGGGAAATATACAAAAAGCTGGAAAATGCTGCTTGTACAATTCTCGATCCTATAATACTTAGCAGAAGTATTTACAAATGGATAAACTGCGCATAATTCAGACAGGCTTCAGGGTATGAAGCTTTCTTTTAAGCTGCGATCCCTCTCCGGTGGGATTGCTGTTGCACGTGGGTTGAAGATTTTTGTAGCAGACGCGCCTGTAAAATGTTAGATTTCAACAGTTACAAAATTTAAAAACAGTCACGATCTAAATGCTTATTTAGACTCAAAGCAAGGATCTCATGCTCAGATTTGCCTATTGGTTACCTTCAAGTAAGCTCAACTGATTTGTGCCCATTTAGGTTGACTTGTTCAAATATTTGGCCGATATAAGCCCGCTAGAAGTCCGACACGTTTTCCAAGATGCTCTTCTAGTCGAGGCTCCTCCTCTCGAAGCAATAGAGCGGTGTGAAAACATCAAGCTCAAGAAATCAGGCAAAATAAGGTCATTGCAGGTTTGACGCTGAACTGAAAAGGATTCCTAAAATTGTTATCGTGAACACTATTATAAGTCATTTCGTCTTCAACTCTTATCGTCACCTGGATGTACGTTTTTATACGTTGTCGACTCGAGGAAAAGAGAGCGGAGAGCCGGGAAAACTTGTAAGTATTTTGCGCTACTTTTGAAAATAACAAAAATGTAGTTTCATAACTAACAGACACTCTCTATGCATTCAACTCACAACCTTGTGGAAAAAGGGACTTTTCAATTTAAACTCATACAGTTAACGATTTCTCTTGTAATAAGCTAATGTTTGCGATCGCAGTAACCTACTAGCTTGCGACCGCGTTCCACCCGAGATTAAGTCAAGGTCAAGAAAATATGGCTTCGTGGCTTCTACATTTAAAAATAGGGTATATATATATAGATTGCTAGAAATGTAAAACGTGTAAATTTTTGACTTCAACTTTATAGTACCCATTTATATCTGATCATTAAGTTCTTGAAACTACGCTTGTATTTAGCATAACAAATCCGGTAATTCCGGTAACTATAGAGTGAAAAGGTATTTCAAGTGGGAATTCAAAGTACTTAGGTAAACACACTGCCTCTGAAGTCGTCAGAATCTTTAAAAATTGCATGCTTTCTATCAAACAACGACAGACGTTTCATTATGTGTAAGCATGAGTTACCCTTAGCAGTTCACTTTCCACTCATAGAGTCAGATCATTTCATATGACCATGTCCAACACTGCACATACTGTCCACTTTTGGCGTCCTCATCCAAGATTTTAGGCACAGACAGACTCTTTATTAAGTCTTTCCAATGTTTTCTTCATGCTTTTTCTCCTTTCTAGGTACCTGCTTTACAAAGTGATGTAAGCGGCAACAATCGGTCGGTCTCCTGCGTTTTTGCTATTGCTGTTCGATGAGACGCCAAAGGTGAACAGTGCGTGCAGTGACACACATGATCATATGAGATGATCCGGCTGTACATGAATTTATCATTACTTATAATAACGGGCTAAGGATGTTTACGTGACTTTGTGTGTCTCTCTGTGTGTGTGTGTGAGTGTGTCTGTTACGAAATTCGTAGAGCGCGTTCCAGCCAACCTCCTGAGCTCAAATTTTTCACAGTGCATGCTATCCACATGAAAGTCCAACATGCAAAAGCACGAGCAGGTTCGTTTAGTGGATCCCCCAGAAATGTGTGTGTGTGTGTGTGTCTGTTACGATTCGTGGAGCGTGTTCCAGCCAACCTCCTGGGCTCAAATTTTGCACAGTGCAGATTCGTTTAGTGGATCCCCCAGAAACTGCGTGTCAAACGGATCCACTTTGCATTTGAGCCGCAAAATTGGGTCCGTAATTCCACTTTTTGTAAAGTCGTGAATGTTTATGCCAAGTAAATGTGAAAGCCGTTAACTTAGGCCCAAAAACGTGATCAAATGCCCATTACTTCACAAAAGCGGCGCCAAAAGGTATTGGGTAAATGTTGCGTAAATGGTCAACTTGCCAAGGTTTTACCAGAGCTTTTGACGAGATTTTTGCGCAAAGATGTAGCTCACGGTGACTGCTGTTCTTATTGCAACTGTCAAGACCACGGAAAAATCAAAAACTATAAAAATTTGCGTTTGTTTTCCTGCAAAAACTCTCATCCACGCGAAATCACCGATTTCACATAAAAGAACTTTCGGAATGAGTAGTTGCTTATATTTTCTTTGTGATAGTCGGCAATGCTCGGTGAGTTCCAATGCCATCATTGTACGAGAATGAGTAGGGCCTAGATAGTGGAGGCAGTGCCACCCTCTGCGAAGCAGAGGTGTGACGCTATATAGGCTGTACCAACCAGCATCGGTCATGCGACGTCGCGCCTGCGGCGACTTGCGACGATGCGATCTGGCGCGCGCGAACTCTGCCACGCGTTATGGCACGCCGCATGCGACGGTGCGTCGTCGCAAGGCCTGTTGGCGCGGGACCGATGCCGGCTGATACAGCCTATATATATAAAACTCAAAGTTTGTGCAACTCCTGACCGTATGTTTTTTATAGACTCCTTTGCGCGTGAACCGATTGAGCTGAAATTTTGCATATATATGTTTTCAACCCCATAGATGGTTTTAGGCCACTTTTTGAAGCGATTCGCAGAATCATTTCAATGATTTATTGATTTCGGCACTTTGCAATGAAAGTGAAGTCTCATCAACCACTATCTACCCCATGCACATTTTGGTGTAAACAATAGCAGAGAAGCTCATTCTTATTTTGCGGTCAGAAGGATGCGGTACTTCCAGATGATGCTGCTTTGAGGTAGGCATTTGCAATTACAACGCACCGTGCAAATGGATATAGGCTGCGGGACCGGAGAAGGAAAGGGGGAGGGGGAGGACAGATATGCAGCAGATGGAAGCGGGATGAAAGATGGAAAGGCGTAGGTTTCAAAATAAAAAACATATTATATGCGCTTCCTTTCCTTTCTATGGCTCCGTTGCTCATGAATCAGGCAAGACCGGGTATGCCAACTAGTTAGATATATAAATCAACAATTTCAATTCAACTGTACATGAATTAGATATATAAATTAGTGCGAATGACCATTTATACGCTTAAGTAGATTTGAATGAATATCAAGAGGTTACTCTGTGATTTCTACCTTACATTTTCTTTTTGCACGTCTCCAACAAAATTTTCACACTTCTTTCGGGTTCCCTCAACGTTTGGAAACTTTCAAAGTTTCCCTTATAAAGTACTGGTGAAAACACCATGGGTACCAAAAAAGGTACGACACCGGTACAGCTTTTATCCCCGAAACCGATAAGTGTAAAAACACAAAGGACTGAAAGCCATTTTCTTTGCATCATAATTTGTTAGCGCGTAAAGTCTCTGTAAGAATCTTTCATGAAGAAGAAAATAAAGACAGAGTTTATCATTTAATAACGTCGCTTCCGTTATTTTATGGCCATACATTTCTTCATTCCAAGCAATTAGCCAATGTTGTCATTATCATGCTTGAAAGCGTTTGAAAAGAGCGTTTTTCCAACAGTAATCGACTGATAAAATGGAAAACAAGAAATTTGTAAAAAGTCGGCTAGAAAGGCCTGAAAAGCTGAAAATGTAATAAAACTTTTTACAGTGATGCAGTTGAATGGTTTTGTACTAATAATTTACGTCTTTAAAACAGGTCACGTTTTATCCATAACAGCGGAGCTCAAAAAACTTACTCGATAAGTGATCTTTATTCGCTGAGATAACGCAGCGTAAAATTAGACAGAAACGAGATTCCGGCTTGCTCGCTTTTTTATGGTAAAAGCAGCTATTTTCTTTTAAGCCGTGTGCCTTTCTCACGCTGAAAAAGCGAATGCAAGAACCACAATAAAAATGTGTTTACTCCATGTTAGAAAAATTTGAATTATTGTTGACTCATGTTTTGCACCTTGGGTTCATTCTTTCTTTGTACAGAAACTGTTGGAAGCAGCAGGTATTCTGAAGTTGTTACCGCCTACTGAAAGCTGACTTGCTGCTGCGTAACAATTTGTTCTAGGTCTAATTTTCTATAGCCGCTCCTAGAGCTTACCACTATACGCAGGTTGCATAGAAGAGCGGGTAAAAAGGACCACTTATTCCTTGATTTTTAGCAAACTCGCAAAACTCGGCGGAATGACCAATGACTTTGGCTATTTTTGAAAACGAAGTTCCCATTGACTTTGCAATAAAAGTACAGGGCTTATCAAATGAAGTTCCTTAATCATTTCCAATCAATTGAGGTTTCGTCTTTTTCACGCTCAGCTTGAGAAAATACTAAGAGAGCAGTTCCACGGAAGACGCAAGATTCAGCGCGGGAGTGGAGGTGCTGGGGCAAAGCGACACTTCATTTGATAAGCCCTGTACGACATTTTCTATACACACTTGTAAATAAATCACACATGAAGAACGAAAAAATAGAATGCAATGGTTTCCACAACCTTGTCAATTGACACCACATGAACGACACATGTTTATTGTTGACCACTGCGTCACCTCTGCTCGCAAAGGCTCGCACTGGTGCCACCATCTGTATGCCTTACTCACTCCAGCAATAATGGCATTGGAACTCACCGCGCTATGCAGACTCTCCCGAATGATTTGTCAACAACTAGTCATTCCGAATTTCATGTTCGGTCATGTCGCGTGGATAAAACTTTTTGCAGGAAAACAAACGCAAATTTTTATAGGTTTTTGATTTTCCCATGGTCTTGACAGTTGCAATAAAAACAGTAGTTACCGTGAGCAACATTTTTGTGCAAAAATCTCGTCAAATGTTCTGGTAAAAGCCTGGCAAATTACTTATATGCAACCAATTCTTTTTGGCGCCGTTTTTGTAGAGTAATGGAATTTTGATCACTTTTTTGGGCCTAAGTTTGTGGCTTGCAAATTTACTTTCCATACACATCCACGACTCTGCAAGAAGTGGAATTACGGACCCAATTTTGTGGGCCAAATGCAAAGTGGATCCGTTTGACGCGTAATTTCTAAGAGATCCACTCAACAAATCTGCTTGTGCTTTTGTATGTTGGACTTTCATGCAGTAGCAAGTGCTGTGCGGAATTTGAGCTCGGAACTTTGGCTGAAACACGCTGTGAATTTCGTGACAGACAGACATTCAGACAGATAGACATACAAAAACACACAAATATTCTTAGACCGTTAGTTAAGATAATTACTTCAAATTCGGGTGATTAAACCGTGAATAACTTGAAACAAGCAAACATGAAGCATAGTTGTTAAATATTAATTGAATAAGCATGAACTGGAATTATTCTATATATTAGGTGGGTCACAAAGTTCGTTCGCCAGATTTTCAAAAAATCATAACTTCCTTCCTTCTTGGTGGAATTTTTTGAATTTATTCCCCTTTGAAAGAGGAAACCTTTCTTTTTACAACAGTACCTTTGGCATGAAATAGCGTGAGAAAGTTCGAGAGTTACATGCAGTTGAATGAAATCACTCAAGATCGGCACTTTTCAAGCAGGGTCACGAAAAATTCTGGAAGTATCTTTATTTGATAGAGTAAATTTTGCTCATTACAGTGGTACCTTTTTCATGAATTAAAACGAAGTAGATCGAGAGTTAGAAGTAAATAAAGAGAATTTCTTCACTTTTGCAATTTTTGAGCATGCTCAAAAAAGCTTATGAAAAACGCAGACCCGAAAATCCGAATAAATCGCGAAAATGAAAACTGCTCCCGATTGGCACGATTTTTGCTCAGCTAGAAAGGGAAGGTCACAAAACCCATGTTTATGACTTTTTCGCCTTTTCTGTGACGTTTTCAAGCTTTTTTGAGCATGCTCAAAAATTGCAAAAGTGAAGAAATTCCCTTTATTTACTTCTAACTCTCGATCTACATCGTCTTAATTCATGAAAAAGGTACCACTGTAATGAGCAAAATTTACTCTATCAAATAAAAATACTTCCAGAATTTTTCGTGACCCTGCTTGAAAAGTGCCGATCTTGAGTGATTTCATTCAACTGCTTGTAACTCTCGAACTTTCTCACGCTATTTCATGCCAAGGTACTGTTGTAAAAAGAAAGGCTTCCTCTTTTGAACAGGAATAAATTCAAGAAATTCCACCAAGAAGGAAGGAAGTTATGATTTTTTGAAAATCTGGCGAACGAACTTTGTGACCCATCTAATATATGAGGGAAGGAAAACCCACTTAGTGTGGTAACACTAAAAATAAATGCATGATCAATGAAGAATAAGTATATATAGATGTTCGCTTGCTGGCTCCACCACTCCTTCCGCAGTAATCGTTTTGTCTATACAGTGCTGGACATAATTATAGAGACACTCTAGAAATAGTCGTAATTTTCGTTCTTGTCAGTGAATATGTCTGAAACTTTGCTGTATGGTGCGCATGTAATCCTACAATAACTCCTCAAAACGGCTTCCAATCCCATTGATTTCGAACGGAGAAAAATGGAAAAATTCGAAAAAGGCTGTTTTGCAAGCTGACATAGTTATAAGGACACCTGGCCTTTTTAAACATTATCGCATTCCTTGACTCCCAAATTTTTTAAAGTTACATCCCAGAATATGAAACTTTTGCAGCACCTAGGACCTATCATGCTACTCAAGGAAAGATGATCCTTGCATTTTTCGTTTCCGAAGGCATCAGAAGTCAAACTGCGTCAACAAACAGCTGGTTTGAGGAGTTTTCAAGCCCGCGTTCATTTCAAATGACAGTCCTGTAGTACACTTAGTTTTCTTGATAGATAAGGTGAAGAGCGCTTTCGTAAACTCTGCGTAATCGCTGATTTTGACGGACAGACTCCAACCTCAACATAGGATTGTCGCGCTTTTAAACCACAAAACTCACTTTCCAATGTTCGTGAAATGATGAGCTCGATTTATTATATTGTCTACATGGAGATGCAGCTTTTGCAACAACTTTCAGATTTTTCTAGTGCTGCAGTTGGCATTTAGATTTGAAATACTTTGCACAAAAATTCTCTGCGAGCAGTAGATTCAATACAATCACAGATCTCCTTCTCTGTTTCATGTCGCATTTTACGCGGTAGGTGAGATTAGTTGAGATTTTGAAGTTTCAAGCGCACTCTTGTTCGATTTCTTGATTTGAGTTGGATATGATTGTGCAGGGTGCTCCACTCAACTCTCAACGGATGACAACTGCGGCTGAACCAGAGAGTGCAACCCCGAAATTTTTTCCTGATTAGGCACACAAGTTTATTGCTGTACGTGTATTGTTGCGGCTACATTGCAGCGTTTTCTGTAACTTGAAAATCGAGTTTTGTGGTGCAAAAGCGCGACAACCCTATGGTGAGGTTGGAGACATTTGAGAGTCATTTGAAATGAACGCGGGCTTGAAAACTCTTCAAACCAGCTGTTTGTTGACGCAGTTTGACTTCTGATGCCATCGGAAATGAAAAAAAGAAAAAATGCAAGGATCATCTTTCCTTGAGTAACATGACAGGTCCTAGGTGCTGCAAAAGTTTCATATTCTGGGATGTAACTCAAAAAAATTTGGGAGTCAAGGAATGCGATAATGTTTAAAAAGGCCAGGCGTCCTTATAATTATGTCAGCTTGCAAAACAGGCTTTTTCGAATTTTTCCATTTTTCTCCGTTCGAAATCAATGGGATTGGAAGCCGTTCCGAGGAGTTATGGTAGGCCTTACATGCGCACCATACAGCAAAGTTTCAGACAGATTCACTGACAAGAACGAAAATTACGACAATTTCTAGAGTGTCTCGATAATTATGTCCAGCACTGTATGAACAATATTGCATTTGGCATCGGGAATTCATTCTGTGGCATCTCGCGACATACATCTTTTTCTAGCAAGCATTGGTAACATTGGTGGATTGTAATGCGATTTACGAAAGGAGCATCGCGGCTGGCGTTCGGATGTCATTTTGTTGCAGTTCGCATCTCTTCAGATTGCACACATTTGCATCACGATCCGCGATATAAAACAAAACACAAAAACAACGTTGAACACTGTAAAACAATTACTGATGTGCGTACCTTTACTTGACAGCGGCATGCGGTTAAGCGCGCACCACTGCGCTTAAAGCAGACGCCGCCATTCAGATTGTTTAGCTATAACTAGGCGGGAGGAGGGGATTTAAGGCGCTTGAGAATTAGTTTGTAAGATTTCAAATGTAGAACAAAGTTATTATAAAAGTTTGGTAAATTAGATGAAAAGAGGAAAAAATTGTAATTTTGTTATCTCCGAGCCATCTCACGTAGCTCATTAAAAGCCACCTTACTCTGAAAAAGTTATTATAAAAGTTTGGTAAATTATATGAAAAGAGGAAAAAATTGTAATTTTGTTATCTCCGAGCCATCTCACGTAGCTCATTAAAAGCCACCTTACTCTGAAAAAGTTACCAGCCTTTAGCTTACATTGCTTTTTCATGATCTTCCAAATATAGCCTCCAACTCCCTGCGTATTCAAACACCTATTTCTGTGTTTTATGCTTTCATTTGAAGTAAACAAGCCAATTCTTTATTTCGGCATATTTTGATTTCCCCCGCATGCTGAAGACCGCATTGGTGGTGGAAATTGCGGGTTTTGCAAAGAATGTAATTTGTGGCAGTGAGGAGCACTTGCGACGTGTTTAGAAGATGGGGAGTTGGAGTAAAAGAGGAAGGGTAGTTGTTGTGGAAAGAGAAGAAAAAATAAGGGTTTATCTAACTTTGACTTGCCACAAATGTCGGGAAAAGCTTTTTGGTCATGAGAAGAGACGCAGAATTTGTTAGATTGATGGGCGTGAAGATGGCCAACTTTAAAACTTTGTTCCTCTTTATTTTTACTTGAAGATCTCACTTCCGCGACTTTGAATTTGCACGCAGTGACTGGCATTTTATTGCACCATTTTTGCTGTTTGCCTTAAATAATATTCAGCCTGCTCCGCAAGCTGCCTGTGCGGAGGCAGCTTGCGGAGCAGGCCAGGGAATTGCCATGATCTTTTCGGTCTGCAATGTTTTTCAGAATCGTTGCTTCAGCCAGTAAAACTTTGTTTAGATACAAAAAATAATTAATGGCATGTTTCAAAGTTAATTGTTCTTCGTTTTGGTCTTAACAACTCATACAACGAAATCGGCTTGGTAGGAGTGCGCTTGTTTGAATGTCATTGTCAAGGCGAGTGCGTCATTTCTACTAGATGTTCGCATTAGGCTTATTATCTGTATGCCTTACGCCTCATTTTCAGAATGGTGACATCAAAACTCGCCGCGCTATGCTGACTATCTCGTATAAACTGTAAACAAATACTCATTCCGAACGTTCCATGTGAGATTGGTAATTTCGCGTGGATGACATTTTTCGTTGAAGAACAAATGCAAATTTGAATGTTTTTGAAATTTTTATGGCATGGCAGTTGCCACAAGGGCAGTAATCACTGTAAGCTACATCTTTGTGCAAAAACCTTCTCAAATGCTCAAACATTGGCAAGTTGACCTTCTACGTAGCAAATTCCTTTCGGCCCCTTTTCGTCAAATCGTGGACTTTTAATCACTTTTTGATTTGAAGACTATATCTTGCGCATTTACTTGCACGCAATGACGACTTGACAGAAAGTGCTGACGGACCCAATTTTGCTGCCCAAAAACTGTTGCGTGGTGGTTGAAGTGGTAAAAGTGGTTGCTTGACGCTTACTTTCTAAGAAATCCACTCAACGAATCCGAATTTTGCGCTTGCATGGCAGGCTTTCATTCTGGTAGCATGCGCTATGCAAAATTCATTTTAGATCGTTGACCGGAACACACACACACACACACACACACACACACACACACACACACACACACACACACACACACACACACACACACACACACACACACACACACACACACACACACACACACACACACACACACACACACACACACACACACACACACACGCACACACACACACACCACACACACACCACACACACACACATACACACACATACACACACAAAATCACGTAAGCACTTTTAGTCCGCTATTATAAATAATGTTGTATATCAGCAAAGACAAGTATACAAAAAAAAATCAAGTATACAAAATCAGGAGTATAAGGCTCACCCATGTATAAGGCGCACCTGCTGCGCGAACGTTAACAATCAAGTATACAAATCGCTCCGAACACAATTGTCTACGGCCTCGAGTAATAACAGAAACGATGTCAGAAACCTCGGGGCGCTTTTTATCAGGCTGTTCACTAAGTTTTGCAACTACTTTTATAACTTCTTTCACTTTGCAAAAAGGCGCCCTCAAATTTCACCATCATGTAGGTTGTGACGTAAGCTACAAGTGCAGCCAAGTTGAGCAAAATTCTGACGTCGCAGCGGGGTTACGGTAGGTGTATGGTATGAGGAAAAAATTTGAAGATTACCCTATTTTCAGGAGTATAAGGCTCACCCATGTATAAGGCGCACCTGCTGCGCGAACGTTAACGTGGATGTTGCGCCCTAGATTTGGGCTTGGCTTGAGCTATACTTTAATGGTCCACTTATATATACTTTACCTGGAGATTGCTGAATGATCGCTTCAGAGTCAGGATGTCAATGCTTTCAACTTTCGAAAAAGTTTAGCGAAAATTTGACTAGATGTAAACATAAACGAACTCAGTGACAAACATTACACGTGTTTCAGAAGATAACAGTAGTGTTTTAGTGTAAAATTTTTGTTTGGCGACTTATGATGAAATAAAAACAGAGCAGACTGATTTTTTAAACAACATATGGCCATAAGAGATTTAACGGAGAAAGAATGCTGAAAACTGTTGCAAAAAGTTAGTACCGCTGCCTTTGCGGCGTCGCACATCGCCCGCGTCGTCGCGAAACTGCTCGAGCGCGGTGCACAAAAATGCGTCTTATTCTCCGAAACATAGGGTATTTCAAAATTGGCGAAGCTTTGTGCAGATGGGTTATCTGACATGCTGATCACGAAAACGATATCGGTTTTGCATGGTAGGAGATTCTTGCAACATTACGGTAGGTTTACTGTAAGGGGTCTCAAGCTAAACAGGAAAAGGGGCGTTACTTGATGAATGAATATGATATTCATATTCAGCAGGGCAAATAACTCCATTATGCAAAGTTTTGGCGAATTCTGGGACTTCGACTTTTAGTGAATGACGCTTGTCCCTAAGCAATTTGCGTACAGCGGCTCGTTTAATTTGTGAGGGCGCCAAATTATGGAGTTGTCTTCGAAATCCATTTCTTCCTTGCTGAGCTAGATGAGTCAACCTCAAATAACAATTTAGGCACACTTCCGAATTGTTATGATCTAGGTTGAAAACGGGTTCATTTTCACTTAATACCCCATAAATCTTTGAATTTCACCACTTTCGAAAAATACTTTGTCATTAGAAAGCGAGCGGCTTATGCCAATCTATACCTTACGTGGCAGTCTACAGCAATAACCAAAAGCGAGAAGTTATGGAGTGCTACTTAGACTTAGTGAAGAGCCTAATATATTGAATAAAAAAGCCTAGGACGACACGTCATGGAAACTGCCTTATGCGTCACACCTACGGTTCCGAAACAGTCTCCACAAACGCCAATTCCTCACGCACTCGAGTGCCCCGATATCACTGCGAAGGAAATGAAGGTTAGAATGAAGGACGCGCGACAAATGAGCGATGGGACTCTTTCGTTCGTGAGGGGAAAGTTCCATCACGAAACATTGGCGGTGTCATAAGATCCTGTCAACTCGACTAGTCTGCGATTACGACAACCACGTAACTGCATGCTCAGTACTGCTTACGATAAAGTAGCAACAGGCATCTACCGCGTCTAACATCTATTATAAGATGTGCAAAAGATAATTCTATGCATTCACTTATCGGACGGTTACATTTTAGATTAATGCCAATTGGCTTTCATGCCTTTACACACTTGATGTTGTCCAAAAGTAAAACACCAGGATTTTTCGTAAATCTTTTTACTTAACGCAACTCACTCTTATCTTAGTTTTCAGGATTTAAAAAAATTGGCGGAGTCATGGTGTTTCCTAAAAACGCAAGAGAAGTTCGGACAAGCACTGCTTGCAAGCTATGCCACTGCTGCCGACGGACATGTAAGTCATGTTTCAAACCTTCAGAAATCTACATAAATGCACCAGAATTGATGTTATGTACTTTCATAATAGAAAAATTATACCAATCTGGGCCAAAACTGCAGACTTCGGAACTTTCGTTGTTAAATTGTATTGATTTTTCGATTTTTTCGCAAATTTGAGCTACTGTTTGGCACAAGGATGGATGGGTGTGCTGATTATAAATATTAGGTTGGTCCAAAAGTTCGTTCGCACCATTTTCAAAAAAATTATAACTTCCTTCCCACACAATGAATTTGCGCAATTCAAATTTCATTAGAAAGCGTAAAGCATGCAGTTTCCAAAAGTCTCCTGGGGCTTCCTAATATGCTCAGGTTGCAGAGATAAAAATGAAAAAACGAGATCATCCGAAATTCGGAATTTTCAAGCAAAAACTAGAAATTCAGAAACTGTGCGGTAAAATCTAAAACAGCCATCATTTAAAGTTTTCTTATATTTTATTACTAAAGGAGTCAAGTTTGTGCTAATCGAGATCTTTTTTCAGAAGTTATGAGTTTTTGAAAAAAAAATGCCAAAAATCAATTTTCTAAGGAATTCTTAAGAAAACGATTTTTCGGCATTTTATTTCAGAAATTCATAACTTCTGAAAAAGACCTCGATCAGCACAAACTTGACTCAGTTAGTAATAAAATATAAGAAAACTTAGGACGATGGCTGTTTTGGATTATCGCATAGTTTCTGAATTTCTAAAATTTTTGCTTAAAAATTCCGATTCCGATAATCTCGTTCTTTCATTTTTATCTCTGCAACCTGAGCAAGTTGGAAGGTCATCAAAAGACTTTTGGAAACTGCATGCTTTACGCTTTCTAATAAAATTTGAATTGCGCAAAATCATTGTGAAGGAAGGAAGTTATGTTTTTTTGAAAATGGTGCGAAAGAACTTTCGGACCAACCTAATAGAATACGTTGATGAAAATACCCATTACTTTTATTGACTCTATCAATATACTTCAAATTACGGTGTGGGAGTTCGCAAATAGTGGGGGGGGGGAGTGTTTACGAAAGTAACATCAGTTCAAACAGTGCATTATCATCGATCCTATTATTTCTGCAAACTTTGAGCTGGGGCGTTTAGTGTTGTTATGTGTTAGTTGCACGTAAGTTTTGCAATTTTTTTATTAACAAAACTTCTATACAATACAATTACTCCGGAACAGCACGAAGCTAATAAAAGAGGAATTTTCCTTTATTTGCGATCACTTGCTTCCATTGCTCTTCGAGCTCGCAAATTTTACGACCATATTAATTTCGGTAGAACGGAAAAGTCGCAGGGATTGTGCATTTCTTCGATGGTTTGGAATCTTTTTCCAGGCAACCAATGCTCGAGAGAACGAAAAAGTAAAAGTTACTTGAGGCCTTATCTGGGCTTTAGGATATCTTGTCTATTTGCTTACATTTCAAAGCTTTTGTTTTATCAAGGGTGTCGGCGATCTATGAGGCCTTGCTTGTCGTCAAAAAAAAACACTAAATTCTTCGATTTCGAAGAGCGCGATAGGTTATATCAAAACACTCGCAGTACAGTTTTGCGTCAACGGTCTTACCGAATTCTAGCAAACGCCAGAAACTACCCCTTGCCTATCCCACCATACCCAAAGCATCAATTTCATCGCGCGAAAACCTTCCTCAACGTTTGCCCCAACCGTTCGCTGAGGGATTTCCACTCTTCATGGCGCTCCTCATTAACATACGACTCATTTTTCATCACTTGTTACCACCATGTCCAAAAAAGGCGTACGCCTAATTTTAGAAGTCTTCTCGCAATTTTGACGGTTTCTTGCTTTTGCTCTGGAACTCTGTGAGCTCTTTTGGCACTTATTGACTTCTCTGCCACTTTTTTCTAAAAAACGACGGTCAGATCTATTAAGTCGGTGCAAAAGTTCTGTCGGTTTTTCCAATCCATCGGCAAACACGCTAGAATGAAGATAAACAAATGCTTCAAAAAGCATCCAATGCAGAATTTCTTTTTCTTTCCATGCGCTAAACTCACATTGTGTTTTGTTGAGAGAGTGATGAGATATTCGTTAGAAATTTTCCTTTTCACCATGTCCAAATTTCACTAACCTCAAAAATTTTTGTATAAAACTTTCGGAGGAGCACTAATAACCACCAGATAGGGCAAACCCTTTGCCAACTTATGCATTTTTTCTTTTTTTCAACTGCTTTTTCGGATTTTGCTTTTAAATTAAGTTAATTAAATTGATTAATTTAAGCCATCTTTTAAATTTGAATACTACCAGCCCTACGATATTGTGTTCAAAGAAATGCGTTAGCTTTTTGTACAATAAGGCTTTGAGAGATCAAATGTTTGATTGTCAGAAAAAAACTGTAACTATCAATGTCAGTTAAAGACACTCTGTATGCATGCGACGAACAAACAAGCAGGTTCAGTTACTTTTTATATAAATTGAAATTTAGTTCATGTTCGGTGGCTTATCACCTCGCTGCCCACATCAATTTTCAGGGTTACGTTTCATTCGGGGCAGTAGCGAGGCCGCTGACAGCTCTGCTTTAGAATCACAGGAAACACAGATATTACAGGAGTGGTAATTTTCAACAAAGCATGCTGTGTACAAAGAAAATGTCTAGATTTATTATGTATCGTTACTAATACTTTTCTTATTCTAAGCTTTTACGGAGAAACTTAAAGGCAGTGGCCCGGTGAATCCTCGACTTGAGGACTTTTTTGCTTACTTAAGGCAGTTCGACGCGCTGAATCTGCATTCACCTTTAAAGCGCAAAAATGGCAAAAAGTAGCATTTCCTAAGGCTTCTCATTTTGGATCTGGTCGAGTGAAACACTAGCCGCCATAGTTAGAAATGTAGAGTCGTTGCGCATCATGTTTATAGAATTGCGTCATGTCGCCTCTGACAGTGAGAGGGCGCCCGAAGCTTGTTCGAGCGCATGTACGAGCGGCTTCCTCGTACGGCTTTAGGAGCGGTTTTCTAGGCAGGGGCAGCATACCTTGAACTCGGACCGGCTCTTTTCTCATGTTTGGGCACAGGCAGCCCTCCACATCAAATTTTTGTGATGTTTGGTCTAGCCGAGGCACTGCCCTTAATTATTTATAAAAAAGAGTAGTTGAGTAAATTTGTTATCAAATGGGTCTTGCATAAAAACGTCACTACTTTTTTGATTCACTAACTCATTCCTGCACTTTCGCTGAAAAAAAAAGTCTGTTACAATTATCTACTGCAATAATCACCAAGTCGCCAGTTGCAAAAATATCTGAATTTTGATATTATCAAAAAACTAGCTTGCTTACCCAGCTCCGCTCGGACCTGTCAAAACAACACTTCAATAAAGGTCGAATCTCTATCCCCGTACAGCCTTTCCCTGTGCCCACTTCTACACTTCATTTCCCGTTCCCTGTGTTGTTTTCGAAATCAGCATGCCCACTTAGCCCCCCCCCCCTGTGCCAAGTCTCAGCTCAGCACAAATTTCAAAAAAAATCGATTAGAATCGATCAGTGATGGATACATTCAGAAACTAATGTTGTATTCGTAATCAACGTGCTCACGTACCCTCCCCCCTGTGCCAACTCCCAGCCCTGTAGGTAATTCTGCAAAAAAAATCAAAAAAATCAATAAAAGTGATCGAATTCTGGAAACTGATATTGTATTCGAAATCAACACAAGAAATCGAGCTCAATTACCCCCCTCCCCCTGTGCCAACTCCCAGCCCTGTAGATGAACTTTGCAAAAAATCGATAAAAATCGATGAAATCGACATCGATCGACAACGAAAAGTAGCCTATGACATGACATCCGCCCGCGCCATAGTGTATGTGTGCCAAGTTCGTTCCGGATCGGTTAAAAAATGGAATTTTCTGTTAGAAACGTACGTACACACATACAGACAGACATACAGATATACAGACAAACAGTCAGACACACATTCAGCTTCATATATGAGACATGCATGTTTTGCCTGCCGTTTACGATTGAAACCGATCGCACCACCGAAAGCTAGAAAATTGAGTCAAGAAGGCTAAAAAACCCAAGTCTAAGAAAAAGTGTTCAAATTATCGATATATGTCAGCAACTGCCTACATTTGTTGATTCGAACACGTTTTTTGAACATCAAAGGAGTAGTGCAATTACCGTGCCTATTATGTCCACTACCGTATGACCTACACTAAAATAGTGTTTTGCTGATCTACACCCAGGGTTCGGCACTGGTGGCTTACAAGGCAACTAAACATCGTTTTGGAATAAAGCAAGGGGGATATCGTTGAAGAGGAAACCCCAGCCCCTTCTCCACCCCTTACACACACAATCGCCTTCTTCCTTCATGTCACCTTTCATCTTCAAAAAAAGGACGCAAATTTTCACTCGTGTCTCATCGACCCCATTCCTGCAAACAAAATCTCCTGCTTTAACAGGTTCGCCGGGTAAGCGCAATTCATTGCCCCGAAATAAACAAAAGACTTTGCTTACAGTGAAGAGAAAATGAGATGACACCAAATTTGGTGTGTAGATGGGCAATAAGGAGCTAGGACTATACGTGAGAAAAGTTATGAAATTATTAAGTGAGGTAAAGGCGTGGCAAACTTTTTTCGGAGTTATGTTCTTTTCAGCCACCTGGGCAGCCACCTGAGGTGGCTGTTATAAAAAAGTCACAAGTTTTCCTTCCTTCACATAATTTTTTCACTTGTTTGACATAACTTTGTTCTACATCAAAAACCCTACAATTGAGTTTCTGAATTTTCCTCAACCCCTCTTCTCCGCATAGTTACAGCCCTCTACATATTTTGTATGGCGCCGGCAAGTCTGTTCCAAGCGCGCAGGGTGCGCGCAGGACACAGCATGCCAATTTGTGGATATGGACATTTTCAGCTTTTTTCAGCTCTTTTCCGTCTCTTCAATGTTTTCTTCAAGTTTTGTTCAATTATTTTCCGTTATTCGTTTCTATCCATTCATGATCGCGTCATAGGCGATATTGTATTCTTGTGTCAAAGTCTACGGGGATTTCGTTTTTAAAAATTTGAAAAATCCTATGGTCCACCTCATGCCGAACTCTGGCTACACCTTACCTCAAACGATTGATGTTAAATATTGTATGACTTTTATCGAAAGTATTTTGCTGAGCTACATCTTACCTCAAAACTATTGTGCTACACCTTACCTCAAACCTATTAGTTTAGAAAAATTACCTTGTAAATTAACTTCATTCCTTGAGTATCGGCAAAATTCTCCTCTTTAGTTCTATGCAATTTGTCTTCAGAGTAGCCTAATTTCTGCAAAGACAATTTGTTACAAAACGAGTGTTGAAATAAAGGAAGCCAGCTTAACCTTTAGGGGTTCTTCATACATTGTTTGCATAAGCGTCATATTTGAAAAATGCTTTTTAAGAAAATCTTCTGGTAAACTATTGTCTAGCTTGCCGTACTCATTTCGTGTTGCTGCAAAATTCTCTGACGATCCAGAGTATCGTCGTGAAAGCAAACAAGCTTAATTTTAATACTGTACTTATCGTTTAACTTATAAAGTTTATATCAGCAAAAATTAAAATGGGTACGTCAATGTAAATGTTTTTACCAATCATCATAACACCGAACTATTTGATGTCAGGCATAGTAGGAAGTCAAATCATGCCCTTTTCATTTACACAGGGAGTAGGCCGCTGTTCTGAAAGTACTCAGACAATAATTCGGGCGAACGCAATGCCTTTACCGGGCGAGCGATCATGCCTCTCGCCGTCCTTCCCCTAACAAACGCCGCTCGCCCGCAAGAGACAATGAAGTTTTCGGGCGGAATACCTTGAACAAACGACTAATCATGCCTCTCCCCAGCCTACTCGGCTATACCGCGCGCTGCTTGCAGCACTCCATGTCTACAGCCTGCGGCCACTGATTCAATAATGCACTTGTTTTGGTGAAAACACATTCTGATTTGTTCATACATATATTGATGGTTAATTTATTAGGCTGGAAACTAAGTTTTGCAATTGGTTTTATAGCTTCACTTTTTTTGGATATGGCGCATCCAAACTTTGCCATTACGTAGAAGGCAAAGTGAGCTACAAGAGAGCACAAATTGTCTAAATTTTGAACACGAAATAGAAAAGTTTCAGACGTTTTTCGAATACTAGTGAAATTTGAGAATTTTTGGGGTTTCAAGCTAAAATGAAGCCTTTGGCAGCCTATGCGCAGTAACCCAGATTCGTCTACAAATTATTGCTGGAGATTGACTTTTTGCCCTAGTAAGAAAGAAACAAAATTTAGGGGCATGTCGAGATTTGGCGTCCTCATAAATTTGAACGAGTCGATGTACGCAAGAGCTGCTGGGGACGAACGTCAATGACTAAAGAGTCCGAAGCTCAAATTCCTCCGAGACTTTACATAGTAAGCTTATTTGACCTGCCAAACGCGAATATCACATTCATTTGTTGAATCAACGCCTTTGTCCTTGTTTAGGGTGAGACCCCATATCGTACACCTACAGTAATCCTACGAAAAAGCCCTAATCACGCAATTTCAATATCCTTTTCGTGATCAGCATGTCGGATAACACCCCTGTGTCAAGTTTCAGCCAAATCCGTCAAACACTGAATTTTTCCCCTTCATACCATGCACCTACCGTAACCCTCACTGCGACGTCAGAATTTGGTAGGACAGCAGCTGCGCGTGTAGATTATGTAATAGCCAACGCAGCGGCAAAATTTGAGCGCGCCATGTTTAGTGAGAGGGAAGTTATGAGACCAGTTCAAAACTTAGTTTCCAACCTAATATTTAAAAAAAACTATAATTAACGAACATATACTCATACTACAAGAAGTGCATACAGAATAAGATTAATATAAAATTTTCTACGTGAGATACAAGGTGGGAATTACGTGGCAGTAGATGCCAATTTAGTTTACCTTTGGTAGAGCACCACACGATAAAGCAGAAAATTTCTGAAAGAAAGCTGAATAGAGTACATATAAAATCTTTAAATTTTTATAGAAAGCAAATCATGTAGAAAGCGGAATCAGCTTAGCTGCATTTCACTCGGATATCAGGAGTGTGGCGATTTATGCAAAAGTACATCAAGTATATTCTACGTCCCATTCATTTACTATGTTTCCCACTCCAAACTTCGTTCACCTCACATTAATTTCATCTTGTCAACTCTCAATCTTTGTAAAGACAGCAACTCTTGCCTTCGAACATTCTCCGGAAGATAGGCTATCTGAAACTGATGCCGCTAGTCATTCACTGAATTTTATAATTTACCTCTTCGCATCAGAAACTACCTTCATCTCCTATTTCTGAGCTTACGTTCATGTGATTTTATGAGATCCATCGTAAATGACAACGGCTAATTCATAATCATTTTAGCAGCTCAAGATGGCAACCATGCCATGGAAAAAGCAATGACAAAAGTGAATACCAACTAAAGAGAAAATTGTAGTATGATCCAAGATAAAGACTATGATAATGCTGGCAAGCCGCTTGTCCGCCCAAAGAGATGGCCTGGCCTTGGTGAACGCAAAGTCCGCCGCATGCAAGCTCGGTATCGAAGGCACGCTGCTCGCCCGCACAAGACCACCCCACAATTTACGGCTCGCCGCCCGTCCGGCAAAGCATGAAGGCCCGCCGTTCGTTTGAGTTATTGCCTGAGTATATATGCATCATGTATATGTATTTACGTCTTTTCAGTCTGCAGTTTTCATTACGATTGAAAAAGACCAGAATTGCAAATCTTTTTCCTCTTTTTTTTAAGATTTTGACTTGATGATGGTTGATGTGTCATGTCAAAAAATGGTTTCTTATTACTAAGTAAAGACAAGCCCAGTTGCATAAACATGTGCGGTAATTCTTACAAAGTACCGAAGAAGATGAATTGCCTCGGATCAAAATTCGTACAAGCTCATGCTTCAATAAGGCAACTCGCTTTGCACGTTGTTTGCAGATCGGTTGTCGTATGAGAGCTCAATCAAGTGCCGCATAGATGAGTCTACACCCGTTGAGAATCTCCATCTAATCGTTTTTCAAGACGCTAACAGCCACATTCAGCATCTCTCACATTTAGAAGGCGGCATATTGGTGCTCTATGAGAATTCGTTAACAACATATTTTTGTTTCTTTCATCCATCAATATGTCCAATCAGACTACGGGGTTTCGAAAATCTGCTGACAAGGGAAGCTGTTTTAGTCGAAATGGCGTTCACAAGTGAGACTCATACCAGTTTGAAGAGCATTGCACGTTAGCCCCAAAATCTGCCTTCATTATCTGCCGAACGCCTTCTGGACACCAAGTTATGGTCGTTTTTAAAGGAAAAGAATTTCCTTTTTGGAAAATGGATGCAAAGTTTAAGTGAGTTGTTACAATCTTTTCAGCGCTCAGATGAAGCAGTGTTAAGTATTAGCATATACGACAAAATGTATCCATAACTGGTCTTATACTCAACACCGGACCATTTGAGCAGACTTGGGCAATTTTGTTTCCGTTTGGTGTTCAGTTTGACCCAATAAACGCCCACTACTCGGCGTCCAAAAGCGCTTGACAGATGATGAAGGCAGATTTGAAATCATTGTGCAGTACTTCTTAAAGCCTCGTTTAAAGAGGCTACTTCGACTAAACACGCTTTCCATGTAAGCTAGCGCATGAAAAGTTGGGGCAGGGGGGGGGGGGGGAGAGGAGGTCAAATGCCTACATATACGCGGTGTCCATAACTAGGTTACATATTTTTGATCGTTCGTAAATAAATTCTCAATGAGCCTTCTCCTTAGCTTCAACTAGCATTTAGTAGAGGAGGCTTCAACTTGATTTACATATGGAGCGAATTACCCTGAACGGGCCTTAAGTGGCTAGATATTTTTAAAATAGATGCCGGTCCGAAAGCTTTATAATTAGGCCAAACTGAGTGGCTGATTATTGAGATGAATTTCGCACCCGTAAGGCTTTTTTCATAATTATGTCAAGTAAATCGCAACGATGATTTTTAGTGCTTTTAAAACTTAATAGGACCATTTAAAACTGAAAAACCACAAACAGTTGTTTGATGAAGCCTGCTACACGATTTTCTAAAACTTTTATTCAAACCATCTATTTCACAATGATGCTCTATGCTGGAAGTCCATACTATTCCTAGAGTAAACGGCGATGAGTAACTTGTTCCATACTGCAAATCTAACAATAAGTTGACTCTTTCGGTCTAAATGGTACTTGAACCTATGAAAAGGCTTGCTAGGATGAAAGTTATCGAGGATCAGAAAGCGTGTAATTACTTTTGGGACTCCCCGTATGGTGACCAAACGGCGTTCGCGGTCTTGCACGATTATGGTGTTAATTTTAATGTCAAGGAAAAGATTACACTTAGCAAGAAGGAATTTTTTTTGCATCCCCTGCTTAGAGAATTGACGGGCAGGCGGTCATGCGATTTATGGGCAAGCGAGCATCGGTATAGTCCGCTGATTTCTTGCGGTTCGCTTGCAAAATCTGGAAGAATGTCGGCCAAATTTAGACCATGCTCAAAGAAACATTGCGAATTTTTCATATATTAGTTGCGGCGCAGTAGCCGTAGGCAAAATTATTGAAAGCCGTGCGGTTTTCGTGGACACACCGCCAGCAGTACCCCAAACTCGAGTAATTAAAGCATCGGTGACACCTTTGCCATGTAAAATGTTACCGCTCGGCGTTCTCCTGAAACTGAGTAAAAAGAGTCCGAGCGCTTGCTAAAATTTTGGCCAGCGCTTGCTGAAAAAAACTATTTGACAAGCGCTCGCAAAATTCTGTGTTGCTGCTCGCCGGCAGAACATGCGTCAGTAAAGGAAGTACTGCTCGCTAAAGGTTTGGTCACGCCCCAAAATTCTGCTGACCGCTTGGAGGGAAGCGTTTGTTTGCGAGCCGCCTGCCCCCGGCAGTTATCCGAGAAGGATAAGCTCCTTCTCGGATAATTGCCGGGGGCAGGCAATTATCCGAGAAGGAGCTTATCCTTTGCTTTGCGCAGTCTGCTAACATACCATTGCCTTGCCCTTTGTCCCTTTAAAGCATTACAAACCAGGCAGCCGCGCTCGCTGTCAGCAGGGGCTCACCTGCTACATGATTCAACATTGAGTAACCGCACACTCTTTCTTTGGAAGTTTGAGTGAACTTAACTGTATTTGTACATAAAATGCGGAAAGTTGGATGATTGCATTTGATAGGAAATTATTCTGCAAAATTTAAAAATTAGTTCGATATAATACCCAACAAACTGCTACAAAAAAGCCTAATGCGTAAGGTACAGGAAATGTGTGCAATGGATTTACACTACGTAATCGATGCGTAACATACCTTTTACACACAGACACTAGCTAATCTTTTTTATATGGGACTAGATGACATCCCCGGTTCTGCCCGGGAAGCGGGCTCTAATGCCCGGTGGAAGGCATTAGAATCTAAAAGCGTCAAAACTCACCTTCCTTATCCATATCTGAAGAAGCGCATCCGCGACATATCCCGCTGACTCAAAGAACCGGATCCTCCTCGCCGCAAAGTGTAAATGATCTTTACCGCCCCGCTTACCCAACTATGACCCAGGAATGATTGATAAGTTTGTTCCCTTACATGTGAGTAAACAAATCAATAAATCGATAGAAGGACGAAGGACCCAGAAAATCGTCGCAAAAAGTAGCCTATCTTCTGCGCCTGGCCTTATTTATGAGGGAGCAAATTTCATCCTCATCGGTTCACAAACAAAGGAGTCTATAAGCCACATACTTACATACGAACAATTTTACAGAGATTGAGTTTTATTTACATATAGATTAGGCTGATAGCATTGAAGTTTTAAGAGACTTTTCTGGTGGACGAAAGGCTGGAACAAGAGTACAGATTGTATAGAAACAGGTTGGACTTCGTTCTTAACGCGAAAAAGCAAAGGGGATGTCGTTTTTGCGGGGATGCATTGCCGAGCATCAAGGACAAGTGCCATTTAGTCGAAAAGCTTCAAAAACGGGTTATCATACAAATGACTGCTCTGTCGGGTTTGCGAAACGCGCGCGCGATTTGAAAGCAAGGCTGAAGTAAACAAATTGCTTCTTTAGAGCGTAGACGCAAACTTTTGACACCAAATTTGCACTGTATAAATACAACATTATTTTAAGGAGAATTATGCAGAAAATTTTGAAAACTTATGTGACCTAAGACTATGACTTTGTGCAAAATTATTCTGTTTCCAGACGGTCATCGTACGATCTGAGATCGTACGGAGCATTTTTTGGAAGTTTCGCACAAGTTTTGAATTTTTCCTCAATGAACGGATGCTCCAGCCAAGAATCTACCCCTGAGCATGAAACCATTTTCGTATAGCCCAATGTATACCGTTTTTTGCCCTCTTATTTGCGAAATTCACCTGCTAGATAACGCGCCCCAACATCAACTCCTACGCATCTTCTCCCTTTGTATTTCCACTTTCAGTTTGAGCTTTGATTTTAATAATTTGATGATTTTCATTCTTCCGTCTACATCAATTTATCTAACAACTGATTCCCATTAGTTTTCATTTGCTATCTTTTGTAGCTATAGTCAAGTCTTCTTCTCATTCTGAAATTCCATTCAAAATTTTGCTTGTCTTAAATTTTTTGAGCTCATTCAAAACTTTCGGGGGGGGGGGTACAGCAAGGGTCAAGGGAAACTCAATTTTTGAAAGTCAGCGGAGTTTTCGTTTTTAAGAAGCCTAGAAACGGACTCGTGTAGAGAACTGCTTGAACGGGAGGGGACGCAACAAAAGATTTTTTAAAAAAGATGAACAGCATGAATTTTCGATCACGTGTGGTCGTCCTAATTGGCCATACTTCATTTCTTGTTACATAGGCTATTTCTTCACAAAAGCTAAAAACAAAGGTTTTTTCCTCAGGGTTGGAAAAAACCTCCTTTCCATTTGCCCCTTAAGCTACCCTCTTAATGGACAATAACGCCATGAAATTGCTAATTCGAATTTACATCATAATCGCACATATGCTCCGAAAGCTGCTCCTTGTTTGAAGTCCATTAGTAAGTTCCTATTTTTTCCAAATTAGTTGAAGCTGTAAGTAGATAACGGCAGTGATTTGTCGTGGTCTGTGGTATTCCTAAAGGTGTAGTCTTCTCGCTGTTGCAAAAGAAAACTAAAATCTTTTGGATATTGAATACCGCCCTTCAAGATATTGAACATCACCTCTCAAATATAAAGAACCCTCCGCTCTCGGCCGCTAAGCGGCAGGTTCGGCTGGTATTCCGCAGCTTCGCTTTCCTTTATTTTCGTTCCACTCTGTATTGCGCAAATGTGAGAATTTGCTAGTGAATTGTTAGTTTGCACGAAACAATCGAGGACGCATTTTGGCCTGTCAAATTTTCATGTTTGTGTTAGTAATCCAAGCAACAGACAATGCACAGTCAATAACGCAGAAGGGCTGGATCTGTCCCATGACATGCGTAAGGTGTGTGTGTGTCCATGTTACAGACATGTTCACTTTTTCATTTTCATTCATCTTACATGTGTCCCATTTCCCATATAAGGTAAATGACGGTATCACGGTGTTGGAAGTGGAAGCATTCAAAGAAAGTAAGACGTGAGAAAGGCGTCGTGGTATGAAGAAAAGATGGGGGTGGGGGAGATGTAAGGGCGTTGACTGTCATTGGATTGATATGGTTGATGATGATGCTTGATCCTGTGGGTGTGTAAAATTTCTGCTTTTGATAAACTTAGCTGGTCGATGAATTTCGCTGAGAAAGGGATTGATGCTTAGTCATATATTAATCAGTTGTCGAGAATGTCAGATGAAAAAAATAATGAATAGGTTGAGAAAGTTAATAATTGAAGCAATAGATATTGTATTCCTAATAACTTGCCTACCTATCCTTTCCTTACCGCCAATTTTAAGTTCCAAGAGTGTAAAGTAAGGAAAATTAGTAAATTGATTGAGCTTATATTAGTGGAAATGGCTTACTGACAAAAGACCCGTTCAGAAGTTTATGCATGCAAATTCTGATTCAGATCTCATAATTTTTTCTTGTATTTCTGAGTCAGCCACAACAAATGGCTAAGAAAAAAACGCCAGAAGCCAATGAAACAAAAATGACAATAGATTATTTTTAAATAAGCTTAATGACATCTGTCCGCCACGAAGTTCACGTTCGCGAAGTTCGGTTCAGACCTCATAATTTTTTCAAACAGGGTCGGCAGAAAACTTAGCAAAACTGCAAAAAATTGATGAACTTATACAAGCAATTGGTATGTTTTGAACAAAATAACTTATAAACACACGCCTCGCATCATTCAATTGCATATGAAATGTGCTATGCCTCTCTCGTTTATCTTTCTGGTGATACTGGACTAAAGTTGCTAGTAAGACATTTTCCTTTGAAACCGAATCTCAACAATCGAATCCAGTCTAATCTATAATCTAATAACAATCTCAATCTCAATCTCTCTTTCTTAACTCTTTCTATCCTTTTTGGGCAAACATACAAAATTTTCTAAGCAAAAACTGCAAAAAAATCAATAAATCGTTAAAGCCAAACATTCAATCCCAAATAAAATGGCTTATTGACACACACCCACTCCATTCATTAGGTCTGCCAAATTTGGTTCAGATTTCTTGGCTTTTTCTATCTCTTTTGAGCGAACATACAAAATTTTCTAAGCTAAAACTGCCGAAAAATCTATAAATCGATAGAATGGAACGGTAAGTCCTGATCAAAATTGCTTATCATATGTCGAACAAATTTAGTTCAAATTTCACAACTCCTTCTATACTTTTTGGGCGAACATACAAAATTTTCTAAGCAAAAACTGCCGAAA
Organism: Cylicocyclus nassatus; assembly: GCA_958299035.1. Classification (NCBI taxonomy): domain Eukaryota; kingdom Metazoa; phylum Nematoda; class Chromadorea; order Rhabditida; family Strongylidae; genus Cylicocyclus; species Cylicocyclus nassatus. Next base: position 16,536,087 of record CATQJL010000316.1, read on the forward strand.
AATCTATAAATCAGCAGAGGCATTTTGTGTGCCCAAACAAAAAGGCTCGTTAACACACACCCCAATTCATGCATTATGTCTGCCAAATTTGGGGGCGAAAGTACAAAATTTTTCGAGCAAAAACTGCAAAAAATTAATAAATCGACAGAGTCAAACGGGGGTCTCGAACAAAATGGCTTATTAACACACGCCCCAGCTCATACATTATGTCTGCCAATGGTTTAAATCCCATTACTCCTTCTATCCTTTTTGAGCGAACATACAAAATTTTCAGAGAAAAACTGCATGAAATCAATAAATCGATAGAGTTAAACGGTGGACCTCGAAGAAAATGGCTTGTTAACACACGTTTCATCTCATACATTATGTCTGTCAAATCTGGTTCAGATCCTATTACTTCTTCTATCTTTTTAAAGTGAACATACAAAAAGTGACTAAGCCAAATACAGGGTGTCTCAAAACTATGTATGCACTGTTTGATCGTTAATATCTCTCTTCCCAATGAGTTTTTTGCCTCGCTTCAGGTACCATCTTGTAGAGCTGGCTTTAACTTAGAGTTACAGTATAGAGAGAATTACCGACCGCCCTTCATTACTGTAGGATTACGATAGGAACTTGAAACATATGGTGTCAATGTGGAAAAAGCTGCCATTTCAAAAATTTTCAAAAAAATATGAAAACTTGCGCAACAGGGTTTTTATGGACGCTGAGTTCAATACTCAACTATTCACAAGATTGCGAAGCTTTCTAAACGGTGCAACCGCACTTTTTCGGAACATTGAAAAAATGGCCGCTACCTCTTATCGCATAACTCTTCAATAAAGCATCATAATAAGTTGGGAACTTTACACTTAGAATTAGCAACTACATTTAACTTAGTGTAAAAGTTTTCAGGCTGTTTTGTTTCTTTTCTGAGGCAAAATATGGCCTTTCATGGCTCAAAACCCTCTTTGAAGTTTCTACCGTAATCCTACAGTAATGAAGAGATGGGTGATTCGTTCTATAATGAAAATCTAAGTTGAAGCCAGTCCTACAAAATGGTACCTGAAGCAAAGCGAAAGACTTCTTGGGAAGAGAGATATTAACGATCAAACAGTGTATTCATACCTTTGGGACACCCTGTATACACAGTACTGATACTAGCTGGCGTGCTCAGCTTCGCCTGCACCGCGGGTTTAAATGAAAACCCGTTACGCACAAGCCATTTTATTACGCGTGGATAAGCTTGCGATTCTCCCTGACCCGTCAGAGAAGGCATGCCGCAATGTTATACTGCGAGGGTCCCGCAATGATTCTGCCTCTCTAACAATGGCGGGGCATGCTCCACACGTCCAAATTCAAAAAGGAAGGCCTTGGGAAATGGTAGTATTTGCCATTTTCGTGCTTTTCAAGGTGGATCTTCGAAACAGCGCCTCAAATTACCCCAGGTAAGCAAAAAAACTCCAAGCCGAGCCGCTGGCTTTAACGGGAGGACGAAGAAATAATGTTGTGCAAACACAGCAGTGTTGTTTCGTTGAACAGAAAGATTTATGAGCAGATAAACTTGGCTTATTTATTTGAATAGCCCTTTGAACCAAGAAAAAATGACTTATCATGTCTTCCAAATGCGTGCATGAACTCATGAGCAATAACAGAACCTATGCATCCAAACTTGTAAAATCTGAAATCAAAAGATTAGCCATACTGTTACGTCAGTAACTTTAACCAAACAGGTGTGTATCTGAACACAGTAATAGTCTTACACATGTCTGCACAATAGTGGAGGACATTTCAAGTACATTACTTTCGTGTATGCAAATTGTTTATGCAAGTTTTCGCTTCAGAATCCGTTGCATTATTTTTGCATGAGTAGGCTGCATATTTTGGAACTTTATACAGGGTGTCCCAAAAAAATGTGAACACTATTTGATCGTCAATCACTCCGTTGCTTTCATGTCTTTCGCCGAGCTTGAGGCACCATTCTGTAAAGCGAGGTTCAACTTAGATTTGTAGTATGGAGCGAGTCACCCGTCGGTGTTCGTTACCGTAGGATTACGGTACGAACTTTTAGCATGTAGATCTTTTGCCATTATGCCATTTGACAGAATTTACTTTAAAAATCTGAAAAATCGTGTACCAGAATTTTCGCGCATGCTGATTCCATTACACAACTTTTTATAAGTGTTTTTAGCTTTTTTGACGGTGTAGTCACCTTTCTGTCAAATTCTGGAAATTCAATTATTACGATTTACCTGGGATAACCTTGGAAAAAGGCACCACAGTAAAGTGAAAATTTCAAATTCGAAATCAGCGGCTTCCATTATCATAGTATAAGACTTTTTGGTTTGTTTGGTTTTGTTCCGAGAAGAATATGGCCTCCAATAGCCTAAAATCCTTGTCGAAGTTCCTACCGTAATCCTACAGTAATGAAGAGTGATTGATGATTCGCTTCCTACTGTAGATCTAAGTTGAACCTCGCTCTATAGAATGGTACCTCAAGCTCGGCAAAAGACATGAAAGCGAGAAAGTTATTAACAACCAAACAGTGTTCACATTTTTCTGGGACAGCCTGTAGTGTTTTAGGAATAAAAATTTTCATTCACTTATTCGCAGTGGGCATTCTGAGCATTTTACATTGCAGTTAAAATTTCAAACATGCTTATTAAGAGATAGAACGATCGTAGTGCTTTTGCACACTTGCTTTTTCATTGAAATGATCGAAAGCTGGGGCACTGCAAATGGCATACGGGCGGCTGGTTGGCGCTGTGAGGTTAGAAAGCAAAGATTGAACAGTTTGAATCAGTGGCATAAAAGACTTCAAGGACTGGCCAATTTTACGATAGTTCAATCCCACCCCCCTTCCCTTTCCCTTCTCCTCATTTTCACCTATCTCTTGATCTCATGCCTATGTCATATTTATATATTACATATTTATATTTATAAAAATCTATCTCTCCATCATACCAAATCAGAAACACGCAGCGATGGCACCAATTTGGGATGTGTAAGCGCATGGGGAGTTGGTACAGTTTACGAAATCTGAAAAGTTGGTAATTATTTGGCAAGCTTGGGAGACTTTTCCAATTTGAATTGCCTAACAAGCAGGGCTCGGCATGAGGTGGCTTTTTTGATTTTCAAAAACGAAGTCTACTTAGACTTTGCCACAATACGACATCACCTGTGACGCAATCATGAATGGATCAAAATGAATAGCGAAAATTAATGGAACGAAATATAAAAGCGATATTGAACAGACAAAACGAACTGAAGATGTTTGTATTCTCCAAATTGTCGGCATGCTGTGTCCGACGCGCACCCTTATGCGCTTAGAGCAGACTTGCCTCCGCCATACAAAATATGTAGGGCTGTAACGGGACGGGGAAGAGAGAGTTAAGGGAGATTCAAAAACTCCGATGCAGGGTTTTGATGTACAAGAATGTTATGCTAAACATATGGAAAAATTACGTGAAGGTAGGGGAATTTATGACTTTTTCTTTTTACAGCCACATCAGGTGGCTGTTCAGGTAGCTGGAAAGCCACCTAACTTCGAAAAAAAGTTTGCCACACCTTCAATTCACATAGTTTTTTCATAATTTTTCATACATAGTCTGTCCATCTATGTACACACCAACTTTGGAGTCGTTTCCTTTTCTCTTCGCTGTAAAAAAGCCTTTTGTTTAATTCAGGGCAGGTTTGAAATCGCGCGCTCAATCGGCGAATCTGTTAGAACAGAGAACTTTTGGTTTTTGCAAGAATGGGATTGGTAAGGCAGAAATGACAATTTACGTTTTCTGTAGAAGATGAAAGGTGACATAGGCCTAAGGCATACCTCCCGCGATCCCAGTACATATGTACATCCATCCCATACATCCCAGTATATACAGCTGCAGCGGTAGAATTTGTCCAAAACTGCGGGATTGTCGGGATTCGCGGAATTGTCGGGATAAACGGGATTTAGCTATAACTTCTTTCAAAACAGTTTTATTTGTAATCTGCGGGAAGATTTGGCTTCAGTTTGATGAGACAAATCTTCTGGTATACAATATGTTCGCCTATTTCGTCGAAATTCCACCCTGAGTGGTTGTATGACGTTCTGGTTGCAAATGTTCTCTTCGCCTAAGGGAACCCATTGAATTGAATATGGTGGTCCCGCGTTCTTCAGCTGCTCAATTGAACATCGAAGCAGCTTCGTAGCTTGGGCTCGGATCTACCTAATTTCCAAATCCAGCACAGTAAGACCATTAACCAATGTGAACAGATTTGATCAGTATGTCATACAACCACTCAGGATGGAATTTCGACGAAATAGGCGATTTTTACACTTTGAGCGAAATTCATGAGGACGTGTTTTCGTGGGTTCGTAACTCGGCGAACTTTATAGACCGGGGCCGAGCGTGCACCTTTTGATAGCACAGTGCCTAGTGATTTTGACTTAAAAAGCAAGCAGGCAAGTTTTCTGACAAATTCGCAAAAAGCGCAGGCAAGTTTACGAACTTTCATAACTTAGTTAAGTCGCCTCACAATATCTCTACAAAAAGACCCTGTCTTCTTCAAAGACCACTATTTCCGTGAACAGCGTGTTCGAAAACCTCTATAAGCGAAGTTTCCTTACAATTCAAGATCATCATTTTGACTAATATCCATCGGCGAGCTTCCAGAGCGTAAGACGAGAAGAAATGAAATAACCCGAACATCCCGAAAAACTTGCTCATAAAATCTGGTCTGCTGATTTCGAAATTCACATCTGCTTAGCAAGATAGCTTCGTATTCTAGGGCTATGGCGAGTAGAAATTCCTGCGACAAGATTTTCCCCAATTCACCAGTTTTTCTATCTCCCTTCGAAAGAAGTTTGCGGAGACTTTTTAGCGATCATCAATCTGCAAGGGAGGTACTACCGAATCGTCCTTACAGTAGTCTACTAGGGGGCAATGCGCGCTACTTTACACCTTTGCAAAGTGACGTTCGCCGAAAGATTCAAGAATACTAAAATTGGAATATCAAGGGCACGCTGTATATCGAAAGATTCGCCTTGGCGAGCTGAGCACGATGCTTTTTTCGTACTCAGAATACATTCATTCCGAAGGAAGTTATGACAAATAGGACTTAAAAAAGCCTGATTTGTTCAAAATTTACCAACGCTTATGTTTCTTTTCGAAAGAAATCTGCAGCTATACTTTAGTGCGTTATAATCTACAAAAACTGTACTTTCGAATATTGCTTACTAGTATCTTTTATGTTAGATAGGCGCTCGTTACATCCTTGCAAACAGAGCTCCGCGGAAGAATTTGAGAAAACTGGAAACGGAATTGGATGCAGAATTTATTCATTTTGAGTGGAGTTATGGCGTTCTGTATTTGCGTAATTAGCGTGATTCAGCGGACCGGAATGTCGCAAAACTTCCAAAACGTTACGGACTTTTGCAAAACCCCCGGAATTTCACGACATGCAAAAAAATCTGCATTTTTGTGAGCTATTGTAGATAGCAAGAAATAGAGTAAAGCATAGGAGAATTCAAAAAGACTTCGATACGGAGGCAACAGCCTATGTACGCGCACGCGCATCGTTCGCGGTGTGGACTCTGATGGAAAGATGTTCGAGCACGCCTTTCGCCGTTTCGCACCTTAGACCGATCGCCTTCGTGGATCTGGATTTGCATGTCATACGCAGGAAACAGAAGTGTTCAGCTCTTCTTTGAAATCCTGTTGACAGGCGACTCCGTTCATTCACAATTTAGAGAGCGGTAAATTTTTCTGAAAAAGCAACGTCTCCAAGGAGACGGCGTTATGCGCATGATGAGCAAACAATCGATTGTTGCAGTGAGGGATCTATCTACTGCATCCAATGCGCAGTTGAACCGAAAAAGCCTGTAGATGACATTCTATAATAGATAGAGCGATAAAGACTCGCACAGCGTTTTTTAAAGTACATTTTTTATAGTATGTCAAAAAATAATCCAATTTTGTGACATCATCAGTGATAAATGATGAAATGATGATATCAATGACAACGACAGATATGAATGGCTTAAATTCATGCGGTCGATTCCCACGTTCATCTTCCATATAGGTGCAGAATTTCAGCCCAGGCTTCGGCGTGAAGCGAGTTGAAGCAAAAATGCCATTCTAGGTAAGAATTGGCAGCAATGGCATGTGCCGATGAAAAATCGATCGATTGCTGCAGCGAGTGATCTACCAACTGACCGAACAATAGAACTAGGAAATCCTGTAGATCACTTATAATGAGAAAAAGAGCGATAGAAATTTACACAGCGTTTCCTACAATACTTTTCTTACCATATGCCAAAAATGATTCAAAAATGTGATATTATCAGTGAGAAATGATAAAATGCTTATATCAGTGATAAAAGTAAATAAAAACTGCCCAATTTTTCGCGATAGTTTTCGATAATGAGAACTTCGTACCAGAAGCTCCTATTCACGATTTACACTGTGATAAATGCTCACAAAAGCCTTAACATAGAAAATAATAAACTATCACCATATGTTTACCGTATCACTATGAACTACGGACATATTATATACCAGAAGATTCGTCTCATCAAGCTGAAGCCAAGTCTTCCCGCAGATTACAAATAAAGCTGTTTTGAAAGAAGTTATAGCTAAATCCCGCTTATCCCGCAAATCCCGCGAATCCCGCAAATCCCGTGAAGTCGCGAATCCCGCTAATCCCGGGAATTCCGACAATCCCGCGAATCCCGACAATCCCGCAGTTTTGGACAAATTCTACCGCTGCAACTATAATTTTCTAAAAGTCTTGTGTTTTGAAAGAAGTGCATAATCTGTTATTGCACCAAACACTGCAAAACACTACAGAATACTGAAATTTCAAACACTCGGTCATTATTACCGCTGGCATTACACAATAAATATGCGATTTTGGATTCAAGATGAAGTTTTTGGAAACTACGGTACGTCAATGCGTACTCCTGAAATTGAGAAATATCACAGATTTGGTTCGTCTTGGCAAAAAAAAGTGTCAGAAGGAGGAGAAAAAGTTGAATAGAATGGTGACTAAAGTGTTTGGCATTTTGTGTTCTACGAGGTTAAAATAGGCTGAATGCGAATTTGGTCACTTCAAAAAACAAATCATAGAAATTCTGAAAGACAAGCCACAGGGCTACAAAAGGTTGCTTTTGTTGGCAAAAGGTTTACAATATGTGCTGGTTATTAGAGCTCCCCCGCAAGTCTCATACAAAATTTTGGAATTGACGAAAGCTGGACATGGTAAAAACGAATGGTTGCATTTTCCAGCGAACATTTTATCACTCTCTAAACGAAACACAATGAAAGTTTAGCAGCTGGAAAGAGGAAGAAATTTTGCATCGCATACATTTGAAGTGTTTGTTTATCTTCATTCAAACGTGTGATGGATTGAAAAAACTGACACACTTTTGAACCGACCTAATATTTTAGAAAAATCAGGCACTAGTGTGTCGTACAGTATTTTTCAACTTGTGTGTCAGCATTTGCCTTGTTGTCGTTGGAGTGTGGCCGACGGCATTGACGACATCGGCCCGCTTGACTTCTCGAAGTCTGCGGATCGCGGCTTGTTTTCACTTCTGTATCTTTTTCCTTGAATTTGTTGTGCCGATACATTTTGCCTATAGCTTCAAGTCTTTGCGCTTGATTGATGTTCGTGACAGCTTCAGATTGGTGTGACCTAGCGAATGCTCGTATTCGACCAATTCTCGAAGAACGCATCGATTATTTTCCATTTTGTTTCTAAAAATCCAACTGACATTATATTTGTAGATTATCACATAATCTATAAAATGAAAAAACCACATACACAACTCAAAAAGTTATAAACAAAGTTGCAAAACTTATGTGCCAACCTAACAAGAGGTGAATAAATACTAATCGCGAAAGCACTTTGAGGACAGAGAAGTGGCATATAAAAGTAAAAGGGGAAGCGCATGTAGTATGAAAGTGGAGCGTAATAGTGAGTTTGATTATAAAAGTGGGGCCGAACGAAGCCGTTATCCTAACTATACGATATGACTGGCTCGATTTGCGATGGTTTCCCAAAATAATGTTTGGCAGACCCATTTTGAAGTCCAAAATTTTTACGAGCTAGTAACTTTAATGAACTATTTCATCTTGAAGCAACTAAAACTAGTGGTGAAAAGTCAGAAATATTGATGCCATTTTGCAGCGAATATACGAAGGAGTGCCAGTCAAGGAAGCGCAAAAAGAAGCCCGCATCTTTTTTTGCAGTTAATTTATTAGCATTAGGATGAAAACTAAGTCTTGCAACTCACTAGCTAATCTTGCTTCCTTTTGATATAAAGCACTCAAGTTTTGCCAATGTGTAGGTTATGACGTAAGCAACAAGCAGAGCAGCTGTTCCGCCAAGGCTTTTTTGAAGGATTACTGTAGCTTTACGGTATTAGGTCTCGCCCTAGACAATGAAGAAGACGTTAATTTAACATAGTAATAAATTACACGTGTTTAGCAGGCCGAAGAAACTCACTATTGAAGTCTTCGCGGATGATAACGTTCCGACTCCCTAGTCATCATTGGTTGCCCCCACCAGCCTTGCGTACTTCAACTTCGTGAGGGCGCTAGAATTCGACTTGTCTTTCAATTCTATTCCTTTCCTACTGAGCCAAATGAGTCAACCTCAAGCAATGATCCACATAAAGTTATGGATTATTATGCATGATTTGGGTCACGAACGGCTTCATTTTCGCTTATAACCTCATAAATCCTTGGAAGCTTACTATTTTTGGAAATATGTTTGTAAATTTTGTTTTCAAAAATCAAACTTTTCATGCAATACATGCTTTGTGCTGTAGCACACAATGAGATCTACATATAGCCAAAGTTTGAGTGTGACATGTTCAAGGAGAGCAAAGTGATGAGAGCAGTTGCAAAATTTAGTTTCTAACCTTATATTTCAGTTCTCGCAAGTCACCGTACGAGGTGAGACTTGTCCTCATTTGTTTAATATAAGTCGCTTTCGTTGCATTAAATGTGCGCCGAAAGACTGTCCTAGGATTTTCAAGCCTAAGGCATACTTCCAGCGATCCCGTCTTTACGATTTTCGATCGCTGCGATTAAACTGCTTGGACGACGGTTACTGCGTGAAAATCGCTCATCGTTTAATTACCGGACATACCCAAAGCGATTTCGTAGACGCTCGTTTCACACCATTATAAGCACTTTTGGAAAATTCGCACTATATAATTGTTTGAAGTGCATTTAAGAAAATCCGAAGAGAAATGGCGCCATATGTTTTAACGTTACATCAAACGCGAAAGAATATGGATTTACACGTATCCCGGTATATACCGACGTTCTTTTACCAATGCAAGTCGACATTTGCAATAAAATCGACAACTAGTTCGTGAAGTTTTGAGTCTTTAGCCATTGGTAGGCATATACGTTAGCTTTATAACAGTAAGGCCATGCTTTTGGCTTTGTAAATAAAATTTTTGAGTGTATACTTCAACAACGAGCTCTTGTCTGCCAATCTGCGAACGATTATACATATCGTCCCTTCCACAGATCGTGCTACCCTTGGTCTGCGTCTCAAACCTGCCACGTGTGGCTAACATGTTGGTAACGTGGCAACAACATGTTTGCAACATGCCCCAACATGTTGGCAGAACATTTTGGCCACGCCAACATGCTGCTGCATGTTGCCAACGTGTTGCCGCCAACGTTGCCAATGTGTTAGTCACACGTGGCACGTCCGCGACGCCACAAGTGTAGCATGATCTGTGGAGGGGACGATATATACCTGAGCAGCCGATATTGCAGCTCTGCTTCAGAAATTATATCAAAAACATCCGAGATTTGATCACATTTATTAGCATGGAAACTAAGTTTTGCAACTGCTTTCATAACTTGACTCTCTTTAGATGTGGCCCATTCAAACTTTGGCAATATATACAACGCAGTGTGTGTTAGGACTGCGCACAACTGTTCGGATTTTGAATGCGAATTAGGAAAATTCCAGGCACTTTTCGAAAACTAATAAATTTTGAGGATTTTGCCTTACTCAAATCAGCAAGAAAAAATGAAATTTAACAACATGTCGGGAATTGGCGCACTCACGAAATTAAGCGAATCTGCTATACGCAAGGGTGCTGGAGACAGCAGTCAATGATCGGGGCGTCAGAAGCTCAGGATTCGCTGAGACTACACATAGTAAGTTTATTTGGCCTGCCAAACACGAATATCATAAACACTTGGTAAATTAACATAACGCCTCTTTCCTTGTTTAAGGTGAGATCCTATATTGTAAACCTACAAAGTAATTTTACAAAAAAGCCCTTTTCACGCAACTTCAGTATCGTTTTCGTGAGCATGTTGGATAACCCCACTATGCCAAGTTTCAGCCAAATCTCTCAATTTTTTAAATTTCCCCTTTCCATATACCCACCGTAATTTTAATGCGACGTCAGAATTTGGCAGAGCAGCACCTGCTCTTGCAGATTACGCCGTGACCTGAACAATGACAAAATTCGAGTGCGCCGGGTTGAGAAAGAAAAAATTATTGAACGAGTTGCAAAACTTAGTTTCCAACCTAATGTTTGTTATTAAAAACAAGGACAGGAGAAGAAGTGAATTGCGAGAACAGTGAATGGTAGCACAGAGGGTGATGTAACAAATAAGAAGCATTCCATACTGTGTAGTACGAGCGTGCTGTTTCTAATTATTAGTGTGAAATATTCGATGACCATGCTTTCATGCAGAGAGTTCTTGCATGAGATGATATAGTTCTAAATGAGATTCGCATTTGCAAAAATATTAGGTTGTCTCAAAGTTCGTTCGCACCATTTTCAAAAAACCATAACTTCTTTGCCTCATAACGATTTTGCGCAGTTTAAATTTTATTAGAAAGCGCAAGGCATGTGGTTTTCAAAAGCTCCCTAGGGAGCATTTGGAAACTACATTCCTTACGCTTTCTAATAAAATTTAAACTGCGCAAAATCGTTATGAGGCAAAGAAGTTATGATTTTTTGAAAATGGTGCGAACGAACTTTCGGGACAACCTAATATAAAACCATCTCACAAAGAAAAAAAACCTATTCGCATTTGCAAAAAAGTACGAAGCACCTAACAAAAAAAAACTTAAGTTTTAACTCTTTAGGCGAAAAACTGGTGGGAGTCCGCTCTGCAACGATTCGTACCGTTTCGCAGTTTGCGTCTCTTCATTCTGATTTATTTCACTGAGCCAGTGGCGGTGCGGACGCGCTGTTCCTCTTGAAATGCTCACCTACTCCAAATTGAAAAGACTGCAAGTTCTCAGATTCAGCCTGAAACTGAGTTCCTGGCGCGAAGCAATAATACAACCTAAAATTTTGGATCTTAAATCCCAGCAGATTTCCGCCTGGGTGATAGAGGTGTGGTGGAGACTGGTCACCCTAAACCTCCAGACCCACTCCGGGTGGTTGATGTTCCCCCGCGCCGAGAAATTAGCCCTCGAACAGGCGCGTGCTCGGACCCCTTTGCTTGTCTGCTGGCGCGGAAACTCACGGCCGTTCCCGCATTGTGCGTGCTACCCAAAAAAAAACTACCAGCAACAAAGCTCTCGTGCCGAAGCCTGTCAACTTTCCAAGAAAAATCTTGTTCGAACTGCTCTGGTAAGCGCCACAAAATCGGCTTTTTCACCCCGAGCTCAAATTCGGGTTCCACGTGTCGAAAATGTCTAAAATATGCAGAGAAAAGGAAGTGCAGAATTTTCCGGGGCACTGCCTTTAAGCAGGGTTCATAATGTTCCAGAACTTACGAATCACTATGTACCCGAACTTACATGTCGCTAATGGTGACTTTGAACACCAGATATAAACCGAGAGTATCGCATTCACCAAGAGTCATAAATTCACCAGCTGCCGGCGACAAGGCGATTTGAGACATATTTTTAAAACTCAGTTGCAAAAAACATAAATTATCCAGAATTTGTGTGTTCTACCAATTTATGCATTGCTGTTAAGATAAATTATGGAATCGCTGCGAAGCTGTTCGGTTGTGTTTCCTAGCAAATTCATGAGCGCTGCCCTCTCCCTCAAGTTTTGAGTGAACGTTTGAATTCAATTCAATTGTCTAAACTTATGTTGCAGTGTGCAAGCGACTCCACCTCAAATTGAGGTACATATGTTGTTGATAATTACGCGATCCTCTTAGTTTGATAAGTATTTCGTTCCTTAGTAATAGAATTCCAAACTCTTATCCTATTCATGGAGATGTGGCGTGTTAGGCTATTTCAAAGCGGTGAGAAGCAGCGCCAGGCACGAGGAGGACAAATGTCGGACTGGAGGTCGTTTTGGATGGAAATCAATGGGGATATCGTGATTGTAAATGTACATTTACATGTACATACACTACAAGTCGCTACACAACTGACATGCAAAAACGCGATCTTGCTCGCGAGTTATCTTCAAAAATCCAAATTTCATTGGGTTGTAATCAAATGATTAGGTTGCATCGCACACATAGGCGCGATATGATCAAAAAATATCGAAGTATTAACGGACATGGACCAGGAGGAGCATGGTGCTTAGCATTGGGGATACATTATGTGGCTGAAAAAATTTGGGAAGTTTTTTATTTCCAAAAATATCCCACTATCACAAAATGTTGAAATGGCTCGTTTGCAACGCACAATGACGGAAGAAATTACGTGAATAAAGAGTGTGCCGGACTTTTTTTAGAATAAGTAAGGCAATTGCCCACCCAATGCCCACCTGAGACAGGCAAAACTTTTTCACATCAATTTTCAAGATTTCCACATAACTTTCTTTTACACCTATAATTTAGTGTTTAGTAACAATTCCAAAACTTCTCCTCTACTCCTTGTTAGGATCTGGAGTAGCAATGAGCCGTCCCTTTGAGAAAGGTGCGCTCTGATCGAACGACCTACGCAGCTGGTGAAATCAAGTGGAAAATTGGTAGTGACAAAGGCGAAGTCATTTTACCGATGCCAACTTGCTACCCTCCTTCTGGGCCGTGTTGAAAAGCAGTTGCATTGCAGACTAATGGTATTAGCACGACGGTGAGTGCTTTGCAAAAGCGCGCTAAAGTGATGAGCGCCACTGCGACGCGGCCTGAGTCTGCTCTCGTTTAGCGTAAACAGGTGCTACTCATACGACAGAGGATGGCTAATTTTGATAATACCACCGAAGATTCCCAAAACTCCCATTTTTCTTCGAAGGCATTCAACTTCTACACAACAAAAATTTGATAGAACCTGAGAACCTTTCTGCCAACCTTTTTGTCCCTTTTTGTGCTCATCTCGTTTGTGATACATTGTTGAAATCTCAGAGTAGCGAAAATTCCGATTCACTACAGCACACGTATATGTGGTAGCCTCGTAGTTGCTTAATAGACCTCCGTTTGTCTACTATAAACATGCTTACACTTCCTTAAGAATTCCTTCAACACCCTATAACGTACACGTTGAATTCTTGGAGACTATATGTGACTTTAAGAGGAATGGCAATAGCAAGTTTTGAAGCATAAGAATTCCAGCTTTGGTCAGTGTGTTATCATCTATATATATATAAAACTCAAAAATTGTCAGTTTGGAGGGTATGTGCGTTATAGAAACGCGCGCCACTCAACCGATTTAGCTGAAACTTTGCACACATATGTTTTCGACCCTTGCGCAGATGATAGGCTACTTTTTGTGGCGATTCGTTGGGTCCTTTTATCGATTTATTGATTTGTTTACATTTCCCTAAGGAATTGAAGGGTTATCATGTTCAATCAAGCATTTTCCATACTCATGTAAAAGAGGGCGGGTGTGTGTGTGGGGAGTGTGTGTGTGTGTGTGTGTGTGTGTGTGTGTGTGTGTGTGTGTGTGTGTGTGTGTGTGTTACGAAATCTGTAGAGCATAAGCCGGTGGTCAACCACCTAAGCTCAAATTTTGCACCCATACTACCCGCATGGAAATCCAACATGCAAAAGCATGAGCAAATTGTTTGAGTATATTCCTCATAAACTGCGCCAAACGGATCCACTTGGCTTCTGACCCGCAAAATTGGGCCCGTATTTTCACTTTTTCCACAGTCATCGTAGTGTTTGGCAAGTAAAAGTGCAAGCTATAAACCTGTCCCAAAAATGTGATCAAAAGTCTTCTACTGTACAAAAACGACGACAAAAAGAAAGGGTTGCGTAAATTGTTAATTTGCCAAGGTTTTACCTGAGTTTGACGGGATTTTTGCGCGATGTAGCTCAGTAATTACTGTTTTTATGGAGACTACCAAACGCGATGAAAAACTCAAGAACCTATTCAATTTTGCGTTTGTTCTTTTGCAAACAAGTTTCATCCACGCAAAATCACCGATTTCACACAAAAAGCTTTGATGAGTACTAGTTTACACTTTGTGATATTTGGCATTGCGCGGTGAGTTTCAGTGATCAATATGCAAGGATAAGTAGAGCATCCATAAGTAGGATAAGTGGAGCATCCATAAGTAGGATAAGTAGAGCATCCAGATAGTCGAATCAGTGCGAGCCTCTGCGAAGCAGAGGTGACACTGATTATCCAATAAGCTCAACATTGATTTGAGTCTTTTGGTGGCGGATAAAAAACAAAAAAGTGGTTAGCGTATAGACCTAAATCGGTAGCGGTTTTTGCGAAATATAAGGAGATTTGCGAATGGATCTTTTCAAATCTCGAAACTTTTACCTTAATCTATAATGGTGAAAGGCGATAACTAGAAAAGCTACAGTCCATGCTGACAAAGTCCTTTGATATGACACTTCGAACACTAGAGTCATTAAGGCAGGATATTGATTACTATACAGTGCGTTTTTTAACCTTATTGCACATAAATTGTTGCTGTCAAGTACTTTTTTTTGAAAAGAAAAACAATTAAACAACTGCTGCCATATATCAGACAAACTATGACTATGCTTTTAAACCCGTTTCGTGCAAATGGACACAGCAGCTTTCCTAATACAGATGGGCAGGATAATTAATTGAAACATGCGCATTATGAATAAGTTGAGCTCTACTGCTAGACAAAAAAAACCACTCAGAGGCGCGAACGCACTATAACTCAAGTCATGACTGGCATTTTGCTATACAACTGTAGGGCGCTGTATGCTTTTAAACCCGTTTCGTGCAAATGGACACAGCAGCTTTCCTAATACAGATGGGCAGGATAATTAATTGAAACATGCGCATTATGAATAAGTTGAGCTCTACTGCTAGACAAAAAAAACCACTCAGAGGCGCGAACGCACTATAACTCAAGTCATGACTGGCATTTTGCTATACAACTGTAGGGCGTGCGGTTCCGAACGATGATAGCAGTGGTATGGAGCATGCGTCGCGTGCGCGCCCATTAGACTAAGCGCATCTTTGTTCTGCAGAAGTTTACTTGAGTATGGCTGTGACCAGTACCAATATGATAGTACTGTTATAATGTCACTATATTAGTTTCACACGTTCATTATAGGAAACGCAAAAAGTAATGCAGAAGATCTATAACCACTTGAAGGATGCCTTCATTGAGACGATCAATGAGAAACATCACTGGAGCAGCAAAATAAAAAAGGTGCCATTATTGTGTATATTTCTCAGCTTTTCAGCTAAAAATGTATCTGCATGGTTTTTGAGAGGCGCTTCTATGTTAACGGCATTGTAACCGTCGGCTGGTTAGCTGTGTTAGCTTACAGCTGTGTTATTAGGTTGTCAAGAAAATAATGTCCGTTTTTATTTGCTTGCTTTAACAAAGCAATCAAACTCAACCCAACAAAGGGTAAGGGGTACTGTTCGATAGAGCAAAGCAAGCTCTACAAGATAGCGCTCATGTCTTTGCGCCATGCTCGATCCACGGAGAGTTCGAACTCAAAATCTAACGATTTCCAAATGCCCAAAAAATCGAAAAAAATCAGATCTTCGTCGAAATAATTTCTACGGACCTCCCACTCGCTCACATCAATACTATCGATATCTGATATCCATATGTGCGATTGCCGTATTTTTTCCTTGACTAGAAACTGAGAAAACAAAAATTTCCCTGATTTTCTCAAAGCAATGCTGAGCCGTTTTTGCATATGTAGTTCTATACTACGAGCCTAGGTAAGCATAACTGTAGGTTTTCAGCCTATTTCGAGCGGTGCTTTTCGAGAAATGTCGATTTTAGCACTGAAACTAAAACGAAAAAATCCGAATTCGTTATTTTTCGAAAACTACCGCTTGGAATGGGCTGAAAATCTACAGTTATGCTTACCTAGGCTTGTAGTATAGAACTACATATGCAAAAACGGCTCAGCATTGCTTTGAGAAAATCAGGAAAATTTTCGTTTTCTCAGTTTCTAGTCAAGGAAGAAATACGACAATCGCACATATATGGATATCAGATATCGATAGTATTGATGTGAGCGAGTGGGAGGTCCGTAGAAATTATTTGGACAAAGATCTGATTTTTTTCGATTTTTTGGGCATTTGGAAATCTTTAGATTTTGAGTTCGAACTCTCCGTGGATCGAGCATGGCGCAAAAACATGAGCGCCATCTTGTAGAGCTTGCTTTGCTCTATCGAACAGTACCCCTTAATCTTTGTTGGGTTGAGTCTGGTTGCTTTGTTAAAGCAAGCAAATAAAAACGGACATTATTTTCTTGACAACCTAATAGAACTAGAAATTTTTCCCAAGTTTGCAGACGTATAGGCCAGAAGCCCGCGCCGCGCTCTGAAAACCAAGGCGCGGAGCGGCTGGAAACGTAGGGTCCTGACGTGTGATAGGCTATTCACAGGCAAATAGAGGCGCACCTTATTTATCGTAATTTTATTAAGTTGTCCGGAAATTAATGTAGGTTTTGAATTCCAACTGCATTAAGTCATATACTTCTTATTTCTAAGTAGGTTGTAAGGTACCGTTCAATAGAGCAAAGCAAGCTCTACCAGATGGCTATCTTGATTTAGCAATAGCTCTGAACCACAACGAGTTTCGCGCCAAAAACTTAAAACGTTCAAGTGTCCGAAAAATTGAGAAAAATCGTAACTCAATTCATAAAAATCCTATAAAAATTCTAACTTGCTCATGTAAACATGTCCACATACAGCATCTATATACGCTGCTGCCATATTTTTTTCTCTGTTAGAAATCAAGAAAACGGGTTTTTTTCGTGTTTCAAATTTTCGTGCTTTTGCCAAAGTGGTGCTGGGCCGTTCCCACATAAGTAATAGTATTCTACAAGCCTGTACAAGTACAAACATAAATTTCCAGCTCTCAAGCTTTAGTTCTCAAGAAATTTGAATTTTGGCTTGAACCACATGACTAGGGAAAACTGTATTCGATATTTCTCGAGAACTAAAGCTTGTAGAGAGCTGGAACTTTACGTTTGTACTTGTACAGGCTTGTAGAATACAATTACTTATGTGGGAACGGCATAGCACCACTTTGGCAAATGCACGAAAATTCCGTTTTCTTGACTTCTAACAGAGAAAAAATACGGCAACGGCGTATATAGGTGCTCTATGTGGATTATGTTTACGTGAGCAAGTTAGAATTTTTGTAGGATTTTTATAAACTAAGTTACGATTTTTCTCTTTTCGGGCTCACTTGAATGTTTTTAGTTTTCGGCGCGAAACTCGTTGTGGATCAGAGCTATTGCTAAATAAAGACAGCCGTCTGGTAGAGCTTGCTTTGCTCTATCGAACGGTACCTTACAACCTACTTAGAAATAAGAAGTGTATGACCTATTGCAGTAATTCGAAACCTGCATCAATTTCCGGACAACCTAATATAAACTTTTGAAGATACTTTTGGGCTAATACCAGTGGCGTACCAGGATTTCGGCTCGGGGGCGGGGGGGCGACAAAAAATTTTTTCTAATGAAGGTGCGTGGCTGCCTAAAATCTGGAAAAAGGGGGCGTGGCGTCAGCCACGCCCCCGAAAAAAATTTTTTACAAGGCTAATTAGGATTTTCAAAAATTTTTAAAAATTATTTTAATTATTTACAAAAATAAACAAGTCACTTGCACATTTTATAACTCATATAAGTAACTTTCAAAAATTCCGCGACCCATTCTCGGGGGTGGGGGCGCTTCCCCCGCCCCCCCCTCGGTACGCCACTGGCTAATACATAATGTAACGCTGAAAACAACATGGTGCTAACCGGAAAATAACCTATAGTGACGACCGCTCGCCTATGGTGGTGTTCAAAGCACGACACGAGCAGTTAGGTTTTGCAAGGCCAGTAAATTATAGGTACGCGGCACAAAAAAGACAGTTGTCATGTTCTCACCATAAGTGCACTCATTTCATGCCCTTCGCGTCCGTAATAACATTAAAAAGGAATAATATCATGTTCGCTAGCTCGAAATACTATTAGAGTAAACGCTAATGAATGGGACATCTAGAGAATATGTAGATTTCTCAAAAAAAAACAGTGGGTAATCTTTTCAACTTTAACAGATGTTAGCATACATAGTTATCTTTTAGACAACACCTACACGAGGCCATCAAAATACTTCATAATTTTTTATACTTGTTGAAATGTAAAGCTGGTCGCTTGTGAAACCATCCAAAGTACCGCTGCTGCAGTGGGTAAACGTACAGTCACCAAACCCACGATGGTTTGTTTAACGCCTAAGGTAAAGCGATATGTTTATTAGCATTTTTCGGAACGAATTTGCGTGATTTTTACTTCTTAGAAAGTGAACGCATATTTTTGGCTACCATGGCTTCCGATGAACCTTTTCACGCTCTATCCATCTATACGGTTTACCTCAATTCGGCTTCGGAAGATATAGGTTCTTTATGATTTTTTGTCGCGCCAAAAAATTGCAATTTCAGAAAATGTTTTTTTCCCTTATCCAGAATTGAAAAGCACCTAAGTCGTTTTCCCCCCACTAGACAACTAGTGTACAAGTTCGAATTTGAACTAGTACACCTGGTTGCGGCAGAACGCGGCATCGGCAATCATAAAAAGCTAATACAATTTTCTTTTGTGTTTTGTTGTCGTTGCACCGTTATTCTTTTTTTAATGATGATTGCTATGGAATTGAAGAGTTCGTTGTTGCTTAGCGATGTCTCTACTACTGTGCTCGTTTCTTTATTTTGGGTTCAATGAAGCAACACTTTAAGACTTACCGAGAAAAATCTCACCAGTTTTCAAACTTAATCGTTTTTCCAAGCACAACTTGGATTCGTATTCAAAGAAACGAGCATAGCAGCACAATTCATCGCTCCAACAAAATCAGCAACTTTAATATCAATTGAGAAAACTACCTGCATTCAAAAATTAGCTTGAGACGTCGGGAAAGCACAAAAAATTTGTTTGAGATTGAATCAAGAGCTGCAGTTGCCGCGATGCCGCAAAAGGAGTGCTCTAGTTCAATTCGAATTTGTCCACTATGTAGGTGTCTAGTGGGGGGAGGACGATCATATATGTTTATTATACTTTTTCAAAGAGCAGAAAGAACTCTTTTGATTGGTAGGCCATCTGCCTCATAATTTTACGGTATAGCAAGAATGAGCGAGGTTCAAAAAACCCTCGAGTCCTTTCGCGGCGTCACGCGCAGTTGTGGGGGAGCAGCGTTAACGCGTTACGAAATAATAGGCAAAGGCAGCGACGTTTAAAGTGCAGTCTACTCACTTTTGATCAAAACAAATCTCAAAATGTAATAAAAATCAAGCTGTTCCACTTTTTGCCGCTCCCCAACATCTGCTAGTCATGGTTTAGTAGCAATCAAGCGAAGTTGTCAATCCGAACAAAACTAGTTCTGACACTAAATCGCAAGTAGCGCATACGAAATGATTTCAAAGGCTTGACCACGTCGGTTTTTTTGTTGAACAGAGTAAGTCTAAAGGTGTTTGTGAAGTTATGTTCGCAGAGCACAAGGGTTATTTGCATAGTACCTCTGCGGAAAACGAATTATGTAATTTCTGCACCGTGATTATTACCCTGTGCTGTGATAATTTTTGATAAAATCTATGGACGGTTTGAGTTTGAAGAAGTAAGCTCTTAGAGGGACATTGCGGAAGTAAATAAACCACAAAATTGCGTTTTTTCTACCAAAGGGAAAAATCCTGAGGGCGGCCTATCCTAAACGAACGATTCATATCGCTTGCTTTACCAACAGGCAGCGATGCAGAAGTTCCTGGAAGTGCTCGTTGATATTTCTGAAAGCATGAAATTTTGCACGGGCCCCTTCAATTGATCAGTAGAAAAGAGATTTTTACAGATTTGGATTTTAAGGACGCTGCAAAAGTGTTAATTTCTATTCCGTGAAGTAGCGCTTGGAATTCCAGCTTAAGTTCTATTTTGGATATCATTCACTTTTCTAGCTGGTCAAAGGCTGACGCAATTTTTGCTTGACATTTCCAGAGTAGACGAAGTCTCTAATCCTTCTCGTCAAAGATTCTCTTACAGTAATACCCAACCTCACTGCCTTTGCCAACGTTACTAAGCAAAGTTCAAAAAATTGAACCAACAAGGAAATGGTCAGAAGTCGAAATGGCCAATCGAAGCAAGCTGCATACCATATGATGCCGCATTCAACGCTGGTTTCAAATCTGTAATCCATATCTGCTTATCGCCTTCGTGGACGAAGTTGTAAGCAATTTTATTGCGAAATAATGGCTATGGCTTGCGCTAGCAAATAAATGCGTATAAGCGTAAACCAGTGTCCATATTTTCAACGAACCCCTTGAGGGTAAGATTTACCCTTGGAAGGCGATAACCTTGTATTCCTCAACAAACCTTGAAGGTAAGTCCTACTTTCGAGAGTGAACCAAATAGCGATTACATCTATCTACAAATGTGCTCATCAAGGTAGGTTTTCTCCTAGCATAAAGCAAGACAGATTCATTAGCATTTCGTACAAGCACTGAGTGATCTTCCGATGTACCACTCACTCCTAGTAGTATTGTTTTGACAAATAACACATATTTGTAGTTATTACTATCTCAAACTTCTTATGGCCTCTTTTCGCGATTTTGTGCAATGTTATCATCCGTTATTAACACGTTGACGACAGTGCCGCGCAATGGTGCGCTGCAGGCAGTCTGTCCCTGTGGACGACGCCGCGCAATGGTGCGCGGCGGCCTTAAATTCAATACTATCTGTCCAATCCTCTCAGTTTTTGCTCATATAATCAACATAGGCTCAGATGTATTTCATGTATTAGCCCCGCCCCCTTTTGGCAAGCCCCGCCCACTCCTATGCCTTTCACAAGGACCCTTTTTGTCCATAAAAAGCTTGGATGAGGCTGTAGATGAACGCAAAGACCTCAGGCAACTTTTAGCCAGGCCCCGCCCACCGTCAGGCAAACTCCGCCCTCTAAGTGGCAAGCTCCGCTCACTTTTCAAAAGTGGCGGAAATTGCATAAATACTTGGAATTTGGGCAATTTCTGACATTTTTGGTCGAATGGGCGGAGCTTGTCAGAAAGGGCGGGGCTTGCACATTTTGTACTTCGTGCATGGATGCATTCATACATATTAGGTCGTCCCGAAAGTATTTTCGCTTCTTTCAAAGAATCGCCACGGTCCGCAGAACAAACATCCTTAGAAGATCTTGGAAGCATTCGATGCAGTTTTTTATGCTCCTTCAAATAGTTGTCTTTATATTGCAGTTTAACAAACGAGCTCTCAGAAAATTACCAAAAACTGCGACCCAAACTTTTTACCAATGTCAGGTTTCGCTATTTTTCTAAATTCTTGTACTGATTCTCCGAAGAAGCCCAAGTACCCTGCGGATAGAGCAAACCAAGAAGGATACAAAACAATTTCCGCCTTTTCCAAATCTTACTTTACAAAATTTTTAGAAATATTTTTTTGATGCTATCAAATTCTATATTTCGTCAACTTGAACCTCATAGGCATCACTCGGGAAGCAACTCGGGTGTTATTCGATGCAGCACCTTCTCCTCTTTCAGAGACATGTTTTTTGTTTCTGATTCGTAAACTTTTAGAGGACAAAATCGACAAAATTCATGTTTTTGATGGCGCCCCAAGATGTACCCGAAAAATTCAGAATCTGGTATTTCGAACCTGAAAACTCTTATTTGTTTTGTAAAATTAGTAACAAATCCTAATCTATCTTTAAGAGTATCAAAAACTGGGAATTTCTTAGAGTTTGACGAGTCTTCGTCTGGTATGGGTCTGCTAAAATTCAATAGTTTTGTTTGAAATTTTGTCAAAAATTTATGGAGAGCTCTGGGAAGGAGAAAGAAATTGTTTTGTATCCTACTTGGTTTGCTCTATCCGCAGATTACCTGGGCTTCTTCGGAGAATCAGTACAAGAATTTAGAAAAATAGCGAAACTTGACCTTGGTAAAAAGGGCAGCAGTTTTTGGTTATTTTCTAAGAGCTCGTTTGTTGAACTGCAATGCATAAATGACCATTTGATAGAGCATAAAAAACTGCATCGAATAATTCCAAAATCTTCTGAGGATGTTCGTTCTGCGGACCGTGGCGATTCTTTGAAAAAAGCGAAAATACTTACGGGACGACCTAATACTTGGGCCATGCGTAGGGATGCATGGAAACGTTTCGTCCACAGGGACAGACCGCAAAAAAATGGCTCGTCGTCAACGTGTTAAGTTAGGGCGAGTTGTTACTATAAAATATTCAGTTTGAATAAAGTGCTTGTCAACTAGGGTTTTGATATGGCGAACATCAAACCCAACAACTCAGAATAATTCATTTAATATGAAAAAGTATTAATATGAAAGTTAATCAAATTTTAGTCCACCAATTAGCCTTTCAGTAAATAATTTGATACATGATCTGATCCAACTGGATATACCTACATTTGAGTAGATTTCCTGCTTGCATAGTGTGCGTGCAGACGCGACAACGATTGTCCGTCAATGAATGCCGTTGCGATCTCCAAGCGATGTTTTCTATAAAACTTTCTTTCCTTTTTACTTTTTAGGTAACTGGTTGCTGATAAAGAAGAAAAAGGTAAGCTTAAGTGTATTTTCTGTTTTCTGGGACAGTAGTATAATCGCTTATTCCCAGGTAATTTGAGTGAAAGCCACATCGCGTCAGTTTCATGCGTATTCTCTATCACCTCGTGCTCGTTTCCTCTTGTGAAGTATTCCTTCAAGTAGTGAACTGTGCAGCAAGTTCGACTTCCTTTCAGATAGAAGTAGCACCTAATCGTCTAGTTTGTGTGATAAAAAAATTGAGTCGTATGTAAAAGCCTATTAGCGTTCAAGGATTACAAGAAAAAAAAGCAAAAGGTGACGAAGTGGCACATGAAACTGTCGCGAAGAGGCATGAAGAGACAAAATGACGGACAGAAGCAGAGACATTTATCGACGCACAAGTGTTTTCGCGTCTGCAGTGCACCATATTGAGCAGAAAATCTACTCGACTGTACTTTAAGTTTGCAAACAAAAAACTTCAAGAATTTTGTCCTAGTTTTTACATCATGATCTGACGAGACGGAAAGGGACTTAGGCCTCGCGCAGAGTTAACGCGATTTAATCGTCGCAATTCAGTCGCTACAAGACAAGTGTCACGGGTTCATTGCATGCCGATCTTCTTGTATTTCGGTTGTGATAGCTAGTCAGGATTACTCGCGTTGAAAAATTATCACAACCGAAATGCAAGAAGATCGGCATGCAGTGATATTGTTACAGTTGTCTTGTCGTGATCAATCGCGACGATCAATTCGCGTGAACTCTGCCGGAGGCCTTGACATGTTTGAGATAATGATAATCATAAATACATAGTGTGTCTGTTTGTGTTTGTTTTGTTCTTAAGACATTATCGTTAAGGCTGTGTGGTGTATCAGAAGATCATTTTATGTTGTACGAACTGTCGTGATAAATTTAACCTTTGCTTTATGCTGAGGCTAAATTTGCCCTGTGAGCCAGTTCGTGAATATAGGTTGATTGCTTTTTGAAGTAAGGTTTTCCCTCAAGGATAGGGTTTACCCTCAGAGTCGTTGATGAACACGGGTTAAACGCTTTTCTGGGTAAGGTTTACCCCTCAAGGGTAGGTTCAACTCTTGAGGTTAAGCCTACCCTGCGCCTCGTAATACGGGTTTTATGCTTTTTGGAGTAAAACTTACTTTCAGGAATAGGGTTTTTCTTCAGGTTTCGTTAACGTACGGCCATAGGTTTTCTTTTTCAAAATTTACGTCACTGATCTCAGATGTCCGTTGTGGCGCAAAGGAATCTAGTAAACAAGAAATAATGTTTAAAACTGGTCATCCTTTTTTGGAAATCAAACATACTTCCAAAATTACTGCAACTGCCAAGAACATTTTTAGAAAATCGCTGGTCATGGGTGGCCTGCGAATTATAGACGAGCGGGCACAAAAAAAAAACAGCTGATTACTTGCGGCCCGCTTGCAGAAATCTGGAAAGTTCTTGAACATTTTTAGAGTAACGCTCGGAGAACGGTTGCGGCTTTTTTATGGATTACTAGCAGCGCAGTGGCCACATTGTCATGGATATTACGCGAGAATATGCAAAATTGTTAAAGGGCGCACGGTCCTTTGTAAAGGGCGCACAGCCCGCAGCTACCTTCCGCTGAGAGGAAGTACCCCAATCTCGGGTTAATTAGACACCAACGAAAATTATATCGAGTGTTACTTTGCTCGGCGTACGCCCAAAGTGTGTAACAAGATTCAAAGCGCTCGCTGAAAATCTGGCCAGGGCTCGTTGAAAGAAATCATCTGTCGTCTGCTCGCAGAAAATCATGTATCGTTGCTCGCTGAATAGCATGCGCTAGTGAAGGAAATACCGCGTGCTAAAGGTTCGGCATGCCCCAAAATTCTGTTCACTGCAAAAGCTTGAGTTTACATGACTCTTCTCTGCACGGTAACTTTTCTTTTTTTCCAACCATTAAGAAAAATAAAGACTACTGTAAGTTGTAGTATGACAGCTGGGATCGTTTATATTGACATCAAACCGTCAACTTCAGTGACAGATAGAAGCAAATATGCTGTATTCTTTGTAAAAACTTTGCTCCGTTTTTACAAAAAAAAAACTTTGTCGACGAATGAATATACATCAAAAACTTGAAAACCCCGTAACTGGAATTAAAGCCATCATTGAAATAAAAGTTTAAATAAAATGATGCTTGTAGAGTTTACATTAAGGGGTCCCAGCAAAAACAAAACTCCGAAAACGTTCCAGTTAGAGTTACATTGATATCCAGAAAGGTTTATGTTAGAACAAGCTTGCTAGAAGGATAGATTTGAAAGCAGGAGAAGAATGAATGTGTTTGACCTTGTACTAATGCCGAATCAAACTGATAAGGTGAAATTGCTATTGACCTTATGTTTTGAAACGTGTCGTTTTCCTTAGAGTTCTGAGAAAAGATTGCAATTTGGATCTTGAACTTTGCATGCCGTTTTCGTGTTCATGGAGTGTACACGTTGCTGCATGCATGATTTATTGAGACGCACCGGGAAAGCCAAACGTTGATTTATCGCAAAGTGATGTTAATACAAGACTGGCATAGCTATAGAGCCATCCTAAGAAATCGCTGTAACTTGCCCTTTCTTGGACGAAAGTGTCTAAAAACCACTAGATGTTCAAGCCAACGTCATATTGCTGACTAGAACGGCTCTCAATATCAGGGATTTTACCGAAAAAAATTCAAAAATGTGAAAATCCCGCTCTGAAGGCTGGTCACAGCTATAGAGCCATCTCTTACTTCCAATCAATACTAATTTTTCTAAACCTAAACTTTTTTGCAAATAAACAGCATTAATGAGACAAAAAGAAAGTTATACTGCATTTTTTGCTTTGAAATGCATAAAAATTGTTCAAATTGTTACAAAAATTTCCTCCTTCACCAAAATTTCAAGCGCATGTTCATTTCAGATGAATGTCCTAGGATTTGCTGAGCCTTTGCAATGAATGTGAAAGTGCTTTGGTCAACATTGGGTAGTCGTTGATACCGATGAACAAACTTTTCCCTTCACCTCGTTGAACGAACTTTTGAACCCAGAAGCCGCGTTCTGGTGCCCAAGAAAAGCTCTGTCATGTTTTCAATACGTCGTCTGTACAACATTAGACTCGTACCCATAGCTTGAAGGGAACCTTGAACCAAAGGCCTGCCGCCTGTAGCCGTAGGAGATAATTAGGAGGGCGAGCGCTATGGAAAAGATTTTGGCAAGGATCCAGAGAAAATTGGCGAGGACATCCTTTAAAAACAAACCCTTATAAATCTCCTTGGAATCAAGTTTTAAGGATACGAAGGACAATTCTGAAATCAGTATTAAAATGCGCTTTTCTCAATAATACGCTTAGATAGTTAAACAACTCTGTCTCGCAACGATTTCTACCAAAAAATGCCTTAAAAATTTATCATTAGAAGCTAAGGAATTTCAAGCTTAATGCTGTGTGAAAAAGACTTCAATTGAATTTTTAGTGAAATTTCTGGATACGAAGTTGAAAGTATGAAGTAGTAATAAGGGATTAATGTTAACTAATTGTAAGTTGCATGTGATGAACTTTTGCTACTGTGTACGACCTAAAGAATTACCGATTTAGTTTCAGTGGCAAATCCTGTGAAGCCTCTAATGTCAAAATTTAGAATTAGAATGGGTTTGAAGTTATGAGACAAACTGCATATTGCATCTGGACAAAAACCTCCAGATGTGTTTTTGTGATAATTTGATTGCTTTGGTTCATTGATTCGAAAAGCAAACTATTCTCTTATCTCAAAGAAAAAAGAATGAATTCTGAATGAAAACCCCGAACTTCAACAACTTGAAACTTCAAAATTCGAAACAAAAAGTTTCTATATGGTAGCTGACTTTTGTTGCCACTACAATTTCAAATTTTCACTTACCTTTAGGCCCTGTGAATGCGCCTTCCAATTTGCATTACAAATCTGTTTTTTGAATTTTTCAAAGTCATCTCCAGGCGAAGTTATGAAGATTTCTTCCTAAAGATTTGTCTTTGCCAAGTTTTCCTGGATTCCTGCCAAAACATTCTCCACAGCGCTCGCGCTCTTAATTATCTCCTGCGGATACAGGCGGCAGCCCTTTGGTTCCTCCTGCACCACCCCCTAGCTTGAACACCCTAACAACACAACAACAACATCGCAACCCCAAGGACTTTGCTTTCACCCTGGACGCTCTTTCTTCAGGAATGGGATGGTGCCAGAGGTGCGATAGTCGGAGCAGATTTTCCGCCTACCTTCACTTTTGAGCTAGTACAGGGTGACCACCTTCACTTTTGGGTCTGAAAAATTTTTTTGCTAAAGCTCAAAAGAAGGAAAATAAGCAAAAGGAATGTAAAAGAAAGTATTAAGAGCATATATTTATGTAGTAGGTCAATCCAGGCAGTAACCGCCAAGAACCAGAATTTTGAATGATAAAATAATGAAAAATCGTGAAAAGTCATTCCACTGTTACAAATCTGCTGGCTGAAGACCTCCGCGGTTGCAACTTTATAGGTTTTGAAGGGCAAGTGTTGTTCTACCAGATAATGAAAGAATCAGTTTGATTCGAAGAGTGGCCGCCGAGAACGAGATTTTTGAAAAACCTTAAAAATCTTCTCAATTTTAGGTTGCTTAATGACAGCTGACATTTGAACTCTTATAAATCCGGACTTTGAAGGTGTATGTATAATGTGTTGGGGATTCAAGGTTTCTTGCGGCTTTAACCCGGGGTGGAGTACTCCTCTTCACTAATTCTCCACCCCGCCCTTTTCAATGTATTGGCGGGAGGCCGCCAGTGGAGAATTAGTGAAGAGAGGTACTCCAACCCCCGGGCATATGCCGTGGGAGACATGAGTGCCCCACATTTTATATATCATCTGAAAGCTCTTGATGAGGAGAATCCAATCTATGAAGTCGCAACATGGACTATGCAATTCTGAAGAAGTTATGAGCTGAAAAACGGTTTTTTACCTGCTTTTTTAAGAGCTTGGATCTCGGCGATGTTCCAATGGATCGGTACAGCTAAGACATATTCTGATAGGGCAAATCTCACTCTACAAAACCCTTAAAGTCGCAACATCACACCTTCAAAGTCCGGATTTTTAAGAGTTTAAATGTCACTTGTCATTAAACAACCTAAAATTGAGAAGATTTTTAAGGTTTTTCAAAATTCTCGTTTTCGGCGGCCACTCCTCAAATCAAACTGATTTTTCCATTATTTGGTAAAACAACATTTGCCCTTCAAAACCTATGAAGTCGCAACTGCGGAGGTCTTCAGCCAGCAGATTTGTAACAGTGGAATGATTTTTCACGATTTTTCATTATTTTATCATTCGAAATTCTGGTTCTGGGCCGTTACTGCCTGGATCGACCTACTTTTTTCGCGGTACGTTATAATAAAATTTACTTAATAAAATCTGTAAAGCCACGCAAACAAGGTGTCAACTTTCGGCCAAAAGTATTCGCTCGGAGCGCGTTTGAGTTTTGTGTCCTGGAGAATGCCTACATCTAGGTAAGATTGAGCTGCAATCATCAATACTAACGATTACGCGATGTTGGCCAAAGCGCTTCTCACATATTCATTGCAAAAGCTCAGCGAATACATTTGAGTTAAACAAGTGCTTGAAAATTGGGCAAAAGAGCATTTTTGGAACAATGTAATTTTTTCGATTTTCGCAGCAAAAACTGCAGTATGAACTTTCTCTCAACGGCGACAACTCCCAGGTGTGAAAGAAGTTTTACATTTTGATGATGTCTGTTTACAAAAAATTTTATGTTCAAAAGATGTGGTATTGATCAAAAATGGGAGTAGCTCTATAGCTGTGATCAGCTTTTGGCATACGTTTTTTTTCAAAATTTTCAGTTTTTTTTACGGCCAAAATCAATGAAATTGAGAGCCGTTTCTAGTCAGTGATTTGACGTTAACTTACACACAGAATAGTGATTCTTCAAACATTTTCGTCCAAGAGAGGGCAAATTACAGCAATTTTTTGAATGGCCCTGTAAATATGGTCAGTACTGTGGCTTGCATTCAAAGTGGCGTACAGTAGCCGGTTCTGGCAAAATTGATATTTTAGAGGCTTTCTGATATGCTGTTTCCGAAAATGCTGGTGATTCCGCTTAGAACCTTAAAAAAATTTTGATTTAAAGTCTTCACTTATTTCACTGCAATTTGGATGAAAATGGTTCTTAGAATTTTTCCATTATGCTGTCTCCAATATGCTGGTGTCTTTGCTCAGGCTCTGGAAATTTCCTGAAATACATGATAGACTGTTTTTTAAATTTAGAGGTTTCCGTGGAAAAGCCGCAGGCAGCCAGCAGCCACCGGCAGAAATTGGGTTTCTAGCAAAATCACCAACTTTTCGAAAAAAGCATGTCAGAAGACCTCTAGGTATTGATTACCAAAATGCAGTGAATTCGTGGAACAATTAAATTCAAGAAGAAAAGAAATTCCAAGGATTTAAGCAAAACCGGCATCATATTTGAGAATATCAAGGCCCGTAGTAACCCCCGCGGATGTCGTGACGTATAGCTCGGAGTCTGCTGTGACATGTGCTGACTATCGTGGAGCGAGGCGGGCAAAGCGGCTATCCTTTACCATTGCCGGCGGATGCAATCAATGCGGAGCGCCAGGGTAGTCGCACCTTGTCGCTTTATGTCGCGACATATCGCTACATATTGCGACATATTGCGACATGTCGTGAAGAACAAGAGGGCGAAATACTTTGTCCGTTATGGAGACGCAGAGACATAGCGCAAGACTAGAGCTCGACTACGCCAACCTCGCAAGTCGCACATGCACACAGTTCTTCATAACGCACGTCAACTGCAATCAATATCAACAGCTGACAAGCGCCTAACTGTTCAAGCAACGTGCCTCTCCCCACTTCTTAGGTATTCTTGCTGCTGTAACTTTGGCGTTCAGAAAAGGTGAGTTTATTAAAAAGTTCATTAGATTCGTAATTGGTCATATTTTATCGCGCTTACGCTATTTTTCTTTTTTATTCCCACGACGCATTTCATTTGTGCACCAAATCTCTTCTTCATGCCAAATTTGTCAAATATTCAATCTTTCTTTCAATCTTAGTAGTTTACGTCACATATTTTTGCTGAATTGCTATTCGGTAGCCGCGCACCTCTCGAACCCTTTCGTTTTTTTGAGAGAAAGGGCCGTCTAGTTTTTACGGCTAAGAGAACAGCTCTTTCTTGAACAGATCAAGGTAGTGAATGTTTGATAATGTCCTGATTTTTCCTATGCATTTTCAGTATAGTGTGTCTTGAATGCCAGTTTTCTTTGACAACAGGAAATTTGCTG
The DNA here is from genome assembly GCA_958299035.1 of Cylicocyclus nassatus. Taxonomy (NCBI): domain Eukaryota; kingdom Metazoa; phylum Nematoda; class Chromadorea; order Rhabditida; family Strongylidae; genus Cylicocyclus; species Cylicocyclus nassatus. The sequence continues at coordinate 16,566,225 of CATQJL010000316.1, forward strand.
ATCTGTGTCTTTGCCAGAAAATACGACTATTTGGCAAATTGCAAAAGGTAGCAGCGCGCGGAATTCGAACCCAGCACCTTTAGCACACTACCCCGTGTCACTTGCGCTACGCCACCTGCGCATTATCTCGACAATGCATGTTGGATAGACTTGTTTCAAGCAGTTGCACTTGTAGAACTTCAGTGCTAAGGGTGACCATGCACACTGCGAGAAAAACTGCATATTCGTTCATACTGGTTTTGCTATTCCCATTTGCTACGTGTATCTTATCATTCGTTGTATTAAAATATGACAGTGTTTGTACGTATAGCGCAGCGCGCATGAGCGCTGTTATCGCGGTCATCGGTCGGTTCGATGACGTGTGGAGACGCTCGTTTTGCGATGCCCAACGGATAGCTCGCTACAGTCTTGCGAGATACTTCGAGCTATCACAACATAGTCCCTCCATGTTGTGACAACCAGGTGGGGTTTACTACGGGCCCAGGTGGTAATCGCAACATTAATCTTGTTACCCTTTAACTTCTTAGGGCGATAAGTCAAACAATTTTCGTTTTCAGTAGCGATTCAGGACACCATTCGATACAACAAAGCAAGGGGCTCTGCAAGAAAATTTGCGAGAGTTCGCACCATCTTTGACCCACCTTAATTTTGCATCCAAAATCTGAGTCTTACTGAAGGCTAGAAAAATTGCGAAAATCCATATCTTCGTTCAAAAAATCCTACAGTTCCTCGACTTGCTCGAAACAATTGAAAACACATCAGACACTCATATATGCCGTTTATGTATATTCTTCCTCATTTAAAAATCGAGAAGACAAAAATTTCATGTTTATACAAAACGAATCCATGCTGTTTTCACTCATGTAATTGTATACTGCAAGCCCACAGAAGTAACCGTAAATTTTCAGCTTTCTGCAAACCCCAGTCTTCGAGCAATATTGATTTTAGCATGGAACATTCGAGTGAGAAAAGCTAAATTCGATATTTAGCGGAAACTAAGGCGTTTCAATAACTGAAAATCTACGGTACTCCTAATGGCCCATAGTATTACCTCCGTGAAAACAGCATAGATTCGTTTTGTATGAGCATAAAAATTTTCGTCCTCTCGATTTCCAAATGAGGAAAAATACAGGAACGGTTCATATGAGTGTCTGATGTAGTGTGCAATTTTTGTGAGCAAGTTCGAGCTTCATAGGATTTTTTGAACGAATATATGAATGTTTTCGCAGTTTTTTGAGCCTTTTGTGCGACTCAGGTTTAAATGCAAACTTACAGTGAGTCGGTAAGTCGAAGTGATGCGAATTTTGCACACCAGCTTGTAGAGCTTGCTTTGCTCTATCGAATGGTGCCCTGAATCCCTGTTGAAAATGAGAAGTATTTGAATTAACCACGTCAGAAGTTAAAGTGAAGACTTATGTTAGAACAATAGCATACCCTTACAAGGAGAGGATACTTAGTCGAAAGCACCAATCCAGATTAGACATATACCATCTTAAAGCGCTTGAAACGCTGATTCTGAATTCGTAGTTTTTAGCAGCGGAGCGATTTTGTAGAGGGGGCTATGAGGGCTGTTTTCTTCTGGGGTTGGGGCGCCCTCCAGCAGATTGCCCCCTATCTATGAGCACTGTAGTGGATTATGAACTGGTGCAACTGGCTCAGTGGTAAGTGACTTGCTCGATGAGGAGAGTGTCAAGGTTTTAGTTTCCTTCGCATGCAACTTTATCGCGATTTTTGCAAAACTGAGCTTCTAGATGGCTTTAGAGCCCTAAAGCCTAAGGTTAGATGTGTTGAAAAACCAAAGTAATACGACTATCATAACCCTTGTTGTAATCCTATTTCAAATTACTTACCACTGAGCCAGTTGCACCAGTTCATAATCCACTACAGTGCTCATAGATAGGGGGCAATCTGCTGGAGGGCGCCCCAACCCCAGAAGAAAACAGCCCTCATAACAATCTCTACAAAATCGCTCCGCTGCTAAAAACTACAGATTTGGAATCAGCGTTTCAAGCGCTTTAAGATGTTATATGTCTCATCTGGTTTGGTGCTTTTGACTAAGTAACCCCTCCTTGTTAGATACAAACTTTTACCTCAGTTAATCAAATTCACTACTTGATTACGACGAATTTTATTTTTTAAATTTTTTCAATTTTTTAAATTTCTTGAATTTTGAATTTCAATAGAATCACGGTTCCATACACTACAAGATAAGGCGTAGTTACGTGAGCAGTTTAGCTTGTACTTACTGTTAGTGCAAATTAGGTGCAAACCAGCGTTGCTGCCAATTTACCTTTCATGAGCCTGCTAACTGCGCTGCGGCAAGCCTTTTGGGGTATGTAAGTTCCCTCACTTTGTTTAATCTGGTGTGCTACTGTACAAACGTGCAAGTCGTAGATAAACACTGGATTAAAGATTTTAGTATAAGCTATGAAAAGAGTTTAAAGTTAGCAGTTTGTAAGCAAAATGGTGCGATTTTGACATAATAGCATTTTACAGTAGAATAACTCTCAGTGACCATGTTGAGTCAGAAAAACTTCATGCTCCTGCTGCTTGGTCATAGTAATAAGACTGCTCACAAGGGAACGATATTTAGTGTCCGTGGTCTTTTGAGATAAAACGTATATCATCACACTTGTCTTGGGACGTTCCGAATCTGACTTTCGTTTCTACTAATCGTTTCTCTAAAAGAAGTTATGAAGGGTTTTTGCGTCAATGGTCGCCCAAGAGAATACGGTCGAGGATGCTTGACTTTCAAAAAGAAGCTTGATTGAGGCAATGCAAAACTGAAAAACACAAAAGAACTCGAACCTGAGCCTGCATTGACCTCTGAGGGTATCGCACTAGCCATATCACATTGTAGCAGCTATTTTGGCATTCCGAGCATTTTTTGGCGCAAAAATCCTCCATAACTTTTCTCAAAGAAAAGATTGGCAGAACGAAAGCTAGATTTGGAATAGCGCTCCAAGACAAGTGTATGGTATACACACCACCTCAAAAGGCCAAGGACACCAAGTCGTTTTATTGTAAGAGGCCACACTAAAAAATTACTTGTTCTCCCGTTTATCGATATTGTTTAGAGGTTTCTGAAGAAAATGGAAAAAATGGGAACAAACCTTGGATTCACCGACGTCGCTGTAGGAAATTCAAAGGATTTGGACAAGCTTTATCTTGAGGTATTCTGTGTAGTTTTTATAGTACACTAGCTGGCATACCCGGCTTTCCCGTCCTGTCAAAATAATAAAGACTCCATCCCTATTCCTGTGCAATCTTTCCTTTCCACTCCTACATGCCAATTCCCTATCCCCGTATTGTCGAAATTGTCGAAATCAGCGTGCCCACTTAATCCCCCCTGCCAACTCTCGACCCGTAGCTCAAACGTTGCAAAAAATCGATAAAATCGATGAAAGTAGTGGATCTCTCCGAAAACTAATATTGTATTCGTAATCAGCATGCTCGACTACCCCCCTCCCCTCCCTGTGCCAACTCCCAGCCCTGTAGCAAACTTTGCAAAAAATCGATAAAATCGATGAAAGTACTGGATAATTCCAAAAGCTAATATTGTATTCGTAATCAGCATGCTCGCTTACCCCCCCCCCTCTGTGCCAACTCCCAGCCCCGCAAGTGAACTCTGCAAGAAAAATCGATAAAAATCGACAAAACCGAAGTCGATCGATGACGAAAAATAGCCTACGACACCCGCCCGGTCTCGAAGTGTATGTGTGCCAAGTTTGGTCCGGATCGGTTCGGAAATGAAATATTTTATTCGGAACATACGTACCCACAGACATACATACAGACAAACGGATATTCAGCTTTATGTAAAAGATACATTTTCTTATGAAGCATATTTATTAGGTTGACCCGAAAGTTCTTTCCCCCCATTTTCAAAAATTCACAACTTGTCGGGTTCTCAACGAATTTACAAGATCTAAATTTTGTCTGAGGGCCGCATGCACTAACATACCCGCGGGGAAGGGATCGCAGCTCAAAAGAAAGCTTTATATTTCGAAACTCCAGATACCTGGATTCCAGGTTGTGTACCTATCCGTAAGTATTCCCACTACCCTTCACTATGAACATGTTGAAGAGGAGCGAGAAGCTGTGCAAACCGCATTTTCCAGCTTTTGTATGATCCCTGATGATCCCCGGCGCTTTTCTTTGAAGTCATTTTTCTTTCTCCGAAGTTAACGAAAAACCTCCAGAGTTGTGCAGATTATCTAAACCGACAGTGCTAAGCATGTTGCTGATAAGAACGAGTGATGTTTTGAAGTCATGAAATTTTCGATGATCCACAGGTCGAAATCCGAGGCTTACCGAAAAATTCGACTTTTCAAAAACTCATTTGTTCTCATCAGCAACATGCTTAGCACTGTTGTGTTAGAAGTTCAGTACAACTTTGGAAGGTTTTCGTTAACTTCGGAGAAAGAAAAATGACTTTGAAGAGAAGCGCCGGGGATCATCATGGATCATACAAAAGCTGGAAAATGCGGTTCGTACAGCTTCTCGCTCCTGTTCAACATGTTCGTAGTGAAGGGTAGTAGGAATACTAACGGATAGGTACACAACGTGGAATCCAGGTATCTGGAGTTTCGAAATATAAAGCTTTCTTCTAAGCTGAGATCCCCTCCCCGCGGCGATGTTAGTGCATGCGGCCTTGAGAGAGAAATTCATGCTTTTTGCAAAAGTACTTGAACTGTTCGTTAATGTGTACAAATGAAGGAGATAGAAGCTAAAAACCAAAATCAGTCAAAATTTGAATTTTTCGTGTAGGGTCATATAAAATCGGAAACTTGCAACAAAAATCGGAGCTGTCGATATTGTAAGTTCTTTCACCAGCTCTTTCTAACGGTGTAAAAGTTTGCGCCGATTGAGCGTCACTATGAAAAGTTACGATTTTCGAGCAAGCAATAGAAAAGAGCGATTTTGATTTATTTTGGCATTTTTCAGGGAAATCGTAACTTTTCGAAGAGACGCTCAATCGGCGCAAACTTTGCATCGTTAGAAAAAGCTGGCGAAAGAACCCAATACCGAAAGCTCCGAATTTTGTTGCAAGTTTCCGATTTTTTATGACCCTACACGAAAAATTCAAATTTTGACTGATTTTGGTTTTTAGCTTCTAACTCCTTCATTTGTAAACATTAACGACCATATCAGGTACTGTTGCAAAGAGCATGAGTTTCTCTCTCATACAAAGTTTAGACCTTGTAGATTCGTTGAAAATTCAACAAGTTATGAATTTCTGAATTTGGTGCGAAAGAACTTCCGGTACAACCTAATACTGAAAGCAGCTTTTTCTTGCGGTTGCTGGAAAGAAATGTGGCAGCTTTTTATTGGCCGACTACCTCTGACTTTGCCAAAAGCACAAATTGTTACCGTGATATTACTTTCAAAAATGCCTTGTTGAAAAAAAAGTGCTGTGCCAAAAACAGTGCCGACGCTTGGAGTTCAGATGCAGGCATAGTGTGCAAAATGCTATACTGTGACATATTTGTACTACCTAAACTCACGAATTGTATAAGATTTGAAATACGATAACCGTCAAGACCCATAAGCACTATTTCCGTAAAAATTTCCTGTAATAATTTCTATTCATGCTCAAAACGTGCTTTCATTTCTGCTACGCAGAGTTGTCTAATTACTATACACCACCTCAAACAACATCGTCAAAAAGCTGTAGAAAAGTTTGGTGCTGTTTTGCCACTTAATATCATTTTCGAGGTGTCGATCAACTAATCAACGTGGCATGAAGTATTAATATAGCAAGAAGTGTCTACAGCATGTTAGGAAAATAACTTCCACTTTTCGCAAATAGGAGAGTAGCAGGACAACGCAATGCTGCAACTTCGCTTCTATTTACAAATATCTTACGCATGTAGCTTTTGATTCAAAAGGATTGGCGGCTGGGAGGCGGGGCTTTGAGGTCTGTTCAAAGTAAGGAATGATCAGAGAGCACGCAGAGAAGCAGACTGCATCACAGATGCGAGCGGTCGCCTTCCAGCCACCAATCCCGTTGAATCAAAGGATATTGTTAAACGCAGTCAGACCAAATTATTGTGCACATGTGCACCCACTGTGTGATCGTTCTTTTTTGATGTTTTTTTTTATGAGATTTTTCATAAACGCTGATGAAGAAGCGTACACATGTTTCCGTTAACACTTACAAGAGTGGCGGGCGAGCTCAGCAAGTCCCCACTTCAATCATTATTCTGCTTCCCAAATATTAGGTCGGTCCACTCGTGCCTTTCAAACCCATTTTCGAAACACTTACAGTGATGATAGACAAACGCTGTAAACAGTGTCCGATGCAAAATTCCCTCCTCCTTTCGCAGTGGTGTTTTTGTTGCGTGTGATTGTTTACTTAAGCGCCAAAACCATAATTTTTAATGAACAAAAACTTTAGCGGTTTTTTAACATTGGCATAGAGTAAACAAAATGCAATGCTATGAATTATCTGAGCTTCTTCATCTGACTCTCCAGCATTTTTCAAATCAATTTTCCCAAAAGTCTTTGATCTTGCGGAATTGTAGAATACACAAATTGCTTGGAAATTTTTTTGAATTTTAAGCTTTTAAAGATCGTATTTAATTGAACACCAACTTTGCCAGGCATGTAAACGTCTATTGTTTTTAATGAGAAATTTTGATTTTCCTGGGTACAGCCTACGGCGCGTTCAAAAACAATTATTATGATAGCTTTCTGGCGATTAATGGGAACAGAAACATGTGGAAAGAGAAGATAAAGCCGCACTGAATGGCATTTTAACTACCCACCTTTTGATGTTCCGTAATTTCTGGGATGCCCAGATATGGAAATAGACAACGAAAATTTATTTGAAAACTTTACAAAGTCAGTCTTAGATGTCAGAAACTTTTGATCGAAGACTAACTAAAGATTAACTTTCTTTGCTGCTCTATTTAAGTGTTGTCAGAGCACTTCCAAAAGCCTTAAAAAAACATTTTGAAAAAATGCAAGAATTAGGGTAGGTAAAAACCATGGGTGAAGATTTTGATGATTATTGGAGATTACCAAAGAACTCGAGAAACATCGCTGCTAAGAGGAGTAACAAAAAGTCTGTATCGAAACTGTCCGAGGCATATTTCTATAATTAGTTCAGATGGTTATAGAACAGCCGTATTAGACACAAACTTTCGGATCGACCCAATACAATATTAGGTTGAACACTAAGTTTTGCAACTTGTTTCATAACTTCACTCTCATTCAACATGGCGCACTCAAACTTTGGCATCATGTAGAATGCAATGTGAGCTACAGGTGTGCACAAATTGTCTAAATTTTGGATACGAAATAGAAAAGTTTCAGGCATTTTTCGAAAACTAGTGAATTTTAAGAATTTTTGAGGTTTCAAGCTAAAATGAAGCCTTTAGCAGCCTAGACAACATGCGCAGTAATCCGGATTCGTCTACAAATATTGCTGGAGGTTGACTCCTTTGGCCTATTAAGAAAGAAACAAATGTTAGGGGCATGTCGAGATTTGGCGTCCTCATAAAGTCGAACGAGTCGATGTACGCAAGAGCTGGTGGGGACGACCGTCAATGACTAAAGAGTCCGAAGCTCAAATTCCTCCGAGACTTCACATAGTAAGGTTATTTAACCTGCCGAACGCGAATATCATATTCATTCGTTGAACCAACGCCATTTTCCTTGTTTAGGGTGAGACCCCATATCGTACACCTACAGTAATCTTACAAAAAAGCCCTTATCACGGAATTTCGCTATAGTTTTCGTGATCAGCATGTCGGATAACACTCCTATGCCAAGTTTCAGCCAAATCCGTCAAACTTTGAATTTTTCCCTTTCATACCATACACCTACCGTAACCCCCACTGCGACGTCAGAATTTGGTAGGACAGCAGCTGCGCTTGTAGCTTACGTAATGACCAACACAGTGGCAAAATTTGAGTGCACCATGTTGAATGAGAGTGAAGTTATGAAACAAGTTGCCTTAGTGTTGAACCTAATAGTATCGAAATGGCGATGTTCTGAAAATTTGCAATTTCGCCGAAAATGTGTAGTACTATTCGTATGCGTAGAATTCAGCCTTTTGAAGTAAAAGTGAACTCAGGTAAATTGCTAAATTATGCGATAAAAGCAGATTCAGTCTTTGTTTGTAGACCAAACAGAAACTATATTAAAATTTCAAAACTACGCCTCGCCTTCTCTTGGTAAGAAATGTTTTTACGAATAAAAAAACTTTAATAAACTTTTTCCACAAAAACGCTTAGCAGGTGATTAGGTGATGGTAAGATTCAAGATCAACCTTTCAACCAAAAAAACCGCTTAGCTTGAGAATTTATGCTTAAATAAAGAACTCAATAACTTTCCAAATCGACACCTCAATGAATTAGCAGAAACCGAGCACAGCCGCGCGAACGGTTCAAGAATCTCCAATCTTGATGAGGCTACGGTTTTGAAATGTCTATATCTATGTCACTTAGTAAAAGGCTTCTAAAACTATTCAGCAATTTGCTATGTCTCTATCCGCTTGCACGATTGGCGTAGGTTTTGACAAATATTTCAAACAGCAGGAATCGATCATAAGTCAATCTAACAATACCTAATAATACTGCTTCTCATCAATCTCCGCTCCATATTGCAGTATGTTCGCGTGGAAAACGTATATGGCCTGCACTTTACGGATATGGAAGATATTTTCAACAGAATTTCTCTCCATTACGACTTTGCTACGTTACATAACATCACAGCTGCCAAAGATCATCGAACAAGAACCGAGACAGTCTCGTTGAATGTACTGAATGCCTACTACATGTTTACTGTTAACAGCTTAGGTAAGTTGACTCTGAAAAATAAGAATAGTTTTGAAAGTTCGTTTGCGATGCTCACAATCGCATAAAACCAGGATAAAAATTCCATTACGATAAACACTTCAACACAAGCAGTTGAGAGTATTAGAATTTATTGACTATTGACAAAAAAGTTTCAGAAGTTTATTGGCTTTCTTCCAACCTTTATATTGCGAGCAGCTTGCGTACTTCTTGGTGCAGAGTTTTTGCAAAACGTACTTGTTGAAAAGCAGTTGTTTGAAAAATTTTGATACCCAATGACCAACAAATCATAGTTACAGCTGTGTAGTGCTTGTAAATGACAATGTGACAACCACCCTTGTCCAATTCTTCACCGAAAAGGTGTTAAACTTTTCAAGATAGGTGCACTTTTCAAGATGCTCTATTCATTGCTACCCCCATAGTTTTATCACTCAAAACCCGTGTTCACTTTACCTTACCCGCGGAAAGGAAGGGATTTGAGAGGGGATGCATCACATCTCGCTACTATACCTAATGTACCCTCTCTTTTCTATCTATGTTGTAAAGATTCACACACCCTAATACATGAGTGTAATGGATGACAGAACACTGTTATACAAACTAGAATTTTCACTGTTTTCTGCGATCCCTTTGGGATCTCCAGGGATCACCGTTCATTTTCAAAGCCGTTTATCTTTTCAATAACTCCTTAAAAACGTTTAAAAAGTGTAAGGACGATATAGTGTAACACTACGTACTAAACAATTTAATAGTATGTGTGAGATCCCAGGATATGAGATAGCTCAAACCTTCTATTTTCCCTCCTTGTGGCCGTATTCATCATTGCTACCTGGGGTCAAATGTACCTTGGATTAGTTTATACCCCAAGGTACAGTCTACCTTAAAGGCAGTGTCCGGGCAAAAACTCGAGATTTTGTGCTTACTTGGGCCTATTCGCTACTCTGAATCCGAAAATGCACATTGTAGAGGGCGAAAATGGCGAAAAACGGCTCTAACACAGGAGGGAAATGAGCAGGTGGGCGGGGCTCTCCCCACTGCGAATTCACGTTCCCGGCTTCCGGAGCGACCTTCTCGCTTCCGGTTTAAAGTCAATCATTCGCACTTGACCGGTAGCGATGTTACGACGGCTAGCGATCGAGAAAATCGCTCTGGGAGCCGGAAGCATGAAATCGCACTGGGGAAAGCCCCGCCCACCTGCTGATTTCCCTCCTGTGTTAGGGCCCTTTTTCGCCGTTTTCGCGCTTTCCTATGTGAATCTTCGGATTCAGCATGGCGAATAGGCCCGTATAAGCACAAAATCTCAAAATCGAGTTTTTGCCCGGAAACTGCCTTTAAAGGCAGTGGATCGGCAAAATTAAACAATTTAGGATTTTAACGCCGTAGGTTCCCTATCGCCCAAGTATGAAAACAGTGCAATTCCGGTTGCACAGCATGCTTTCCCTGCTGAGAAAATCGCTCTCAAACTTACACGCGCAGGCCAATCTTACACGCATCTGGACGAGTTGGCAATTTCCTTCTCACCATCAAAGGCTTCCCGCCGCAACGTTGTAACTGTTGGGTCCTGCAACGATTTAGCGTCACCGGCCTTGCTTCCACTCGTCCAGTTCCAAAAAGAAGGGCACTAAAAACGCTTATTTTCGCCATTCTCAAGCTTTCAAAAGTGGATTTTCGGAATCAGCGTATTAAATAACCCCAGGTAAGCGCAAATTTGACTAGGTTGAGATTTGAGCCACTGTCTTTGAGGCTGTTTCGCATTCATCAAAGTACCTCAAGGTTGATTCTAGCTCAGTTTGAAAGATGTACAGTGACGCTCATTTAGGGCATGCCATAACTCTCAGCGGTATGTGAACTCTCTTATTGTTAATCTCTCTTTTCTATTTTCGTTTTGTAGGTATATTGGGTCGTTCCGAAAGTTCTTTCCGTTTTTTCAACCTATCATAAAAACACGTGGAATGAGGGTAGGGAAACGCTTCAAGTGCTATCCGATGCATTTTTTCTTCCTCTTTTCAACAGTCATATTTCTGTGCCGCTTGCTCTTGTGGCCAGTGAGATAATGACCAAATTTCGAACCCATGGTTTTTACCATGTCCAACTTTGGCATTTTTTCACGACTTTCTTTTTTGACTTTTGTAAAAGCTTCAATAGCACTCGGATAGAGTAAACAAAGTGCAATTTAATGGAATTTTTTGGCATTTTCAACTGGCTTCTCAGTACTTTTTGAGACACCTTTTCCAGAAGTCTTCACTTTTTCGAAGTTACAAAACACACAAACGCTCCGAACATTAGAATCTTCGGTTTTGACACTAACAAAAGTCGTTTATGATTGTCCACTATTTTTGCAAAATAAATGAGTGTTTACCGCTTTGAAATATAAGATTTCGCAATTTACGTGACCACCCTCAGGCGGGTTCAAAATCAAGAGTTATGGAAATTTTATCGCTAACATCCTCTACAAATTGGAAAGAAAAATACTCAATAGAAAGAGGAGGAGAAGCTGCATCGAATGACACCTTAGTTGTGCGTCGTTTTATGTTCTATGGTTTTTGGCATTACCAAAAGTGGAATTTAATAGCATCAGAAAAATAAATCTAAAAAAATTTTAGGGCTAGCAATAGACTCCAAAAAATGCCATTGAATTGCACTTTGTTTACTCTATCCGAATGCTATTGAAGGTTCTCCAAAAGTCAAAAAAGAAAATTGTGAAAAACTGACAAAGTTGGACATGGTAAAAACCATGGGTTCGAAATTTCGGCCATTATCTCACTGACCACGAGAGCAAACGACACATGTTTATGACTGTTGAGAAGAGGAATAAAAAGTGCATCGGATAGCACTTGAAGCGTTTCCCTACCCTCATTCCACGTGTTTTTATGATAGGTTGAAAAAACGGAAAGAACTTTCGGAACGACCTGATATTAACTTTAGAACCGTTCGTACGCAATGCTCGCTTTGCGTAGGTTGCGCCGCCGAAGGAGCGCATGAGAAAGACAACGAGAACCACTAGGTAATCACAGCCTGACATTCTCGAAAAACATATCAATCTCGTTTTTGTAATTTATCCCAGGTCAGTCCTGTGTGGGAATTTTCCAAATCGCAGATCGTAAATACTACAGTCTGCATTCTGGATTAGGCCGAAATTGACATGATGCCCGTCCGCACAGCCATTGTGTAACGTCAGGTCTGCGGTTTTCTGCAGTGATGTGTCGCGCTTTGCCCGTTTTCTTCTCATTTTCCGCGATCTCTCCGGCGCTCGCATGCAACGCGCATGCAGCACAAACCACGACTGTTGCGAACACGCGATTGTGCAAACGTTTGATTGATCTATTGAGACGAACTATACCCAGAGTCATCTTCCACATGTCAAGACATAGAGGACTATGTTGTCAAGAAGGAGCGGTCCTTGCTGTCATTTGCAACAAACACGCACCTTTGCATATGCGCGGAGTTGCGTTTCTGTAAGAAATCCGCGCAAAACCCTTCCACATCGAGCGAATGTAGCCCTCCACCGTTATGCGACTGAAATGTTCTGCGTAATTCGGTGCTTTTTTGTTCATGAGCTAAAAAAGTTTTTGCCCTACAAATTTGTTGCTTAAATTCGGCTGCTTTTTGTTTCCTGCTGTTTGTGTGCCTGCTTTAAGTGGACCTTAGAATTTTCGTTGCATGTTCATACCTACTGATATGTTAATGATGATGTTGGTATTCGTTTAGATGCGCAACGAGTATGTGGCCAACTTATCGGATTCACGTTTTCGTGGGCTGAAATATGCTTTCTCTGAGTTGTGGATTTCTGCTCGCTTAGTGCATTCTAGTGTTGGATCAAAGAACGCGGATAGGTGGCATTACGGCTGCCCCAAAGTTTTTCATTACAAAATCGCCGCTCGTTCTAGCTGCTTCGGCTGCAATTGTGAGATTGGAATGAACCCTACTGCAATATAAGTTACCTTGAGAAGCTACCTCAAGGTAGAATTTACTCCAAGGTATAATTTCGTATTCATCAAAATTTGTCTCTCAAGCATAAAATTACCTCTGCCTGCATGATGAACACTGACGTTTTCTCAGAGAATGGCATGGCGTACTTGGGGTGAATTGCTTTTTTTCATACCTGCATCATATTTACGCGATTATGCCTATGTTCTTAGAGTGTGAAACGTTACAGTTGGATGGGAAAGGGTAGGAGTATGTGGCTTATAGGCTCTTTTGTTTGTGAGCCGATAAGCTGAAATCTGCTCCTCCATAAACAAGATACGGCGCAAAAGTTAGGCTATTTTTGCGACAATTCGCTGTGCTTTTTAATCGATTTATTGATTTGTTTCTAAGTTTACTATGTAAGAAAATAAACTTATCAGTCATTCCTAGATCATAGTTGGGTAAGCGGCGCGGTAAAGATTATTTACGTTTTGCGGCGAGGAGGACCCGGGCTTCGAGTCAGCGAGATATGTCGCAGAAGCGATATGGAGTGGGATGGTGAGTCTTGACGCTTTTGGATTCTCATGCTCTTCTAGTGGCAGAGCCCGCTTCCCGGGCAGGACCAGGGACGCCATCTAGCACTTCATAGAAATGATTTTGCAGACATTTACAACTAGTGTTCTGTCTAATTTATTGATGAGCTTAGAGTTGTTTCATACTGCATTCGCTGCAGCCAACAGACTGCGGCAGAGCAGCCAATCTACTGCTGCATGAAACAATCCTTAAACTATAACAGTTTTTTAAGCTTTTTTGAATGTAAGGAGGACGCGTGTCCTTTAGTGGAATATTTTTGCTTAACATTCTTCTCAAATCACGAAAATATGATTTTATCAAGACAATTCAAAATTTTGAAATTTTTGGATAAAACGCTTTGTGAAAATTCGATGTTTGCATTACAAACTTATACATTAGAAACAACATTTAATTATGTGAGTCAAAGTTAAATGGATAAAGGAAGTAAATAAAGAGCGAAAGGTTGAAGGTTTCTGTTTCTGGTTTCTGCAAGGCTAGTAAATTTTCTACCCCTTTTTTCGCCGTTTTAAAATCAAACCTCATTATCTGTTGAAGTGCTGGCCCACATGTTCCTGAGTGATACAACTTCAACTGGATTTGAGTTGAGCAACTAAACAAGGCTAAAGAATTGCGTTGTACAAACGTTAACACTGGCTTTCTTTGAATACGGAACTTGCAAAGCGATTGTTTTTGGCTCATAGAATTCTAAGGTTGCGGTTTCAGTGTGCTATGCTCAAAATAGTTTTTAGGATCTACGATGCTCAAAATGCTGTTGAGGCAATTATAGGATGTGTTTGACTTTCTCTATTTCGGTACATTCGTTTCACAGGAGTTTTAAATCGCTCACAACATGTCCATAGAATGAAAGAGAAGTGTAGTACCAATTTCTTTACATGTCTATAACTCTAAACAATCTTAATAAAATTAGACAAAATTGCTGTAAAGGGTTTAGTATTGTCACTGCAGTGTTTGTGTGAGGTCAGCCTCTAAAACCTTGTAGATTTTTAAAGGTATCAATTCTAACCTTGCCTTTTGCTAGGATTAGAGTTTTTATTGTGAATGTACGTTGAGGTAAGGGTATCAAGTTTGGTGAATACGGATTTGTCGCTGATAAGGCTATTTTGAGGTAGAATTCAACTCAAGGTATCATCCATTCCACATGAAATTATTTTCAAGGTTAATTTGAGTTAATTTAATTAAGCACTTACCTCAAGGTACTTTGATGGATACGGGTTTTGAGTGATAATCCTAGCTGGAGGTAGGATTTATCTCAAGGTAGCAATGATGAATAAGGTGCTACCGTTAGAGTTGTAAATGTCTACAGTGTCCTCCAAAATCGATCGCATTGTACCAGATGAAGTCATACACGTGTCATATCTTTTCCAACAGCAATTTGAGTTTAGTAGCAAGTTGAAACAGCAAGTTTAGAGTGGCTCAATATAGAATCAGTTTTTCGCAAGTTTTGGATTTGAGGAAGGCGAGTGTTCAAAAAGATGCAACGTATGACTCTAGTCTTACTCAGCTGCCCAATTGTTTTACTAAAATTTGGCAAATTCGTGTCACTTAGGTCAGTGGCGTACCCAGGATTTCGGCTCGGGGGGGGGGACAAAAATTTTTTTCCGATGAAGATGCTGGCATCAGCCACGCACTCCGAAATTTTTTTGTATGCTCCCTAAAATTTTCGCGGGCTCAGAACCCCGAAATTTCAGGAAAAGAGGGCGTGGCGGCGCTCTCCCCCTCCCCTCGGTGTTACTGACTTAGGTATATGTGGGCCAGCACTACGAGAAAAGATAGATTAGACTTTTGGAAGGTTGAGAAATGGATGGGAAGTCTTACCATCACTAGAAAAATTTTTTTCAGTTTTTAACCTGTTTTACGTCATTCCCTTATTCGGTTTCCAAATCCAACTCCAAGATAATACTCTTTAAGACTACAAAACTAACTCGCTCTTTTGGGAACAGTCTCTGGTCTAGTTTGACATGCAAGCAACAGAATCTGCGCAATGCAGTTTATCGCAAAGATAAATTTGTGTGAAGTGGAAGGATATAATGTGCAGCAAAAATAATGATTTGACGAAGTCTCGAGCACTCCTAAATTTCAACTGCTCCAAGAAACCCGTCAATCAAATGCAAAAAGACTACGCACTTTTCCACCCATGACTGACTGCGTAATCAATTATAGTAAAGCATATCAAAAGTATGGAGAACTAGCTGACTTTCCCGGTCCAGCCCGGGCTATTACTGGGGGAAAGGTATATGCTCTTTTGGTTCCAGCATGGTACTAAAAAGAGACCCTCTCCCGCTTTCTTATGGATGACTCACTTCGGACATATCCATTTCATTTCACCGCAACTCCGGGATCCTGAGACTAAAATGAGCTTTGCGGCCCACCTTACATGATCATGGGAAAAGTCGGTTAGAACATGATAAGTTTTCATCTCTAAAAAAATACGTAAGCAAAACAATAAATCGATAGAAGGGCCCAGTGAACCGCCGCGAAAAGTAGCCCTAACAAATCGCCGGGGTCGGAAACATACCTGTGCGAAGTTTCAGCTCAGTGGTTCAACGGCTGGCGTTTCTATAAAAAACTAGCTAACAAACATCCTCATATATATAACCTTTGATTCAACTAGCTTGATTCCGTTAGGGCTAGGGATATGTGATGTAATTGAGGCCGCTCGCGCCCGCGACGCACCTGCGTCTCTCTCGCGCGAGTGCTCTCTGATCATCACCTAGCCCTAATTAGGCCACTAAGCCCCGCCTTTGCCAAAGCCAAGCCAGTTGAATCAAATGGCATATATATAAGGTTGTTTCATAAGTTCATAGAAGTTCGTAGAGTTTTTATTTTTATCGCCGTTTTAAGATAATGCGGTTGGTTTATGGCAAAGTACTTGTTTAAAAAAAATCTCTTACTACAAGAACTGTTGCTCGTTTTCGGGGCAAAAATCCCCTTCTTTGACGACCTCTCGAAGCAAAATTTTTGATAGGCAAAAATTGGCGATTTCAGCACCTGCAACTTTCGATCCATATGCCGAGTCACAAGTGGGATTTTTTATCTGAAGTTGTTATAGGTGATGAAAAAACAACTGTTTATGAGACTCCAGTGCATATAAAAGTAGTCTCTTTACCTAAAGAACGCTATGAAAAAGATTAAGCGCACTTTTACCATGTGCGTAGATGTTTTGGGTTTGGTACAATTCAAAGAAGCCCCCACTTCAAAAAATTTTGAGAAAGCGCAAAATGTTGACCAGAGCTTGTACTCATACTTCTACACCATCTAAAAAAAACCATCTAAACCATCTAAACCCATCCATTCCTTAAGGCCCGATATGCGCGTTGTTCAGCGACACATGCTGTCGCTGAACAACGCGCAAAACTCAAGCGGCAGCAGTCAAAGACAACAACTATTAGGATCTTCTTCAAACGGTTCTAAGCGTATTAGCATGCTGCAATTCTGTTATACCAGTCTTGTTTGCTATGTTTGCTATCTATTCCGCCTACATATGACAACAACATTTTGCGGGATACGGACCAAATGCGGAAAGTGCAGTTGCCGAAATTGCCAATTTTTGCCTCTCAAAAAAACTCCTTGAGAGTTTATAAATCAAAGAATTTAAAATTTGCTCCAAAAACAAACAACGGTTCTTGTAGGGACGGCACAGGTACTTTGACGTCAGACAACCGCTTTGTGGAGAAAAGGCTACAAAAATAAAAACTTTACGGACTCATGAAACCTAATATTTATAATAGGTTGTCCCGAACTTGTCCGTTATTTCAACCTATCATAAAAACACGTGAAACGAAGGTAGGAAAACGATTGAGCACTATTCGACGCAGCTTTTCCCCATCTATCCTATTGACATGCTCCCATACCGATTACTCTTTCGCTCACTGAGATAAACGCCAAAATTTCGAACCATGGTTTTTACTATGTCCAAGTTTGGCAATTTTTCACATTCTTTATTTTTGACTTTCGAAAAAGCTCTGGCAACAGTTAGATAGAGCAAACAAAGGGCAATATAGTGCAATTTTGCGGCATCTATAGCCAGCCTTGAAAATTTTTTAGAATTATTTCTCTGATGCTATCAAATTCCATTTTTGGTGATGCCAAAAGCCAGACATCATGAAACGGCGCATAACTAAGGTGTTATTCAATGCAGCTTTTCCTCCTCTTTCCAGTGTGTGTATTTTGCCTCCAATTTGTGGGGTCTTTAGCGATAAAGTTTTCATAATTTTTGAATTTAACCCCCTCCCCCAGCGTATACCGTAAAATGCGAAATCTTATATTTCAAAGCGGTAAACGCTCAGTTGTTTTGTAAAAATCATAACTTATAATAACGGGCTAAGAATGTTTACGTGTTTTTGTGTGTCTGTGTGTAAGTTTGTCTGTCTGTCACGAAATTCGTAGAACGTGTTCCAGCCAACCTCCTGAGCCCAAATTTTGCACAGCGTCTGCTACCAACATGAGAGTCTACTATACAAAAGCATGAGCGGATCCGTTCAGCGGATCCTTCGAAAATCAAACGTCAAACGGATCCACTTTTCTTTTCAGCCTGAAAAGTAGGTCAGTACGCAAACTTTTTGTAAAGTTATGAATATGTTCAGCATATAAATCCGCAAAACTTTCCCCGGCAACTCAAAAAACTACGAAAAGTTTAATCACAAGCGGAAACGGCGCCAAAACGTGGCAGTTGCTCACTTTTTCGATTTCCAGAGGTTCTACTAAGCGAAATTGAAAGTTTTTTGCTCAGAAACGTAGCTCGCGTTATCAGTTTTCATAACGGCAACTATTGAGTACTCAAAAGTTTAGTATTTATTCTAAAAACGTATTCTTTTTCCATCCGACAGAACCCTTTCATGTAAAATTACCGGTTACTCAAGAAAGTGCATTTGAAATAAAAAGCTTTCCTCATTTCATTCGTGATGCTCGGGGAGTTTCATTGCTAGCTTAACACAGGAGGAAGGCAGGACTTCCAAAGCGCTGGCCACACGTGTCAGACCTTTGGACAAGCGGAAGCAGCTTGAGTTTACAACGCATTAGTTAGTCTGAAAGACACCAGCATTTACAAGCACATGCATGGCTCCGCACAAAGTGCGAGCGCAATATTCATCGTAATTAATGGGATTGTGAATAACATTCAACTTTGATTGAGTTATGTTTGAGCTGGACACTGCGTCTGTTGTTCTTACACAGCCCATACTACACTGAAAAGTAATTGAATATTCTAGAGAGTATTAGTGAACGTTTTGGCCGGACGTATAAAATCAACTTTTTTTGAAAGGGCTGACGAACAACAGTGTGTGTTTGGAACTATTTGCATCATGTACATACAAGGTGCATGTACAGGGCTTTTCAACCTGAGTGTCACAGCCGCCCCGCTCGGCCGCCACGCTTAGGTCCGCGCAGCGTTCGTGGCGCATCGTCCGGGCATTTTGCCAGTTCTCAATCGATGCCGCCGACGCAAGCACCAGCCTGCGCGTAGACTGTAGCTTGGCAAAATGCCCGGGCGATGCGCCGCAAACGCCGCGCGCGGCCTGAGCGAGGCGGCCGCGTTTTAGGAGCCGCGTAAGCGGAGGCTGTGACTCTTATGTTGAAAAGCCCTGTATAGGGTGCTGCACGACGAAGGAGCAATACCTTTGGGAGCGGCGAACGCGGCTTCATTAGCAGCAGAGCGCATGATGCGCAGGTTTCACAAAGTTGAAGATACGCGCTTTCGAGCTTGCTCAACTAGTAATGTTTCTGCGCCTTCATCATGCAGAAGCCTTCAAGCTTGCTTGAAACTAGAAATGTGATACTGTCGTGAGTGCAATGCATTGTCTCATTTCGATCGAATTAGTCGAAGCGGTAGGTTTCGTGCATTTGCTCTACGCACAGTCATTCACAATCCGGTGTGGCCAAAGCATCTTACCATGAAACCGTGCCTCTCATTTGATTAAAGTTTGAGGATTTAAGGAAAAGAACGAGGAGATGCGCTTAGTCATCACAGGATGCATTTACCTCCGTAAACGCAACGAATGTTGCAACGCGAGAGCGCACCCACGACGAATTGAAAATGTACTGTAGATTATTCCACTCATGCAGGGTTTATCTGAGACATTTTGTTTTTGGATGACCATACTTTGCAGGTTTTACCGGTTTAGCTCTATTGCCGTGTTGTTGAGCGTCACAATCAGTATCTGTGAAGTTCTCTTAAGTCATTGTAAATTTAGCACTAATAGCGGTAACAACTAGCGGCTAGCAACAGCAGCCGTTATAATAGTGCACCGGTAGCGCCTGTAAAGCTGAGACAATGGGAGCATTGAAACCCCTTGAGATTGTAGTACCACAAGCTGAAATATAGCCAATTCGTTTGTTTTTGGTAACTTCATCAGAGATAAGAGTGCACAAAAGAGTTGCTAGGGACGCAAGCTGTATTGTAGATTGGTCAATGAGGTCAATCAGCTGTGAGTAAGTCTAGCTATGACAAGTCACCATGCGAGAAAATTCCTTTTGTTTTTTAGATAAAAGTTCTAAGCACAATACGTGTCAATAATCGCTTTCCTTTTGCTGGGCGCATTCGCATCTCAAAGGGGTCAGATATTTTAGGCGTTTGGCAGGCATTTTTGGTTAATAACACATGAAGAATGGTTACTTGAGTAGTTATAAGAATAGTGCCAAAAAATGTGGTAAAAAGCCTAACTCATTTTTACAAATGCAGAGTTAAAGTATAGGTGCTGTTAGCCTTTTTTCTATTGTCTTCTCACTAGGTATATCGACAGGGTAGCCATCGTTTTGTCAAATGTCATCTATATATATATATAAAACTCAAACACTGTACCGTGTTTGTTAGGATGTTTGTGGCTTATAGACTCCTTTGTATGTGAACCAAAGAAGCTGAATTTTGCTTCCCTATAAACAAGCCACGGCGCAAAAGATAGGCTACTTTTTTCGACAATTCGCTGGGTCCTTCTATCGATTTATTGATTTGTTGCACTCTCAGTAAGGGAATGAAGCTTATCAGCAGCTATTGCCAAACCATTCCTACACTTATGTAAACAAGAGCAGTACGATCCATTGTGAACTTTCGTCATCAAAGCAAGGTCGAAAGCGTTCAGATGTAAATCCCATATATTCTGTCTAAAACTGCGAGATGCATCTTTTGCGGTGCGAGGTAGTAGTGTTATTAACGCAAGTCAAAGCCTTTTTTTGATGCAGATGTGAGCCAATCGCTAAGTTACAAGCTGTCTCAAATTGCGTGCCACACTCTAGCGTTGGAACCTCCGGCATGAATTCCAGCCGCATGAGCGTAACTCTCAATCTGAAAGCTTACATCATAATTTTGTTTATTGACTGAAGTCCTTGAGTTTTTTTTTCATCAATCTGTTATCCAAATGGCTCACAAGTTGTGGATTACATATCTTTAACGTGGTAGAATGGCTGTTGCTTTGGCTATAAAGGTATTCGGTCTCTAAAGCAAGGACAGTCAAAGAAGCACTTACATTTGTCGTAGTACGGGAGAGGAGGGTAGAGAGCGGGAGTTAAAACAGAATAACCGATTAGCGGCGAAGTACTAGGAAAAATGATCCTCAGGATAGCAATGGGCGCTACATTATTCGAACGTTCTTCCAACTATATCGCAGTGCTTGCTCTTCAAGTTTTTTCACGTCTTCCATGTTTCAAAAAGAAGAGAGACAATGCTGTTGAGTAAAAGTGTACACATTTTATTTTTATTTTTGCAAACAAACTTCAATGATACACTACTGCTTTGAGTGTCACATGTATCCAAAGACAGTGAACCCTAAGTGATGTTATCCCGGGCAAGGCCGGGTACGACAGCTAGTGACTTATAATAACGGGCTAAGGATGTTTACGTGACTTTGTGTGTGTGTTTGTGTGTCTGTTACGAAATTCGTGGAGCGTGTTCCAGCCAGCGTTTTAAGCCCAAATTTTGTATAGCGCATGCTACCTTCGTGAAAGTCCAACATGCAAAAGCACGAGTAGATTCGTTGAGTGGATCCCTCAGAAATTGCGCGCCGAACGGGTCCACCTGGCTTCTGTACCGCAAAATTCGGTCCGTATCACCACTTTTGGCAGAGTCGTGGATGAGTTTGGTAAGCAAATGTGCAAGCGATGGAGTTTAGCCAGAAAAGTGGTCGAAAGTTTACTACGTAACGAAAACGGCGCCAAAACGAATTGGTTGTGTAAATAGTCAAGTTTCCAAGGTTCTAGCTAAGCGTTTGAGAAGATTTTCGCACAGAGATGTAGCTCACGGTTATCATTACCTTTACGGCGACTACCAAGTTATGACAAATCCAAAACCTATTCAAATTTGCGTCTGTCTTCCTGCGAAAAGTTTCATCCACGCGAAATCACCGATCTCACGTGAAAAGATTTTCTAAATGAGTGGTTGTTTACATTTTATTCGTGGTAGTCGGCATAGCGCGGTGAGTTCCAGTGCCACGATTTTACGAGAATGAGTAAGGCACATAGATAGTAGAGCCAGTGCGAACCTCTGCGAGGCAGAGGTGACGCACTGGTAGTGAATAATCGTAATCGATTTTTGAAAGCTTCAAAATCGGATGATTTGTTAGTGTTCGAGGCGTTTCTGTATTTTGGGACTTTGCAAAAGTAAAGACTTTTGAAAAAATCATCTCAAAAAATACTGAAAAGCCAGCTGGATAAGCCAAAAAATTGCACTGCATTGCCCTTTGTTTACTTTATCTGCTATCAAAGATCTTCCAAAAGTTGAAAATGAAGTTTGTGAAAAATTGCCAAACTTGGACATAGTAGAAACCACGGGTTCAAAATTTCGGCATTTATTTCAGTGAGCAAAAGAGTAATCGGCATGGGAGCATGACAGTAGGAAAGACGGGGAAAAGCTGCGTCGGACAGTGCTTAATCGTTTCCCTTCCTTCGTTCCACGTGTTTTTATGATAGGTTGAAAAAACGGACAAAACTTTCGGGACAACCTAGTATATACAGAGTGTCTCAAAAAGATGTGCACACTGTTTGATCGTTAGTAACTCTCTTACTTTCATGTCTTTTGCCGAGCTTGAGGTACCATTTTGTAGAGCGAGGATAAACTTAGGCTTACAGTATTAAGCGAAACTCCAATCTCTTTTTGCTACTGTAGGATTATGGTATGAAATTTCAGCATACAGCATTACTGTGGAATAAATGTTTTGATGAAATATTTTCAAAAAAAATCTAAAAAATTGTGTAGCAAGGTTTTCGGGCGTGCCGATTTTACTGCATAACTTTCTATCAGTTTTTCGAGCTTTCTTGATGGCGTATTCACATTCCTGCTGAACATTGGAAAATCAGTTGTTACCCTAAATCTGAAATAACTCATGAAAGAAACAGTGTACTGATGTGCAGTTTTCATTATTTAGAATCAGCGACTACGATTAACCCAAATTAAGAGTTTCTGGCTTTTTTGGCTTTTTTCTGAGGCAAAATACAGCTTTCCACTGCTCAAAATCCTCCTCGAAATTCCTACCGTAATCCTACAGTAATGAAAAGTGGCTGATAAGTCTCTCCATACTGTAAATCTATGTTTATCCTCGCTCTACAGAATGGTACCTCAGGCTCGGCGAAAGACATAAAAGCAAGAGAATCAACAATCAAAGAGTGTGCACATCTTTTTGGGACACCCTGTATATATCAATGGCATACCGAGGGGGGAGAAGGAAGCGCCCCCCCCCTCCCCAGAAACCGGTCGCGAAATTTTTGAAATTTACTTACATGAATTATAAAAATGTGAAAGAAACTTGTTTATTTGCTTGCTTACCCGGCTCTGCTCGGCCCTGTCAAAACATTGTAATAAAGGTCCCATCCCTATTTCTATATAGCCTTTCCCTGTGCGCACTTCTACACTTGATTTCCCGTTTTCTGTCCTGTTTTCGAAATGAGCATGCCCACTTACCCCCCCCCTGTGCCATTTCGCAGCCCTTCAGCCCAAATTTTGAAAAATCGATAAAATCTATAAAAGTAATAGTAATACCAAAAACTAATGTTTCGGAATCAGCATGCTCGAATACCTCCTGTGCCAACTCTCAGCCCCGTAACTCAAACTTTGCAAAAAAAATCGATGAAATTGATATAAGTAATAGGTAATAGCAAAAATCAATATTGTATTCAGAATCGTCATGCTCACTTGTTCCCCTGTGCCAACTCCCAGCCCTGTAGCTCAAACTTTGCAAAAAATCGACAAAATCGATAAATAAGTAATACCAAAAATTAATATTAAATTCGGAATTGCCATGCTCACCTACCCCCCCCCCGTGCCAACTCCCATCCCCGTAAGTGAACGCTGCAAAAAAGTCGATCAAAATCGATATCGATCGATATCGATCGATATCGATCGATGACGAAAAGTAGCCTACGACACCCGCCCGTCCCGAAGTGTATGTGAGCCACGTTTGGTCCGGATCCGTTTGGAAATGGAATATTCTATTCGGAACATACGTACACACGGACATACATACAGACACACACACAACAACACACTTATATATATACAGTGCCTACTGTTTGATTGTAATTGTAAATAACTCTCTCGTAAAGTGTTTCGAGAAGCACTAGGTACCATTTTGTAGAGCGGTCCAACCTAAATTTACAATATGGAGCGAATCATCTATCGCTCTTCATTGTTGAAGGATTACGGCACGAACTTCGACAAGAATTTTAAGGCCATCGAAGGCTATATTCTGCTTCGGAACAAAACCAAACAAGCCAAAAACTCTTATACTACGGTGGGAGTCGCTGATTCCGAATTTAAAATTCCCATTTTACTGTGATGATTCTTTCCAAGGTTCTCCCCGGTAAATCGAATAACTCAATTCCCAGAATTTGTCAGAATGTAATCACATCATGAAAAAAGCTCAAAACACTCGTAAAAAGTTGTTAGGTGGATTTAGCATGCGCGAAAACCCTAATACACGATTTTTCAGATTTTTTGAAAGGAATTTTATTAGGTGGTATATTTCACATTGGTTCCATATGCTGGAAGTCCGTACCGTAATCCTACAGTAATGAAGAGCGATAGATGATTCGCTCCTTACTGTAGATCTAAGTTTAACCTCACTCTACAAAATAGTACCTAAAGCTTTTCGAAAAGTTTCATTACAACAGAGTTATTTACAATCAAACAGTAGGCACATTTTTTGGGACACCCTGTATATTCACTAGCTGGCTTACTTGGCTTCGCCCGGCCCTGTCAAAACGCTATTAAAGCTTTCATCCCTGGACAACTTTTCCCTGCGCCCATGTCTTGCCAGATTCTTGTTGCTTTATTGAGCAGCTGCCCACTTACCCCACTGTGCCAACTCCCAGCCCATACCCTCGATACATAGAGCTACGTATTCTGGTAACCTTCACTTTGAGGGCTATGAGGAAACACAACCTTCACCAGAAAAAAAACAAAAATCAGAAAAAAAAGAACAGAACTATAGTTATTATCCTGTCTATATCGGAACGAATGTTAATAAAGCAAAGATAGGAAATAAAATTTTCAGCTTGTTTCAGCAAAACCAAGAATTTGCGTTTTCATAGCCTTTTTTATTTTAAAAAGAAGGTTTTTGTGGAATTTTCGCCAAAATTCAAGACAAAATTTCTCAGTTATCCTCTCAATTGAACAAAATCGAGTTTCAGAAGTTTAGAAAGCTATTGAAATTAAATAAAAACGCGAAACTGCGCTTAAATCTTGCGCAGAGATTTGCGCACGATAACGCTGGTCTATCTCTTCAATGAGCGATCAAAGCTTGGGACGTTGTCAGTTCTCCTCATCGTGTGATGATGATCAGAATGATATATAATGTTGCAAAGTTTCGTTGTGACCCCGCCGAGATCTACGACCAGAGCCAAATGCCCCGCCGGCTCTGGTCTGTCTCCGCTGCTCGTCTGTGTCTCCGCGTGCCGCGCGCTACCTCGCTACTCCAAACGCGGGGCGCGGGGTACTTGGCTCTGGTACTCTTTTCTTCGCTGTTTCGAACCCAATTTTAGCAAGCTATGAAACATTTAGAAGCTCTTGATCTTTATTTTTACGCTGACAACGTCCCAGAACTATATTTTTTGATTTGATCGAAAAATCCGGCAAAAACCTTGTTTTCGAAAACCTCTTGTTTTTCTCCAAGTTTAACTATTTTCACGCGGTTTTTTCGTGCAATTTATGGATCTTACTTCTGTTCATAGTGCGGACAACTACCCAGCTCTTCTTCGATTATGGTGAAATTTTTGGCGAAAATTCGTAAAAAGTGCGTTTTTCTTTACCTTGTTCTGTTTCAGTGTTTTCGCATCGATTTTTTTCCAGCTTGGGCGATTATTGCTCAGAACAATAAGCGCAACAGTCCAGACAACGTCCCAGGAATCAGAACGTCAATGCGGGGGGTAAAAATTTGAAGGACGCATCAAAAACCAAAACCCCATGTTGCGAATTGCTGGTCCTGGAGCGAAAACTTGCACGTTGAAAAGCCGTTAAACGAAAGCTTTTAGACCTTGCAGCGTTTTTATCCGACAGCAGTTTCTTTTGCATTTTATATCTGTTTTACGTCATATGCAAAGTTTGAGCTATGGGGCTGGGTATACCTTCGATAGTCTAGAGACAGGGCATCAAAAGTGAAGGTTGTTTAAACATCTGAGGTCATAAACCTCAGATGTTCAAACAACCTTCACTTTTGATGCCCTTCTCTAGACTATCGAAGGTATGCAAAGCCCCATAGCTCAAACTTTGCAAAAAATCGATGAAATCGATATAATAAATGGTTCTAAGAACTAATAATGTATTTGTAATCAGCATGCTCGATTACTCCCCTGTGCCAACTCCCAGCCCCTTAGTTCAATTTGCAAAAAATCGATAGAATCGATAGAATCGATAAAATTGATATCGATCGATAACGAAAGGTAGCATACGACACCGCCCCGCCCGAAGTGTATGTGTGCCATGTTTGGTCCGGATTGGTTCAGAAATAAAAATTTCTATTCGGAACATACGTACAGACACACAGACACACACAAAAACAAACAGATACTAGCTTTATAACCTTTGATTCAACTGGCTTGGCACCATTAGGGCGGGTTTTGTGATCTAATTGAGGCCTCTCGCGCCGACGCACCTGCGTCTCTCTCGAGTGCTCTCTGATCATTATCTAGCCTTAATTGGGTCACGAAGCCCGCCTTTGCCGATGCCAAGTTAGTTAAATCAAATGGTACTAGGTTGGTGCAAAAATAAGAGAAGTAGCAAGAAAGTAAGAGTTATAGCAAGTGAGACCTCGCGTTTTGCGAGCTCTCACTTGCTATAACTTTCCAAAAAATCTATATTCTACAAAGCGATAAAAACTATCAGAAGAAGCGAACCATCCTCAATACAGCACACATCTAGCTAGACTCAAATCACAAAAGGGCACAAAAATATGGATCGAAAAGCAAAAAAAGTTTCTTTTTGTTTTTCAAAATTTCTTAGTTGTAGCCACAAGCCTAGCCACAAGCCAGTGATACAAAAAAAATTTGGAAGAGGAAAATTTGCGAAAAGGAAAAAATTTAATTTAGAATTGTTCCCTTTTTACGACATCTTTCCTAAAATTCCCAAAAATGCAGATTTTTGATTTTCGCTTAATGAACCGCTAGACATTTTTGCAAAAACTGTCAACAGGAGTCCAATCTCACGCTTACAGAAATGAGCAAAGCCTCGGCAATTTCCCTCTTTAGAGGAATTTTATGGGCTACAGAAAGACCGAAATCATTACTCATGTTGAGGCGCCAAAATCTCAGCAAGTTTCTATTAGGCTGGAAACTAAGTTTTGCAACTGGTCTCATAAGTTCCCTCTCACTGAACATGGCGCACTCAAATTTTGGCATTATGTAGGGAGTAATGTGTGCTACAAGCACGCGCAAACCGTTTGGATTTTGAACACCAAATAGAAAAGTTTTAGGCATTTTTCGAAAACTAGTGAATTTTAAGAATTTTTGAGGTTTCAAGCTAAAATGAAGCCTTTAGCAGCCTGAACAACATGCGCAGTAATCCGGATTCGTCTACAAATATTGCTGGAGGTTGACTCCTTTGGCCTATTAAGAAAGAAACAAATGTTAGGGGCATGTCGAGATTTGGCGTCCTCATAAAGTCGAACGCGTCGATGTACGCAAGAGCTGCTGGGGACGACCGTCAATGACTAAAGAGTCCGAAGCTCAAATTCCTTCGAGACTTCACATAGTAAGGTTATTTAACCTGCCGAACGCGAATATCATATTCATTCGTTGAACCAACGCCATTTTCCTTGTTTAGGGTGAGACCCCATATCGTACACCTACAGTAGTCCTGCAAAAAAGCACTTATCACGCACTTTCACTATCGTTTTCGTAATCAGCATGTAGGATAACACTCCTATGACAAGTTTCAGCCAAATCCGTCAAACTCTGAATTTTTCCCATTCATACCATGCACCTCCGTAACCTTCACTGCAACTCAGAATTTGGTAGGACAGCAGCTGCGCTTGTAGTTTACGTAATATCCAACACAGTGGCAAAATTTGAGTGCGTCATGTTGAGTGAGGGGGAAGTTATGAGATCAGTTGCAAAACTTAGTTTCCAACCTAATAAAAGAAACGTTGGAGTGTGCTAATGTAGACCATTTCCCTTACACGCAATATCTGCATTTTCAAAACAATTTCTCTATTCGCGCTCGAATTCTGACCAAAAAATTGAGTGCAATGAAATTCTGGTTTCGAGTGCGGTTGTATGAAGATCTACTAAATTTTAACGAATAGGTTAGAAGCTAGTTCTAGCCACCTATGGATAGAGCATCGAAGGAGCTTCTTGATAGTGTTGCTAAGTTTTTTCATAGAGGAAGTTTGATGGAGAAAAGTTGTCCTGAAACAAGGGCTAGAAAAACGCGCATTACTTTTGCACCAACCTAATATATAAGATGACGAATAAAACCAACCTAATATATAAGATACCCTTCACGGTAAATTTGATTTTGAAAGATAAGCCTTAATGAAAGGCTGTTTAATTACCTCCATAAACTCGTAATAATGGTGCCTGACGCGAAAAACTTGATAAAATAATTTGCCAAAACTACAAAAGTTCTGGGACTTTATTCTAGTATAAATGGAAACTTTGAACTTCGGGAATGAGTGTCATAGATGTGTGACGAGCCGCTATGACTCGGTCGGACCAAAGTTCAATCCCGCCTCTGGGTGTTAGGTCCTCTACTCCGGGACGGTTGTTATCAAAGTAGTCTAGAACGATAAAATCACTGATTTGGTAACCTACTGGCCCACGAATGTCACTGTGAAAGGCCTGCACGCATTCATTCTTTTTTGAATACAAAATAGAATACGGTTGGAGCATGCTCGCCAAGTTCATTAAAGACTCCAAAAGCTCAGTTTGATTTCGAGAGTGAAATTGTGTGTGGTATACTTACCTTATTAGCAGCTTACTACCTTATGCTACTTTGTGATCCGTTGCATGGTAGCGCCTTTCTATAATATCTATCATATATGCAGGAAAGGTGATGAATTGAGAAGCCGAAAGCTGACAAGGGAATGATCAGAAATCGAAGCGGCCATTCCAGACAAGCTGCATACCATTAGATGCAGCATTAAACGCTGACCCCAAATCTGTCTTCCTTATCTGCAGATCACTTTTATGCATTGAATTATAAGCCGTTAAAAGCCATTATTTTGCTAAGAAATTGTGTGTGAGGGGCAAACTTGGCCGTACAGAGCTACTCCTGGCTCAGTGCTAGACCAAAACATGCAGCTAGATCACTTCATATGGCCAGCACCTAAAGTTGCGCGAAAAGGGCAATAATGTGCTCAATCTCGAAACTTTCGTGCGCGATTTTTTCGCAATAGAACTGGTCATAACTTGGCTCACAAAGGCGCTCTGCACAGACTGAAGACAGATTTGAAATCAGCTTTCTAAGTTGCATCGAATGGTAGGCAGCTTGCTTGGATTGGCCACTTCGACTTCTGACCATTCCCTTGTGAGGGTAATAAAAGGACGGAAATGTTAGCAAATCGTGATGCGATGTACGAACAGCCTTCCACAATCAAAATAAATTCGAAGTTATGCATTACGCGCAAGAAAGCATCATGTTTATTGTACATTCTTACACCTTCGTGAAAGACGCGCCGTTCGCACGGTTATTAAGCATGGTGGCCGCTAAGTAAGCAAGGCACGCCGCTTGCAGTTTCTATCGATGCGACGCCAACAAACTCAGGCGCGCAGCTGGCACGGCAAGTTACGAAGGACTGCGCTCACCGCAACTAATGCCGAGTTGAAGTAGCACTCTTCAAAGTTATTTGCACACAAAAGGGTTCATTCTAATTCTATCACTAAGCTGAATGGCAAAGAAGAATGTGTCGAATAAACTCAGTTTTTTTTTCTCTGAAAGATTCAAACTTAGCCGAAAGATACGAGTTGTCCACATGCGCCGAAAATCGCTCAAAGTGCCCACAATGCCTAAAAAAGCGCAGTTGCCCCTTTTTCGCCCGCGTACCCTGTGATTTTGATACTGTGGTTTGCAAATAAGGGTCAGCTACTTTTGAATTAAAAAATACGCTCAAAATTCGTTGTGCTTCAGAACCATCTTCAGTTTACGGCGGCTTAGACTGTCCTAATCACCGCGGTTTTTGATTTTACACATTTGCAGTGCGCAATCAAATTTATTATTTTTTTATTTATTAATGCACGTAGTGCGCCAGCAATTCAAACTGGAGATAAATCAATGAGTAAACACAAACATTAAAAAGAAAGCATTACTAAATGATGAAAGATCCGTTCAACAGTTAACCAATCTAAGCCAGTTGGACACTACCTTACTTCCACAACATAATGAGATCTAGCAAAAAATCAACTACCACATAATGGCTTACTATGTTTGTGAGTCAGCCATTCTGCGTCATCAACTATGATTGAAGTTTACCAACGATGTATAGATATAGGCCCGTAGTAAAGCTCGGTCACGGGAGATGATCTCTCCTGAGGCTCTCATATGAGGTTTTGCCGGGTGAGATGAGGACTTTCCGTGTTTTCGTAGTGTAAGCATGGAAGGTCACCCTACAGGTGAGCTTCAGATGAAGCCCGGTAGGGAGATCACCTCCCTGCCGAGTCATCGGAGATGAGCCGGGCGACGACGTTAGGTAAATACTGTGCTAAAGAGGAGAGCACAGAGAAATCCTCGTAAGTTGCTCCCGAGTAACTTACGAAACATCGCAGCTGACGTTCTTTTGCGGCGCAAAACTCCCAAAACTGCACAATTTCGGGCGCCCAAGTGAGTGAGGATCGATGAACAGCTGATTGCGCGACGAAATGGAAAAAAAGGTTTTTTTGCATTTTTCTTGCGGATGTTGCTTGTTTTTGATAGTGAACCGCCTCAGATAAAAAGAAAGTAAATTTACCTTTCCACTCATTCTTCTCCAAATGTAATTTTTCTTTGTATGAATGCCAAAATATGCTTCGTTTTATCTCTTTGTTTGCCAGGTGAAATCTCTGATAGCGGCTATCATCGATTTTTTCGACAGCGGCCGTTATCGAAGGTCGCCAGCCAAGTAGCAAAAACGGTGTCGCTAGCCGCGCTCGAACCACGGCCTGCCGCTTGAAACGCATTATTCTTATCCATTTGACTAAAGATGCACAAGTGGCAAAAACGTTTCCACCTTTGAAAACGCGAGCATCCAGCAAGTGATCTGCTCCAAATCAATCGCTCCCCTGGCAATGTGCTGAGGCGCGATGAGATCAACTTTGGCCCGCCTTAAGAGAGGTGGCCTGATGGGGGTTTACTACGGGTCATAATGAGCAATGACTGAGGTGGGACCAAGACCATAACACCCCAGACGCAACTTCGCATCTATCTCAGTATCACTGTATCTTTTCTTTAACTGCCGTACCTCAACATAAAGAGTGGGGCCTAGGCAAATGGGCTAACCATGCGTGCCTGGTTACATCATCAAACACCCTTATCCACAAAGTTGGTTAGGTAGGAGGATTCCAAGCAAACTATTGTAAGAATCAGCAGTAGTCAAGTTTCTGCTATAATTGTAATAATCAAATGAAGTTAGGTAGAATCCCTCTGGACTTGAAGGCGTCTTGTACTAAAGAGACTATCGTATACTTTAATATTACCTAATGAAATTAGAACTCAGAAAAAAATCATAACAGACTTGTACGTCGATAGACTATAATTTTGCTGCCGAAAGACATGAGTAAGCCAACAAGCCGCGCAGTCCAGCTGAAAAAAAGATGAACAGATACTATCGAGAGAGTTTTAAAATTTGATGCAAATCAACTTTCCTTAGCTTTCTCCTGAAGCCGGAACTATCTGCTGAGCTGAGCACATATGGGGGGGAAACGCTGTAGGAACCTCGCGCCACGGTAGAACAAGGTATTGAAGACCAACAAAAACTTCTTCCGTCTAATTCGGGCGTAGTAAATATTGAATGACTGAGAACGTTGACTGCTAGGCATGAGTACCCAATACTTACTCGCTCGTAATCTGATTTCTTTCCGAAGTACCCGGAAGCAAAAAATCATATCTGATAGCTTTCTACGACATTCTAGGCTTCCCATCCTGAGGGTGTTGAGTCGTTCGGTGTAGCAAGGCATATTTCTGTTATGATTAGGCCAACATCTTAGGTACAGCAAGCGTATAAAAGTTTGCTGGACCTTTTCTATACGCCTGATGTTCTTCTTGAGATATGGACTCCATATCTGCGAACAGTAGTCGAGATGTGGCAAAACATAAGCATTGTATAATCGTTTATAAATTTCAGGATTTTTTGAGTGTATTGATCTAAAGATAGCATATAAAACACGGTATGCCTTCATGATTATGTTGCTTATATGCTGTGAAAATCTGAGAGAGGGTTCAATCAATACTCTCAAGTTCTTAGATGATGTACGCTCAATCAGGGTGACGCCATCTATCTCATACTTTGCTCCTTCCTCCCCTTCGATTCGCATAACAGAACATTTATCAAGATTAATGGGAAGATCCCACATTTTTGACCAATCCAGCATTCGTTTAATGGACATTTCAAGCGCTTGGCGAAATTCATCATAGTTGGAAAGGTCATAAATTCCATAGATTTTGATGTCGTCAGCGAACATCTTGACCCTGATGCAAGGTGCTGTTTTCAGTAAGGAAGGTAAATCCATGGTGTAAATTTAAAATAGTAGCGGTGAAAGTGTACCCCCTTGAGGCGCTCCACTCTGACAACAGTGTTTCTCAGAGTAGGTATGACCAACTTTTACCGTCATACTCCTGTCACTTAAGTAAGATTCAAGCCAAGCGAGAAGATTGCCGGATATGCCAAGGCTACTTAATTTCATAACAAGTATTCGACATACCCTGTCAAAAGCTTTCGGGAGATCGACAAATAATATCTACGGCTTGATTATTGTTTAGAGCAACTGTCCAGTCGAACATGCTGTCGGCTAAGTTACTCACTGTGCTCGCACTTTGTAGAAAACCGTGCTGCTCTTCAGGTATAATACCTAATTTATTTAGCCAAGAGGAAATAATGTCCCTTAAAATCTTTTCCATAACCTTGACAGAGGGAGGTGTTATGCTAATTGGACGGAATTCTGAAACTAGCCTTGCATTAGATGTCTTTGGAATTGCGTAATTATTGCTTCTTTCCATATCTTAGGCACTCCACCAGAAGACATAGAAATGTTGAAGATATGTGCCAAAGGTTTGCTAAGCGAATCCGCACATTCTTTGTAGATAATCTGGGGGATACCATTATAAGGTTCTGATATTGAAGGCTTCAATCTCTTCAAAACAGTTCGAATATCAGAAGGCGAGAAGTAAACATTATCAAGCCGCCGACTGGTTGACAGTCGGTCAATTGTATCATCATTTGAAAAGCTACTGTCATTTAGAGTAAAAACACTGGCAAAATACTCGGCTAAGGCATTAGCTTTATCGACATCAGAACTATAGGTAATGCCAGTCGAATTCATGAGTACTGGCAACCGGAAACATCCTTTTAATTTTCTATTAATAAATTGATATAGGAATTTCGATGAGGCTCTAAAGGCAAGCTTCCTTTCTTGATAGTCTAGAAATTTCTTCACATGAAAATCTATGTCCATACAGATTTTCTTGTACATTGAACTTTCACCTGGGTCTTGACTCTCAAGGAAAACCCGCTGCTTTTGTTCCATTAGATTTTTTATGTGTTTGGGGTAACTGGTATTTGTCTGGCAGTGGATTCGGAACGGTACGAAGATCTTCAGCGCTTTGTATATCACATTGCAAAACCTTTGGTACAGATCATCAACTGAGCAGTACTGATTAAATATGTCCCACCAGTCAACGTTCGCAAGATAAGAATTCAAAGAATCGAAATCAATTTTCAAAAAGTCTGGCATAGGAAAAGTAGCAGAAAGACTATGAATAACTTCACATTGAAACCAATGATGCAATGGTCAGAGTTAGCGAGTGGAGGTAAAATTCGTACATTTGAGACAGTAGGTGATGATGACAAAATCAGATCGAGAATGTTTGAGACATGAGTTGGACAATTCACTTATTGACTCAAACCCAGTTCATCAAAAAAGCTTAGAAATCTCGCAGAAGCATGGTTAAGTGCAACAGCACTGCCCCAATTAATCTGCAAGTTAAAATCATCCATCATTACGGTATCTGGGCAAACACTCGATAGATCGGTCAACCTTTGTATGAGTAGGTCATCATCGCTGGTCTGACTATTGGGTGGTCGGTAAACCAAAATCAGTCTCAATTTAGAAGGTTTACGTGGCATAATCAGATCAACGCACAACACGTTTGCTTTCATGTTGATCAATGTTTCTATTTTTGGACCAGTATTGCAGAGAAAGCTAAAATACATACTCCACCGCCTTTGCGAAAACTTCTATCAAATCGAAAAATGGAGCATGGAAAATTTCCTATTATTTCACCGTCAAAGATTTTAGAAGAAAATCATGTTTCGGTTACAAAAACAATGTCGGGTTTATAGATAGAGAGAAAAGTGTGAAGATGATCAATTTTGTTTACTAGGCTCCTCGCATTAAGTAGATAAGCTCGTAAATCAGTAGATGTGCCATGCGAAAATACGCGTTCCCCGACCGACCATTAGCCAGATCAACTACTCGCACAAGTTTCCCGCGGTAAACCACCCACTCTTTTTCCCTACTTTTATTGCGTTCACGTGCTTCTTGTCGCAACTCGAATTCAGCTCTGCGTTCTTCTTCTGTTAGGTTTTCCCGAACGAAGATTCTTGAAAATCCTGAACTGCGCAAAGTATGAGCATTGGCGAGGGCGAGCCTCCAAAAATAAGTGGATGGAAGCACAATTTTAATAAGCCTTGGACGGGACGGACTGGGTTTCCCCATCCAGAAGAATTCACTGGGGGGACAGTTCACGTCCAAGGCACCCAAAATAAAATCCACTTTGTCTTGAAGGTACTTTCTTCTCGCCAGTGCTCCCATACCTTGAGCGGGTTCTTCAACTCCGCTTATAACGAGGCTCCGAGATCTTTTTTCATCTTCTACTATCGCCGAAAAAAATCTTTTGGAACCTTCTCAGTCAACGCCTTGATCATGTCTGTCATGATCGGATCATGACTCCTTTCGAGCATGATGGCGATAAGATTATGTGCACTCATTTGGCTATGATTTTCATTTGCTCTACTGTCTTCCTGAATCTCATCATTGCCTCGGAGTGAGCGCTGAGATGCATTAACATTTACTTTGGATTTGCAGGCGCGGGTGGTTTTTGCAGGCATATTTTCTTGATCTACCTCAATCGGACCGGTTATCGATCGTAAGACAACGAAAAAGCGATAATCAAGCGAAAATAGGCAAGAATTGGCAAATCAGCAGTCAAGAGGGGCTGTACGGGCACCTAGACACACTGTAAGGAGATTTCGTGAAGAACATCTGCAATAGAAAACGGAATGAGAATAATATAGGAAAAGAAAAGGAGCACGAAAATTAGCCGCCGCTCGCTAGCTTTGCGAAGGAGAGAATTCACAAAACTACTACTTGCGGGGGGATAGGTAAATTAAATCGTTTACCTATCCCCCCCCCCGCAAGTAGTAGTTTTGTGAATTTTATAGCCAACATTTTCCGTTAACCATACTTGCTCCAAGTAAGAGACAACCAAAAGCGTTACAGTGATGTTCAGCAAAACATGCTTGGACAACATTTGTCGCTAGGTCGTATGTACTTTCTCCTCTTCAGGGGCTCCTGTTATGGTCGTTACCCAAAAGGGCATGGGCGCCCTCGCCTAAGGTGCTTTCTGAGATGTTACTCGGGCAAAATCCGGGTTAGTGGAAATCGTTTTCGTCAGCAAGTATTTTGACACATATCTAGTACGACTAGACGCATAGTGAAAGTGGTGCGGTTCGTAAGTTTTGTAATTTTTTCCGCGTAGACATTATTTGCGCAGTTTTTCTGGATGTCTTTTTTTCCTCAGCTTGGAAGTTTTTTGCACTGCACTTTTAGATTTACGGACAAGTTCGTGCAAGGATTTGTTCTCGTCGGTTTTACATCTGTCGCATAGACACAAAACATGCTTGGACAACATTCGTAACTAGGTCGCATGTATTTTTTTCCTCTTCGATAGGGGCTCCTGTTATGGTCGTTACCCGAAAGGGCACGGGCGCCCTCGCCTAGGGTGCATTCTGGGATGTTACTCGGGCAAACGCCCGGTTAGTGGAAATCGTTTTCGTCAGCAAGTATTTTGACACATATAGAGTACAACTGCTGACGCATACTGAGAGTGGTGCGGTTTATAAGCTTTGTAATTTTTTCCGCGTGGACATAATTTGCGCAGTTTTTCTGGATGTCTTTTTCCCTCAGCTTGGAAGCATTTTTTTGCACTGAACTTTTAGATTTACGGAATAAGTTCGTGCAAGGATTTGTTGTCGTGGGTTTTACATCTGTCGCATAGACACCTTACTGCTAAGCTTTATTTTGCAAGTTAATAAATGAGCCAATGTTGCCTAGTT
Source organism: Cylicocyclus nassatus (assembly GCA_958299035.1). NCBI lineage: Eukaryota > Metazoa > Nematoda > Chromadorea > Rhabditida > Strongylidae > Cylicocyclus > Cylicocyclus nassatus. The sequence continues at coordinate 16,602,466 of CATQJL010000316.1, forward strand.
GACCTTAAATACAGTGTCCCGGCAGATTTACGCCTTGGGGGATTTTGTATGGTGGGGTTCTGGTCATCCCACTGATCTTCAGGCGCTGTCCGGCTGGTTGATGTTCCCCATGGGCCGAGAAAATAACCCCTGAACTGGCGCGCGCAACTTCAACAGGCGTGCGCTCGGACGACTTACCGTTCGGTTCGGGACCCGGCGACCGCTCTCCCGCATTGTGCATGCTATCCAAAGCAAAAAATACAGGCAGCAGGTCTTCGTGCCAGGGCCTCCCAAATTTCCGTTAAAATTCCCGTCCGAGCTGCTTTTTGGAAATTGGGTAAACGTCCAATATCTTTTCACCCATTTCAGAGCTCAAAATCGGGGTCTACTACGGGTCAAGGAGGCCCAAAACACGCAAAAAAATGAAAATGCAAAATCTGCCGCGACACTGCCTTTAAGGGTCAGCTATTGGTCTTGCACGTGCAATCAAAGTCGACAGTATCATAACTTATAATAACGGGCTAAGAGTTGTTTACATTTGTCTGTGTGTGTAAATCTCTGTCTGTCACGAAATTTGTAGAGCGAGTTCCAGCAAAGTTCTTGAGATAGAACGGTTGTAGCACCCTATCAGCATTTAGGTGAGATATGCAAAACCACAAGCCGATCCGATAATTGGAACCTGTGAAATTGTGCGCTAAACAGATCCATGCGACATTTCGCGCACCGAAATGGGCCTGTAATTTGACTTTTTCCAAAGTCACGGTTTCGCTTAACAAGTGAATCCACAAATCATGGACTTCAGCCCGGAAAGTGAGCAAAAAGTTTACTTTACGCAAGATTGGCGCCAAAAAGGAATAATTGCGTAGATGATCGATTTGTCAAGGTTTTACTTGGGATTGTGAGAAAATTTTTGCGCGGAAATGTAGCTCACGGTGTCATCATCTTCATGGCGACTATCAAGCCATTATAACCCCAGTAACTGACTCAGAATCGCTTTCAATCTTTGGGAGAATACTTTCTTTCCCTCAAAGTCACCGGTCTGTCATGAAAAGCTTTCAGAATGAGTAACTGTTTACAATTCATTCGTGATGATCGGCATCGCGCGAGGTAATTTTCAAAGCCATTATTTTGGAACCACGAGGAAGGCATGTCGATAGTAGAGCCAGTGCGAGCCTCTGCGAAGGAGAAGTGACGTACTGCTCGAATATAAGCTGCCACGTCCGCCCCCAGAAATTTGCCAGACTTTATTTTCACAGCCTTAACAGGCATGGCGTGATACCTTCGAAAGATGGGCCTCGGTAAGCATACCACACAAATTGCGTTAGATATACGACAACATTGACATAAAGTAAGTTTATATCCAAGGTCAAGGACGTGTGGCGCAATAGCAGCATACGTTCCTTCCCCCTAACTGCTGTTTCAATAAGACTTTTTGTACCATTGTATACTTTAAAAAGGGCATGACCCAAAGACCCTATTAATCATAGCGAGTAATATATGCATAATTAGCATGCCAAATAATCCCTGTGAACCGAGTTTGAGCGAATTCTGAAGTTCCCATACTGAGACACTTAAGTGAAATAATTATTTTCGAACATGATTGACTTTGTTTCAGAAGTGAACTGACATTCTTTTCACGTTCGGTATAAAACACTACTTCTTCTTTGCCCACCTTAAATTCCGCTCTAAAAGATTCCAAAATGTAAAATTAGAAGCTGAGCCCGTCTTGTATTATTTGCTCTGAGTAATAGTTAGTTAAAGCACCATCAAAAGCGAAAAATGGGACAAACGAGATTTTGGTTGGCTTCTGACTCCACAATTTGAAGGTCTTCTGTAGTGGATTATTTGAAGTGTGCAAAGAAGGAAAAGTGCCTTGTATTGAGTGCAAAAAAAAGAAAGCTAATTTACCTTCGAAATAAAGTCAATCATATTAAAAAATGACATTGCATTCAGGTGACGCAGTGCTTGGATTACTTCATTCGCTTAAACTTGGTCCACAGCAATTTCAACATGGTAATTATGAATATATCACTATCTGTGCTCGGTAGGACCTCTTTGCTACGCTACGGTAGGTAAAAGATGATAAATCAATACCTCATTTGCTTGTATTTGCATAATAGGGTTATCTGACAAACTGTTGAAAAAAATATGAGTATTATAAGCACTACTCAATCACAATTACCTTCCCTTTTTGACTCCTCGACACAACCCTTAGGTGTGGCGGCCGCAACCCACCCTTGACCTTGTTTATATCGAATTCCCTCAAAAACTTTCTTTTAGATTTTTCTGCAATCATATTTTTATACTAACGTAGTTTTTCTCTAAAAACTCATTGACCTGCATTTCTCGATTTCATATTCATCCTTTGGTAAAATTGAAAGAACAAATAAAGGCAACACAGAAAGAGATGCGGGTAGAAAATGCACTTGCATTAGCACTATCCGATCTCGCATGGGTGTTGCTACCCGTCAGGGTTGGGAGTTTGCGAGTTTCATACATCACGGTTCGGGCGCCTTCTCCCGATTGAACGATCATTTATTAGAAGAGAAAAGGAACGAGAATGGGAGATTGGTACATACCGCAAAGCATGTCTGATCATTTGACTAATTTTTTGTCAAAATGACCCTGTAGATCCACAACCTACATAAAATCAGTAAAAGAAAGCCTTATATGCATTAATAATTATGCACCGCTTAGACAACAAAAGTGCTTAAATGTACGTCTTTGTATTTCATTCTGACAAAGATAGAATTGACCTTGGGGTACATCAATTTGAAAACCTACGCAATTTTTTTTGGTTCCCGATCTCGCGTAAAAGTAAACTTTTCTCTTTCGCGGGTTTACCCGTTGATAAATGCAATCAACTTTAAAGTAGATTTTATTCTGAGGTGTAACCCACCTGAGGTACAATTTACCTCAGGTTCATGTAAGCACGGATAGAAAGTGCCAACAATATCACGTTGACTTTTTCCAAATGAGTTTCATAGTTGAGAAGACATCGCATGTAAGCAGCAATAAAATTTTGCCAATGGAGATTACCAATTTTGCACATGCCGAAAGTGTCGTGCAGAAAAAATTGGTACGTTGAAGAGTGAGATATATAGTGCCTCTTATCATTTGCTGGGTCGTTTGTTACTTAGCGAGTGAGAATCTGTTGTGTTGGATTTTTCGGGGAAGAGCAGAAAGACCAGAACATCTTTGAACCTTCATACAAGAGGTACGTGACGAAGGGCCTCATATGAAAAATTAAATGTGTTCTACTATCTTTCTTATGTCTTAGAAGGGATATAATAAGTTTCTTCCAATGTGCTTGCGGAATTTGAAGCTGCAAATATTTTTGTCGGCAACGCAAGGATTTACCGTTAAATCTACCAGCTATCCACGTTTTGAGCGCGCGGGTACATACTGAAATCAATAGCATTATTGCATTACTATCTTCAATATACAACTATGCTAAGCAGTCGTTAAATCTTGAATGCAAAATCGATGCATTGGACGTTTACAAGGAACTAAATAACATGCATATTCAAAAAAGCACTTTGTATTATTTTCAGTGATCTTACCGACTATGCTACAGTTACCTCTATATTCACCACGCCTTCCCAGGTAAATTCTGATAAAATGTTTTGATGAAATCTGTGACACATATTGATGTAAAGATTTGCCTCTTTGTATGCTGTTGCAATGCGTGCATCGCGGTGCACAAGGTTAAGGAAAAGTCTTTGAACATGGTATTTATATCTCAATAACGGCGCTAGGCAAGATTACATAAAATCAATAAATAATCTTCACTCAACTGTTTGCTACATCAAACTGACTTTACATTTCGAACCCCCTATAAATCTTCACTCAACCGTTTTGCTACACCAAACTGACTTTACAATTCGAATTCCCTTTGACGCAAACACAAACTCGGAAACACCAAAGAAAGCTGCCATGGTGGCGCGGAGGTCCTCCTGGTCGACTTCCTCTCACGCATTCTGAAAAGCACGATGCGGCTCCACAGTCTTGCGTGGGTGAGCGCAAGTTTTCGCCTAAAAACTGACCGCACGCTGTAATCTAGGGTATTCAGATCCGGCCAATACGGAGGCCATTCCGCGAAAGTGATGAACTCCTTAGCATAGCGTTGCAACTATGCTTGAACAACCTTCACTTTGTACGCAGATGCCGTATCCTGCTGTAAGCACCACTCGCTCCCGGCAAATGGGTGTTAGTCAATGCCAACGACTCCTTCTTCAAGATTCTATTCACAAGCGTGGCAGTGTCCGTCTTGATGCTATGGGACCCTACAAATCGTGGCATCTTGTTGTTGGAAGCGTTTGCCGCGCAAGCCATCACAGCCAAATGAAGCTTTCCTTTTTAGAGTCAACCCCCTTGTATTAGCTTCTTTGGGCGATCAGGTGATGATTCTGTTGTTTTGGCTGTCAAAAACCTGCTTGACGATTGAAAAAAAATTTGACGTCAGAAAAGATTATCGATCTGTGGCGTGCCTCGGGGAGATGTTCAAGCAGTCGATGGCATCTGCGCAATTAGTACAGCTTCGTGTCTTCCCAAAAAGCATGAGTTTTTGTCATCCTAAATAGCTTCATCCGAAGGCCCTCTTCCACGATGTCGAGAAGTTTTGTCAGAGATGGACAGCTCTGAAGCCAGCTCAATTGAGCTTCGCCAAGGATTGCGACGATGGCGTTGGCGAACGATCTTCAGATTTTTGTGAGTGTCCGCAGTAGCTAATTTACCACTTCTATAACATTCCTGGGTGCTGTTCATATCCTGGAAACGACGCAAGGTGAAAAAGACGCTCATCTGAATTTGGGGAGACCGCAAAACCTGCTGACTAGCTATGCTGTCCTTGTGCACTTCGCCATCAACGCTCGTTCTGTTCCAGAAAGCCTATCTCCAATAGAAATAAACCTAATAGTCCAGTTTTTGGACGGCTTGTACTTAAGAGGATAAGAAGCAAACAAATGTAATTAGCATACAAAAATGTAAGGAAAATCTTAACATAATCACATCAAAAATGTTTAAGAACTTCATTCCAACCCTCTATGATCTATGGTTGGTGTGCTTAATGAACCTTCAAACAAAAATTTTTGCGTGACTTCTAAACTTTTGCTGCCTGTAATTGATTTTTAGGAAAGGGAATAGGTGAAAAAGCAAATAAAATTTTACAAAACTAGTTCAAATTTTTGAAAGGTTTCTGTAAAATAGTCCGTTTATTTGTGGGTAAAAACAAGTAAGGACTTTTTCAATTTTATAACTCCCTACTAATTTTGAAATCAACACGTTTCAAATCTATTCTACACATCTGCAGGGCTCTCATTCAAAAAGAGTTATGAGTTTGTTTCTCTTCAAAGCAGTACCAAGGCTCGGCAAGACTTTCCAGCGCTAGCAATTCGGTATAAGTTTTTCTTACAGGTGCACGCGTTCGACTATTTTCAACAAGTTCTCTTTCAAACATATGTGCCTTAAACATACTATTTCTTCAGGACGTAATGTATTTTGGCACAATCGAAAATTTTGCCCATTTTACAGAATAATCGTTGTCAGAAATTGTCGTTCTGGGATTCTAGACATGTCAAATTCAAGATCCTGTCTAGATATGGCAAATTCTTTGATAGAAAAATGTTTACAGAATTACACAAATTGTCCAGCAAGGAGTTCTGAACAAAAAGGCTGTCTGGAATGTGTTTCCTGTTTTGTGAGAAAGGGCCTGAATTTGGTGAACAAAAAGCAAGCTTGGGGATGAGCATTTCACAAATTTATTTGGTTAGAACACATCACTCAAATGAGTATGTTTTCTAAGTTACTCGAATTGATGTGGCTTCTCAGTGATACATAGAGTAGAAGCACTCAGAGTGAAACTCGCAGCATCAACTTTTATGTTGCCTCATAAGATTGTTTAGCTTTTTACCGCATTAGATGCAGTGTCCCGGCAAAAGGTCGACTTTGAAATTTTGTGCGTACCCGGGCCTATCCGCTATCCTGAATCCGGAAATCCACACTGGAAGACGTGAAAACGGCGAAAAACTGCTCTAACGTAGGAGGAAATTCCGCGAATGAGCGGGGTTTTCTTTACTGTAAACTCACGCTCCCAGCTTCCGAAGCGATTTTCTCGGTTTCGGTATCAAGTCAAGCATTTGCAGTTGGCTGGTGGCGAGTAAGGACGGCCAACGGAATTAAGAAGATCACTAGGGAAGTTGACAGTGTAATCGAAGTAGGGAAGACCCCGCCTACTGCTGATTATCCTTCTGCGTTTGAACCCTTTTTCGCCGTTATCGCCCTCTCCACTGTAGATTTTCGCATTCAGCATAGCGAAAATGCCCGGATAAGCATAAAATTTCAAAATCGACTTTTTCCCGGACACTGCCTTTGAGTCAAACATTTTTCAAACCTGAGCAGAATAATATTCAAGATTCTTACTACAATATACGATGGGTCCTTTCAAACACGACCGTAGAGTTTTCTGCGTTCCTCCTATCCTTAACTCCACGAACGAGAGAGACTCCAGTTTGCGACAGATTTCAGAAAAGGAATGTGGAAATATAAAGGCGCTCAGTGATAACGAAAGGAGAAGATAGTAGCCATTATATCATCGAGGGATTTGCTATGGGTCCCGCGGCGGAGCGAATATTCTTCAACTTTGAGCTAGGGCGGCTAAAAATGGACAGGGATGTATGTGTGCATGCTGATTAAAAAAACATTGGATATGGAAATTATCGATTACCTATTGGCTACCTTTACCGATTTCTGAATTTCCAAAACGTTCCATTGCCAAAAAAAGAACTAAGAATTGCGATAACAAGACCAAGTGTATGATTTTTGTAAACTTCTATCATGACTTATAATAAAGCGCGTGTCTGTCTGTGTGTGTGTTTATGTCTGTCTGTCACGAAATTCATAGAGCATGTTGTAGGCAAGGTCTTGAGCTGAAATTTCGGTCATAGCACCCTATCATCATGTAGGTAAAGAGCGCAAAAGCACAAGCTGATCCGATGACTGGAACCTCCAGAAAATCGCGCGTCAAACGGGTCCACCCTCATTTGGGCTCGCAAAACTGGCTCATTAATTCGACTTTTTGCGAAGCCATGATTTGCCTGACAAGTACATCTGCGCCTCATAAATTCTAGCCCAAAAAATGCTCAAAAAGTTTGCTTTTCTGCGAAAACAGCGCCAAGAAGTGGTGATCGCTTAGATAGTCGATTTGGCAAGGTTTTAACTTGATATATGAAAAGGTTTTGCACAGAAATTTAGCTCAAAGTGACTATTATCCTTATGACGACTGCCAAGCCAAAATAAATTCAGTAATCTATTCAAATTCGCAGGTGTTCCTCTGCGACAATTTTTTTTTCTCTCAAGATTACCGATCTTACATGGGGATCCTTCAAGAATGAACAGTTGTTTACTATTCATTTGTGATGTTCAGCATCGCATGGTGGGTTTCAAAGCCATCATTATGCGAACATGGGAAAGGCAAACGGATAGGAGAGCCAGTTTTACGCGAAGCGGAGGTGACGCACTGGTTCAGAATATTTTGATTGATTAAAGTATCAAGCGCTTTATGGAAAGTTTTGATCGAGCAAACAATGCAATGAAAACGACGAAGCTGATTATTTTGTGGCATTTTTTTCAATATATTAACTTGTTAACCAACAGAAACTTGGCTCATTAGAAAGAAAGCTATAGAACTCATATCAGCCGTTTGCATTTCTATCTCTGATTATTTTGCAAGACGTTTTACCGAAGAAGTGGCATTTGTTTTTCGCTCTCATCAAATATAAGGGGTGTTTGAAACAAGTTCGCTTGACTAAAACAAAGTGAAGCCATGACTTTTTTTGGAATTGGTAGGTATTCGTAAACTTTTTACTTTGCAAAGAATACACGAGTATGTTTGCTAACTGTCCCGACTAACGGTTTAGTAAAAAATTTGCTTTCTTTTTGTAGACCACGCTTGTTCGTTTTTTTTATTGACGACAAGTAGTCGTACTGAAGGAGAATCTCCGTTTCATAGAGAATTTCACTTGTTCGCAAAAATCCAATTTTACGAGCTTGTACTCTGGAAGAACTCGCATTTTTGAAAATTGCAATGAGCAATATAGGTTTGAGGGAAAAGCCTAGTGCTTTTGAAACGGTATCGCAAAGAACACAACTGTTTAAAAAAAACTTTTATTCCTGGCAAAAAATCCTCTTGGAAGCATGTACTGTAAATAAACCCTACTTTTGCCCTTAAAAAAAGTAGAGTGAGCAAGCCTTGGTTTCGCGAAAGGAATATGCCCCTAGCAGAAAAATGTTTTAGCGAAGAGTACCCTTGTTTCTAGGACTTTTCCACTCAACTTTTGGAAAATCCACTTCCGAGAGCATGTGCTGTGAAAAACCCTATTTCTGTTTTAGAAAGAAGAACAATGGGCAAGCTTGATTTTTTGGGGGGAAATATTTGAGGTCTTTTTGCATAATGTTTGCTGCAGGGAAAAACTTTGTTTTCGAAAAAAAGTTCAGCGGCTAACGTTTATTCCTTGGGTTTCTTGACTTTGCAAAAACAATCTTACAAGGGAAAAAAAGTTGGTCGAGGTGGCCTTTTGAGATGAGATGTAGACTGTTTGGTAGAGCTTGGGACGCTTATTCCAAATCTACCTTTGCTATCTGCTGCGGACTTCTGGGCGAGGAGTTATGAAGGTTTTTGTGAGTAAAAGGCTGAATGCGAGAGTAGGGTAAAATCAGGCGTAACCTTTTCCCAACGTTCAAATGAGGCAGCAACGAGTTGGTATATTTAAATCAAGATTATTTGTTGCACCGAGTGACCCCACTACCAATTAAGCCATATAAAAAATGTTACGTCTGATTTTAGCCTACTCTTGCATTCAAATTTTTACTCACAAAAACCTTCGTAACTCCTCGCTTAGAAGTCCGCAGCAGATAGCAAAGTTGGATTTGGAATCAGCGTCCCAAGCTCTACAAAACAGTGCACATTTCATATCAAAAGGCCACTTCGACCGACCTTCCTTTCCTTGTTAGGAGCATGTGCATAAAAAGGCTTCCTGTCTTCCTAAAACAGAAAAGCCTACGCAAGCTTTGAGTTCGCGGTACAAAAAACTCAAACTTTTAGCGGAAAGATATGAAAGAATACCTCTGTTACAATCTACTTAGGACCCCAAAGGAAATTTCCACTCTAGCAAAAATTCATCTTCGAATCATGTACTCTGGGAAAACTCTATTTCTGCCCCTACAAAGACGAGCAGTGAGCGAGCCCTGGTTCCTTTGGAGAAACATTTAGGGTTTTCGAAGAGGATACTTTCGCAAAGATTACCTCTCCTTTATATGAAAAAAAACCTGAGTCGGCAGGAACACAAACTAACAAATAATGTTTAAATTTCACCTAAACTGGCAAAAGATTTTATCGTGAGAGCATGGTTCAAAGGCCGTGCTTTTGGCCTCAAAGCAAGCTTCGGCCTTGAAGGACGAATGAGCTCAGGGGCTTCTAGCAAAAAGGTAATTCAAAATACCTCTGTACCGTCAAGAATTTCTACAAAATTTGGTGAAAATTTTGACCATGGAATGTGTAAAATAGTGGTTTAGTTTTGTCCTAAAAATGAGCATTGAGCCTCGGGAAAACAGTTAATTTTTTTTTGCAGAAAAAAATTTCGCAAAGATGTCTCTATCTTATAAGATACTCTCGCTTTACCTGGGAAAAATCCACCAAATCCGGGAGCATGTGTTTAGAAAATCAACTACTTTTGCCCCTATACAGAAAAGTCGTGAGCGAGCTTTGGCTTTACATAAGAAAAAAGCTTGGGGGCTTTTAGCAAGGAGATATTTTACCAGAAATGTATACTCGCAAGGATTATTTTCGTTTAAAAAAATTCCCACTTAATCTGGCGAAAATATTCTGTGAGCATGTGTCAGAAATCTTATTTCTGGACTAAAACAAACAACAATAGGCAAGCTTTGGCTTTCCTAAATGAAAAAGTTCAGGAGTTCTAGCAAAAAGATTTTTCCGCAAAGAATATTTCCACTTGATTTTTATTTTACCTAATGAAGAATCTTTTCTTAGAGCATGCTCTTTGAAAAAAAAAAGCTCTGCTGATATTGTGAAGAGCAGCAAGCGAGTCTTGACCTTGTGGTAAAGGAGGAAGAACAGGAGCATTTGGGACAAAGTTATTTTCTCAAGGAATACTTCCGTATTACAGAAAATTTGTATCGAATAATCATCTTGGGAAAAGGTACTTCAAAAATCCTATCTGTTTCAAAAGAAAATCGAACAACGAGTCTTGCTGTCATGAGAGGAGAGGCTGAGAAGCTTTAAGCAGGAATTTTTCCAAGAACACCTTCTCTCGTGTAAAATTTTCACTTTTCTATTAAGAAATTTATTTTTGAAGTTTTGCCAGGAATGTTTGTGTCTATGTGAAGATTACTGCTTGTATAAATATGAATTCCCTCAGGGCAGAACATTTTCACAAAAAAAAACATCTTTTCCTAAAGATTTTTCACGATACCTAACGAGAAACTTTAGTTTAGTAGTCGCCAGTAGATTCCCAGTTTCCTACATTCTTAGGAAGGAAAGAGGATAACAAAAATTTTTTATGAAAGATAGCCCTATATTTTCTACTCTAACAAAGAAAGGATACTTGGTCAAAGTGGAGTTTCCATCTTAAATGTGCTTTAGAGCATGGAACGTTGATTCCGAGTTTGCTTTTTACTATCTGCAAAGCATTTCTGGGAAGGAAGTTTTGAGTATGTTTTTGTACAAAAATTTAAGAGTTTAACTGGGGTAAAAACAGGCGCTGAATTCTTTCCGGCATTTGAAAAAAATAATAACTGACATAGTTTACATAATTATTGGACTGAAGCTAAAATTATATAAAGCGCCCTGGCAGCACAGCTGCGATAAAGTGAGAATGGCTCCTCCAGCGTGAAGGGGGTCACAGTGGTCGCAACTCCTCCAGGGTGAAGGGTGGTCTACTTGGTAAAGAAATCGTAAAATGTCGAAGGGGGGGGAGCCATCATTTTTTTTCAGTCAAAGTTCATAATTTCCAATTCCTTACCATCATTGTTTGTCTTTTTTCTGAAATGTGAAGTGATACGCTGCTGGATTAGCATACAATTATATTTCAGACCAGCACCTTGTATTTTTTTACATTTCCTTTTCCCTTTTTTACATCGCCCTGCCTGGTTTTGGAATTACCATAGTTGATGTGCGTGCGAACACTTGTTTCGGAAAGAGTTAAACAATTTTTAAGCACTTACGAATTTTTTTCAAAGAAGAAATTCGTAATTTCTGTAGATGAACAGCAACGTCAGCAAGGTGAATATTTTTGAAACCATCTTGCTTCCGCTTTCAGAGAATATATAGTTTGCCTGGAGTCTATTGGAAAAGCGCCTGGTGAAGAGTGTGGGTATTTCTGGATATTTTCAAGTTTTAGGATAGAAAAATCCGTAACTTCTGAAGATGAACATAATTTACGCCGGTATGGCAACCATGAAACCGCCGCGTTTTCTGCTTCCAGAAAATATTAGGTTGTTCCGAAAGTTTTGTCCGTTTTTTTCATCGCTCACTAAAACTCACACAACAACATTCCATGGACGACTTAGGTACAGGGCACGGCACAGGTGGCTTAACAAGCAAGCTGGATATCGTTTTTGGGGAAAAAAGGGGATATGGTATTTGCGGATGAGCATAACGTTGTCTTTCGATTTGCGGCCGGCGCGCTGCCGGCATGCCGCCAGCAAATAAACAAAGGATTTGTTTACAGCGAATTGAAGATGAAATGACACCAAAATAGGTGTGTAGATGGGCAATGGGGAGTTAGGGCTAAGTATGAAAAATTATGAAAAAATTATGTGAACTAAATGCGTGCTCAACTTTTTCCCGAGTTAGGTGGCTTTCAAGCCACCTGGATAGCCACCTGAGGTGGCTTAGGAAAGAAAAAGTCATAAATTTATCCTCTCTCACATAATTTTTCTACTTTCTTTACATACTTTTTATCTAGATCCCAAACCCTACAAACTGGTTCCTAAACCGCCTCAAACCCCCTTCTCCCCGCTTAGTTATAGCCCCTTGAAAAATTTGAATGGCGGCGGAAAGGCTGCTCTAGGCGCGTATTGCTGCACGATGGATACATCACGCCGCCAATCCGGAGAATATAAATATCATCGTGTGTGTTCGATGATTCTTTTTCGTTTTTTCTTTCTGTTGTGGCTTTGTTCCGTTCCTTTTCATGTATTTACTCTTCGAATATCTCGTGGCGGATGTCGTAATTTCATTGAAGATAAAGGAAACTTCATTTTTTGCGATTTCGGGACGCCACCTCGTGCCGAGCCCTGGTCTAGGGTCAAAGGGGACTTCGTAAAAATTCGCAAAAGTCAAGGGGGACTTCGTTTTTTGCATTTTCAACTAGCTACCTCGTGCCGAGCCCTGCTTAGGTACCATTTGACTCAGATTTTTAACCTCTTTCTTATAGCTATGTTTGCTCTCTGATCTACCCTGTCTTTGCAATGTTATCGCCATGGCTTTTGAGCAGTCCATCAGTAACGCCAAATCTTTCCTGAATTTTAAAAATTTTTATCCTGATGTTTCCAAAGAGCACTGGTAACTTACGTAGAGCTGACCTTTGGCTACATTTAAACCATTTTAGATTATATGGGCCACGTTTACCCATTCCGTTATAATTTATTGTTCAATAAAAACCGCGGCTTTTTGATTACGTCTAGCACGCAAAAGTACCGAAAATTCCAAAAAGCAGGTTTTTGAAGCAAATCAAACTTGGTTATGTTGCATAAATAATGTTTAATAACAAACAAGTTTCAATTCGCAAAAGCTTTGAAAGCTTTCATGTTTTTGCTGCAGTTGCGCGTTTCATGACTTTGCCAAAAATCGAGACTTTCAAACAAATAATTTTTTAGAGCTAAAAACAGCAGATTAGGAGAACCTAAAAATACTGCCATATAGTCCGAGAATTGCTCTTTTTAAACCATACTTAAAATTCTTCGGAACCCTGAAACGAAATTGTAAAAAATTAGAGTTTTTAGCGCACAAAAACGACGGGTGAAGAATTTTAGCAATTGTCAGAAAAAGCATAGAGGGTTTTGGTTCGAGAACGTGTCCACAAGAAAGAGAAGGCGAAGCTGCATCGAATGCATGTTGAAGCTCATTCAAGTCTTAATTGTGCGTGGTTTTATAGTAGTTTGAAAAAACCGACAAAACTTTCGGGACAACCTAATATACAGGGTGTCCCAAAAAGATGTGCACACTGTTTGATTTTGAATAACTCTCTTATTATGAGGTATTTCGAGAAGCGGCAAGCGCCATTTTGTAGGGTTGGCTTCAACTTAGATTTGCAGTATGGAGCGAATCACCGACCGCTCTTCGTCACTGTAGGATTACGGTAGAAACTTGACAGAGGGTTTTGGCCATGAAAGGCCATATTTTGCCTCAGAAAAGAATCAAAACAGCCTGAAAACTTTTACACTAAGCCAATTAAAGTTACTGATTCTAACTGTAAAGTTCCCAACCTATTATGATGTTTCACTGAAGAGTTATGCGAGGTAAGCAGTAGTAGCGGCCATTTTCTCAATGTTCCTAAAATGTGCGGTTACACCGTTTAGAAAGCTTCGCAATTTTGAAAATAGTTGAGTATTGAACTCGGCGTCCCTAAAAACCCTATTACACAAGTTTTCACATCTTTTTGAAAATTTTTGAAACGGCAGCTTTTTCCACATTGACACCATATGTTCCAAGTTTCTACCGTATTCCTACAGTAACGAAGAGCGGTCGGTGATTCGCTCTATACTGTAAATCTAAGTTTAAGCCAGCTCTACAAAATGGCGCTTACCGCTTCTCGAAAGGCTTCATTATAAGAGAGTTATTCAAAATCAAACAGTGTGCACATCTTTTTGGGACACCCTGTATATTAAATCATTCCGAAAGTAATTTCGCTTTTTTCAAACGGGCGTCACATCTGATGGAACAAAGTTTTCTAAGAGATCTTGGATGCGTTCGATGCAGAATTTCATTCTCTTTCCAAATCTTATGAAACTGTTGCAAAACAGTCAATGAGCTTTCAGAAAATAATCAAAATCCGCGACCCATGCTTTTTGAGATGGTCAAGGTTCACGATTTTTTAAACCTTTCATATCAATCCTCAGAAGGAGTTCAAGTAAAGATTCGATAGAGTAAAGCTTATAGAATACAGCGCTACTTTTTTTCCCTTTCTCGTACTCGCCGTAATTTTTTAAAAGATTTTTTAGCAGAACCATCGAATTTTGGCAGGCCCACTTCAACCACAATCGCATCAAACATCATAATTATTCAAAATTTGAGACTACCAAGATGGTACTATGAGTTAGCATTAATTTTACAAAGCAAGTGAGGGTTTACTTGTTCGAAATATCAAATTTCGAGTTTTTCGGGTACAGCCTTGGGCTCCCTAAAAAAACGAGTTATGGTAATTTTATCCCCGGAAACTAAACGAATCGGAAACAAAAAACACCCATCAGAAAGAGGAGAAAAAGCTGCATCGATCGACACTAGAGCTGCTCAAGGTTTGATGTTCTACTAGGATTTAGCTGTCCAAGTATGGAAACGGTAACATCAGTTAAAACTCTGTTGAAAATGTATGACAAGCTATGAAAAAGAGAAAAAAGTTGCACTGTATTCTATGAGGTTTTCTCCATTAAACCGTCAGTTGAATTCTTTTTGAGGATTGTTATGAAAGTTTTAAAAAATTGTGAAACATGACTATCTCAAAAAGCATAGGTCGCAGATTTTGGTTATTTTCTGAAAGCTCATTGACTGTTTTGCAAATATTTCAAAACCATTAGAAAGAGAATGAAATGCTGTTTCGAATGCTACCAAGATCTCTTAGAAACCTTTGTTCCATCAGATGTGGCGCCCGTTTGAAAAAAGCGAAATTACTTTCGGAATGACCTAATACATTGTGCCTGGTGTCCGTCAAAAAAGTGCCTGGGTGAAGGGTGTGCTTGGTGATTTTTGAAGATACTCGACTTTTTATCATAAAAAAATTCACAACTTTTTTAGATTAACATCTTTCACGGCGAGATGGTCACCATTAGAACCGCCTCGTTCTCCGATCTCAGAAAATATACAGCATGTTTAAGATCCATCAAAAAAAAGTGCCTGGTTGAAGGGTGTGCTTGGTGATTTTTGAAGATACTCGACTTTTTACCATAAAAAATTCATAACTTTTTTTGCATGAACATCTTGTACACCGGGATGGTCACCGCTGGAACCGACTCGTCCTCTGCTTTCAGAAAATATATACTTTGCCCGGGGTCCATTAGAAAAAGTGCCGGGTGAAGGGTGGGTGAGACTTTTATAATGGGAGTGCTCAAGTACAGGCTTTTTTACCATTGTAAAAAGGCGTTACTATTTTCTTGCACTAGCTGTTCATCTGCAGTAGTCACGGATTTTTTTATCCTGAAAACGAAAATCCCCAGAAATCACTAGGCACATCTTTTACCAGGCACTTTTTTAAAACGGATTTCAGGCATGCTGTATATTTTCTGAGAGCGGAGAACGAGGCGGTTCTAACGGTGACCATCTCGCCGTAAAAGATGTTCATCTACAAAAGTTATGAATTTTTTTATGTCAAAAACCCGAAAACCTCCAGAAATCATTACTCGCACCCGTCACCAAGCACTTTTTTTCAACAGACTCCTCCTTTCCTATACACTGACAATTCAGTACAAATAGCTCCTTTGCTTAACCCTACCTCACTGTTGATTTTTTCTTGGCTTTTGGTGAAGGGGGTCACCTTGGTCCCCGCTCAGGGGTGAAGAGGGGGTGAGAAAAGTCTCACACTATCGCACCTGTGCCTGGCAGTAATCAAGCCCCATTTGAGCTCACAGACTAAAGTTCTGAATGATTTTTGAAGCCGCGAGTAAAGGTTTATGCTTCAAAAAAAAAAACTCCCATAAGTCTCATTCCAAAACTGCTTTACAGATACCGAAAGTAGATTTGGAATCAGCGTTCCATGCTCTATAAATCTACAGTCTACTTAATATAGAAACGCCACTTCGACTAAGTATCTTTTCCTTGTAGAAGCACCCTTCTTATGCTTACCAAATCGATAAGATTAGAGCATACTTGGTCTCGCTGGCAGAAAAGACTAGGGATCTGTGCGACAGGACATTTTTTGCACTTCCAGTTTTGAAAAGGTCGGAAGATACTGACAAGGGAAGGATACTTGGTCGAAGTGGCGTTTCCATATGAAATGCATACTATTTTATAGAGCATGCAACGCTGATTCCGAATCTGTCTTCGTTATCTGCCGAGCGCCTCTGGACGCCGAGTTATGAGCGTTCCTTTGGTTGAAAAATTTAATGCGTAATTAGAGCAAAATTTGTCAGAATTGCTCAAATGGTCCGAAGTTGGTTATCAGAGCACTCCATTACAAAGGATACCTTCTGTCCAAAACACTCATACTACATGTTGCTCTATTTAGGCGCTGAAAAGTCCGTAATAGTTAATTTTACTTGAATTCTGAGTTCATTTTTCGCTCCAAAAAAATTTTATAACTCGACGTCCAGAAGCGCTCGGCAGATAATGAAGGCAGATTCGGAATCAGCGTTCAACGCTCTTCAAAATGGTATATGACCCATTTGGAAAGGCCACTTCGACTGATTCGACCTCCCTTGTGAGTACTAAGTTGCTTATTATGCAACAACCTGCTTTTGCCTTTGAGAAGAGAGCAGGGCAAGTTGGCCTCACTCGCAGAAAAGACCAGGGAATAATATGACAACACATGATAATATGTGACATGACACTTTTTCTCAAAGCAATTCTGAGGCTTTAAAAAACGAGGCAACTTGGTCCATCTGGTAGAAAATGCCTGGGACTTTACACGACGGGACACTTTTCAGCAATAGGCTAGCAAACTTTGCCGAAAGATAATTTTGAGATTTTCTACTCTAAGAACATCCCACTTTGCCTCCAATAGAGAAAAAAGCAGGGCAAACTGGGGAGAAAGGCCAGGGACTTTATGCGACAGCACACCTCTCTAGGAACTCTTTGCACTTCAAAGATATTTCAAAAAACTTTACTGAAAATATTTTCAACATTTTCTACCCTGGGAACATCTTACTTTTGCCACCAAAAAGGGAAACAACAGGGCTAACTTGGTTTCTCTGGAAAAAAAGAAAATGTACTTCAAATATATGAGATGCATATCTGCTCATATGTCTGCGGCCTGTAGTAGCAAGCTCCCGACAGATCAGCTCAGACAATCGCCGGGGGCAGGCGGGCACCGGAAAAATAGATGGCTGATTTCTCGAATCCCGCTCGCGGATTTTTTGAGAGGCAATCAGGACTTTTCGGAACGTCGCTTGCTGAATTCTCGATTCCTCAGAGATTTAGCAATATATCTGCAAAAGATAAGAGCGAAAAAAGATTTAACAGGCGATCTCTCAGAAACTCGCTAACTATTTTCCTGGAATTTGCGAGCGGGATGCGAAATTTCAGTAACGCGTATTTTCCGGTGCCCGCCTGCCCCCGGCGATTGTCTGAGAGGTAAGGTGATTTTCTTTAAAGCCTCAATCACAAATCACACATCCGTTAGTTGCAATGGCGACCATCCATCTTCCCGGCTGCAGTTTGAGGAGTTTTGACCGCGAAAGAGCGTCAACTGCGGTGTCCCATAAGTTACCCACAAGCAAATTACAGGACAATTCTCTGATTCTCCGCCTAAGCACACTATCTACGGCAGTTCAACTCCCAAGTCGCTGCGGCAGTTGACCGCCCGGTGCTCGCAGCGATTTGCTACCGTAAGTTAAGGGTGGATTGGGAGTTAAACTGCCGTAGATAGTGCGCTTAGCCGGAGAATCAGAGAAATGCTCTGCAATTTGCCTGTGGGTAACTTATGTGACACCGCAGTTGGCGTTTTTTTGCGGTGCAAAACTCTCTGCACAATTGCGGGAGCCTGAGTGAGAGAAAATCGATGAACAGTTGACTGCGGCGACGAAAGTGATAAAAAAAAGTTTTTCGCATTTCTCTTGCAAATGTTGTTCTCAAAAAAACCGCTTCAGATAATAATAAGGTTAATTTGTGTCTTCTTATTCATTTTTCACTTAAGTGTAATTTGTCTTTGCATAAGTGCCAAAATATTGTATACTTCTTTCATCTCGTTGTTTGTTAGGTGAAATCTCAAATAGCGGCTATCACCGATTTTTCGATAGCGGCCGCTATCAAAGGTCGCCCGGCTAAATAGCAGAATAGTAGCATCAGCCGCACAGCCACTGCTGTGTCGCTTGGAACGCATTATTCATTTGACTAATAATGTACAAATGGCAAAAATGTTCCACCCTTGAAAACGCGGAGGTCCAGAAAGGGATCTGCTTCAATCAATCGCCCCTTGGCAATGCGTTGAGGCGCCGTAATGTCAACTTGGGTCCGCCTTATTCGTTGGAATGAAGGAGGTTTACTACAGGCCTATATGTCTATATGTACGTATGTGCATAGGAAATCTTTATTTCCAAACCAATTTATACAAACTGTGCACACATGCACTTCGGGGCGGTGCGGGTGTCATAGGCTTCTTTACTCCGATCGCTATTGATTTTGATTGTTAATACAGTTCTTTAAAGCTGTTAACCAAGGTTGGTAGCAAGACTTTATTGTACGAAAAGCCAACGTTTCGGCGGTCCGTCCGCCTTCTTCAGGGCTTCCTCAGCCTTGCCAGATCAAGGTGTAGAAACCGAACGACCAGTAGTGAGTAGTGAGTACTCACTCATAGCGCAGCTGCAGCGCATTAGTAGTCGTTCTGTTTCTAAATCTTGATCTGGCAAGGCTGAGGAAGCCCTGGAGAAGGCGGACGGACCGCCGAAACAATGGCTTTTCGTACAATAAAGTCTTGCTACCAACCTTGGTTAACAGCTTTAAAGACCTGTATTAACAATTTGAATCACAATGCCAAAATATTGATTTTATTTATTTATTTATTTATCTTATATATAAAGCTGAATGTCTGTTTGTATGTATGTATGTCTGTATGTATGTATGTGTGTACGTATGTTCCGAATAGAAAATTCCATTTCTGAACCGATCCGGACCAAACTTGGCACACATACACTTCGGGCCCCGGCGGGTGTCATAGACTACTTTTCGTCATCGATCGATATCGATTTTTATCAATTTTGCAGAGTTCACCTGCGGGGCTGGTTTCGCACAGGGAGGTAACCGAGCATGGGGATTCCGAATACAATATTGGTTTTCAGGATTATCGATTACTTTTATCGATTTTATCGATTTTTTTGCAAAGTTTGAGCTACGGGGCTGGGAGTTCGCACAGGGGGATAATCGAGCATGGGGATTCCGAATACAATATTGGTTTTCGGGATTATCGATTACTTTTATCGATTTTATCGATTTTTTTGCAAAGTTTGAGCTAGGGGGCTGGGAGTTGGCAATCCCCAAGGGGGGTGATCAGCATGCTCGATTATACCCCTGTGCCAAATTCCAGCCCCCTAGCTCAAATTTTCAAAAAATCGATAAAATCGATAAAAGTAATGGACGATCTTGAAAAATAATATTGTATTCGTAATCTACATGCTCGATTACCCCCTGTGCAAACTCCCAGCCCCGCAGGTCAAACTTTACAAAAAAAATCGATAAAATCGATAAAAGTAATGGACGATCCTGAAAACTAATATTGTGTTCGTAATCAACATGCCCGATTACCCCCCTGTGCAAAATCCCAGCCTCGCATGTCAAAATTTACAAAAAAAATCGATAAAATCAATAAAAGTAATCGATAATTCTGAAAACTAATATTGTATTCGGAATCCCCATGCTCGATTACCCCCCTGTGCCAACTCCTAGCCCTGTAGGTGAACTCTGCAAAAAATCGATAAAAATCGGTAAATTCGACATCGATCGATAACGAAAAGTGGACTGTGACACCCGCCAGGGCCCGAAGTGTATGTGTGCCAAGTTTGGTCCGGATACGGCGGAGCCGGGTAAGCCAGCTAGTTTATTTATATACAAATTCACATAAGTGCGCACGAGTTAATGTATCACAATAGATATTAGGGTGTCTCATAATTATTTACCGTTTTTAGGCACCTTCAAAATTTTCAAATGCATGATCATAATTCTCTATGTATAAACTATATGATCACGTGTGTGAGAGGAGCTCAGGACTTCTAGGGGCGGATTTGCCAGTTTAATCTATTCAGTTTTTTCTTCATTTCTAGCCATGGAAAAACTACGAGAATTGCACAATCGAAAGCGCTATGTGTCAAGCATATGCCAGAATAAATTTGGAATTTTTTAGATACTTTGGGGCGGAGATATGATTTTTGACAGAAAAGTTCGTTTTCGACTACTATCAGATTTCAGCTCAAAAATTCACATGGATTGCGATTTGGGCAGACTTTTGATAGCCATCATGTAGAGCATGCTTTGCCCCCTCGAATGATCACTCAAGCCACATCAGATGACGGAAAGATACAAAAAGACGGCCGTCGATGTAACAACGGTAGATAATTATAGGACAACCTAATAGATGAGAGAGTATGAGGGGATAAGGATAAGGGAAGCCAACATGTGCGAAAAGTAGACAGCATCAATTCAGTAATCTATCCGAACCAATGTTGGATAACTTTTTCTCGAACATTTGGGCATTACTTGATTGTAGTATGAGGCGGAAGATGTTGTAACCATCTTGCACCTCTACAAAACAACATGTTAAAAGTTAGCAAAAATTGTTCCTTATTGACTGGGGGATAATGCAAGTTGAACGATCCAGAGCGTTGATTGTGGGTATGAATATCCAGTATTTGCTAGCTTTGAGTCTGATTTCTCTACGTATGATTCTAAAGCAGAAAACCAAATCAGAGACTTTTCGACGATATGCCAAACTTTTCATGTTGAGAATTTGCAGACGATCATTGTAACCGGGAACGTTTCTGTTGAACCAGCACCTACGAAATAGTAATCGAGTAAAAGTATGATGTACCTTTTCTAGCTTCCTCATACTTTTCTTACAGTAAGGGCTCCAAACTTGTGAGCAATATTCAAGACGAGGTAACACATATGTTTTGTACAAGAGCTTCAAAACTGAAGGATTTTGTGAGTGTATGTTCCGAAAAATGGCATGCAGTACAGTATACGCTTTTCTAACTAAGCAATCTATGTGTTGTGGAAAGTTGAGGGTGGAATCGACAAGAATTCCTAAATCTTTGATTGTAGTGCACTCCTTTGAAGTCATTCCGTCAATTTCATATTTTGATGCTGTAGTATTTCCAATGTGCATAACGCAACATTTGTCCAGGTTGAAAGGAATATCCCAATTTACCAACCAATCTAGCATTTTTCCGCTAGAACTTCTGAGGGCTGACTGAACCTCAAAGAAATCATTAGAATCTTAGATACCGTAAAAAATTTTACCGTCAGCATATATCTGTACTTTGACTGAAGGTGAGGTTTTTAGTTACTTAGGTAGGTCTAAAGTGTACAAGAGAAATAGCTAAGGCGAGAGCACACCACTGTGGGACTCCGCTTTTGCATGCGTACTTTTCAGAGTAACTATGGCTAATTCTGACAGTCATATGTTTGTTTTGCAGACAAAAATTTAGCCAAGCTAGCAAAGTGCCAGAAATTCCAAGTCCTTCAAGCTTTTTCATGAGTTTCTCATGAGGAACTTTGTCAAAAGCCTTCGAAAGATCAATGAAAATTATATCTATAGATTTTTTGTGGTTGAAAGCTAAGGTCCAGTCAAAAATACTATCTAATAGGTTAGTGGCAGTATATGCTTCCTCAATAAAGCCATGATGCTCACTGGGTATGAGATTTGCTTTAATACCGTAATGATGTAATTACGTTTCTCAGAATCTTCTCCATAACCTTGACAGATGTTGAGGTCGTGCTGATCGGGCGGAAGTGTGATACAAGGCTTGGGTTTGAAATTTTTTGTATTGCTGTTATCAAACCCTCTTTCCGTAATCCAGGTAGCTTGCCAAACATCATGGAAATGTTTAAAATGTGTGTCAAGGGTGTTTGGAGAATGCATCAGCACATTTTTTATATATAATTTGAGATATACCATCGTATGATTCTGATTGTGAGAGTGATGGCTTTAACCTCTTTAAAATCCTGAGGATGTCATTAGTAGTGAAATGAATTTATGTAGTGGGCGATTTTCAAATTTTGGATAATTCGTTCCTTGGTTGGCAATCGTGTTGTTGGGGTTATGGGCAAAAACACCAGCAAAGTGTATAGCTAGGGCATTAGCTTTGTCAGCATTACAACAGTAATCGTCTCCGTAAGTATTTTTGATTATTGTTAGACGAGGACGTGCTTTCAGTTTTCTGTTGATGTGATGGAAAAGATACTTTGACGATTTTTTGGAAAGCAATCTACGTTCACGATTAGCAAAAAACTTCTTCATGTAGATTGAGATCTAAAGAAACTTTCTTATAAACAACATTAGCTCTAGGATGAGTAAAATGCATGAAAAGGCGATGTTTTTGTTTAAGTAAATTTTGAATTTGTTCAGGATATCGTATTACGGTATGTGAGGGAATTTGAAAAGGTACATACCGCTTCATAGATAACTCTGCAGAATCAATGATAATAAATATTAGGTCGTTCCAAAAGTTCCTTCCGTTTTTTCAACCTATCATAAAAACACGTGGAATGAAGGTAGAGAAACGCTTTAAGCGCTATCCGATGCATTTTTTCTTCCTCTTTTCAACAGTCGTATTTCAGTATCGCTTGCTCTTGTGGTCAGTGAGATAATAGCCGAAATTTTAAACCCATGGTTTTTACCATGTCCAACTTTGGCATTTTTTCACAGCTTTCTTTTTTGACTTTTGGAGAAGCTTTAATAGCATCGGATAGAGTAAACAAAGTGCAATTTAATGGAATTTTTTGGCATTTTCGACTGGTTTCTCAGTGCTTTTTGAGACACCTTTTCCAGAAGCCTTTACTTTTTCAAAGTCACAAAACACACAAACGCTCCGAACACTAGCAAATCTTCGGGTTTTGACACTAGCAAAAGTCGTTTATGATTGTCCACTTTTTGCGAAGTAATTGAGTGTTTACCGCTTTGAAATATAAGATCTCGCATTTTACGTGCACACCCTCAGGCGGGTTCAAAATCAAGAGTTATGGAAATTTTATCGCTAAATACCTCTACAAATTGAGAAGAAAAATACTTAATATAAAGACGAGGAGAAGCTGCATCGAATGACACCTTGGTTGTGAGTCGTTTCATGTTCTATGGTTCTTGGCATCACCAAAAGTGGAATTTGATAGCATCAGAAAAATAATTCTAAAAAAATTTTAGGGCTCGCAATAGACTCCAAAAAATTCCATTAAATTGCACTTTGCTTACTCTATCCGACTGCTATTAAAGCTTCTCCAAAAGTCAAAAAAGAAAATGGTGAAAAATTGCCAAAGTTGGACATGGTAAAAACCATGGGTTCGAAATTTCGGCCATTATCTCACTGACCACAAGAGCAAGCGAACAGGAATATGACTGTTGAAAAGAGGAAGAAAAAATGCATTGCAGAGCGCTTGAAGCGTTCCTCTACCCTCATTCCACATGTTTTTATGATAGGTTGAAAAAAATGGAAAGAACTTTCGGCGACCTGATATCATCAACTGATAAATACTGGTCGAAGATTTGTAGCCAATCAAAAAAACCAGGTATGGGAATGAGTGACGAAGAACGTAGTATTTTCTTAATTCGAATTGCACCATGGAATGATCAGAGTTTGCACTCTGATCATTGCACGTAGTATCCTCACGTTTGATATAATAGGTGAACTAGAAAGGATTAGGACAAGAGTGTGACATGCATGGGTTGTTCTATCTACATATTGACGTTAGCCTAATTGATTGAATAAGCCAAAAAATCTAGCAGAATATCCATCATGAGGCTAATCATTGTTCCAGTCGATATGTAGATTGAAATCAACCACTAGAACAATATCAGAATTTATACTCGCTAGTTTACTCAAAAGTTGCAAAAGGCAGTCATCGTCAGCTATCTGACAGTTAGGAGGTCGGTAAACTAATATAAGTCTAATTTTGCAGAGTTTGAGATTCGAATATAGGTCAACACATAAAACATTAGCTTTCATGTTTTCATTAATAGCAACTCTTTGGAGTACTAATGAATCATATGCTAAAATGCACACTCTCTTTGAGAGTATTTTTGTCAAAACGAAAAATTGTGTGCGGCGTGTCTGCTATGATTTCGCCATCAGAAATTTTACTCGTAAGCCATGTTTCAGTGATAAAGACAATGTCTGGTTCGATTTCTGCTAAAATAGAATGGAGGTGGTGTAATTTGTTGACTAAACTTTAGCATTGATCAGCAAAGCGTTAACACTGTTCATCACACCGTGCTGACTCAGAAGTTTACCGACCTTTTGCTGGGCAGATCATCGACATGCGTTAGTTTTCCGAGATAGACGACCCATTCTTTTCTTAGTTTGCCATTATTTCGTTCCTGCGCGGCTTGTCTCAACTCAAATTCATTCCGACGTTCTTCTTTAATCATGCTTTTTTTGATAAACACATTTGTCATTTCAGCGCGATGGAGTAGATGTGAGCATTCCTTAGAGCTAGTTTCCAGTAATAGGTCGACGGCAGAACTAATTTCACGTCTGGGACGAGTTGAACTGGGTTTGCCAACCCAATAGATTTCGTTGGGAAAACAATCAACATCTAAAACATTTAATACATCGTCGATCTTCTTTTTAAGGTATTCTCGCCGTTTCGATGCTCTTACTGATGATGATGGATCTTCAATACCGGATATTAGGTTGAACACTAAGTTTTGCAACTGGTTTCATAACTTCACTCTCATTCAACATGGCGCACTGAAACTTTGACATCATGTAGAATGCAATGTGAGCTACAGGTGTGCACAAATTGTCTAAATTTTGGATACGAAATAGAAAAGTTTCAGGCATTTTTCGAAAACTAGTGAAATTTGAGAATTTTTGGGGTTTCAAGCTAAAATAAAGCCTTTAGCAGTCTAGATCATGCGCAGTAATCCGGATTCGTCTACATATTATTGTTGGAAGTAGACTCCTTTGGCCTAGTAAAAAAGAAACAAAATTCAGGGGCATGTCGAGACAGGGCCCGGCAGGAGGGTGCATTTTAGAATTTTGAAAACGATAACCCCTTTGAGTACCAAAATTTTTACGACTTCCCTTTTGATGATCACTGTTTGTGAAAACATGTATAGTAATGACTGAGGATGTGCAGGGCACATGTTAGGCGAATAAGGGAGGGTAAGGCGAAGTGGCCGATCCTCATGAAAGGCATAGTATAAGAGCTGAGGTAATCCAAATCTGAATTCTGTCTGCAGCTACAAACGCAACCTTTCTCTCTCCAAAATAATCAGCCTCTGCTTTATCTAAGCAAAGCTTTAAGCAGTGGCAACTCGGATTGGACACTAATGCCATCCCTATCCGGCCTTAGATAAAACTCTATTTTCAAGCGGTTTGACTTTTTCGGTCTTTCAAAAGATGAAAAAAATTCTATCTATCCTGTATCATATTTCATTCCGGACCTGCACAAAAATGGCATCGTAAGAACACAAAAGTATGTTAACACGGTATTTCTTGTACAATTTAATAATCTGGTAAAAAGCATACGATTTGCAGCTTTTCCATGTGCTCATCCCAGTGAATTACGAAGTACGTATAGGATGAAAAGTGAGGCGTATGTGCTTGTCTTTCCGAATGCAACAAAAAACATTATACTTGAGCACTGCAATTTTGAAAATTCAACGAAGACAACAACAGCAGAAACGTGGCAACAGCAGTCATCATATGCAGTTTGCTCCAAAAGTTGATACAGAAGTGAAAGTGTAAGATAACTATCACAAAACAACGATGGCATCTTGATGAGATTAGACACGACTGTTTGCGAGCAATGAGCGCATTTGATGAATTTCTACACTTCTTCTGATGAAAGAAGAATACTGCTTGAGCGTGTGTACTATACTTGGGACCGAATCGAATAATTATTCGATCATTCGAATAAATCATTCGAATGCGAATGATTCGAAAAGTCGAATATTCGAAAATCTGAAATTTCGAATAAAATTCGAAAGTCGATTATTGTAATTTTCAGTTTTCGAATATATTCGATAGTCGAATATTCGAAAATCAGTCAAGTACTCGAAAATCTCAAATTTCGAATATTATTCGATAGTCGAATATTCGAGGGTCATTCATCCGACCATTCGATGTCCTTCAAATATTCGAATCGTCGAGCACCGAATATTCGGAAATTCGATAAAAACTGACTATTCGAAAATTCGATAAGCACCGAATATTCGAGAATTCGATATGCATAGCGTATACGGGATGTTTAAAAGTATCTACACATCGTCTGATCGCTAATACCTCTCAGTCTTTTGCCAATTTCTGGGTAATATCCAGTAGGGATGGCTTCAGTATAAATACAGCAGAAAGCGAATCACCCATGTTTTTCTTATTGTGTGTTATCACAGTAGAAAACTCCAGCTTATAGACCGACTGCAAAATAAGACATCGAAAAAAATTGTCCTCAAAAAGGTCTAAAATCTGTGCAGCAGTGTTATTACGTATGTTGATTTTACTACGCACGAGCTTTCAAGCTTTTCAAATGGCAATAACATTTTTGAAAGGCGCTGCAAAACACTTTTTACGGTGTATCGTTTGTTCCCCAACAAATTTCCCATAGGGTACCACGTCATGTCGCTGCCTTTCGCTATTTTGAACGTGTTAACCTCGGGCAGTTCCGTTGAAATCTTAGCAAAAAGAGCGAGCGAAAGGCAGCGTTGCACCACGTACGCACGCTGGCGCACATGGGAACTTTTCTGGGGGACACAGGATACCTGGCGTAAGTTTTGAAAAAAGCATAACGGATGGATGCAAATTTTACATAAAGTGTCTTTAGAAATCTAAAGCAAGACTTTCAGCACTTTTGATTCTTTTTTGTTGAAATGGTCTTGATGTTTTGAAACCTGCTTCAGTCTTACGGTAATCTTACAACAGTGAAAAGCGATTGATAAATCGCCCCATACTCTAAGTTGATGTCAGCCTACAGATCTACATATTTGGGACCGCTGTATATCCAATCGCAACTCTCAGTGAGGGTGTACAAACTTCTTTGAAGTACGAAAAATCCCTTCAAAACCGTCACAAGAGTAGCTTTTAGGTTCTTAAGTCTCTTCACGTCACGACTAAACCGTTTTTCAATCGTAAATTGTATGTACCATAAGAATGTGTCCATTCTTAGCACTTACATGAAACAATTTATTCTTAGTGTTTTGGCCTTTCGTAGGCAGTCTCAATGACGTAAATTATTCGGTCAGTATTCGAAAATCGAATGATATTCGAAAATCGAATACATTCGAGGACCGAATAATATTCGAAATTCGAACTACGAAAAATATTCGATATTCGAATATTATTCGATTCGAAATTTTCATTTTCGAATGATATTCGATAGTCGAATATTCGAAATTTCCGATTTTCGAATATTATTCGAAAGTCGAATATTCGTAATTTTCAAATTTCGAATAATATTCGATAGTCGATTATTCGAGAATCTCGATTCTCGAATATTATTTGATATTCGAATATTCGAAATTATTTTCGAATATATTCGATATTCGAATATTCGAAAAAAATTTCGAATTTCCCCAAGTATAGTGTGTAGGCTTCGTCGCCTGAAACATGTTCGATCGTTTTATAGTAAAACGTCTGACTGATCAAGGAATATGAGATTTGGTGGCTTTCAGCCAAAGCTGACAAAATTCATAACGATTTCTTCCAACTAGTCATGTTTCTTTGTCATCGATGCACAATTCATAGCATCTTTACAAACAAAGAACTATTAGGTTGTTGCAAAAATAATGTCCGTTTTGCAAATTTTCACTTTGAAAGGCTATAACTTCGTTCAGTCTTCATATTTTTTAATGCAGTCAGGACCATCAGAAACAGCAAACCTTTTAATTTAGCGCGCTCCTGCTCATACTGATACCGCAGTTGGGAAGAAAACCACGCGTCAAAAATCTAAAAGTTTTTCTCTCGAAAACCTCTTTTTTAAGAGCTTACATCAAGTTTTGTTCCTATGGCTGGCAATCAGCTTATTTTGTAGCAGCAGGCCAAGAGTTTATGAGGGTATAGAAAAGACTTCAACGAAAGAGCTCTGCGAAAAGAAAAGACAAAAATTCAAAAAAGTTCACTTTTTTAAGCCTACTTGTTGTAGGCTTGTAAGTGTCAAATTGTAAAAATTTGAAATTCTTCGCGCACTGAATAGCTGAGTTTCTCTTCAAATATTGTAGTTGAGGTGCGCTAATCTCAAGCTTACAGAAATGGGCGAAGCTTTGGCGATTGCTTTAGTCATGAGAAATTTCTGATCCATAGAATGCCAGCAGTGAGTATCTCTTTCGAGGCGTCCATTTCTCAGTCCAGATATCTCCAAAAATCCACATAAGCACGCAGTAGGTAAACAATCTAATAGAAATGCTATATTTTCAGAAGAATTCGTTCATTTGCTCCTGAATTGTGGCCACGGAGACGCAAGCATCGAAATTTCGATTTGGAGTGCAGTTATGCGAGATGCTGGTGAAATTCTCACAGATGAGGATAGCAGCCTATTTCCACCATCATTAGAAAGTACATGAAGAGAGCTTTCCAATGATATGCAAATTCTATATCGAAAAAAAAAGTTCGATGGAAAAAAGTTGTTTGAAATATAGGCCTAGAAAAACGGACATTATTTTTGCAACAACCTAATACATTTTCCAGTAATACATTGTCATGTCCATATACTACGACTGAAAAGAAGCTCGCAGCCGTATTTTTGATGGTTTCTCCATTCATAAATTCTCACAATCGAAAAAATAGCTTTTGCATTTAATGAAAAACAAAGTTCTGCCACCTTATCCTCTTATTTTCTGTCTGGCAATAAGCATCGTCCTAGCAAATGCAGCTCTGCAGGGCAGATAACAAACACGGTAGAGACATTTTTGCACACCCAAATCAAATCTGCTGGAAGAATGAATGACAACTTGTGGAAACACAGAGGTGAGACAAGAAAAGATGACATAAACATATTTCGGACACAAATGTTCTTACTGAGGGCGATTATAATAACATCTTAACCACTTCTCGACATTCAAGCGTAAGCATAAAAGAAGTAAAAGCTGTCAAAACATAGACCTCCCCCTCCCCTTCTTTACAAAAGATCACCTCGACAGAGTATCCCCTCCTATGCGCAGATGGGTGCGTACTCCATAAAATTAGAGTACAAACGCTTTACGGGCGAAATTAAGTGTAACTTTATCCAAAACCCAACGATACAAACAAAGATTGAACGCAAATAATCTAGTCACCTTCATCGCTCAGCATCTCTCGCGGCATGCATATACCCACAGCCTAGAGGCACTCGGGATCAAAGTGGTGAGGTGACCAGTATCAGAATCTGAAAAACAAAACGTTGGAAAAATTAACGACAGAGGAAATCGTGGCTATATGAATTCATCGATCTTTTACAGGCCCATGATTTCACAAAACTTCTGAGCATCGAATAACTTTCGGGCAAATTGCTAAGAACAGGGTGGGGCAAAAGTCTGGGAGCCTACTTTGCAGTGCTGTAAATCAAGAAAGTACAGATGATTTTGACTCCAAATTTGTGCCACATGTTGCTGCGATCATCCTCTACAAAACACACTTTGGCTGGTTGAAAATGCTTGCTATATGTTTTTGTAGGAGTTGGGTTTATCAAACAAGTGCTCTGCAAAACGAGAAAATAGAAATTTTTGTTCTTCACAACTTATTTCGTAACTAACGATACAGTGGATATTCTAAAGCACTTCGATGCGATAATATAATGTAGAGGAGACTTCGCGCTATCAATTTCTTAGCCGTTACGTTTGTCAGATACTATTCTTTTAAAAACGCAAAATAAAAATTTGCGAATACCAGCTGCGTGCCAGCGGCCATTTTTCTCTAAAATAAATTTTAAAGCTATAGGGGCACAGCAAGCACTGAATTCTAGGCTATATTCTTTCCATGAGTCTTCTATGCAAGCGTGTACTGGTGTTCGATCGATCAAGCAATTTCAATAATTTTCAGATTACGATTTTTCGCTCCCGTTCCGCAATCGCATCCAGATTTCCAGCATACGAGTACACTTGCCTTTAATTAAAATTTCAATTTTTTTCCTGAACACTGCGAAAAAAAATTTCTTCGCAGTTCGTTGTAGCCAAAAGCTTGCTCTATCACATCGCATAATTGCACGGGAAATAAGCAGTTACCGTAAAGGCGTGGGACGAATTTTATCACCACTGTCTGCGTGCCACGACAGTCGGACTCGCCAAGATTTCAAAGGGCTGCTTAAAAGCCAGAAGAGGCAATCTCAAAATTTGAAAGCAGCGCTGTATTAGTAAAGGTTCGATTTATGTGTGCACCAAATTTTTTGTGCCTAGGCACTTTCCTTCTGGTTTTATTTGAAAAGGTACTAGGCTCCAGACTTTTACCCCACCCTGTAGAATCGAGCATACCTTATCCATACAAAGCAGTCGCTGCTTTCGTTGTCATGCGACTCAAAACGACATAGATCGTCCATAAGTCTGCAGCGAAAATGCAGTGCAGCACAAAACCTGGAAAGAGAAAGACGCCATCTTCTGAAGATAGGTCTTTGAAGAATAGTAAACACATCGAATCTACACACTCGCGCTGGGTCGAGGACATTACAGCAATTGCCAAAAAAGGGGCTTAAGTACATTTATTTGAATCTGCGCGGATTAGAGCTTTCGAAGTCTCCATAAGTTGCAGCGATACCAACCCTGGTGAAAAGCAAAGCAAAAAATAGTAAAAACGAGCAGATTTGAAAGAGTTGGTCACAGCCACATTCAGCAAAAACCGACGACGCTTTCAACCTCTTCATGTTACTCTACACCGGGCAAAAATCTAATTGACAACGTTTAATCGTTCGCAAAGTAAGAAATAAATCAACTCATCAAGGTATGAGTAATAATCTAATTTCTCACCTTTTGAAGCAGATCAGCTGTGTGCTTTGTGTTACAGTTCGTTCCTTACCCAACCGTCCTAGTGCTCCAGCCTAAAAAAAATAATTTGCAAGTAACCGAACAAGCAGGGAGATTGTAATTTATGTCAACAACGAAAAGAAGATCAAAAAAGTGGAAAATACGCCAAATGCTAAAATCCTGTGCGTGGCGCACATTTATGCGAATGGAGCGCCCTTGTCATACATTCACACTAAATTACAAAAGTTGTCCAAGGGCTCAGCAGGAAAATGGAACAACGCCTCCCAACTGCATTTATACCGGTAATACTACCGTCGACGTAGAGCACATTTATGCGAAGAATTTTGAAAAATTATGTGACGGTAAGCAGGGAGCAACCCCAGGTTGCCCCCAGGTTGCGCGGGAGCAACCTAAATTCGGAGAACTTTTGCCGTTCCTTAAATTCACATAAGTTTTTCATAAATTTTCATACTTTTCTTCTACTCCCTGCTACCTAATTATGGACCAAATTTGGTGTCATATCGCTCCCCCGTCGTTGCAAACAAGCCTATTTTTGCTTTTTCTCCACGCAGAAATTCCTTTTTGAACTCCCGCGATCTCGAAGAGTGACCTTCAAAGCGCAATTGTTGCTGGCGCTAATGTACGTGAGGCACACCAAGCTAGGGAAAGCTAGAGGAGCGGAATACGCTTCCAGTCAGATTTTGCTATTGTGATGGTGATAAACAATTTTATATGCTTAATCAGCAGAGGTGACGGGGGAGGGAGGGGGGGGGGGGGTAACCACTTTTTGTTTTGAGAGGCTTTAATTTTTTTGGATTTTCCAAATAGAACAAGCTTGTAAATACCTAAGAAGTGAAAAAAAAACTTGAGCAAGATCTTGTCGGCGTGGCAGACGGAAGGACCTCCTTCTAAAACATTGTTATTGCTCTTTTGGGTAGAAAAACTTCCACCGCCACTCGTGCACGTACAGTTTAGGTCACTCCAAGGTCTATCAAGTGTTTTTGCTATTTTGCGAGGACAAAAAATCGCGCGAACTACGAGAAACTAAGAAATGGTCGAGTGTACAATCTTGCTTCCTCAATTTAATAGCTGAGTCACTAGCGTTCAAACATCTGCAGAAGTTGTGCAGTGTGTTATCCGCGCCCTTTGTTAAAGTTCAGTTTTCTCCATGTTTCTAACTTTGTAAAACCAGCAAAATCTATGTAAAGCTATAATGCTCAGTGAGTAAAATTATATCAATCTCAAATTTTCCAGTAGGGTCAGAATTTTATTAATGACTTTTAAGATGGTCTCGATTTTTGATGTTTCAGGTGAAATACCTTCTCAACTGTTATCACGATCTCTATCTGTTCAAAAAGTGTTTTCTTCAGAAAACTGTATGATTTACCTACAGCTCATCTCGGTCGTTATGGAAGAAAACCCGGAAACTCAAAAAATACGAGAACTCAAGCGATAAGTTTTGCAGAGACTTTTCGAAAACACGGCAAGCCGTGAAACCTGTTCTGGCACTTTGAAAAGCGCACATCATTTTCATATCAAGTCTTATAAACTTTCTCACTTTGAAGGATATGATTTACCTGCATAAACATCCTACAAACGCAAGACAGTAATAACAGCATTCTCCCTTTATCACATACCACGCCACGGCGATAACTCTCTGGGCATTATACCGTCATTAGTGTTTCGGTGGAAAATGAAACCACTGCAAGATCGTAATCTCCGTCAAGTTTCCAAACATGCTGACTTTATAAAACTCTTTTGAAACATTCTTGTACACTCTCTAATGCAAGAAAAGCTGCATGAGCATCTCTTTCCAGTAAAAAAAAACTTTTCCGGGGCTCTGCTCCGGATCCAGGAAAACGACTTCCTCTTTGGTTTCTTGGCTCAAAAACGATATTCAGCCTTTTAAAGCGCCACCCCCGCCGGGCCCTGGTCGAGATTTGGCGTTCTTACAAAGTCGAACGAGTCGATGTACGCAAGAGCTGCTGGGGACGACCGTCAATGACTAAAGAGTCCGAAGCTCAAATTCCGCCGAGACTTCACATAGCAAGGTTATTCGACCCGCCGAACGCGAATATCATATTCATTTTTGAATCAACGCCATTTTCCTTGTTTAGGTTAAGACCCCATATCGTACACCTACAGTAATCTAACGAAAAAGCCCTCATCACGGAATTTTGCTATCGTTTTCGTGATCAGCATGTCAGATAACATCCTTACGCCAAGTTTCAGCCAAATGTCAAACTCTGAGTTTTCCCCTTCATACCATACACCTACCGTAACCCTCCCTGCAACGTCAGAATTTGGTAGGGCAGCAGCTGCGCTTGTAGCTTACGTAATAAGCCACATAGTGGCAAAATTTAAGTGCACGAGAGGGAAGTTATGCCCAGTTGCAAAACTTAGCGTTCAACCTCATATTATCAAACTGCGTGAGCGTTTATCTGTTTCTATTGCATCCGATATGTCAGCATTAATCTTTTCTGCGAGGACGGCTAGCATTTGAGCTACAACTGGGTTCCTGTTGATTTTGAGAAACGAAAAGATGAGCTCAGCAGCTGACATTTTGCTGACGCTCAGCAGCTGACGGAAGCATTTGGCTTTCTTCAACACTTACTTCACGATGATCTTCAGTATTAATTACTTCTTCTTCACACATTCTTGGCAGCCTTGGTTTCACTGCAGGCGCTTTCTTCTTGGTTCGAGTACCAATCGGCATTTCGAGTATAGACGTGAAGGGTGAATCAAACGCAGCACCACTCAAAGTCGAGTCGAATAAAGGAATGATCGAAATTCGTAGAGCGTTTTTCAGCCAGTGTCATGAGCCCAAATTTTGCACGGCGTATGCTACCAGCATGAAAGTCCACTATGCAAAAGCACAAGCGGATCCGTTGAGTGGCCTCATCCCTTAAAAATTGCGTTTTAAATGGATCCACTTTTTGTTTAGCAAAATTGCAGGACTTTATCTCAAAAAAAGTGAAAGTTTATTACTTTACGAAGGTGGCAAAAGAATTGATTGCGTAAACTTTGATTTGCCAAGAATTCACCTAATCATTTGTGAAAATTTTTGCACAGGGGTGTGGCCCACGGTGATCACTGTCCTCAAGGCGACTACCAAGCCATGAAAAGTCCAAAAACCGACATCTTTATTCTCCTGGGAGAAATTCCATCCACGGAAATTTACCGATCTCACATAAATAATTTTTAGAAATGAGTTGCTGTTTACGAACCATTCATAATAGTCTGCATAGCGCGGTAAGTTTCAATGTCAATATTGCGGGAATGAGTAAGGCTTACAGATAGTGAGACCAGTGCGAGCCTCTGCGAAGCAGAGGTGACGCACTGGTACAATTGTAATATCGCAGTTTTCTCTTTCGGCACGAATTATGCACATGTATGAAGTTTGATTAGAGATTGGGAATGATTAGCATAGGTGCGATGGGGTGAGCCGGGTAATCTCCAAGGTGAAAGTAAAGGGCGTCTAAAAAATGTTGACGTCGACGGGAGGGAGGGGGGAGGATCGAAAAATTGCCACGCCGACCTGGGGATGTATAATAAATGATGTAAATTATAAAATCCAGTTTTTTTCTTCAATATTGGATTTATGAATTCTTTACCTAATTAGTAGAATGTTTACAAGTAATTGTTTTCGATTCATACAGATTTTATTTTATTTTCAATAGGTTATGCATAATTCCTGCACCAAAACAGGTTATCCCAAATGGGATACGACATATCATTAGATAGAACAAACCTAGGTCTACAAAATTATGCTTAAAGTTTTGCAGCTGCTTTGATCCAAACGAAGATTGAAGCCAAAAACAAAAAAGATCCAAGCGCCTCAAAAAACCAAGAAGAGATTAAAAGTCCATCCAAAAAAAACATTCAAAATTCCTAACTTGCTCATGCATTGTCATTTCGTATAAGACATTTCTCTATGCAGTCTGTTTTTTTCTTTCAGCTAGAAAGTGAAAAAACGTTTTTTATGTTTTGCCGAATTAGTGCTGAGATGCTCTAGCACTAACAGTTGTATAGTACATGCCATTAGCAGTAAAACTTCACATTTTCCGCTTCTAGAAGAACTAGTCCACGAGAAATATCGGATCTAGCTCTCCTTATCCGAATTTTTCTTGCCTATTTGCTGAAAATTCAATATTTCTCGTAAACCAGCTGCTGTAAAAAACTGAAAATTTACATTCATACTTCTGAGATCCTGTAGTACACAACTGTCAGGGCTTAGCATTGTTTTTGTAAAAGCATAAAAATCGGTTTCCTAAATTCAAGCTGAGGCAAAAATACAGCAACTGAATAGAGAAATGTCTCATACGAAATGACAATGCATGAGCAATTTAGAAATTTTGAAGGATTTTTTTTGAACGGACTCCAAGCTTTTCTTGGTTTTTGGACTCGGATCTTTTTGGTTTTTGGCTTCAATCTTCGCTTGGATCAAAGCTGCTGCTAAATTTTGAGCACGATCTTGTAGAGCTAGGTCTGCTCTATCTAAAGATATTAGGTTGTAACATAAATCTTGAGAGACTCTAACTTCTTACGGCGATAAGTCATGTAGTTCACGGTTTGAATAGGAACTTAGGACACCATTCAATAGAGCAAAACAAGCCCTACAAGATGGTATGCAAGATTTCGCCCCAACATCGACCCACTTTAAGTTTGCATCCAAAATGTGAGCCCTACTGAAGGCTCAGAAAAGCGCAAAAAATTCATATCTTCGTCCAAAAAGTCCTACGAATCTCCAACTTGCTCATAAAAATTGCACACCACATCAGACACTCACATGTACCCTTCCTGATTTTTTCCTCATTTAGAAATCGAGAAAACGAAAATTTTCATGTTTGTACAAAAACGAAGCTATACTGTTTTCGCTTATGTATTTACATAGTACAAGCCCTCAGAAGTGTAACAGTAAATTTTCAGCTTTCTACAGGCTCTGGTTCTAGAGAAATACTGATTTTAGCACTTCTCACTCGGGTGTTTCATGCTAAATATCATATTTCTCGAAAACTAGAGCTTGTGGAAAGCTGAAAATTTACGGTTATACCTCTAAGGGATTGTAGTTTACATTTACACAAGTGAAGACAGCTTAGCTTCGTTTTTGTGACTGGAAGATTCTCGTTTTCTCGATTTCTAAATAGAAAATTCAGAAAGGGTACATAAGCGTGTCTGATGTAGTGTGCAATTTTTACGAGCAAGTTGGAGATTTGTAGGATTTTTTCGGACGAAGATATAAATTTTTTGCGATTTTCTGGGCCTTCAGTATGACTCACTTTTTGGATGAAAACTCAAAGTGTGTCGAGGTTGGGGCGAATTTTTGCAGACCATCTTGTAGGGCTTGCTTTGCCTATCGAATGGTGCCCTGGCATCCTATTCAAAACGTGGACTTCATGACTTATCGTTAGAGTGTCTCAATACTTATGTTACAACCTATATATTCAACCTATTTGGGATATATTATATTAGGTTGTCCCGAAAGTGTTGTCGGTTTTTTCAAACCACTGTAAAACCACGCACAATGAAGATTTGAGCGAGTTTCAACGTGCATTCGATGCAGCTTTTCCTTTTCTTTCTTATAGGTACACTTTCATACCATAATCATGTATGCTTTTTTGATAATTGCCAAAATTCTCCACCTGTCAATTTTACCTGCTCAAAGTTGAGCTGTTTTTCAAAAATTTCATTACAAAGTTTCGAGAAAGACTAAGTATAGGTCAAACAGAGCAACTTTCGGGCTACAAGTTCATATTTTTAGATTCTTCTAATCTGCTGAATTTAATTAACTTCAAAAAATTATTTCTCCGGAGGCCTTAGTTTTTAGCAAAGTTATGAAACGCGTAATTGCAGCAAAAGCATGTAAGCTTTTGAGTTTTTGGGAATTCAAACTTGTTTCTTATTTAGCATCATTTATGCAACATAACCAAGTTGAATTTGTTTCAAAAATCAGCTTTTTGGAATTTTCGGTAATTTTACGTGATAAAACGTGTTCAAAAAGCCGCGGTTTTTCTCAAATAAGTAATTATTACAGACATTATAAACGTGGCCCACGTAATCTAAAATAGATGCAAAGTAGCCAAAGGTTTGCCCTACATAACAGTCACCAGCGTTCATCGAAAATATCAAGATAAAAAATCTGAAAATTCAGAAAAGTTTTGGCGCTACTGCTGAGGTGCTCGAAAAGCCATGGCGATAACATCGTAAAGACGGGGTAGATCAGGGAACAATTATAGCTATAAGAAAGAGGATACAAAAATAAATAGAATGACACCTAGGCCGTCCATAGATTGGTGTTCTTTGAGGTTTGGTGAGCGATGAAATAAACCGACAAAACTTTCGGGACAACCTAATAGGATTTTCCGGATTAGTGCGGTTTGTACCTACTTGTGCAGGAATTATGCATCAACCTATAATATATGCTATTTTCTGGTAAAAGATACATGTTTAGTGGCTCGCATGTGTAATGTATTAGGCTGCTGCATAAGTTCAGCACAATTTTGATATTGAATTTAAACTAACATTGTAATGTATTAGGCTGCTGCATAATCTGTCCAGTTTTGATATCGAACTCGAATTATCATAACTTTTTTCAAAATCAACCTTTTTCATAACCTTAATTCCTGTGTATTAAGCACTTCTTTGGCTATCAGAAAAATAGTACGACTTGCAAAAAACCCTGTTAAAAAAGAAGCGAGAATTCAAAAACCTAACAGCGTTCTTCTTCACACCTATTTTCTTTGACTTGGCAATGCTCCCTTATGAAAAGTGACAGGCATATAAATAATGATTAGACAGAGAAAATTTCAAAGGTTATTCTACAGCTTAAAAGTGCTCGGGTCTTTCGTGCCAAAAGATATTTTTGAACAAGTAATAATGAAGCACTTTTAATCTCGTTTAGCGCATGTATGCCTACTTTCAAATAATAGAGATTTTATACTTGCCGCAAGGTAAAAAGTACTGTTGACTGGGCTCTGGTAGCTCTTTCCTAGGGGTGAGGGAACTTAGGAACCCGAGCCTAATTAGCTCGATTCGGGGAGTGCCTGCAGGATACAGTCATGCTCGCTATCCCCGATGGCTCCTTAGGATATGGCGACAAGCTAAGCCCCGCCCCTGATAGCCTGTTTTGGAACCTGGCCGAGGAATACTGAAAATCCCAGTTGGACTTCACTGAGACTGGATCTTAGACAAAAACCTTCAAAATGATCGTACAAAGGTAAAATTAGGTTCAAACGAAAGAGAAAAACTGTGCCGTCATTATCACGTAGCTACTGATTGAAACTAATGGAACACAACATTCTTTTTTGCTCAATAGTTTAGTTAAATGTCAAATTCAGACAAAACACTGAGATTCATTCAAGAAACTCTGAAGCTTTCCAAAATAATTTATTTCAGTGCAAATCGGGCAAAAGATTAGGAAATTGTTTGAGAAATGACACTTTAAACTTCTCAAAAAATAGTTATTCAAGTGCTGAAATTGGGACAAAAAACTAGAGAGTCAATCAAGAAAAGACAGTTCAAAAACTTCTCAAAATAGGATTTATTTATGTGATGAAATTCGGATAAAAGACATTCAAGAAATGAATTCAGTAATCATAACTGTTAGAGTTGCCTGAAAAGAAAGATATAAAAAGAAAAATCGGCATTATCGATAGTATGATAAGTAAATTTTATACTTACGCTTCATTTGTAAGAAATCTCGCTCAAACTGTTTTTACAACCTTTTTTGCCGTAGGTTGAGGCCATTACTTACAGCATCTTTGGCGGATGTTCTTCGCACATCAGAATCGTCTACCGCTAACAGACTGTCTTTGATCAGCAATATCAATAGTGAGGCTTTTGAACCGTCATCCTTGAATGATTTTCTAGTTTTTCACGCAAATTTCATCATACAAACAAATACTTTTGAAAATTTGGACTTCCATTTATTGAATAATTTATATTCTTTTGCTCAATCATTAGGGCACAAGTAAGCTGTTATTCTGATAAGTTTCTAAACTGTCATCTTGAACGGTTATCTGGCTCCGAATTTCAGCACTTTTCCATTTCTTGAATGGTTTTCTAGCCTTTCGCCCGAATTTCACCACTGAAATGAACTATTTCTTGAAAAGCATTTGAGTTGCCATTTTTCAAATGATGCCCTAGCCTTTTGCTCTTCCAAATTGAGATTAGCACTCCAATAAGTTGCTTTTGAAAAGACTGACAATTAAGTAGTTTCCCAGTGTTCTGTGTGTTGACACTTAAATGAACTTTTGAACAAAAAGAAAATTGGGTTCCGTCATTTTAATCAGTAAATATTGATGACAGCACAGTTTTTCTCTTTCGTTTGAACCTAATTTCACCTTTGTACGATCATTTTGAAGGTTTTTGGCTAAGAGCCAGCTTCATCTGAAGTTCAATTGTGATTCTCCTCATACCTTGGTCAGGTTCCAAAACAGGCTCTCAGGGGGCGGAGCTTAGATTGTCGCCTTGTCCTAGGGAGCAACCGGAGATAGTGAGCATGACTGTATCCTGCAGGCACTCCCCGAATCGAGCTAATTGGGCTCGGGTTCCTAAGTTCCGTTCCCCCTTTCCTAGTCACGAAAACTTATTGCTTGTAGAATTTTTGTACAAAACATCTCAGTTTTGAGAAAACAGACAGATGGACATGGAAACATTTTGAGAGGTAGAAAAAAAAGCAGAGGCCCTAGAAAAATTCTTTGCCATTTTTTTACAGACAATGAGTGTGACACCACAGCACCTAGTGACGCTGTCGTCCGAATAACTGACTGCTGCACGAAAATGCTTTCTTATCCTGATAAATTTTACGATACTTTGAGAAAACTGGAATCGTTAGCCACAGAACATACGATGATCGGCCGCAAATTTTATATTGGATATGCGCTCGTACCCTAGTTTTTTCCATTTCCCACCAATTTTACATCCTCGTCACTAGTGAAAGTTCCTGAAGCCTGAAAGGAAGCTTTGACAATGTTCATTTCCAAAAATGAGAGATGATAGAGATCTAAATCGACAGTAGCAGCCTTATTCCCAATTTTCGTCTTATCAGCATAATCGCAATTTCGGGCAAAATCTTGAAGAAATTTGTAAAGAAACGCCTACTTGACTGGCTAGATACAAAAGGAATTTCTCAAGTCCAAAATAGTTTCCTTTTTGGAGGTTCTACTACAACTCTGCTTTCCGAATCTTTGTTTGTTGGATTAGGCATCAAATAATGGTAAATCAGTTGACATCGTATTTTTTGATTTTTCCAAAGCGTTCGAAAGAGTTGATTCACTGTGGCCTGCCTCAGAAACTCGAACAGTACGGTATTCGCTCTCAGCTCCTATCCTGACTTTCACCTTTTTTTCGCGAAAGAGGCACGACAACTGGCACACATTCTCTCTTTTTATTTCTTACCTAAACTGCTGAGTTACCTTGTTTGTTGAAAACTCATCCACACCGAAAAATACTAGTTTTTGCAGACCACAAAACGATTTATTTTTGCTACGAAGATAGAGAACAATTTGAAGTTTACAATGCAATTTTTTCCGCGACCGAAACTATGAAATTATGGTTTAGAAAATGGGATTTCTCAGTAAACCCTTCTAAAACGAAAGTTCTACACCTTGAAATCTCTACAAGCTGCACCTATGAGCACGATGGAATCATCTTAAAGCACAGTAGGAGAACAAAGATCTGGGTGTTCTTCCAGACAACCACCTTAAACTTACTAACATACTAACCTCATGATTAACAAAGAAAGTTTGCTTAATCGAAGCGGCGATTTGAAACGTGATGTACACTAATGGATAGTGCTTGCAACGCTGATCTCAGATTCTTCTAAAACTGCGCGGCATT
Organism: Cylicocyclus nassatus; assembly: GCA_958299035.1. NCBI lineage: Eukaryota > Metazoa > Nematoda > Chromadorea > Rhabditida > Strongylidae > Cylicocyclus > Cylicocyclus nassatus. Next base: position 16,643,298 of record CATQJL010000316.1, read on the forward strand.
ATTCTAAACAAAATTATGAGCTGTTATGATGTCAAATTTTCGTGCATTTTCAGACGCAAAGTCACGACAATTTTCATACGAAAGTATGCAGGATCAAGCAGATACACTAGTATGCATGTAAGTACAGTCGAGTAAATTTTCCAGTAGTATGCTTGGACTGAAGGTGAAATGCGGTAAAGTTTACGCGTGAACAAGTAACCACGCCAGTAATGCCACCCCTTTGCGTGCGCATTTGGCGGGCGTCACGGGCGCAGCATCTGTTCACGCGCAAATTTTACCGCATTTCATCTTCAGAGCAAGAACACTATATTAAGCGGAAAATCTACTCAACTGTAGGTCTTATTTAATTTCATGCGAACGTTTTCAAGTGTTTCCGACCATATTATTTATTCAGAGATTGTCATTTTCTTTCTAGATCACGCCAACATGCCAGATGATGAATTTTAATAAAGCGCTAAGCATCTGTCTTTTTGTGCGTGTGTGTATGTCTGTCTGTCACGAAATTCATAGAGGGAGCTGCAGCCAAGCTATCGTGCTACAATTTTGCATAACACACCGCACCAGTGTGTAGGCCCACCATGCACAAGGATTAGCCGGTGCGATAAGTGAGTTTTTCAAAATCTGCGCGTTAAGCAAATCCACGCTAAGCAGGTCCTTTTGGCACGCAAAAATAGCTCGATAGCTCGACTTTTTGCAAAGTCATGATTTGCCTAACAAGTATCGTCGTTCCGCGCTAGATGGGGCGCGTCGTCTGCAAAGTCCGTATATGTGCGTGTTTCGTACGGTGTTAGCCGGCATGGCTTTGCCAACGTTTGCCAACGTATGCGCGTGACAGTTTTTGGCAGTTAGAGAGTACGAAAATTAATGTTATATGATGGAGATTTAACATTTAGACGTGGCATGTATATACATGCCACGCCGTGGCTAATACCGTACGAAATACGCACGTCTACGGACTTTGCAGACGACACGTCCCATCTATCGCGAAGAGGCGACGATAGATCTGTGCCCCACGAAATCTAGCTAATTGCTCAAAAAGTTTTTTTTCTGCGAAAACAGCGCCCAAAAGTGACGATCGAGATTTGGCAAGGTTTGAATTTGAAATTTGAAACGATTCTTGGGCGGAAAAGTAGCTCGAAGTGAATACCATCCCAATGACGACTACCAAGCCAAAACAAATTCAGTACTCCATTCAAATTCCCGGTGTTCCTTGAAAAAAATCTTTTTTAAATTACTGATCTTACATGGAGATGTTTCAAAAATGAAAAGTTGTTTACGATTCACTTGTGATGTTCAGCATCGCGTGGTGAGTTTTGAGACATCATTGAGCGACATGAGAAAGGCACATGAATAGGAGAGCCAGGGCGAGCTTCAACGAAGCGGAGGTGACGCACTGGTACATATAAAAAACCGTAACTCTTTCTAGAAAACGCAACGCAAATATTGGAGGTATATTTAAGAACAGCGTTTAACGTTATGTTGATTGGTGTACATCAACTTGGGAACCGCTACTTCGAGCCAGCGAACTTCACTTATAAGAAAGCTCTTTCAACTTTTTTGTTATACAGAATATCCCGAAAAAACACACACTCTTTAATCGTTAATAAATCTTTTCCCACAAAGCCTTTTACTTACCTTTAAGTACGCCGGTAAAGCAGGCTTTAAGTTATATTTACCGTATCGACCGAATCACACATTTCTTTTCATTACTTTAAAATTACGGTAGGGAATTTGAGGAGGGTTTTTGTGCCATCGATAGATATATTTTGCCCCAGAATGATATTCAACGAGCTGAAATCTTAAACAATAGGCTAACCTAAGTTGCTGATTATAAACATGAGTTTCGCACTTTATCGTAAGACTTTTCCATAAGTTATATCAGGGAAACCGCGATAACGTTTGTTCAGTGTTTTTCAAAATTGTGGCTAAATTATTTGAAATGCTTCAAAAACTCGTAAAAAACTGTCTTAATATAAAGATGAAATCAGCATGTTCGAAAACATTGATACACGGCTTTCCAGATTTTTCGAGAACTTTTTTCGATGTACCTATCTTACAATGACGCTGTATGCTGAAAGTTACCCACCGTAATTCTACAGTAATGAAGAGCGATGAATAATCTGCTCCATACTGTAAATCTAAGTTTGAAGCCTGCTCTACCGATTGGCACTTGAAGCTAAGCAAAAGACTTTGTGAAAAGAGAGTTATAGGCGATTGAAAAGTGTGTACTCACTTTTGGGACCCTGTATTTAGAAGCATTTACAGTAATAGTGGGCATTCGGCGCTCTTAGTAAGACTTTATAAGACCTATGTGCTTCTACACATAGAACATGCTTTATTTGCTTGGAACCCATTTCAAAAAAATATTAATTATTTAAAAGTTCAGACGTTTTAAACCCGAACTGTTTACTACAGATGTTACCTTTTTCTAACTTTCCTAGAACCTTGCCTTCATATCACTTTGAATTGTGTGCACTGAAGCTGCACAGTCTGAAGTTTAAAAGTATATGTAATGGTCTATTATTTTGCTTTAGAATTTCGAGTCACAAAACAAGATTGAGACCTAGTCGGTACTGATTTTCAGCCCGTGTTGGACAACGTGAGGTTCTGCTCTGCTTTCCAATTCCTAGCGAAAATTAAGAAGCAAGTTCGTTTTCAAAGCTTTTAACTCTTTTGCATGCCGCACTGCTAGAGGTCTCAGCAAACTACCATTGGAAATATTTTTTTGCAGAAAAACTAATTTTCGCTAAATTTAAAATGATAGTTATGTTGCAAGTGCGGAGAATTTAATATGTTCAACCATCGGTGATACAAAGCTGACGTCTACTTGCATACTTTTTGCCTACATTTTCTGCGAGACTTCTACCTAAATTCTGTGCCTTTTGGGTCTTTTATATTCTTTCTACAAAACGAGCAAACGGTTTTTTGTGCTATACATGTATAGATAGTACAAAAACTACATAAAGTACAGTCGCTTCATTTCATATGATCATGTGTGTCATTGTACACACAGTTCACCTTTGGCGTCCTGGATTCGTGGAAGAAACAAGCCTTCAGGTAAGTGTTTCCAAGGTGTTCTTAGCATTTTCTTTCCTTTTTAATTACTAGTCACCTCAAATTGATGTAATCGATAACAATCGATAAGTCTCTTGCGTTTTTGCGATTGCAAATTCAAGATGAGGACGCCAAAGTGGACTGTGTCTGCAATGGCACACATGATCATATGAAATGAAGCGACTGTTTATGTTAGGTCGGTGCAAAAGTTTTGTCAGTTTCTTCAATCCATTGTCAAACGCGTCAGAATGAAGATAAAAGAGTGATGAGATATTAGCTAGTAATTCAAAATGTATCCGATGCAGAATGTAGAAAGAGTGATGAGATATTAGCTAGTAATTCAAAATGTATCCGATGCAGAATTTCTTCCTCTTTCCATTGGCCTAACTTTCATTGTGTTTAGTAGAAAGAGTGGTGAGATATTAGCTGGAAATTGCAACAATTCGTTTTTACCATGTCCAGCTTTCACTAATTTCCAAAATTTTTGTATGAGATTTTCCGAGGAGCAATAACCAGCAGATAGGACAAACCTTCTGCCAACAGAAGCAATTTTTTGTAGCTCTACGGCTTGTCTTTCAAAATTTCTGCGATTTAATCTTTGAAGTGACCAATTTTTACATTCTGTCTATTTTTACCTCGTAGAACATAAAATGTTAAACATTTCAGTCACCATTCAATGCAAATTTCTCTCCTCTTTCTGACACTTATCGCAGTATTTTTCAATTTCAGGGGTGTGCACTGACGTAACCTATGTTTCGAAATCTTCGTAATTTGAAGCGAAAATCGCTCGTTTGCTTTGCAATGGTAGCGGTAGTAATAATCGTGTGTTGAAACCTCAGTATTCTGTAGGTTTTGCAGTATTTGATGCAACAACAGGTTATGCGATTCTTCCAAAACACAAGATTCAAGAATTATTTAGCAAAAATCTGAAAAAGCAGTTGAAAGAAAGGAAAAAATTGCAAAAGTTAGGACTACTCCGAAAGTCTCATACAAAAATTTTGAAAATTAGTGAAAATTGGACATGGTAAAAACGAATGGTTGTAATTTTCAGCAAATATCTCGTCACTCTCGCAACGAAACAATGAGATTTTAGCAACTGGAAAGGGGAAGAAAATCTGCATTAAACTTCGAAGTGTTAGTTTATCTTCATTTCAACGTGTTTGCCGCCGGACTGAAAAAAACTGACAAAACTTTTGCACCGACCTAATCTATAATCTTGGTAGCCCAATTGTTTTGACCAAATCTGCAGTCTCTTCGCTTAAATCAGCCGTTTAAGGAAAGCAAAAGTTGGCGTTTCTCTTCCTTGAGATTACCCGTGTCCGCTCGCTTAGGATCCTGTACGGTTCAAGTTGAGTTGTTTAGGCAGACTTTGGTACCTTCAGTGACGTTTTGCGTTTGGTCAGGAAAGGAACTCAGTTGAGGATTCACCATCCGATGAATGGAGAGACCTTTTGTTTCAGCCAAGGAGTCAAATTGGCTACTTGCTTTGACAGATGCCAGATTTCATGCTTTCATTTATTTTTGGTAGACTTCGGTGCATGTGAAGTAAATATTAGGTTGGTGCAAAGTTAATGCACGTTTTTCTAGCCCTTCTTTCAGGATAACTTTTTCACATCAAACTTTCTCCTTTGAAAGAAACTTAGCATACTGCCAAGAATCTTTTTTCATGCTCTATCCAATGTTTGTTGGAATAAGCTTTTAGCTTCATCCGTTAAAAATTAGTAGAGCTTCTTCATACAACCGCACTCGAAGAATTTTTGTAGCACTTACCTTTCTGGCGAGGATTCAAGCGCGAATAAACGCATTCTTTTGAAAATTTAGCTATTGTATGTAAAAGAGATTGTCTACACTACGCATGTTTTACTATTTTATTAGAAATTAATAGACTGAGATTTCGGCGCCTCAATGGGTAGAGATTTTGTTCATCTTGTGCTCTCAAAGATTCCCTTCAAAGAGGGCAATCACCAAAGTCTTTGCTCATTTGTGTAAGCGTAAGGGAGGGCCTCCTGGACAGTTTTTGCAAAGTTCCTTAGCTGTTCAGTACGCAGAAAATCAAAAACTTAAAATTTTTGGATTTTGAGGCTTACTAAAAAATTTCGAAAAAAGCGGACAATTTTAGATTATTTCTATTTCTATTTCGCGAATCTTCTTTGTTTGAGTCCCTTTCAGCTTTTTTGTACTATTTACTTGCGGCTACAAGACAGGCTACTTGTCATTTAAACTAACGAGTTTTGAAGGGAGTTATGATCACTTAAAAACGAGGTTCCAGAAAAAAACCTGTTTTGCTTAACAATCCATGTTTCTGTGCCTATTTGCGATATGAGCATAGGTGGATGAGAGTTGTTTTGGGAAAAGTTTCATGCCTCTGAAGGTCTTTACCACACTAAAATATGGATTTTTTAGATAGTTATAGCAGACAAAGTATCGCAAAACGCGCATTACTTTTGCACCAACCTGATAAATAAATATAGCTCAAAGTCGTCTGTTTGTATGTGTTAATAAGCATGCTTTTCATACAAATCTTTCTGGGTAGACCAAATGAGCTTAAACATTGCAAACTTATGATTTCGACTTCGGCGCATAACGTAGGCTAATCGCGGCGATTCGCTGAAGTCTTCTATTAATTTATTGATTTCTTTACTTACATCTGAGAAAATGGAAACTTAGCATGCTCTTGTCAATCATTTTGCCATGATCATGCAATCGGGGAAGGTAAAGCTCATTTTGATTCAAAAGGCAGTGGTCGGACATGGAGGTTTTGCAATGAGCAAGTACGCTATAACTCGACCTAAAGAAAAAAACCCGATCGGAAATGGAGAATTTAGGCCCCGGACATTCACGCGGTTTGATCGTCGCGACTGAATCGCGACGAGACAACTGTTACAACATCATTCCATGCCGATCAACTTGCATTTCGTGATACTTTTACAGCCCGAAATTTTTGAGTGTGAAATGAAAATGAATGGAAATGTTGGCGATTGAGTCGCGACGATCAAATCGCGTGAAGTCTGTCCGGGGCCTTACGCCTTGGGGCGGAGTCCTTCGACCTGTTTGAATCCCTGCTATGTGACAGAGTACCCATGCCGCCACAGTCAAAGACGTAGGGTCCTACAGCGACTCTGCATCTTGGGCTTAGCGGGGACCAACAAATTTCAAATTGTAGGCTTTGGAAAATGTATGTTCTCGCCATTTTCGCGTTTTCTAATGTGGATTTTCAGATTCAGCGTCCAAACCCGGTGAGTGGATTTTCTGGAAAAAATTGAGTTTCTGCACTGATACTGCTTTCATGCGGGAAGATGGGGCAATTCGTCAGCCTTTTCGCGCATGGTAGGAGTTCAAAAGCGTAAAGGCTATGCATGACGAAGGCGCAATAGCAGTATCAATTGGGCGGAGGCGAACGAGTCGCGCGCGTATTCTCACCGTTGTAAATCTTGCGCCTCCTGCGCTCTCTGGCTAATAAAACCGCAATTCGTGCTCAAAGGTATTGCACCTACGTCATGCAGCAGCCTATAAGCACACACGCTTTACTAGAGTAACTAAACTAGACTTCCGAACGAATAGGACCGGGACCGTCAGTTAGTTACTTAAGGGCTGAGGGTATTCACGTGTGTTGGTGTATGTATGCTGATGTGTGTATTTGTGCTGATGTGTGTACGCGTGTGTGTGTGTGTGTGTGTGTGTGTGTGTGTGTGTGTGTGTGTGTGTGTGTGTGTGTGTGTGTGTGTGTGTGTGTGTGTGTGTGTGTGTGTGTGTGTGTGTGTTGTGTGTGTGTGTGTATGTGTGTGTGTGTGTTTACGAAATAAGAGCGTGTTTCGGTCAACGTCCTCAGCCCAAACTTTGCATAACGCATGCTCAGCTTAGAAGTCCCCCATGCAATAGTGAGCAAATTGTTGGGTGGAAGTCCCTTAGAAGTCCCTTGGTCCCTTAGAAATTGTGCCTTAAGCGGTCTACTTGTTTCTGAACCGCAAATCGGGTCCGTATCACCACTTTTGCAAAGTAGTGGATGTGTTTGGCTTGGTGCAACCATAAACTTTAGTCCGAAAAAGTGATCAAAAGTTCACTAGCTTACGGAAAAGACGCCAGAATTGGTTGCTCAATTAATTAAGTGCTAAGGTTTTACCTGAGTATTAGAAGACTTTTGCGCAAAGTTAGTGGTGATTCAGTCTCACATAATAAATCTTTTGTAATTGAGTGTTTACATTTTATTCATGATAGTTACTGCACTGCTGCGCCGTAAGTTTCATGTCAAATCCCTATTCCCGCTCTGTTAATAATCAACATGCTCACTTACTCCTCTGTGTTAATATCAGCCCCCTACCTCAAACTTCGCTAAAATCGATATCAATCGATAACGAAAATTAGCCTATGACCCCCCCCCCCCGCCCCGAAGCGTATGTTTACAAAGTCGGGTTCGGATCGGTTCACAAATAATTTCCTATTCCGCACAGACGTGCACACAGATATACAGACAGACGTTCAGCTTTATATAGATTGATAAAATATTCTCTGCAATGGTTGCATGCTATTTCAAGAGCGCACTACAATCTCTTCAAGCAGATTCCTCCACCGCCGAAAATATTTAGATGTTGAAACTAAGTCCATTCATATATCTGGGGGTTTTAAGGATGTCCATGAGCTATTAGGTTATTCGGAAAGCTTTTTCGTTTTCGCACCATCCAATTCGAACGAGCACAACTTTTACAGATCCAATTTTTTCCACCAAAAAAATTTCATTGTGTTCAGAAAACCTTAGGCAACACTCCTGTAGTGCTCTTGCGCTTTTCTCTTGCAAAATGAATCCAGAAAAAAAACAGCAAAGCCTAAAAAGGCGTTTCTGACTAACTATTTTCCATTGTACCCTATTTTTTTGATAGGTTCCAAGAAATTAGAAAAACTGGTGATTAATAAAGGAAGTCTAAACTGCTTGAAAAATGAACAGAAACCTCGATGCGCCGTCAACATCTTTTGTGAGAATCACCTTTCTTACATGTGGTTTGAAGGGGATCATGGGCCAGGATGGCACCTCCCAGGGCGGTAATACGTACAAATCTGTTCAGTTTCAAAAATTTGACAAAACGGTCTTCAAAGCGATATCATAGCTCTGACACTAGATGACATCTTGGCAGGTCTATAGTGTGCAAAACTAGTAGGATTACATTGATTTGAGTCCATAATCCTTTTCTTTCTTACATGTGGTTTGAAGGGGATCATGGGCCAGGATGGCACCTCCCAGGGCGGTAATACGTACAAATCTGTTCAGTTTCAAAAATTTGACAAAACGGTCTTCAAAGCGATATCATAGCTCTGACACTAGATGACATCTTGGCAGGTCTATAGTGTGCAAAACTAGTAGGATTACATTGATTTGAGTCCATAATCCTTTTGTAGTGACTGACTGCTTATGCCTGCTGTCAATGCTTGTTCCAAATGATTCAACACAATGTCGCTTCTTATGGCCGTACTTGCCTAAGTTAAAAATAGATTGCTTCATCAATCCTGAGCAACGTAGGTTGACACTTCGTATCACTCGTAGATTGAGGGAGCAGAGTCACTGCGCCCTCAATCTACGAGTGCGACATTTTGTGGGGTATATATAGCTCATTTTTTCGGCATCGTAGCTTTAGCGAAAGTGGTTTATAATGGGGCTATATGACACTTCAAAGTCTGCTATCAATCTTGTGCAGCTATTTTTGCAATCTGCTCTAGAGGACCCTCTGAGATGCTCCCTTATACGGCAGGATTTTCCAAAGCATCGCAAAATATTAGTTTTCAATACTCAGGTCTGAACTATATTTAAGAAAAACGTAGGCTTTCCAAATGCATTGCGCACAATGATGGCTTCTTCAACTGTTTTACATTCAAGATTGAGCTTATAAAATGCAACTATTCAAAAATCGCGTTCTCATATGTCTATTTGAAGCCGCATAGCGTCTTCTGCAATTTCGGTGAGATCCTTAGAAACTAGAAAACTTCCTCTACAAATCCATATATAGCGACCCCTACAAGCCCTTTTGCATTTTTTTAAAAATATGACACCAACATTAAAGCGCAAAGAAAGGAAAAAAAACTTTTTGAATGACCTAATAGTTTATAAGATTTGGGATGCAGGAAGTTATTCTAAGAAAAGCTCAAAGTGTTAAAGGGAAAAATTATAACGTTTCATCTGAATCGCTCCGGGTGTCTTGTTAAAAAGTTTTACAAAGGAAGGTCAGTGAAGTGGACATTCAAGCAAGCTGCTTAGCATTCGATGCAGCATTCAACGCAGATTTTGAATCTAAATTCCGTATCTGCTTAGCGCTTTGTGGATGTAGTTATGAGCAATTCTATTGCGGAAAATTCGTACATAAAATTTGTAAAATTAAAAAATTGTTGCAGTTTTAGCTCAGCTTTAGGCTTTAAGAATATAAGGTAACCTGGCTGCATGTTTTGGCCCAGCATCCATCCGAACATGGGTTTGTAATGCCAGATTTGCGCTCTGCATTCACCATTTCTTAGCAAAATAACGACTTTTTGAGGCTTATAACTTCGTCCACAAAGGCGCTATGCATTTACGGAATACACACGAAGTCAGCGTTTCTTATTGCATCTAATGTTATGCAGCTTGTTTGGATTGGCCACTTCAGTTTTTTGATCATTCCCTTGTTAGCAAGGCTCGGCACTGATAACTTTCAGGGCAAGCTGGGTATCGTTTTGAAATAAAAAGCAAGGAGGATATCATTTAAGCAAAAACTTCAGCCCTTCCCCCCCCCCAACACACACACAAATACGATCGCGTTCTCCCTTTATGTCACCTTTCATCTTCTTTAGAAAACGCAAGTTGTCATTTCTGCCATACCAATCCCATTCTTGCAAAAACCAAAAAATTTCTGTTCCCACAGATTCGCCGCTTAAGCGCGCGAATTCAAACCTGTCCCGAATTAAACAAAAGGCATTTTTACATCGAAGAGAAAAGGAAAGGACCTCAAAGTTGGTGTGTAGATAGACAGACTATATACGAATATGAAAAAACTATGTAAACTGAAGGCGTGGCAAACTTTTTTCGAAGTTAGGTGGCTTTCCAGCTACCTAATTTATGAGTTTTTCTTTTTACAGCCACCTGAGGTGGCTGTACCTTAAATTGGTGCCATCGCTGCGTGTTTCTGATTTGGTCTGATAGAAATATAGATTTTCATAAATATGACATAGGCATGAGATCGAGAGATAGGTGAAAATGGAGGAGGAGAAGGGAAAGGGAAGAAGGGATGGGATTGAACTATTGTAAAATTGGCCAGTCCCTGAAGTCTTTTATGCCACTGATTCAAATTGTTCAGTCTTTGCTTTCTAACCTTACAGCGCCAAACAGCCGCCAGTATGCCATCTGCAGTGCCTCAGCTTTTGGGCATTTGATTGGAAAAGCAAGTGTGCATTACGATCGTTCTATCTCTTAATGAGCAGGTTTGAAATCTTAACTACACTGTAAAATGCTCAGAATGCCCACTTTAAATACTTCATACATGAAAATTTTTATGCCTAGAACACTGTAAAATTTCCAAAATATGCACCTTATTCATGCGAAAATAATGCAACGAGTTCTGCTTGAAAGCGAAAATTTGCATAAACAATTTGCATAGACGAAAGCAATATACTTGAAATGTAGCTCACCGTTATGCAGACATGCGTAAGACTACTACTGCGTTTAGATACACACACCTGTTTGGTTAAAGTTACGGATGCAACAGCATGGCTAATCTTTTGAGTTTATTCGATTGTTTAGCCACGACTGAGATTGGTAAGTTTTTATTTGGGCTAACGTTCCGGCAATAATTCGCCTTCTTCAAAGCCTGAAATGGGCGAAAACAATTTACAGACTACTCGTTCAAACATCTCCTCAACCCCACAGACAAAATTCTAAGTTTTCTTTCGAACACGAGCAGGCTGCCACACGCAGTACTCACCTTTCGTTCGTCGGTAAAGTTCTGGTTTAGTACGAGCGAGTGCTTACTGACCGCTTGAGCAAGGAAAAAAAGAAAAAAACACCTGAATATATTGCACTCTAGAAACGCTTTGAACAGGGCCATTATTTGCGCGATAGATAGTCTGAAAAGTCTTATGGATTGTTCATGTTCTATCAGATTTTCACAAACGGCTTGTAATGCAGAGTCATTTGATACATTCGTGTACAACGCGCTAACGTCGAATGACTCCATGGCATGATTAGCAGAAACACGTGACTTACGTAGACGGAGTCTAGAAACATCTGCGTATTGCTCAGATGGGATGGATGAATTGAAGTAGCTGTACTAAGATTTTACTAACAAGGAGAGGATACCTAGTCGAAAGCACCAATCCAGATGAGACCCGTATCACTCTAAAGCGCTCAAAATGCTGATTCCAAATTTATAGTATATAGCAGTGGAGCGGTTTTGTAGAAGGAGTTATGAGGGGTGTTTCCCTTTGGTGTTGAGGCGCCCTCCAGCAGGTCTCCCCTTACCCTACTGGTACCAACTGGTAGCAGCTGGCTAGTGGTAAGTAATTTGGATGAAGATTACATTAAGGATTTTAATACTCGTATTACTTTGATTTTTTAACACTTCCAATTTCAATTAGCATCAATATCATCCGAAGTTTCAGGCTTTAGGGCTCTAGAGCCATTCGAAAGTTCAAGAATTGCGATAAAGTTGCATTGGAAGGGGATTAAAACCTTGACGCTCTCTATATCAAGCAGGGCACTTACCACTAGGCCACTTGCCACCAGTTGGTACTCCTCTACAGTGCTCATTGATAAGGAAAGATCTGCTGGAGGGCGCCTCAACCTCAAAAGGAAACACCCCTCATAACTCCTTCTACAGAACAGCTCCGCTGCTAAAAGCTACAGATTTGGAATCAGCGTTTCAAGCGCTTTAAGACGATATGTGTCTCATCTGGATTGGTTCTTTCGACTAAGTATCCTCTCCTTGTAAGATACCATCCGATCCTATCTGTGGGTCCATCCACGCAACTAATTATAGGTCTGACCTTGAAAGTTGCGAGATCATTAGATGCGAAATTGCGTTCGGATTGGATTTTATGCGTCCTAATGAGAAGGTAAAGTACGGGACAGATTGGCTGATCAATTCTAAGGCCTTCGCTGTCTTTGTCCATAAAAACTTACCAATCTCGGTCGTGGCTAAACAATCGAATAAACACAGTATTCATCATGCCGAGATTTGAAGAAAGTCGAACTTACTTCGGTAATGTACCAGCCGGTTATCGTCGACTTGTCAAAGAGGCACTGTCGCTGAGGCAAAAAATCGTAGCAGCTCAACAATCAATCCACTTTCTTGAACGCTGCTTACGTCACCGCATCGTCCCTAACTTCATACTGCGGAAGAAATTACATGAACTTTGCGGCTTATCAGAGAACGGCAGTCAAGTGCAAAACAACTTCGTCTACTACGAATCGCTCTAAGCACCAGGAAGAATCAAATGTACGCTTGGACAAAGAAGTGTGTATTGAAAGAACGATGTTGTGCCTTATACTTACAGAACAGCCTCTGGAAGAGAATAATGGTTGGGTCGATTACAGTTTGCATTTCTATTCGGTCTAACATCAAGGCAACTTTGCAGAGGAAATTCGACAGCCTTTTGAGTAGGTCACAGCTACCGCTGCAAGACGACTCGATACAATGAATCTTTTAAATAAAACTGAGTGCGAAACTGAAAACGAGAGCGAATGTCTTCAAATTTCTACGCCATCGCGAGTAACAGTGATAGGAGGGTTTCAGCTTCCTGATAATGCGCGTTGTTTGTTAGAGATGGGCCCCAGTTTTTCGCTATCACAATCCATCTCTACACTGGTTCTACGAAAGTTTACCTGTGCTCTATAAAAATTTCAAGACAAGCTCCGTAAAAGGGCAAACTCTGAGAGTGGATGCGCGAACGAAAGATCGAGTGAAGCTTGACTGCCGATACCTTTCCCGCGAATGTTCTTCAAACGGCAGGATGCAAATCCTGGCGTTGACGCAAACTTTCGTCTTTTTGCCGACGATGTTTTTAGAACTCTAGCAAGGTTTCATAGAAGTAAGATGCACTCAAACATCAGTAGAATACAGAAAAAGGCCATAAAACAAATTCAGAGAATGATAGAGGCTGCTGAGAGACACTTGTTAACAAATGATAAAAGCGGCAATTTTGTAATGATCCCTCATCATCTAGATATCGCAATAGCAGAGAGACATCTTCAAGATGCCACTTTATACAAACTGTCTACGAAAGATGAGTATCAGAAGCAATATCGCAAATTAAACAGAGAATGGACAAAGACAGCGAAGGCAGCAACCTAGCGCCTGATATCGTCAGCCGCCTTAGAATTGATCAGCCAATCTGTCCCGTACTTTATCTTCTCATTAAGACGGGAAATATTTCGCTTAAATCCGAGGATTGGCTATGGGTCAGCGATTGGCTCCAACCTTAGCGGTTATTTTTATGGCCAAAATTGAGACCCCCCCCCTGTTGCAGTTGCACTCTCTGCTTTATTGCAGATACATCGACGACTGCTTTATCATTTGTACCACACAGGCGGAAGTTGATGAGTGCTTCGATTTGATGAACGCGCAATCAGAACACATATAACTTGGGAGAAACCTAATAACGCATGGCTGCCTTCTTGAGCGTTCAAGTCAGTAATGCATTTGGGACCCAGAAAATGAAGTGGTTTCGAAAACCCAGCAACAAGAACATCCTTGTCCACTCCCGCTCAGCACATCCTTTACATACTAAAAAGCTGCGGTCAGAAACATGTTTTGCACAGCTGCGAAGGTTTGTAGCGGTCGAGAGGAAAAGACGGAGTTACTAGCCTTGGCGCGTAGTATAGCTTCATTGAACGGTTATGTAAACAATATGACGCGGTGTAGGAGCCAACAGGGGAGCTGTAGATAGAGCAAGAGCGTCCGCAGCAGAAGAGATACCCTTTTGCATTCCATTCATCTCTGATTAAGTGTGCACCGCCATTCGGCGGTGTCTGAGGACGGAGGACTAGACAATACAGTTTCGGTAGTAGATATACCTCCGAACAATTTGAAACTATCCTTGTTCGGAATCGCATGTACGACCGCGGTTGCCCTACGCCGGACTGTCCGATATGCCCAACAGCAAGGGACGGAGACTGCATGAGTACCGGTGTTGTGTATCTCATTTCATGCAAGGATTGCGGCAACGAATACATCGAAGAAACAGCACGACCTCTGAGCATACGTATTGAGGAACATTTCAAAGGGAAAGAGAGATCACGCACATCCACTCCATTGGGCGCCCACAGAGTGCAAAATCATAAAGGAGTTGATTTTGGAATGGAAGTAGAGATTTTAGCGCGCCAAGCTCAAACATCCACTCGCAAAACTCTAAAAGCCTTTTGGATTCATATTAGAAACCCTAAAATGAACCGCAAGGAAGAGTGTCTCTCTATCACACGAGAACTCGCACCGTATCTTAATCAGATCTTTTGACCATGTGAAGACATGTTTAATTCCTTGCTTAAGCGGTCAGTAAGCAGTCGCTCGTACTAAACCAGAACTTTACCGACGAATAAAAGGTGAGTACTGCGTGTGGCAGCCTGCTCGTGATCGAAAGAAAGCTTAGAATTTTGCCTGTGGGGTTGAGGAGATGTTTGAACGAGTAGTCTGTAAATTGTTTTCGCCCATTTCAGGCTTTGAAGAAGGCGAATTATTGCCAAAACGTTAGCCTAAATAAAAACTTACCAATCTCGGTCGTGGTTAAACAATCGAATAAACACAGTATTTATCATGCCGAGATTTGTAGAAAGTCGAACTTTCCGCTAATCTTTTGATTTCAGATTTTACAAGTTTGGATGCATAGGTTTTGTTATTGCTCATGAGTTCATGCACGCATTTGGAACACATGGTAAGTCATTTTTTCTTGATTCAAAAAGCTATTCAAATAAATAAGCCAGGTTTATCTGTTCACTAGCTAGCTTACCCGGCTCCGCCGTATCCGGACCAAACTTGGCACACATACACTTGGGCCCCGGCGGCTGTCACAGTCCACTTTTCGTTATCGATCGATTTCGATTTTACCGATTTTTATCGATTTTTTTGCAGAGTTCACCTACATGGCTAGGAGTTGGCACAGGGGGGGAAGTGAGCATGGGGATTCCGAATACAATATTAGTTTTCAGAATTATCGATTACTTTTATTGATTTTATCGATTTTTTTGTAAAGTTTTACCTGCGGGGCTGGGAGTTTGCACAGGGGGGTAATCGAGCATGCAGATTACGAGCTCGATTACCCCCCTGTGCCAACTCCCAGCCCCGTAGGTGAACTCAGCAAAAAATCGATAAAAATCGATAAAATCGATATTGATCGATGACGAAAAGTAGCCTATGACACCCGCCGGGGCCCGATGTGTAGGTGTGCCAAGTTTGGTCCGGATCGGTTCAGAAATGGAATTTTCTATTCGGAACATACGTACACACAGACATACAGACATACAGACATACAGACAGACAAACAGACATTCAGCTTTATATATAAGATAAATCTTTCTGTTCAACGAAACAACACTGCTGTGTTTGCACAACATTATTTCTTCGTCCTCCCGTTAAAGGCAGCGGCTCGGCTTGGAGTTTTTTTGCTTACCTGGGGTAATTTGAGGCGCTGTTCCGAAGATCCACATTGAAGAGCACGAAAATGGCAAAAACTACCATTTCCCAACGCCTTCCGTTTTTAATTTGGACGTGTGGAGCATGCCCCGCCATTATTAGAGAGTCAGAATCGTTGCAGGACTCTCGCAGTATAACATTGCGGCATGCCTTCTCTGACGGGTCAGGGAGAATCGCAAGCTTGTCCGCGCATGATAGAATGGGTTGCGCGTAACGGGGTTTTCATTTAAACCCGCGGTGCAGGCGAAGCTGAGCACGCCAGCTAGTATCGATACTATATAAATTTGGCTTAGTCACTTTTTGTATGTTTACCCAAAAAAGAAGGAGTAATGGGATCTAAACCAGATTTGGCAGACATAATGTATAGGGATTACTCCTTCTATCCTTTTTGAGCGAACATATGTATGGGTGGGGTGGGGCGTGTGTTAATAAGCCATTTTGTTCGGGGTCCACCGCTCGACTCTATCGATTTGTTGATCAATACTATATATGTTTATATGTTCGTCTAAAAAGTATAGAAGAAGTTGTGGAATCTGAACCAAATTTGGTAGACATATGATAAGCAATTTTGATCAGGACTTACCGTTCCATTCTATCGATTTATAGATTTTCGGCAGTTTTGGCTTAGAAAATTTTGTATGTTCGCCCAAAAGGGATAGAAAAAGCCAAGGAATCTGAACCAAACTTGGCAGACCTTATGAATAATAAGCCATTTTATTTGTGATTGAATGTTTGGCTCTAACGATTTATTGATTTTTTGCAGTTTTTGCTTAGAAAATTTTGTATGTTTGCCGAAAAAGGATAGAAGGAGCCAAGAAATCTAAACCATTGACAGGCCTACTGTGTAGGAAAGAGCGTGTGGTAATGCGCCTTTTGGCGTTGCCTTTCGGGACTTTGGTCACCCCTACTGATTCATTGATTATTTCAGTTTTTGCCTTTCAATTTTTTTCCGTCTGAATAATAGAAAAAGTTTTATTCAGTCTGAAAACGCATATGCTCTAAACACCGCAGAATAGCACAGGCTACCTTTCGCGGCAATTTGCTCCGCGTTTTTATCGTTTTCATTGAGATTCGGTTTCAAAGGAAAATGTCTTCTTAGCAACTTTAATTCAGTATCACCAGAAAGATAAACAAGAGGGGAATAGCACAATTCATACGCATTTGAATGGTGCGAGGCGTGTGTTCACAAGTTATTTTGTTCAAAACATACCAATGCTTTCAAAGCTTTATCAATTTTTTGCAGTTTTGCTCAAAAGTTCTCTGCCGACTTAAAATGTTTGAAAAAATAATAAGGTCTGAACCGTACTTCGCGAACATGAACTTTGTGGTGGACAGATGTCACTAAGCTTATATCAAAAATAATCTATTGTCGTTTTTGTTTCATTGACTTCTGGCGTTTTTTTAGCCATTTGTTATGGATGACCCAGAATGCTAGAAAAAATTATGAGATCTGAGTCAGACATTGCATGCATAAACTTCTGAACGAGTCTTTTGTCAGTGAGCCATTTCCACTAATATAGGCATAATCGATTTACTAATTTTTCTTACTTTACGCTCTTGGGGTTAAAATTGGCAGAAAAGGATATTTAGGCGAGTTATTACGAATACAATTTCTATTGCTTCAATTATTAACTTTCTCAACCTATCATTATTTTTTCATCTAACATTCTCGACAACTGATTGAAGGCATCAATCCCTTTCTCAGCGAGATTCATCGACCAGCTAGGTTTATCAAAAGCAAAAATTTTACTCACCAGGATCAAGCATTACCATCAACCATATTAATCCAATGACAGTCAACACCCTTATATCGTTCCCCCCCCCATGTTTTCTTCATTCCATGACACCTTTCTCACTTCCTTTGAATGCTTTCACTTCCAACACTGTGATACCGTCATTTACCTTATGTGGGACTTGGGACACATGTAAGATGAATGAAAATGAAAATTGAACATGTCTGCGACTTGGACACAGACCTTACGCATGTCATGGGACACATCCAGCCCTTCTGCGTTATTGACTGTGCATTGTCTGCTGTTTAGATTACTAACACAAATTTGATTGAGAAAAGTGCGTCCTCGATCATCCTTCTACATAGGTTAAGCAAAAGTGTTTCGTGCAAACTAACAATTTACTAGCAAATTCTCACATTTGCACAATACAGAGTGGAACGAAAATACAGGAAAGCGAAGCTGCAGAGTACCAGCCGAACCTGCCGCGTAGCGGCAGAGAGCGGCGGGTTCTATATATTTGAGAGGTGATGTTCAATATCTTGAAGGGCGGTATCTAATATCCAAAAGATTTCAATTTTCTTTTGCGACAGCGAGAAGACTACACCTAGGAATACCACAGACCACGACAAATCATTGCCGTTATCTACTTACAGCTTCAACTAATTTGGAAAAAATAGGAACTTACTAATGGACTTTTCAAACAAGGAGCGGCTTTCGGAGCTTTTGTGCGATTATGATGTAAATTTAAATCAGCAATATCTTGGCATTATTGTCCGTTAAGAGGGTAGCTTAAGGGGCAAATAAAAAGAAAAGCTTTTTTCCAACCCTGGAAAAAAACCGTTGTTTTTAGCTTTTGTGAAGAAATAGCCTTTAGTGCAAGAAATGAAGTATGTCCAATCAGGACGACCACACGTCCAAAACGCATGCTATTCATCTTTTTGAAAAATTTTTTGTTGCGTCCTCTCCCGTTCCGCTAGGGCTCGACCCGAGTCCGTTTCTAAGCTTCTTGTGAAGACTCCGCTGACTTTTAAAAATTGAGTCTTCCTTGACCCTTGCTGTACCCCCCCCCCGAATGTCTTGAGTGGGCTCAAAAAAATCTGAGACAAGCGAAATCTTAAATGGAATTCTAGAATGAGAACAAGACTTGACTATAGCTACGAAAGATAGCGAACGAAAATTAATGGGAATCAGTTGTTGGTTAAATTGATATAGACGGAAGAATAAAAATCATCAAATTACTAAAATCAAAGCTTAAACTAAGGTGGAAATACAAAGGGAGAAGATGCGTAGGAGTTGACGGGGCGCGTTATCTAACAGGTAAATTTCGGATATAAGAGGGCAAAAAACGGTATACATTGGGCTATACGAAAATGGTTTCATGCTCAGGGGTAGATTCCAGGCTGGAGCATCCGTTCATTGAAGAAAAATTCAAATATGCGAACTTCCAAAAAATGCACCGTACGATCTCAGATCGTATGGTGGCCGTCTGGGAACAGACATATTTTGGAGAAAGTATTAGTTTACATAAGTTTTCAAAACTTTCTGCATAATTCTCTCCTTAAAATAATGTTGTGTTTATATAATACAAATTTGGTGTCAAAAGCTTGTGTCTACGCTCTAAACAAGCAATTTGTTTACTTTAGCCTTGCTTTCAAATCTCGCGCGCTTTTCGCAAACCCGACGGGGCAGTCATTCGTATGATAACCCGTTTTTGAAGCTTTTCGACTAAATGGCGCTTATCCTTGATGCTCGACAACGCAACCCCGCAAAAACGACATCCCCTATGCTTTTTCGCGTTAAGAACGAAGTTTAGCTTGCTTCCATACAATCTGTACTCTAGTTCCAGCCTTTCGCCACACCAGAATAGTCCTTGAATCTTCAATGCTATCAGCCTATTCCTATATAAAAGAATAGCGAGTGTGTGTAAAAGGTACGTTACGCATCGATTGCGTAGTGTAAACCCATTGCACACATCTCCTGTACCCTTACGTATTAGGCTTTTTTGTAGCAATTTGTTGAGTATTATATCGAACTAATTTTTAAATTTTAGCAGAATAATTTCCTATCAACTGCAGTCATCCAACTTCCCACATTTTATGTACAATAAAGTAAAGTTCGCTTAAATTGCACAGAAAGAGTGTGTGTGGTTACTCAAAGTTGAATCATGTAGCAGGTCAGCCCCTGCTGAAAGCGAGCGCGGCTGTCTGGTATGGAATGCTTCAAAAAGACAAAGGGCAATGGTATGTTAGCAGATTGCGCAAAGCAAAAGATAAGCTCCTTATCGGATAATTGCCGGGAGCAGGCGGTTCGCAAACTACTGCTTTTCTGCAAGGTCAGCAAAATTTTGGAGCGTGTCTAAACCTTCAGCAAGCGGTACTTCCGTGTTCTGCCGGCGGACAGCAATACAGAATTTTGCGAGCGCTCGTCAAATAATTTTTTTCCAGCAAGCGCTGGCCAAAATTTTAGCAGACGCTTGGGCTCTTTTTCTCAATTTCAGGAAAACACCAAGCAAAGGTAACATTTTACATGGCAAAGGTGTCACCGATGCTTTACTTACTCGAGTTTGGGGTACTACGGGCGGTGTGTCCACGAAGGACCGCACGGCCTTTAATAATTTTGCATATTCTCGCGGAAAGTCCGCGAGAATGCGGCTTCTGCGCCGTAACTAATATATGAAAAATTCGCATTCGTTTCTTTGAGCACCGACATTTTAGATTTTTGCAAGTGAACCACAAGAAATCAGCGGACTATATTTTTAATGCTCGCTTGCCCATAAATCGCATGACCGCTTGCCCCCGACAATTTTCTGAGTAGGGGAGGCGAGAAAAAATATTCCTTCTTGCTAAGTGTAATCTCTTCCTTGACATTCAAAAATGACACCATGATCGTGCAAGACCTCGAAGGCCGCTTGGTCACCATAAGGGGAGTCCCAAAAGTAATTACACGCTTTTTGATCCTTAATAACTCTCTTCCTACCAAGCCTTTTTATAAGTTTAAGTACCATTTAGACGGGAACATTCAACTTATTGTTAGATTTGCAGTTTGGAGTAAATTAACCATCGCCATTTACTCTAGGAATAGTTTAGACTTCCAGCATAAAACGGCATGAAATAGATGGTTTGAATAAAAGTTTCAGAAGATCGTATAGCAAACTTCATCAGACAACTGTTCATGGTTTTTCGTTTTAAATGGTCCTATTACGTTTTAAAAAGCACTAAAAATTATTGTTGCGATTTACTTAGCATAGCAGAAAAAAGCCTTACGGTGAAGTGCGAATTTCATATCATCAATCAGCTACTCAGATTAGCCTAATTATAGAGCTTTCGGACCAGCATCTATTTTAAAAATATCTAGCCACTTACGGCTCGTTTAGGGTAACTCGCTCCATATGTAAATCAAGTTGAAGCATCCTCTATTGAATGCTAATTGAAGCTGAGGAAAAGGCTTATTGAGAAGGTAGTTACGAGCGATTGAAAAGTTTTGTACTTACGTATGGGACACCGTGTATGTGTAGGCATTTGACCTCCTCTCCCCTCCCCCCCCTGCCCCAACTTTTCATGCGCTAGCTTACAAGGAAGGCGAGTTTAGTCGAAAGTAGCCTTTTAAAACGAGACTTCGGGGAGTATTGCACGATGATTCCAAATCTGCCTTCATCATCTGTCAAGCGCTTTTGGACGCCGAGTAGTGGGCGTTTATTGGGTCAAACTGAACACCAAACGGAAACAAAATCGCCCATATTTGCTCAAATGGTCCAGTGTCGAGCATAAGACCAGTTATGGATACATTTTGTCTTATACGCTAGTACTTAACACTGCTTTATCTGAGCGCTGGAAAGATCGTAACAACTCAATTCACCTAAAACTTGCATCGATTTTTCAAAAAAAAAATTTTTATATTGATATTATTCATATTTTGATCTGAGGCAATTCATCCTCTTCGGTACTTTGTAACAATCACCGCACATGTTTATGCAACTGGGCGTCTTTATTTAGTGACAAGAAACCACTTTTTGACATGGTGCGTCAACCATCATCAAGTCAACATCAAGAAAAAAAAGAGGGGAAAGATTTGCGAAATTGGTCTTTTTTCATTCGTAATGAAAACTGCAGACTGAAAAGACGTAAATACATAAACATAGTGCATATATACTCAGACAGTAACTCGAACGAACGGGGGGCCTTTATGCGCTAACGAACGCTAAGAAGCTGCCGGAATATCTCCTTGAACAAAGATAGAAGAGCTGGCGAATTCTGGAAAAATCGCGTTGTCTCAAATTTTGCCCACCGTGACCCTAAAATGGGAAGCTCTACTGCTAAGCAGATGTGATTTTCGTAATCAGTAGGTCAGATAACCTCTATGAGCAAGTCTTCAAAGAAACTCGGGTACTTTGATTTTTCCCGTTCTACGCCCTGAAGCTCGCCGATGGGTTTTGGTCAAGATGTCGATGATCTTGAATTATAAGGAAACTTCGCTCAAAGAGATTTTCGAACACGCGTTTACGATAATCGTCTTTTGCGAGTACAGAGTTTTTAGCAGAGATATGGTGAGAGAACTTAGCTAAGCCACGCAAGTTCGTAAATTCGCCTGCATTTTTCGAGCACCTCTTAGAAAATCTGCTTGCTTACTTTTGCACGTTGAATTCACTAGAAAGCATGCTATTGAACGGTGCATGCATTTGGCTTCAATCTGCAGCAATCGTCGAAGTACGGGCCTACGAAATCACGTCCTCATGAGTTTTGCCCAAACTGAAAACATCGCCTGCTTCGTAGAAATTCCACCTAAGTGACTATAAGACACTGTGGTCGCGAATTTTATGTTCAATTCGAAAGATTCTGAAGATCTTGTTGTATTGGATCTGGTGGTTGTGCGTGCCTGAGACGCTTAGGTGAATATCAAAGCAGATTCGTGCTAGAGCTCAGATCTATTTAATTTCTTTCAGTAGAGCAGGATAGATTCCTTAAGCGTTGTGAAGTCAAAGTTGATGACCAGCGACCATTCGCGACCACAGTGTCTTACAGTCACTTAGGTAGAATTTCTACGAAGCAGGCGACCTTTTCATTTTGGGCAAAATTCATGAGGGCGTGATCTCGTAGGCCCGTAACTCGACGATTTCTGCAGATTGAAGCCAGATGCATGCACCGTTCAATAGCATGCTTTCTAGTGAATTCAACAACCTGCAAAAGCAAGCAAGCAGATTTTCTAAAAGGCGCTCGAAAAATGCAGGCTAATCTACGAACTTGCGTGGCTTAGCTAAGTTCTCCCAATATCTCTGCTAGAAAACCCTGTACTCCGCGCAAAAGACGATTATCGTAAACAGCGTGTCCGAAAACCTTTGAGCGAAGTTTCCTTACAATCCAAGATTATCGACATTTTGACCAAAACCCATCGGTGAGCTTCAGGGCGTAGAACGAGAAAAAATCAAATCACCCGAATTTGTTTGAAAATTTGCTCATAGAAGTTACCTGATTTGCAGATTATGGAAATTACACCTGCTTAACAGTAGAGCTTTCCATTTTAGGGTCACGGTGAGCAAAATTTGAGACAACACGATTTTTCCAGAACTACCAGTTTTTTTTTCAAGAAGATATTCTGGTTGCTTTCGAGTGCTCGATAATCTGCGAAAGCAGCACAACCCAAAAATGTTTATGGGAGTCTTTTATGTTTGATGTGCGCTGCGTTGCAAATTTAGAAAATTAGAAAATTTTAACTTAAAAAATTTAGAAAATTTTGAAAAAAATTGAAAACGGAAGTTCAAGGACATGCTGTATACATTAAAATTTGCCTTGACGAGATAAACACAATGCTACTTTCGGATTTCGAAGATGTTCATTCCGAAGGAAGTTACGGCTAGTAGAACTTGGAACAGCTTGATTTTTCCAGAGTTATCAGCTCTCCTATCTCTTTTAAAGGAGAGTCTTCGGCTGCTGTTAAGCGCACGACAATTTAGTAAAAAATACTAACGAACGGGCCCATCACAGTCTCCTATGTGTGATGCTCGTTGCGTTACACCCATGCGAAAATTATCGAAAACAAGGTATTGGAGACAACTTGTAAATTAAAAGATTCGCCTTGACGAGCTGAATACAATGCTGTTTTTGGATTTTGAATATACTCATTCGGAAAGAAGTTGTGACCCTGCGTATATTGCGTGATTCACGTGAATTTCGCGAAATTTCCGGAATTTCGCGGAATTCCCGGAATTTCGCGAAATTCTTGAGTTCGGAAATTCTGCACGTTTTATGAATGGTAATGTTTATGTTCGTTAATTAAATTTTTTTTAAATCAAATTATCCATCAATATATGTATGAACAAATCAGAATGTGTTTTCTCCAAACCAGTGCATTATTGTCGCAGCGGCAGCAGGCTGTAGACACGGAGTGTTGCAAGCAGCGCGCGGTATAGCCGAGTAGGCTGGGGAGAGGCATGATTAGTCGTTCGCTCAAGGTATTCCGCCCGAAAACTTCGTTGTCTCTTGCGGGCGAGCGGCGTTTTTTAGGGGACGGAGGCGAAAGGCATGATCGCTCGCCCGGTAGAGGCACTGCTTTCGTCCGAATTATTGTCTGAGTACTCTCAGAAAAGCGGTCTACTCCCTGTGTGAAAGAAAAAGGCATAATTTGACTTCATACTATGCCTGACATCAAATAGTTCGGTGTTATGATAATTTTGATAAAACAATTACATTGACGTACCCATTTTAATCTTTGCTGATACAAACTTCATAGGTTAAACGATAAGTACAGTATTAAAATCAGGCTTGTTTGTTTTCACGACGATATCTCTGGATCGTCAGAGAATTTTGCAGCAATACGTAATGAGGATGGCAAGCTAGACAAGAGTTTACCAGGAGATTTTCTTAGAAGGCATATTTTAAACATGACGCTTATGCAAACAATGTATGAAGAACCCCTAAAGGTAAACTGGCTTCCTTTTATTTCAACACTCGTTTTGTAACAAATTGTCTTTGCAGAAATTAGGCTACTCTGAAGAGAAATTGCTTAGAACTGCAGAGGAAAATTTTGCCGATACTCAAGGAATGAAGTTAATTTACAAGGTAATTTTTCTAAACTAATAGGTTTGAGGTAAAGTGTAACAAGAGGTTTGAGGTAAGCTCAGCAAAATACTGTTTCAATAAAAGTCATACAATATTGAACATCAATCGTTTGAGGTAAGGTATAGCCAGAGCTCGGCGTGAGGTGAACAATAAGATTTTTCAAATTTTCAAAAACGAAATCCTCGTAGACTTTCCCACAGGAATACGACATCGCCTATGACGCGGTCATGAATAAAGAGAAACGAATAACGAAAAATAATTGAACAAAACATGAAGAAAACATTGAAAAGACGGAAAAGAGCTGAAAAGGAAATGAAAATGTCCCTATTCACCGAACTGGCATGCTGTGTCCGACGCCCACCCTTGTGCGCTTGGAGCAGACTTGCCGGCGCCATACAAAATCTGTGGAGGGCTGTAACTAAGCGGGGAAAAGGGGGTCGAGGGAGATTCAAAAACTCAGTCGTAGGGTTTTTCATGTAGAACAAAGTTATGTTAAACAAGCGAAAAAATTGTGTGAAGGAAGGAAAATTCATGACTTTTTCTTTTAACAGCCACCTCAGGTGGCTGCCCAGGTGGCTGAAAAGAACATAACTCCGAAAAAAGTTTGCCACGCCTTTACCTCACTTAATAATTTCATAACTTTTCTCACGTATAGTCCTAGCTCCTTATTGCCCATCTACACACCAAATTCGGTGTCATTTCATTTTCTCTTCGCTGTAAACAAAGTCTTTTGCTTATTTCGCGGCAAGTCTGAACCCGCGCTAGCCCGGCGAACCTGTTGAAGCAGGAGATTTTGATTTTTGCAAAAATGAGATCTATAAGGCAGGAATGAAAATTTGCGTCCTTTTTCAGATGAAAAATGACATGAAGGAAGAAGGCGATTGTGTGTGAGGGGTGGGGGAGGGGCTGGGGTTTCCCCTCAAACGATATCCCCCTTGCTTTTATTCCAAAACAATGTCTAGCTTGCCTTGTAAGCCACTTTGTTGTACCCTGGGTGTAGCTTAGCAATTACTGTTTCAGTGAAGGTTACGGTAGTGGACACTGATAGGCATGATAATTGCACTACTCATTTGATGTTTAAAAAACGTGTTCGAATCAGCAAATGTAGGCAGCTGCTGTCATATATCGATAATCTGAATTTCTAAAACTTGGCTTCTTAGCCTTCATGATTCAGTTTTTCTAGCTTTCGGTGGTGCGACCGGTAAACGACGAGTAAAGCATGCATATCTTATATATAAAGCTGAATGTCTGTTTGTATGTTTGTCTGCATGTCTGTATGTCTGTCTGCATGTATGTACGTACGTTCCGAATAGAAAATTCCATTTCTTAACCGAGGACCGAACTTGGCACACATACACCTTGGGCCGGGCGGGTGTCATGTCACGCACTTTTCGTTGTCGATCGATGTCGATTTTATCGATTTTTATCGATTTTTTTGCAGAGTTCTCCTATAGGGTTGGGAGTTGGCACAGGGGATAATTGAGCACGCATTTCGATTACAATATCACTTTTAGAATTCGATTACTTTTGGGAACGGGAATGAAGTGTAGAAGTGGGCACAGGGAAAGGCTGTACGGGGATAGGGATTCGACCTTCATTACTGTGTTGTATTGACAGGGCCGAGCAGAGCTGGGTAAGCAAGCTAGTTTTTTGATAATATCAGAATTCAAATATTTTTGCGATTGGTGACTTGGTGATTATTGCAGTAGATAATTGTAACAGACTTTCTTTTCAGCAAAAGTGCAGGGAGTTAGTGAATCAAAAAGTAGTGACGTTTTTATGCAAGACCCATTTGATAACAAATTTACTCAACTACTCTTTTTTTATAAATAATCAAAAGCAGTAGCTCGACTAAACCAAACTTTTTAAAAATTTGATGTGGAGGGCTGCCTGTGCCCCAAACATGAGAAAAGAGCAGGTCCGAGCTTAAGGTTCGTAGATTCGTTTGCATTTTTCGAGCACCTCTTAGGAAATCTGCTTGTTTGCTTTTGCAGCTTAAATTCACTAGAAAGCATGCTATTGAACAGTGCATGCATCTGGCTTCAATCTGCAGAAATCGTCGAGTTACGGGCTAACTTACGAGATCACGTCTTCATGAGTTTTGCCCAAAATGAAAAGGTCGCCTGCTTCGTAGAAATTCTACGTAAGTGACTGTAAGACACTGTGGTCGCGAATGGTCGCTGGTCACCAACTTTGACTTCACAACGCTTAAGGAATCTATCCTGCTCTACTGAAAGAAATTAAATAGATCTGAGCTCTAGCACGAATCTGCTTTGATATTCACCTAAGCGTCTCAGGCACGCACAACCACCAGATCCAATACAACAAGATCTTCAGAATCTTTCGAATTGAACATAAAATTCGCGACCACAGTGTCTTATAGTCACTTAGGTGGAATTTCTACGAAGCAGGCGATGTTTTCAGTTTGGGCAAAACTCATGAGGACGTGATTTCGTAGGCCCGTACTTCGACGATTGCTGCAGATTGAAGCCAAATGCATGCACCGTTCAATAGCATGCTTTCTAGTGAATTCAACGTGCAAAAGCAAGCAAGCAGATTTTCTAAGAGGTGCTCGAAAAATGCAGGCGAATTTACGAACTTGCGTGGCTTAGCTAAGTTCTCTCACCATATCTCTGCTAAAAACTCTGTACTCGCAAAAGACGATTATCGTAAACGCGTGTTCGAAAACCTCTTTGAGCGAAGTTTCCTTATAATTCAAGATCATCGACATCTTGACTAAATCGTTTGATTATTCAAGAAAAAATTAGAAATTTTGAAAAAAGCAGGGTTAAAGGCTGACCAAAATTATAGGTCCACCTGGAGTTTTTACTGATTTAAGCACTTCTTAGCTCCCGAATTTTTTTAGGTAGGTACTCATATAAAAAGGTTAAACAGGATACAACACACAACTCATGTTTCGAAAAGAAGCAAGGCAGCTTTGTGGACACTTGCGAGTGCCATACTGTCCGAACAGCTTTATTCTTGTGTAAAAAATGCTTCTACAGAATCTTGAAGTTATAATGACAATGCATAAAGGGTTTTAGGGCAGAAACTGAGGCTTACTCTGCCGATTGAGCCGATGTCAGATTTGCTTCAGCAGCAAAAAGTCGGTTTTTTTTCTCAATGGTCACGTCAAAAAGCATCCAAAAGATAGGTGAAAACCCGTCCCTTTCAATCCAGCTGAGAAACTGCAGAATTTCTTACTCAACGCAGGTTTGTGGAGCAATATACATGTGAGTGCATCTTAAAGGCAAAAAAGCAGATAATCAGTTCTTTTTGGAGGTATGACACAGCTTGACTAAAGCAGCTGTTTAACCTTTTTATATGAGTACCTACCTAAAAAAATTCGGGAGCTAAGAAGTGCTTTAATCAGTAAAAACACCAGGTGGACCTATAATTTTGGTCAGCCTTCAACCCTGCTTTTTTCAAAATTTTTAATTTTTTCTTGAATAATCAAACGAAAACGATAACCGTTTTGAAGACTGATAGTAGGCTGGTAAACACACGTCTCTATCAAATTTTGGAAAATTTCATGTACAACAGAGTGAGAAGAGCATTTTTTAGAGTGGACCTATAATTTTGGCCAGCACTGTATATATTAGGTTGATGCAAAAGTTCTTTCCGCCCAAATTCAAAAATTCATAACTCCCGATTTTTCAACCATTTGGCTGCATTTATTTTTGTATGAAAGAGTAACTCATGCTCTTCATAACGACATCTTAGCTGCTTGCTAGTGATCATTTGTTGCATAGATAGGAGCGAGAGAAGAAAATTCGTCAAAATTTGAATTTTCTGTGTAGGGTCATAAAAAATCGGAAACTTGCAACAAAAATCGGAGCAGTCGGTGTTGTAGGTCATTTCACCAGCTCTTATAATGGACCAAAGTTTGCGTCGATTGAGCGTCTCTATCAAAAGTTATGATTTTCGAGCAAGCAATACAAAAGGGCGATTTTGATTTATTTTGGCATTTTTCAGGAAAATCATAACTTTTGATAGAGACGCTCAATCGACGCAAGCTTTGCACCATTAGAAAGAGCTGGTAAAAGAGTCTACAATACTGACTGCTTCGATTTTTCTTGCAAGTTTCCGATTTTTTATGAACCTACACAAAAAATTCATATTCTGACCAATTTTCTTCTATCGCTCCTATCTATGCAACAAATGACCACTAGCAAACATCTAAGATGTCGTTATAAAGAGCATGAGTTACTCTTTCATAGAAAAATAAATGCAGCCAAATTGGTTGAAAAAATCGGAAGTTATGAATTTTTGAATTTAGGCGGAAAGAACTTTTGCATTAACCTAATATATATTAGGTTGTCCCGAAAGTTCGTTCGCACCATTTTCAAAAAATCATAACTTCTTTGCATCATAACGCTTTTGCAAAATTTGAATTTTATTAGAAAGCGTGAAGCATGTAGTTTCCAACAGTCCCCTGGTGACTTTTAGCATATACAGATTGCAGAGATAAAAGTGAAAGAACGAGAACATCCGAAATTCGCAATTTTCGAGCAAAAATTCTAAAAATCTAGAAACTGCGCGATAAAATCCAGAAAAGCCATTATCCTAATTTTTCTTATATTTGATCACTATCGGAGTTAAGTTTGTGCTAATCGAGCTCTTCTTTCAAAAGTTACGATTTTTTGAAAAAAATTCCGAAAAATCACTTTCCTAAGAATTCTTAAGAAATTGATTTTTCGACATTTTTTTCAAAAAAATCATAACTTTTGAAAGAAGAGCTCGATCAGCATAAACTTAACTCCGATAGTGATCAAACATAAGAAAAATCAGGATAATGGCTTTTCTGGATTTTATCGCGCAGTTTCTAGATTTTTAGAATTTTTGCTCAAAAATTCCGAATTTCGGATGTTTTCGTTCTTTCATTTTTATCTCTGCAATCTGAACATGCTGGAAAGTTACCAGGGGAGTTGGAAACTACATGCCTTGCGCTTTTTGATAAAATTTAAAATGCGCAAAATGGTTATGACGCAAAGAAGTTATGATTTTTTGAAAATGATGCGAACGAACTTTCGGGACAACCTAATATATTAGGTGGGTCCGAAAATTTTGTCGGTTTTTTCAATCCATCGGCAAACACGCTAGAGTGAAGATAAGCAAACAATTCAAAATGTATCCGATGCAGAATTTGTTCCTCTTTTCAGCTATTAAACTCCCATTGTGTTTCATTGCGAGAGTGACGAGATATTTGCTGGAAATTACAACCACTCGTTTTAACCATGTCCAAGTTGCGCTAATTTTCAAAATATTTGTATGAGACTTTCGGAGGAGCACTACAAACCAGCAGATAGGGCAAACCTTTTGCCAACAGAAGTAATTTTTTGTAGCCCTAGGGCTTGTCTTTCAGAATTTCTACGATTTATTTTTTGAAGGGACCAAACTTTACATTCAGCCTATTTTAACCTCGTAGAACACAAAATATTGAACACTTCAATCACCATTCGGTGCAGATTTTTCTCCTCTTGCTAACGCTTGTCTTTTTTTGCCGAGACAGGCAAAATTTGTGGGAAAAATCGCAGTATTTCTCAATTTCAGGGGAGCGCACTGACGAAATCTATGCTTCAAAATCTTCATAATTTGAAACAAAAATCGCTCATTTAGTTTGTAATGGTAGCGGTAGTAATAATCGAGTGTTGAAACCTCATTGTTCTATAGTTTTGCAGTGGTTGGTGCAATAACAGGTTGTGCGATTTTTCCAGAACACAAGACTTTCAGGAAAATTATTTAGCAAAAATCTGAAAAACCCGCTGAAAGTAAGAAAAAGATTGCATAAGCTGGCAAAAGATTAACCCTATCTGCTGGTTATCAGATCTCCTCCGAAAGTCTCATACAAAAATTTTGAAAATTAGCGAAACTTGGACATGGTAAAAACGAGTTGTTGTAATTTCCAGCAAATATCTCGTCACTCCCGCAATAAAACACAATAGGAGTTTAGCAACTGGAAAGAGGAAGAAATTCTACATCGGATACATTCTGAA
The DNA here is from genome assembly GCA_958299035.1 of Cylicocyclus nassatus. Classification (NCBI taxonomy): domain Eukaryota; kingdom Metazoa; phylum Nematoda; class Chromadorea; order Rhabditida; family Strongylidae; genus Cylicocyclus; species Cylicocyclus nassatus. Next base: position 16,673,768 of record CATQJL010000316.1, read on the forward strand.
GTATTAGCTTATCTTCATTCTAACGTGTTTGCCGATGAATTGAAAAAATCGACAAAACTTTCGGACCCACCTGATATGTTAGATCGGTCCGAAAGTTCTGTCGTTTCATGTTTGAAAATTTGTAACTCTGCGCTATCCCAATGGATTTTCATCTTTGTAATTTTGTTTGAAAGCATAAGTCTTTCTCTTTCGAATACCTTCATGATTAGCTTTTATTACACACTGACTGCAGTGATAAAAATGAAAAAGTAAGACCAACTAAGTTTTGCTCATTCTAAGTTAGATCGCCATAAATTTGAAACGCTACAGAAAAATCTGAAAAGTCCAGTATATAAGTTTTTCGACCCACTCTTTATAACTGTGAAAAGACTGTGCTGTTTGAACGCCTCTGAGAGAAGTTTTGAATTTCGAGTTAACTCAGAAAACGCCAAAATCAATTAATTTGTCACTTTTTCCGAAATTCATAACTTCTCTCAGAGACGTTCAAACAGCACAGTCATTTCACAGTTGTAAAGAGTGGGTCAAAAAACTTATATACTGAACTTTTCAGATTTTCTGTAGCGTTTCAAATTTATGGCGACTTAACTTAAAATGAGCAAAACTTAGTTGGTCTTACTTTTTCATTTTTATCTCTGCAGTCAGTGTGCGATAGAAGCAAATCAAGACTGTATTCGAAAGCGAAAGACTTATGCTTTCAAACAAAATTACAACGATGCAAATCCATGGGGATAGCGCAGATTTACAAATTTTCAAATATGAAACGACAGAACTTTCGGACCGACCTAATATGTATTAGGTTGTCCCGAAAGTTTTGTCGGTTTTTTTCATTGCTCACTAAAACCCAAAGAATACTAATTCATGGACGGTCTAGGTATCATTCAACTCAAATTTTTATACTCTTTCTTACTGCTATATTTGCTCTTTGATCTATCCTGTCTTTGCAATATTATCGCCATGGCTTTTTAAGCAGTTCAGCACTAACGCCAAATATTCCCTGAATTTTAAAAATTCTTATACTGATGTTTCCGAAGAGCGCTAGTAACTGTTACGTAGAGCAAATCTTTGGCTACACTGTATTTACTTTAGATTACATGGGTCACGTTTATCAAGTCCGTTATAATCATTTATTTAAGAAAAACCGCGGTTTTTTGATTACGTCTACCACGTAAAGTTACCGAAAATTCCAAAAAGCTGATTTTCCAAAGCAAATCAAACTTGGTTATGTTGCATAATTATTGTTTATTGGCCATCAAGTTTCAAATCGCAAAAATTTCAAGAGCCTTCATGTTTTTGCTGCAGTTGCGTGTTTCATGACTTTGCCAAAAATCGAGACCTCCGAAGAAATAATTTTTTGAAGCTAAAAACGGTATTTTAGGAGAATCTAAAAACATTGCCTTGTAGTCCGAGAATTGTTCTATTTGTGCTATACTTAACCACCTCCGGAACATTGGAATTAAATTTTTGAAAATTAGCCTAACTTTGGGCAGATAAAAATGACGGGTGAAGAATTGTAACAAATACCAAAAAAAGCATGCAGGATTATTGCTAGAAAATGTAACTCTAAGAAAGAGAAGGAAAAGCTGCATCGAATGTATGTTCAAACTCATTCAGATCTTTATTGTGCATAGTTTTATAGCGGTTTGAAAAAACCGACAAAACTTTCGGGACAACCTAATATATTAGGTTGGTCCGAAAGTTCGTTCGCACCATTTTCAAAAAATCTTAACTCTTTTCCTTCACAACGATTTTGCGCCTTTCAAATTTTACTGCAAAGCGTAAAGCATGTAGTTTCCAATAGTTTCCTGGCGACTTTCCAGCATGTTCAGATTGCAGAGATAAAAATGAAAGAACGAGAACATCCGAAATTCGGAATTTTTGAGAAAAAATTCTAAAAATTTAGAAACTGCGCGATAAAATCCAGAAAAGCCATTATCCTGATTTTTCTTATATTTGATCACTATCGGAGTTAAGTTTGTACTGATCGAGTTCTTCTTTTAAAAGTTATAAATTTTTGAAAAAAATGCCGAAAAATCATTTTCCTAAGGATTCCTAAAAAATCGATTTTTTGGCATTTTTCTTCAAAACATACTGTTAAAAGAAGAGCTCGATCAGCACGAACTTAACTCAGTTAGTAATCAAATATAAGAGAAATTAGGATAATGGCTTTTCTGGATTTTATCGCGCAGTTTCTAGATTTTTAGAATTTTTTCTCAGAAATTCCGAATTTCGGATGTTCTCGTTCTTTTATTTTTATCTCTGCAATCTGAACATGCTGAAAGGTCATCAGGGAACCGTTGGAAACTACATGCTTTACGCTTTCTAATAAAATTTGATTTGCGCAAAATCATTGTGAGGGAAGGAAGTTATGATTTTTTTAAATGGTGCGAACGAACTTTCGGACCAACCTAATATATAGATGATCGGAGCATTCTGTAGTTACAGCTACAAAATGCTGTAGCTACAAGACTTTTGGGACAACCTGTAGTGAATGAATAACTCATAGAGTGTGAAGATCATATTGATTACTGTGATCTACGGAGTGGTAATGAAACCAGCTCTTTTGCCAACAGAAAATGCGTTTAATAAAAAAAGCAAAGCGAGGCTCGAACGGTGGAATAATGCCCAATGACTCTGAAAAAATATTAATGAGTTTCACTTTTTGTGTTTCACTTAAAGCAGTCAACAAGCGGTACTGAATGAAGAGGGCAAATTGGTCAGACTTGAACTAATACTATGATGACAATACATGGATTAGTAAGGCATGTAAAAAGCAAATACTATTGGGAAAAAACACAAAGGTCGTATTTGAAATTCAGTTTGTGGTTGAAAACTCTATACATTTTGTAAAAAGAAAATACTATTAAAAAACACAAACCAGTGGTCGTATATAAAATTCAGTTTGTAGTTGAAAACTCCGCCGTACACTCAAACAGAGTGAAACGCATAAGTAAAGGCAAGACATGTAGTGACAATAAAGAAGGATGATTGTAGGAATATCATCACATGTAGCTGTACCAAAAAAAATTTTTTAGGTCAAATATGCCAAATTGAAAGTGGCGCTGATTCTTATTCTTCTTTTGCCGTACAGACTTTGCTATCGAACAAGAGGAACAATAAATTGAATTGAAACAAGATTTCAACTCAAAAAAACATATAACATATTGCTGAAAGTGTCTGCAGACGTTTTCGACTGCGTATCTGACTCATAATCACCTTCTATCAATTTGAACCTTTAATCTCTCGCCTTGAAAGGGACCACGCTAATCATATCCATCGCATCACCTGCGTACCTAGCAACGTCATCCAACTAAGAAACGCAAAAAAGTGATTTCTCCTATAATTTTAGAACATTTAAATCAGCGTTTAAAATTGATTTCGCCTATATGCATCTTATGTCAAACAACTGCAAACATTAAAAGTACTTTCCTTGGTAGTATGCAAAAATAAGATCAAAGGTTACAACAGCAAGGCACATCCTTTAACATCCATCTGCAAAAAGCCTTTTTGCAAAAACTTCCTGTCAATTTATTTGCTGAATGAAATTTGTAAGATGAGAAGAAAGTAGGTTCACAAGATTTCCTTGTTTGCATTTTTTGCCCTGTACATAACTCGGCAAATTCAATAATCACTTGCCATTCTTGCTGGCACAAAGTTTTATATTGGGACTGCACATGCAAGTGTAATAGACTTAGAACTAAAAGTGCTTATTCAGGCTTACCAGAATGCGAAGAAGAGAGAAGGCTCGGAACCACGCCTCAAAAGCATACCTTATTTCAGCGAGGACCAGCTATTTTTCTTAGCTACTGCTCAAGTATGTGTTCTCTACGCTGCTAATTATATCTTTTGATTGCCCTTAAAGCATTAAGCGCATTATTGCGCACATACTCCGTGAAGCCGCTACTATGGCACACATTCGCACTACCGTTCCATGGTAGAAGACTCTATAAATGTTTTGACGCCTTAGTTTGGAGGTGGTTTTACAGCTAGAAACTGTATATTTGCATGCTTTTTCTAAACATTATGTCTTGCTAGATGGCGTCACCGGTCCCGCCCCGCGAACTGGGCTGCTTGATCTCAAACGTTGAAACTTACCGTTCTCTCCATACCTGCAATAAAACTGTGATGTCTTCCTTGCTGACTTGAGACACTTTTTTTGCCGATAAATGTAAATGAACTTTACCGCCCACTTACAGACTATGGGGGAGTAATCCAACAATGGTTGGTGAACCCTCGTTGTAAGTGAACAAATCAATAAATCGATTGAAGGGCTCGACAAATCATCGCAAAAGTAGCCTATCTTGTGCGTCGTGATATTATTCATAAGGAAGGGAGTTTTAGCCCCATCGGTTCACACACAAAAGAGTCTATAAGCCACGCACTTACTAACGAACAAGTTTACAGATTCGGTTTTATTTATATAAAATACATGAACACCAAAAAGTTGCGGACAAGCCGCCTTCCTTTTTTCATCGCTCATTCTCAGATGGATAACAAACTATGAAAAAATGTTAGAATTGTATGTCTCCTTTTTGTAAAACCTTGGCATTTTCTGTTCATTTTCATTCACAAACCCAGGCCTCTGAAGACGGCAATTAGCCGAAACGTGGCAGTGAATAAAGTGTTCCCTTGAAAACCTGTTATGGCTTAAAACAGTTGAACAATGTTAGGATTGTTTGAAGTGATAGAGCTCTTTAAAAGCTACAAACCTGACGTTGCGCTTTCTGTGGCCGTATTCGTCATTGATACCTTTAGGTAAATTCTATCTCCAGGAAGTTTTATCACTCATTATTAGCAAGTACCCGTATTCACAAAGTATCTTGAGGTAAATTCTCAATGTAATTTTGCTGATAATGAGTGATAAAACTACATGGAGTAGAATTTACCTCAAGATATCAATGATGAATACGGCCACTGGAGAAAATGTATTCTAGAAGTTTTAAAAATCTTTTTTGAAAAAGGCTAAAAATAGCAATGTCACAATGTCACGGACCATAATTCATCGAGCGCGAAAAATTTCCTTTTTTACTTTTTTTTGACTTTTTTGGAACCTTAATTAAGGAGAAAAACAGAAGTTTTCCAGATAAGTACATACTATATTATATAACTCGTAAAGGACGAATTCAGATAGTGGTTACCTCAAAAGAAACACAAGCTTGAATTTTCTCTGCTTTTTTATTAGAAAATAGCCTCTAGTTCCCTTTTTCAAGACAAATTTCTTTGCATGGAAACCTAATATAAAAACCTAGCAAAGCTGTTCAAATAGAAAGAATGATCTTTGCTATCTTCTGTGCATCGGACGTGTGCTGGTGAGCCTCTTTGCTGAGACCGGCTCCTAGGTGCACATGACCTCACCTGCACTTACCACTGACTTGCACCGCATCGCAGGCTTGTAACTCGGCCGTCAGTCATCTGAGAGCCTGCAAGTAGTCATCCGAAAGAGCGTAACTTTCTTGACATGATGTTGTGCAAAGTTGAGCAGGAAAAGTCTCCGAAATTTTACGGATGGGGTGGAAAAGCGCAGCTTCAGTGTTAGCCTAAGGATTTTTCAGTCAAAGTTGAACAGAGCTCTTTTCGTTACCGTTTTCATCCTAAAAGTTCAAAACTGTCAATTTTCTTGTAATAAATCTTTCAAAGCTCTATTGTTTTTTTTTGTTGATAAGAGTCTTCACTCCGATCACCTTCAAAGCTGCACTTTTTCACCCCATCCGCAAAATCTCCGGAATTTTTCCTTCTCAGCTCTTTTGCACCATCATGTCGAGAAGGTTACGCTCTTTCGGATGATTTTATTTGCAGGCTCTTAGAATGACTGGCGGCCGAGCTATAAGACTGCAATGCGGTGCAAGTCAGTGGTGAAATGCAGTTGGGGGTCATGTGCACGCACTGTCAAGAACCATTTTCAACAGCAAACTCACCAGCATACGTCCGATGCATAGAGTATGGCGAAGGGCATCCATTTTATCCGAACAGCCTTGTTGGGATGTCTTGGGTAGATTTCTATGGGGAGAAATTTGGCTGGGAAAAGGGAGATAGAAGTTAATTTTTTGAAAAAAAGCAAAATAAAATTTAAGCTTGGGTTTTTTGGAAGTAATACTACTTGATTATTGTCAACGATGAGCTATGAAATATAGTATGCTTACTTGTACTTGCTTACTTTTACTTGAAATTCGGCGTCTCAAAGTACTCCTATTCCTTGCCGCCACTTCAGCCACGCCGCGTTCGTTCTGCATGGGCATCAGTGATTGTTTCGCCAGATCTCGGGCGCCCCGGTATTTTGAATATGACGACCTTCTAGTGGCTTCCCATCGATGCTAAAGATTACACCGCCATTTGCTTTCTGCAATGCAAGTACACATTGTCAGTCTTTCCTACGCTCAGTCGCAGGCTATGTTCGATTTAATCGCGTCTTCCATTTAGTGGCTGCCTCTTCGAGCTCCTGCCTCGATCCTTTGTTAACTTGACGTCGTCTGCGTAGAGGAGGGTCCATTGGTGCGGCAGGAATGTCCCTGGCTACCGTATCCATGCACAGTATAGAAGAAGAAGGGTGATAGAGCCGGCCTTCTATTCCGATTTGAAAATTGTAAATGGCATCGACGTTCTTACTGCACAGCGTACCGCACCCGTCGTGCCCGCAGGAGGAAGTTTGATCCAACTGACGTATTCTTCTGAGGCGTCATGTTGTCTCAAGCATAATAGATCAGCCGGGTGGTATTTAATCAAATGCCTTTTCTAAATCCAAAAACGCAAATTGAACCGGAATCCGCTTCTCTAAGTGGCGTTCCGTTAATAATCGCACTGCATAAATGGCGTTGATGGTATCGGATCCTTTTACGAAACCGCATCGATTTGGAGTGACTTTCATAATACTTCATGGATGCGTGCATTGATAAATCATTTGTGGCACAGCAGCCGACATGTTGAATAACCTCTGACATAGCCTTGTTCTTCCAGATAAAGGCTGTGACATTCTAGACCACTGGCACCTCCTAGTGGGTGACGATCCGATTGAAGAATGATGTTAAGTATGCCACTCCATGCTGTCCCATCATCTTCCATAATTCAGATGTCGTCAAGTCCCGGGACTTTACCGCTTTACCAACTTTTTCAGTGCCTGCATAAATTATGTCTCCTTGATCCGGCATTAATCCAAAATGTAAGCGTTCCTCGCGGTAATGTCAAGTGCAGAAACTCCTCACTACAGAGGCATCCGTAGTATTTGCTCCACCGCTTGAATATTGCCGCGGCTTTGTCAGAAAATTGCTTTCTGTATCTTTATTGTGCATGATGTGATCGATGTTTTGCTTTGCTTTAAGCAGCGGCCAGTCGGTAGACCTTGTTAGCTCCAACAGGTTCTTGCAGCTCGTCGTTCCTGTAGTAGGACTCTTTTGCTTCGGTTACCACATCCTTCGCTCTTGAGTTAAGGACTCGATATCAACAAAATTGTTTGCGTGAGAGTGCCGCCAGGTTTTGGAGGCTTCTTTTTTCTCCCTAATTACTTGCTGAACTGACTCAGGCCACCACTAGGTTTGCTTGCCTACAAACCGGCGTCTTAGGTAAGTGGTCCTCGAAATTTCCTCGGCTATCTATCGTATCTGCGAAGTAATTCAATTCCATTGGTCTTTAATTGATTCTCTATCAACAATCGGCAATTACAGAGTGTTAAAAAATCTCTAACTTGCTGGCGATGTTCAAGAAACTTCCGCCATTTGCTCCTCTTTGTCATCGTCCTCCTGGCTCGTACATGCAAGTGGCAGTCAGAGATTCAACACGAGCAATCAATGTTGTAGCGCAAATGCGTGTGTTGATGTAGTATAATTATAAATCCTCGAAAAATCGCTTTGTCTTAAGTATCTTACACTATTTAAGTTGGTTAAACTGCATCTTTCTTGAAATGGTGTAATCGGGTCATGGAAATGAATGAAACAAATTGCCAAACGGCATTGTTTTGACTAGAGCGTAGAGCAATTCTGCAATTATTTATGATGGGTGAATTTGTTTGGACACAGATAATTGATGCATTCTCCATTTGCTTTATATTGCCCAAACAAACGTAATCGGAATTATAGATCGCACCGACGGTAATGTTTTTATTTCGAATCAACGCCGCATTTCAAGAAACAATTTCTCAAAAGTCCTGGTATCAGACTCTGAGTTCGACCCTCTGTTCGACCCAGCAACAAAACAAAAGTTTTGGTATCATTCGCTCAAGCAATTCATCTTCTTTTCATTGGTTATAATTTTACAGCAGCACATTCAGTCTCGGAAAATTCCCAAAACGCGCAACCTAAGGCACTTTTAAGATGAGCAAGTTTCACAATTTTCTGACATTTTGGTTTTAACCCTCCAAAGGAGTCAAATATTGCATGACTTAAAAGCTGGCACTTCTTGAAAAAAATTTTTTTTCATCAAATTACCAAATTTTCGCAGACCTACTTCAAACACAAACGAGTCAAACACCAATCCAGTTTAAAACTTCGAGATGTTAGTGAGCGTGCAGTTCGGGAACACGATTTATGATAGTTCACCCGAGAACACGATTTATGATGGTTCTATTCCCAAGACTAATCGAAAACAAAATAAACTTAAGAGGAGAATCGAAAACAAAATACAGTTAAAAGGGGAAAAAGCTGCGTCGAATGACAACCGAGCTGGCCGTTTGATGTTCTACTAGGTTTGGGCTGACCAAGTATGAAAACTGGTAGCATCAGTTGAAATTCTTTTCAAAAAGATATGACGATTTGTGAGAAAGAGAGAAAAATTGTCATGTATCCTGCAAAGTTTCTTTTATCCAGTCGTTACTTGAACTCCTTCGGGGGTTAATTCGAAACTTCAGATGTGAAATCACCTTAAAAGCATGGATCACTGATTTCAACAACTTTCCGAAAGCTCACTAAGTGTGTCGCAATGAAATTATAATCTTTAAAAAGAAGTTGGATTGCTGTTGTTACAAAAGTTTTTCAGGAACCATGCTTCACAAAACATGGTTTCAATTGAAACAAAAAATGACGATACTTTTAGAAAGACCCAATAGTAAAAAATTTTTGACTCAGCTACCAACCTGCTCCAATACCTCCGCTGAAACCGGTTTGGAAAAGGTACTCGTAGCTTTGCAACAGTATCGCTCCCCGCCTCATGCGGCCCACGCATCAACGCAGCGTCCATACGTGAGCAATTAAATTTTCTTAGGTACAGAAATGTTCCCATTTTCTTTGATTAAAGAACACTAAAAAAGTAGTTTGTGCACAAGTGTATACTAAGAAATATTCATTACAGTTTTTTTGTGCTCCTATAAAGAAGATTGTGACTCCAAAGATGTTTTTGCGAGATCAGTTCGACAGTCATTCTCCAGATGTACTGCGGTAAGCACTTATGTTTTATGTTTTGCTCTTTATGTTGCGAAGGATCAAAAGAAAAAGTCAAGAACTCAAAACTTGCCGCAGTTAAAACAGAAATTATTAATTAACCAAATTCAAAAATTAAGAAAGTTAATTTAAGACAAAAAGGTAAATTCTTTGCTTTTGTGCACTTTCTGCGAAGATGCACCAAACGCATCTACTACTTTGTCACTTGAGAGACTAGAATGTAAGAGACTAGGCAAGCATTCACACAGGTCGGCATTCGGCAGGCATTGCTTAAACCCATCAAAATTGAAATTTTTGAACTCACAGGTGCATCAAATTTGTAACATTGCTTTTTTGTTTTTTACTTTGAGTCTGCCACTGTCGTAAAATATCACTTTAGAAGCTTAATTTTGTGCTTTCGGCAGTTGGCATGTCAATATCGAAAAGCTCACAATTTGGTGTCTAGAGACTACTGGCAGATACCGAAAACATAGATGTGGAGTTACTAATAAAGGCCATTTTAGCCAAACGTTTGCTTAGAATGTTCTAGATTTTGTTGAGTTAAATTTTTGAGGATGTTTACAATTGAATCTGTACTAAGCTGCATTTCATGGCTCGCTTTTTTGCCAACAGTAAGCATTTTCGTAGAAATGCATGCCTACAGCACATAATAGAATTTCTGATGTCGAACAAAAAAATAGCTTTAGTGGGCTGTTGTCATGTTTTGAGATGTTATCAGCCACACTTATTTTAAACAAAAGTGATCTTAATTTCAAAACGCTTTACAGTTGTGCCAAAAATACCCCGTAATGACCATAAGTTCTGCTAAAAGGATAAAATTTTGAGGTTTAAAAAGCAGTGCTGCTACCGCTTTTATGAGGTTATTTGATTTGGCGAGTAAAACTGTACCGTATTATATTCTAAACTAGCTAGCTTACCCGGCTCCGCCCTGCCCTGTCAATACTATGATTAAGGTTTTATCCCTATCCCTGTGGAACCTTTCATTGTGCCCACTTCTACATGCAATTCCCTATTCCCGCTGTGTTAGTAATTAGATGCCCACCTACTTCCCTCAACAACCCCCAGTCCCATAGCTCAAACTTTGCAAAAAAGCAATAAAAGCAGTAAAAGTAAGGATAATTCTGAAAACTGATGGCGCTATTCGGCTATCAGGCCCCAAAAAGTTTTTGTGATGGATCTTGCTCAAAGTCGATACATGGGGATTATTATCGCTGATGACGAATATCGTAGTCATTTCGCGCAATATAGCGCCATTTTCTGGGTTTACGTTGGGTATACATAAGAAGTTAAAACCATGGATTGACATGCTGATTACGAATATCCTCCTTCGGCATTTTGAGGCGATTTCACTGAGTTATGGTAGGTATACTGCAGAGGGGCGAAATCTCAGTTTTGGCTGAAACTCGGTCTAGAGAGATTCGACCTTCTGACCACGTCTAAAACACTCTCGTTGCGTTTTAAGACCTGTTCGCAGAGTTACGGTAAGTACATGGCAGCAAGTAAAAATCATAAACCTGCCTTAGACCTTGGCAGAAAATTACCTAAAGTGCTGCTTCAAGAATATCGTGTTCGATTCCCACGTTAAAGGCAATTCGTGTGGTGTAAAAGTTTCTCATGACCGTAATGCTTTCCCTTATGGGACCACTGGCGCGCCCGAGACACCCTTCGGCGGCTTCTGCCTAAGCAAAAACAGGGGGAGGGAGATTTGCCGCGTGCGTTACGCGTTGAGACAGGTTATCAGGATGGAGCTGGAGACCGTCATGCAAAAAGACCGTTTCCCCATCTCTTGATCTGAGATCTAAATTGGCCCGAAAGCGGAAAAATGTCTATTCAAGCCCTGCAACTCACCTTTATTTCACTAACGCGTTATGACGAGCAAGCATCATATACATAAGCAGTATACTTGTGAACCGTTACAGGTAAGGTTTTGAGCAAATCTGGGACATCGACCCATCTACACCCACCGTAACCCAAGAAAATGCACTATCCTGCGAAATCAGCATGATATTCATGTTAAGCGCGCTAATTGCCCGTCCTAGACGAATAAAGCAAATCTATGTTTTCGACCCCATGCCATATAACCATCACATCTCTATGAAAAGGTCCCAATATGCAGAGAGAGATGAAATTCGTAATCAGCATGTCGATAAGTTTTCTAGACCAAACTTCAGCCGAATTCATGATTTTAACTTCCTACCGTACATCTATCGTAACCACACGGGAAGACGTTCTGCAGAGAAAGTGTGTTATCTGTAATCAGCATGTAAAGGGCCGGGCATACTTCACGCGATTTCAGTCGCGACGCGTTTTGGCAATTCGCCAGAAGTTTTCGGATCCAACATTAGCAAATTGCACATGCATAGTGTGTATGACTTACGTAAACTGATGAAATTCCCTATTTTCTGTACATTTATAATGTGCTTACAATAAGTTGTGGACACCTGGAATATTGCCAAATCGCGTTGCGATTGAAATCGTTTGAAGCATGCCCAGCCCTTTAGATAACCCTTATACACGAAGTTTGAGCAAGGTCTACCACAAAAAAATTTTGGGGCCCGGATAGCCGAATAGCCAAACTAATATCGAACTAGTAATCAGCTCGGAATCCCCATGCTTGATTACCCCCTGTGCAAACTCCCAGCCTCATAGCTCAAACTTTGCAAAAAAATCGATAAAATCGATAAAAGTAATAGATAATCCTGAAAACTGAAATTGTATTCGGAATCCCCATACTCGATTACCCCCCCCCTGTGCTAACCCAGCCCCGTAGGTGAACTCTGCAAAAAAATCGATAAAATCGGTATCGATCGATGACGAAAAGTAGCCTATGACACCCGCCTTGGCCCGAAGTGCATATGTGCCAAGTTTGGTCCGGATCGGTTCAGAAATGGAATTTTCTATTCGGAACATACGTGTATACACATACAGACAGACAGACATACAGACAAACATACAAACAGACATTCAGCTTTATATATAACATTTGTGATTTTTGTGCGATTTTCAAAAATGCTCTTTTTATGCACAACGCACCGCCGTTCTCCTGTCCACTACAAATAGGCTGAAAACGCCTACAAAAATGTACCGTTTAGAGAGAAAAATTGTGGAGCGCAGTTAATTAATGTCGAATATCAGCTGACCACATGAGTTTCCTCGGTCTGATGCTCAAATAACAGGGCAGTAAAACATAAAACGCGTTGAATTCAAAAACACGTGCGGAGCTATGAAAAGAATTTAGTAGCTCGTAAATGTAACTAAAGTTCACATTATCATTTTTACGGTGCAAATGCTCTGCAGTAAATTATTTGCTACTCGTCTGCGCTCACATTGCCTGACGTGAAAACGACAAAACAAATTTTGAAATTCACAAATGTTATTAGGTAGAAGGACTTAGGTTAACACGTTTTGGACCGCGAAATCGCGCGCGGCGAAAAAGAGTGTACTTTCAGCCGTTAGCCTACAAAGGGACTTTATTTCGCAGCCTGTGGGCCACGTTTGTAATCAGCATGTCAGATAAACTCCATATCCAAAGTTCTGAGTGAATTCGAAGTGTTTAAATTTTGTCGCTTGAGGGGGACTTTTGTGCTTTCTTGAAAGATAGGAACAAGAACTCAGATTCTAATAGTATTCAAAAGTATCTATGTTCTACCCGACACAAATCAGTACTGAAACCACGGTTTTTCTCTTTGATATCGAAGCAAAGGAAAGTTGCAACGTCGCACGCGTCGTTCGCGTCGCCGCACTTCGTTGCAACTGTTGTTCGATTTGTGCTCATATCTCCTAAACAAATATCGGCTGCACAACTCTACAGAGTCATTTGAAAAATATTAGCTTAAACCTTTGACTTAACAATTTTAGACTAAAAGGAAATCTCCTGAAAACGCCAGAAAGATCCTTCAAAGCAGCGTGCTGCACCATGTGCAGCACCGGTCCGAAACGTGTTAAGAAACCAACGATCCGGCAAAATTGGCTTATCTTAGATGTTGCTGCTTAATTATATCCCCCACAACTAGAGCAAATCAGGTCCGCTTCACAAAAGAGAATTCTAAAGCTTCTAATACGGCCGGCCTATCCTTTCCTGTTCCGCATACATCAAGACGAGCTTATGGATTCGCGCGCCACATTTACATGTGGCAAGCAGAGTGTTTGCACCGCAATGTACTAGCGTCGGAAGACTCGCCCGCGATTATCAAAAGAGGGTTTTCAAAACGGGGTTTTTTGAAGTTTCAATACAATTTGAAATTTAAATTTTGAATGTTGCTATGAAAGGGCTCGAGAATGACAAAAATATGTGAGTCGAAAACCTGCTTAAACGCTACCTTCAAGAGCAGTGTCTGGGACTCGTCCTCGGCCCGTAGTTGCATTGACCCCATGCAAAGCATATATGGGCTGCTGCATGACGATGGCGCAATATCTTCGGGCGCGAACGCGGCTCTATTAGCCGCAGAGCGCATGAGGTCTACAACGGTGAGGATACGCGCGCGTCGCGTTCGCGCCCGCTCAACTAATATTGCCCCTGCGCCTTCGTCATGCAGCAGCCTTTACGGGACCGCCAAAAAGTTGCGGACAAGTCGCCTTCCTTCTTTCATCGCTTCATTTTTAGATGGAGAACAAAGATGAAAAAATGACTGGATTGCACAGAGTGATAGAGCTCTTCAAAAGCTACAACCTACACTTTGCGCTTTCTGGAAAACATGTATCCTAAAAATTATAAAAATCTTTTTCTAAAAAAGGTCCGAAAATGGTTGCGTCACAATGTCGCGGACAATAATTCTTCGAACGCGAAATTTCCTTTCAGGTCTTTTTTGGAGCAAAAACAAACGTTTTACGGACAGGTAAGCATACTGTACTGTAGAACTCATCGAGGACAATAATCGGATAGTGATTACTTCCAAAAAACCCCAAGCTTGAATTATATTTTGCTTCTTTTTAAAAAATATAACTTCTAATTTCCTGCTTCAAGACGAATTTCTTTAAATGGAAACCCATTCAAGACATTCAAACAAAGCTATTCGGATAAAGCGAATGCCGTTTGCCTCTTCTATGCATCGGAGTGTGCTGTTTAGTCTCTTTGCTGAAAATGGCTCTTGGCAATGTGTGCACATGACTCCACCCGCACCTCACCACTGACTTACCGCTTTGCAGGGTTGTAGCTCGATCAGCAGCCAATCCCCTGCCATAAGTCTCATTCGGAAGAGCGTGACTTCCTCGACACGACGGTATGCAAAAGCGTTCGGAATGAGAAACAGCGGAGATTTGGCGGATGGGGTGAAAAAGCGCAGCTTCAGTGGAAGGGTAAGAATCAGCTAAAGTTGAACAGAGCTTCCCTTTGCTACAAGTTCCATCCTAAAGGTTTAAAAATGTCAAGTTTTTGTAATAGATCCATTTCGAAGCTTTAGGACTGCTCTGGTGCTGATAAGAGCCTCCACTCCAATCACCCTCAACGCTGCGCTTTATCACCCCATCCACCAAATCTCCGTTGTTCCTCATACCCAGCACTTTTGCATACCCTCGTGTTCAAGAAGTCACGGTCTTTCGAATGAGCCTACTAGCAGGCTGGTAGAGTGACTGCTGGCCGAGCTACAAGCCTGCAAAGCGGTGCAAGTCAGTGGTGAGGTGCAGGTGAGGTCATGTGCACGCACTGTCAAAAGCCATTTTCAGCGAAGAAACTCACCAGCACGCGTCCAATGCATGGAAAATGGCAAAGGACATCCATTTTATCCGAAAAGCTTTGTTGGAATGTCTTGAATGGGTTTCGATATGAAGAAATTTGGCTTGAAGCAGGAAATTAGAAGTTATTTTTCGAAAAGAAGCAAGATAAAATTCAAGCTTGGGGTTTTTTGGAAGTAACCACTATCCAATTTTTGTCCTCTATGAATTCTACAGTACAGCATGCTTACCTGTCCGGAAAAAGTTTGTTTTTGTTCCAAAAAAAGACCTGAAAGAAAATTTTCGCGTTCGAAGAATTATTGTCCGCGACATTGTGGCGCGGCCATTTTCGGATCTTTTTTGGAAAAAGACGCCAAAGATTGGCGGTGTGTGCGGGTGCACACATGTTCATATGAAATGAAATGATTTGACTATACTGTGCGGAGCAAAAACATTTCTTACTTGTAGTCAAATATGTTCACTTTTGTCAGGACGCTGTCTCTAACGCCTCCGTAGCACACAATAATTTTAGTTTTAATTTCAATAGTCATAACAATCTACTTGATTGACTTGCAAAGTCAACTTCGCTTTGGTACAAGGACATACCGATGAATTGCTTTCATTCAGTTCTTTGAGCGTTGTTGACTCCAGTTCAACTCCACTGTGTGTCGTCAAATTTTCAAGAGTTTTGTACATAGCATGTGGAATTCGTCCTGATGCACAAGACAATAGCCTAAACAAGGATAATTGATCACAGATCAGAAGTTGAATACATGGTTATCTTTGAATGTATTCGACATAATGATTACGATTGCAATTTTTACATAAAAAGGTTCGTATTAGGCGGAGCCGATTGAGTCTTTCGTCATGTGCAGGTTGTCGCAAAGAAATGTACGTTGTTTAATCGTTAGTATCTTTTTTGGAAAGAAGTTTCCCGATGGACGCAGACACATCGCACTCTATACCAAAAGTTTCTCTCTTATTCTTCTTATACATAAAGCTGAATGTATGTTTGTCTGCATGTGTGCATGTGTGTACGTATGTTCCGAACATAAAATTTTATTTCTGAATCGATCCGGACCAAACTTGGCACACATACACTTCGGGCCCCGGCGGGTGTCATAGGCTACTTTTTGTCATCGATCGATATCGATATTATTGATTTTTATCCACGATTTCATTATTCCAAACTTTTGTGATGGGAGTGCCTAAGTAGACGTCTTTTTACAATGGTAATCCTCTACTTGAGCACTCTCACTACAAAAGTCTCACCACTCTTCACCCCGCACTTTTTTTAACGGACCATAGACGAATTATGTTTTTTGTGAAAGCGGAGGATAAGACGGTTCCAATGGTGACCATGACGGCGTAAAAGATGTTTATCTACGAAAGTTATGAATTGTTTTATGCTAAAAACTCGAAAATCTCCAGAAATCACTAGGACACCCTCCACCCAGGAACTTTTTATAATGGATCTCAGACATGCTGTACATATTCTGAAAGCGGAGGACGAGACGGTTTCAAACATTACCATGGTGGTAAAAGATGTTCAACTGCAAAAGAAACAATTTCGATCTTGCCACTATCGATTTTTACGATGAGCGCGTTTTTTTCCTCGGAAGCAGAGGTGCGATAGTGGGAGCCGATTCTCCCCCTACCTTCACTCTTGAGCTGGTACAGGGTGACCACCTTCATTTTGGAATAAAAAATTTTTCGCTGGACGATAAAGAAGGAAAATAAGCAAAACAAATGCAAAAGGGATTATTGAAAGCTTATTTTTTGTATACAGCGCCATAAATATTCAAAATAGACGTGCTTAACAAATAATGTATTTAAAAGTTAAGCTCGGCGGAACTGTGCGCATTTTATTAAATTTTGTTATAATGTACAGCGAAGAAAGTAGATCGATTCAGGCAGTAACGGCCGAGAACCAGAAATTTGAATAATTAAATAGTGAAAAATCATGCGAAATTTCCACTGTTACAAATCTGTTGTTGGGAGATGTCAGCAGTTGCGACTTCACAGCTTAGATTCTACTCATCAAGAGCTTTCAGATGATATATAATATGTGGGGGTTTAGGGCCTCCTACGAATTATGCCCTGGGGGGGAGCCTTTTCATACCAAAGTCTCCCCCTCCAGTACATTAAAGTGGGCTAGGGGGAGACTTTGATATGAAAAGTCTCCCCCTCCCCCCAAAGTATAATTCGTAGGAGGCCCCAAACCCCCACATATTATATATCATCTAAAAGCTCTCGATGAGTAGAATCTAATCTATAAAGTCGCAACATGACTCATGCAGTTTTGAAGAAGTTATGAGCTGTTGAAGTTCAAAAAGCGCTTTTTACCTGCTTTTTCAAGACCCTGGATCTCGGAGGTGTTTCAATGGATTGGAACGACTAAGATATATACTGATAAGGCAAACCTTATTCTATAAACCTATGAAGTGTAAACATCACACAACATCACATACTTTCACATTCAAGATTTATATGAGTTTAATTGTCAGCTGTCAAAAAACACGCAGAAATGGCGTAAATATTTAGAAGTTTGGTTTTCAAAGATTATCTCTCAAATCCACTCGCTTCTTTCACTAGCTGTTAGAGCACCATTCACTCTTTAAAATCTATAAAGTCGCAATTGCTAACATCATTAATCGCAATATTTATAAAAGTGGAATTTTCGCATAATTTATCGTTAACTCATTATTCAAAATTGTGGTTCTCGGCGATTACTGCCTGAATTGATCTACTTTCTTCGCTGTACTTTATAACAAAATTTAATTGATAAAATACGCACAGTTCCGCTGAGCTTCACTTCTAAATACATTATTTAATGAGCACGTTCATTTTAGATATTTATGACGCTGTATACACAAAAATATGCGGCCGCGCAGCCTCCAGGTACTTTCCGCTAAGAAAAAGTACCTCAAACTTAAGTAATTAAACCAACGGTGACACCTTTCCCATACAAATCTTACCTGAGCTCGACGTAAGCGCGAAAATGCGTAAAAATATTCCGAGCGCCTGCTGAAAGTTCGGCCAGCATTTGCTGAAAGAAATTATTTGACGAGCGCCTGCAGAAAATCTGTGTTGCTGCTCGCTGGCAGAACACGGAAGTATCACTCGCTGAAGGTTTGGCCGCGAACCAAAATTTTGCTGACCGCTTGCAGAAAAGCGCGAGTTTGCTGACCCCCTGCCCCCGGCGATTATCTGAGCTCTTCATTTGCGCAGGTTTTTCATACTTTGTTCCTTATTTTTACTGCGCGTATACACATCCAATCTCGCGCGATTTCGTCACCTCTGCATTGCAGACCAGCCATTTTTCCACTTTTTTTGGTACGGGGAATTTTCAGAAAAAAGCTTGCCACAACCTTAAGTCAAGGAATTTTTTTATTGAAACTTCTCAATTAAGCCCTGCAGGTCCGTTTCGTGTACATACAAAAATTCACACCCATCATCATCTGTGCGTTGCAGACTAGTCATTTAAATTCACACCTTTACTCACCAATTATGCACAATTTGGAAGAAAACACTTATTACACTTTCTATTCAAATAAGTTTTTCATAGTTTTCATACTTCGTTTCCACTAGCCTCTCTTCGTTCACTTACGAAATTTGGTGCCATATCGTCATTGAAAATTAGTCATGTATGCTGTCTCAAACAGCATCGGTAACGACGTCCCGCGCGCGGCAATGTTCGATGGCGCGGTTTGACGCGCGCGAACACCGCGCTCTGTTGTGGAATTGGGTACGCGCGCGCGTACCCAGTTCCATAACAGCTTTCGATGCATGTTGGAACAGTTTTTGTGTGCTGAAGTGCAAGTAATTTTATTTAACTCCAAGTCTTTTCATCACATTACATTCATAGTCTTTCTATTGCTAGTATTGCTGTGGAAAGGTGTGCAAGTGGTACCCGGGCAGACGACTGCGCTGCAGCCAGCCACCGGAGCTGCCTGCAAGGGCGCCGCAGATGGGACTGTAATTACGCTCATCGTCTAAAAAAGGTTTCCTCGGCCCTGTTTCGCTGAGATGCGATATCAGCTTCAAGGATACCTTGATAACCTCGTCTATACTTCAAACAGCAGAAAATTCATATTTCATTCAAAACCATGCAACTGAATATAAAACTATACTAAATTTCTAAAAGATAACAAACACAAGATGAATAAATAGGAGATTGAATAATCTTTTATTAAATCTGGACATCGATACACAATAATTGTTTCTCGATTTTTTCAATGAAACTGAGACTTGAACTCGTCTTTCCATGAACACTCAGACGAAATGTGGTTTTATTGAAGCGGTTATTAGGGGTGCTTTTTTCAATTTTGGTTTTTTTTTGATTTGCAGGGAGTTCCAAGTTTTGAATTTCTCACTTACCAGTTTGATTTTTCGAAAATATCTGGGAAAGTGATAAGTTTTTTTTTACCTAAGCCTTGAGCTTGAGGCTCTTGTTGGCAACTGTATAGAAAGTGGAAACATTTTGATTTTTTGGTTACCTATGCTTTCCCCTTTTATATCAGCACGTGGATTCCCTGCATTTCAGCTTCTGGTCATGTCGGGTAACTAGAATGATTTGAGTTTGTGGCCATTTTTCTTCAAAAAAAAACTCTTCTTTGTTAGGCATTGCTGATTTTATGGCTATTAAGAAACTTGAAATTTTTGCTGTTCAAAATGATACAGATCTTCAGGATATCACGCTATCCCTGAGGCTGATATCGCACCTTAGCGCAACGAAGTGCGAGAAAAGCAAGAGTCTCAGACAACGAGCCTAGTACAGTGCCATTCGCATCGGCTTTGCCGGCAGCATCGGCGGCTGGGCGACAGCAGTCGGCTGCCCTACCACTTGCTACGCCCCTTTTGCTGTGTTTTGTTGCCTTATAAAGTTAGCACAATAAAGATGAAAGTGTCCGTTATTTTTTACATCTGCATAATCTCTGTAAACATCAAAATTAAGAAAGTGTAAGAGCTGATGTTTTTGTTTGCACATTTGTTAAGATATTGACGCTGGCATGCAAAATGCAGTTTAAATTGAAAGAAGTGCTAACAAGGGAGCTTCGCGAACTCAAAGTTGCCGATCAACACAGATTTTATATTGTCACGAGAAGCCTAAAGCGCTGATTTCAAATCTAGCTTTCTCTTCTGCAGAACGCTTTCAGAAAGGAAGTTAAACTTTTATGCGCGTGAAGTTTGCAAAACTCCGAGTAGTCAAAATTATCAAAACCTAAGCATTTTGAACTCAAACCTTTTTGGAACGGCTTATCCATGTTTGATGTGATGCTGATCCATTCAGAATGTTATTCTTGTAGTGCAATAAGCAATTTAGATGATTTCCATTTTTTGTAGTCGCTCAAAACCATGCAAATTTCAATGTAAAAAACGCCCAACACTACCTTCTTAAGCGCGCTCTCCATATAAGGGAGCTAGATTTGGAATTAGTACTTCAAGCTCTTTATGGTAGTGTGCATTTTGTGATAATCGGCCACTTCGACTCTAACAAGGGAAGGATAGTTGGATGCCGCGGCCATTCCTGATGATTTGTGTACCAAAAAATGCGCCTTCGAATGCAGATTCTGAATCTGTGCTCGAAATCTGCGAAACGATCTTTTGAAAAAAGTTATGAACTTTTTTCCTTGAAAATTTAGGCTACTTTTGGATAGTAAAAATCACCAGATTTGATCTAGCCTACCGTTTGATGCTACTGAAGAAAATTTTAGACGTAGTAATATTTATTTAGACTATCTGGATCATACTCAGCATTTGGAAAGGAAAGAAAATTTTTTTATTGATGATTTTGACCCTCCGCAGGAACGCAATTTTTTTAATGAAAAAAAATCATAACTCCATTCAAATAATCGTTTCGCAGATATGAAAGACAGTCTACGAACCAGTATTCAAAAGCGCATTTTTTGGTATACAAATCATTATGAATGGCTACGGCATCCAAGTATCCTTCCCCTGTAAGACCCTCCCTTGTAAAACTTCTCGAATTGTACCCTTGATTGTAACGTATGAGTCAGATTTCGTTATTAGGTAATGCTATTGTTACACTATTTAGTGTAGTGAAATTTGACGCAAAAGAGGATAAATCGTTATTTTGAAAGTTTCGAAAAAATGCGCTCAGGGCCAAGCACAGATGGTTTGGGGTTATACTGGACTTCGTTTTTTGAAGTTAGAAGCAACGGAGATATCGCTATAAAGTCCTGGAGGAAGCGTCAAAAAAAAAATGACGAACATGTCAGGTTTTACGAGTTGAACGTGCTCTTTCGCAAGCGCGCGAATTTCAAATGCAACACTCAAAAAAAACAAATGGCTTGTTTACAGCGCACAAACAATTACATGGCTCCGAATTTGGGCTATGTGTATACAATATTACTCCAAACTTGTTATGTAAAAAGTTCCAAAAACTTATGTGTCCTAATATGTGTTCCTAGTTGTTGGTTTCTTGAACAATATCAATCCAACTGGGTTGGTTCGAAGCATAGATATCGGGAAGCTCACATAAGTTTTGGACCTTTTTGATTCGGACGATTAGAACGTCAAAAATCTATCATATAGAGAGCGAATAATACCATTGCCTCTCCTCTTTTTTTTAACCAAAAGTAGTGTAATTCTACGCGTTGACAGATATCGCGCTCCAATCCCATGCGGCGTTCTTTAAGCTATGTGGCGAAAAGTGCATCGCCGAATTGTTGAGGCCACAGATTTGGTTGGCATAGGAGGTTTTCGACATTCCGAGCGCTAAAATGGTACTATATCCAATGGCAGGGTCTTTAATCGACTCGAAATGCTCTCTTTTTGCTCTTTTGCTATATTAGATATTCAAAAGGCGCTTTTTTTGCTAATTATTGTTATTATGGTTGAAAAAGGGTTTCCTTACTAATTTTTACGTTGAGAGGGAATTCGTAAATTTTCGCGAAGTCATAGGGGACTTCGTTTACAAAAAAGTTCCAAACCAACGCGTGCCGGGCCCTGAATGCGCTTACACTCTTTGACTGTATTTTCCGACCCCGAAAAGGAGCTTTAAGCCTGCTCTCAGGTTTAAGTATCACTCATGTTTTCCGCCCTTAATATTCAGCTCGCGTTCTTTTATGTTTATGCAATTGATTTGCAGTTTTGGAAGTGTGAAGGACAAACTTTAGCTAATGAGCAAACTTAGTTCTATCATCACTGTATCTAGTTGAGACGCTTGGATTGAGTCATTTTGTTCTGAGAGCGAAGTCCACTCTACGCTTTGTCTTTCCATGGCCCTCTTGAGAAAGTGAAGTGAAGTGAAGTATCAATATTACTCGAAACCAAACCGAGCGGGCAGACTACAAAGTTTTCAATCTATTGCAAGTCATTGTTTCAAGCAATATCAGAAAAAGAACCTTTCTGGGAACATAGAATTGAGGAACATTCATACGACTAGGAAAATGCGACGAGAACTGAACATCACACGTTATGGAAGCGCCTGTTCGAAGTTGTTCAGGAAAAGTTCATTCTAAGCGGCACTTGTGAAAGTTATGAGGAAGCGCATCTTATCGAGCGTAGGCATGGCAGGCGCTTAGGCGTAAGATAAGTAGTTGATCTTACAGACATTGCAATAAGTTTACGCCGATTTGGTAAGAACTTGTACCAATCTGCTTCTTATAGACGTGTTCCGGTGGGCTAATCTTGGACCATAAGACGAATGTGGTGAGAACTAGCATTTTCCAAGGTCCTTCATTTTGAATTTGGATGAGTGGAACAGTTTCCGCTAAGGCTAGACCTTTGGAGTCACTTTTCTCGGCGGGAGGGGGTAGGGATGGACTCTGTGGAACAAGATTTGTCTGTTTTTATAATTGAGGTGTAAGCAACCTACAACATCGACCAACAGTTCGAGAAAGCCAAAGCCACTGCCTCAGGCCATGTTCAAATGTTGCTGTTTCACTTCACTGAATATTCCATGTAGGAAACTTGTTTGCTAGAACGCGGCATAAAAAACCATTTTTCAAGCTGATAAGAAAATGCTTAGCATCTCTCGCTAGAGTCTCTATTTTGCGCGAAGGAAGATATACATTGATAAATTAGTATCTCAACGTGCTTGCATAATGAAATGGGGGGGGGGGGGGTCTGACCTGCTATTGACAAATATCATGCTACCATTATCATCAGTATCACCTCAACAACTTCACATCTTGAGCCCTAGATACTACCCCCTCATGGCCTCCCATGCTCCATGTTCGGCTCTGATACTCAAAGAGTTGCAAACTCTTACATTTGCGCTGCGTCTCGACTTGATTAACCATTCTACATTTACAGTACTATCGAGAAGTCCTGGCAGCTAGGACGCATATGCTTTCAACATCTTCAAACACTCTAGGGTAGAAGATATTCATGAGACATCATGTAGCCTGTAAAAGGGGAGATCTCGCACAGACATTAGCAAGAAATTACGCATATCTAGCCGCGAGGTAGGAAGCGTATCGGGAACTACTTGATACTTTCGGCCAGCAGATCTGAAGATTTATCGAAGTAAAAAATGTATGCTTACTTCAAATCACGTACAAAGCAACTACATGTTAAACACTAAAAAAGCGGATGAGAACAAAGTGGTCAAAAAAGTAACATAGGCACGAGCAAGACATGCGCAGGTAAGCTTGGAGAAAGCAGCTATAATGAAAAGGCTTTCGCCCGCCGGAGTTAATCAATTTTACCCCTCCACAAGGCCCCGTCTATATCTAACAACTGTACTTGTGATTGTGATTCAAGCCGCGCTCTAAAAATGATCAGCGAATCACTTTCTGCAATCTAGTGTCTGTGATTAATTTGCAAGCAATCCTGGGCATGAAAGGTCGTGCTTAGAGTATTACTTTTTCCATTTTGCCCTAAGCCTACCTTATTTCCTTAATTTTCGGTTAAGCTGTTTTAAAAGCTCTCCCGTGTGATCACTGTAATTCCCTCTGCCTTGAAAGACAAGATGGTTATTGTATACCAGTGCGTCACCTCTGCTTCGCAGAGGCTCGCACTGGCCCTGCTTTCTGTATGCCTTACTCATTCCCTCATATTAGTGATATTGAAACTCACCGCATTATGCAGGCTGTCACGAATGATTTGTAAACAGCTACTTATTTCTAGAGCTTTTTTGTGTGAAATCGGTATTTTCACGTGGACGAAACTTTTCTCAAAAGAATAAATGCAAATTTGAATAAATTTGTGGACTTTTTATGGCTTGGTATTCGCCATAACGGCAACAATCAACGTGGGCTACATCTCCCTGCAAAAATCTTCTCAAATAATCACGTAAATTCTTAAGAAATTAAACATTTACGCAACTAATTCTTTTTGGCGCCATCTTCGTAAAGTAACCAACTTTAGTTGAATTTTTTGGGCTAAAGTCTTTGGCTTGTGCATTAGCTTGTCAAACATATCCACGACTTTGCAAAAAGATATATTATATAAGATAAAAGATATATAAGATAAAAAGATATAAGATGTAAGATTTTATACGGACCCAATTTTGATGGTCAGAATTTAAGTGGACCCGTTTCAAGCGCAATTTCCAGGGGATCCACTTATCGGATCGGCTGTGCTTTTGCACAATGGACTTTCCTGCTGCTAGGATGTGCTATGCGAATTTGGGCTTAAGAGATTGGCTGAAACTCTCCCTACGAATTTCGTTACAGACAGACGGACACACACACACACACACACACACACACACACACACACACACACACACACACACACACACACACACACACACACACACACACACACACACACACACACACACACACAAAGTCACGTAAACACCCTTAGCCCGTTATTATCACACACACACACACACACACATACACACACACACACATACACACACACACACACACACACATACACACACACACACACACACACAAAGTCACGTAAACACCCTTAGCCCGTTATTATAAGTTATGATCACTTATGAATCTAAGGTTTGTAAAGGAAAGCCGCTTTCGCTAAATGCAGAAGTGAAGAATTGCCTTACTAGAGTGCGACTATACACAGAGTGCGGTAAATCCCCGCTTTTCGCTTACTCAAACTAAGAAAGGATACAACAACTTATCGCAGTGACGTGTAAAGATTTGAGTAGAAAGTAAATTTCTTAAATGCTGACTGCATATCTAACCTTAAATCTAGTGCAGACAGCTGATGAAAAAATTGTACAAAACTATTTCAAAGCGGGTTGCGACGCTCTAGGAAAGACGGCGACATTTATTGCAGCGGAAAAGTGGTGAATGAATTTGACTAGCCGATAAGTGAGTTCGAAATTCTTTACTTGTCGTTTCTTTTGCAACATTGCTAATACTCACAAGAGCTGTAAAAAATATACAGGGTGTCCCAAAAGTATGTATGCACTGTTTGATCATTGATATCTCTCTTCGCAAGAAGTCTTTCGCCTTGCTTTAGGTACCATTTTGTAGAGCTGGCTTCAATTTAGATTTTCAGCATAAAACAAATCACCCACCTCTTTTAGTTACTGTAGGATTACGGTAGGAACTTGAAACATATGATGGTGGAAAAAGCTGCCATTTCAAAATTTTCGAAAATTAAATGTAAAAAGTTGTGTAGTAGGGTTGTTATGGACGCTGAGTTCAATACTCAACTATTCATGAGATTGCGAAGCTTTCTAAACGGTGTCGCACTTTAGGAACATTGATAAAATGGCAGCTACCTCTTACCCTCTTACCTGGCATAGCTCTTCAGTGAAGCATCGTAATAAGTTGAGAACTTTGAACTCAAAATCAGCAACTCTAATTAACCTAGTGTAAAATTTTCAGGCTGTTTTGTTTCTTATCTAAGGCAAAATATGGCCTTTCATGGCTCAAAATTTTCTTTGAAGTTTCTACCGTAATCCTACAGTTATGAAGAGATGGGTGATTCGTTCTATGCTGAAAATCTAAGTTGAAGCCAGCTTTACAAAATGGTACCTACTGCAAGGCGAAAGACTTTTTGGGAAGAGAGATGTTAACGATCAAACAGTGCATACATACTTTTGGGACACCCTGTACAATTATCGGTAAGTTTGTAACAACTCCTGCAGTGTCTTTCTTGAGCTTTGCTACTCTTTTAACTTTGAGTGGTTTTTACCAAGCTGCGCGCAGCTGCCTACGGTTTCTATCTTTCGTGCTTACTCCCTTCTGATTCCGCTATTGTAAAGAGCCACTCATCGAGAGCAGTACAAGTGGATTAGAAAACACACGGCAACACTGTTGGAAATACTGGAAGCACTACACGTGCACATAATGCGCGCATTAATCAAAAAACATCTCTTTGCAGACTTCCCTATTACAAGCTCCGACAGCTCTGTAGCAGTGTGGTAGTTTGTTTTAGAAGACCCTTGGTGTTGAATGGGAGAGTGAGACTTGCTAGCAAATTGTTCCAGCATGCTTACATGTTTTACAGATCGTCTGCGGATTCTAGCCGATGTTGCAAAAGAAGGATTATAGAATCAAATTTGAAGCTCGTTACCTGCTTTCTAGTCTAACTCACTCAAGCTCAGTCATCCTTACTGCACTGATTGCCACTGTCTATGGCAAAGCGCTTTTCGCAACCCGCTGGTGGAGCATCGTGTACAACTTTTATTAAGCAAAAAGTCGCAGCAAATACCGAGACCAGATATGAGATCAGCACTGAAAAACATACAACACAGCAATTTCAAAAAATTACTTATCTTTCTCTATCTTTCCCTTCTCTAGTCAGCTATCAACTCTACAATTGATTTATTCCGAGTTCCTTCAAACGTGAAAGATTACTTGACACTTGCTCATCATCCAAGCAATGAAAATGACAGAGCAGCTTTCAACACTAAATTACCAGTTGTAGCCTCACATTTTTGCTCTCTAGAATGTGCGTTCATCTATTATAGTACAAAGCTAAATCGTGCTATATCAACCTTTGCCGTTCTCAGTCATTTGTGGTAAAACAGAGGCTTTCCTTATAATGAGAGCTTTACTTTAAAAATCACCAGCATCTCCAGCTTTAGTAAATTTGACTGCTTAAAAATGTCTCTTTGGTACCGACATGTGCTGGCAATATTGCGTGGACAAATCACCACTTGTGTAATGTCGGTAATTCACGCGCCACGCGCGTTTTCTCTGTTCTTTTGCTCGAAGTCTTACGACCCTGACATTGTTCACGCATAAATGTTGCCGGCAGAATTATACACCTGTACACGCTGTTCCGAAAACACATGCCTACTATTCAGTCGTTAAATACCGTTTTGGTGAGATCGTTCGAAATCCCGGTACCATTTTGTAGAGCTGGTTTTAAATTAGATTTGCGGTATGGAGCGAGTTACCGATCTCTTTTACTTAATTACGACTGTGCAACAAGTTTTTCATGCAAGCATGTCAAAATGACTACGAAATTTGCGCGCGTTCGCAAATCTTTTGAATAGCGTAATCAAAATTGACGAATTTCGGAGATCGGTTGTTGCAGTAAATCTGACATAACTTATGAGAAATGCGTTACGGTTGAGTGCAAGTTTCTATATGAAACCAGAGTTTTTGTTTAACCTTCTCTTAAAGTGTTCAGCTTTTTTATAGATTTTTCTCAAAGGTACGCAAAAAACCTTCCTCGAAGTTCCTACCGTAATCCTACAGAGGAAAAAAGAAGGTAATTTGCTCTAGGCTAAACATCCGAGTTAAAGCCAGCTCTACAAAATGCTACTTGAAATTCCTTGAAAAACTTATGACGGAGTGCTACCAACAACTATTCGGTAGCAACATCCTCCCAGAGAATTCCGGGGGGGGGGGTAGGGGAGAGAGAGTAGGAATCACGATTTTTTAACAAGGTAGAATGCTGAACTACGGTTTGCTTGCAGATATGTGGAAGAATGTTGGACGCTTCTCGACAAATGCTCAGTAACAATCGCCTCCTTTTCATATATTAGGTTGGTGCAAAAATAATGAGCGTTTTTATTTTCTTGCTTTAACAAAGCAAGCAGACTCAACCCAACAAAGGGTAAGGGGTATTGTTCGATAGAGCAAAGCAAGCTCTACAACATGGCACTCATGTCTTTGCGCCATGCTCGATCAGCGGAGAGTACGAACTCAAAATCTAAAAATTTCCAAATGCCCAAAAAATCGAAAAAAATCAGATCTTCGTCCAAATAATTTCTACGGACCTCCCACTCGCTCACATCAATGCTATCGATACCTGATATCCATATGTGCGATTGCCGTATTTTTTGCTTGACTAGAAACTGAGAAAACGAAAATTTCCCTGATTTTCTCAAAGCAATGCTGAGCCGTTTTTACATATGTAGTTCTATAGTACAAGCCTAGGTAAGCACAACTGTAGTTTTTCAGCCTACTTCGGCGGTACCTTTCGAAAGTGTCGATTTTAGCACTGAAACTGAAACGAAAATATCCGAATTCGTTATTTTTCGAAAACTACCGATTGGAATGGGCTGAAAATCTACAGTTATGCTTACCTAGGCTTGTAGTATAGAACTACATATGCAAAAACGGCTCAGCATTGCTTTGAGAAAATCAGGAAAATTTTCGTTTTCTCAGTTTCTAGTCAAGGAAAAAATACGGCAATCGCACATATGGATATCAGGTATCGATAGTATTGATGTGAGCGAGTGGGAGGTCCGTAGAAATTATTTGGACGAAGATCTGATTTTTTTCAATTTTTTGGGCATTTGGAAATCTTTAGATTTTGAGTTCGTACTCTCCGCGGATCGAGCATGGCGCAAAGGCATGAGTGCCTTGTTGTAGAGCTTGCTTTGCTCTATCGAACAATACCCCTTACCCTTTGTTGGGTTGAGTCTGCTTGCTTTGTTAAAGCAAGAAAATAAAAACGCTCATTATTTTTGCACCAACCTAATATTAAGCGACGCAATGGTCGCATTTTTGTCGGCTTTCTACGAAAACATGCGAAATTATTGAGGGCTGCACGGTCGTTTACGAAGGATTGCGCAGCCTGCAGCACTTCCATTGAGAGAAAATACCCCAAACTTGGATAATTGAACAACGATCAACCTTTGCCATATGGAGTGTTATCTTTGCTCGGCGTATGCTCGAAAATGCGTAACAAAGTCAGATCGCTCGCTAAATTCTAAATCTCTGTGTTGCTGTTCGCCGGCAGATCATACACTTCAAAGAAAGTACCGCTCGTTTAAGGTTTGGTCACTCCTCAAAATTTGGCTGACTGCTTGTAAGAAAGCTCGAGTTCGCATCCGCCTGCTCGGCGATAGTCCTAGCTAATATACCCTGTATTAACGGCCAGAAACATCGGCTAGTTAGTCGCCTCATAACGTAGGTCTTTATGTACTCGCAAGATACTCTGAAAAGGTAGGCATAAATGTAAAAGAGAATAACTGCCTAACACTTGCTGATCTCGTGATTTATTTATAACAGATTAGCTGACAATTCCGGCCCGCCCGGCCTTTTCAATGATTCCATAATCGGCATGTTCAATTACCGATTACCCCTTGTTCAATTACCGATTACCCCTTCCCCTCCCCGTGCCTACTCCCAACCTTGTAGGTCAAACGTTGCAAAAAAGTCGATGATATCGATATTAAAAAGAAAAGTAGCTTACGACACTCGCCCCGCCCCGAGGTTTTGTGTGCCAAGTTTGGTTCTAATCGTTGCAGAAATAAAATTTTATGTTTGCAACATAGGTATCCATGCAGACATGCATACATACATTCAGCTTTGCATATTAAATTGTTTTGAAAGTTTGTCGGTCTCATTCATTGGTTACTAAATTTCACAGAACACCAATCGATGAACGACTTGGGTAACTTTCAGTTCAAATTTTATCCATTTCTTATAGCTATGCTTTATTTGAATCTAAGCTGTCTCTAAGAGTAATCATCTTGGCTCTTTGAGCAGCTGACCGTCAACATCAGTTCACCGGTAAAACGTTTCCCAGATTTTAACTGTTATGCTGAGTAAGCCTTTGGCCATATTGCACTCATTTCATACTACACAGTTCACTTTTTTCAGGTCTTCAGTGATTATTTGTTTGCTAAAAACCGCGACTTTTCTGATCACGTTTCGCGCAGAGTAGTACCGAATTTTCCATTTAACTGTTTCTTCAAAGCAAATTAAACTTGATGATGTTGAAGTTGTGCTCAAATCAAATTTCAACTCGCAACTTTGGGAGTTTTCCTATTTCTGCTGCAGTTGCGTGCTCATGGCTTAATTAAACATCAAGATCTCCTAAAAATTCTCAAGGCTGAACACAGGAGACACAAAGATTCAAATTACCACCGTACAGTCCGAGGTTTACACTATTGGTAGCATGTTAATCACTTCCACAACTTTGGGACACAATTTTTGAAAATTAGCCGAACTTTGAACACAAATGACGTTTAAAAATTTTTGGCGTTTACGAAAAAGCAAGGGATCATGTTTTCGGAAATGTAACTGTAAGAAAGAAAAGGAAAAGCAGTATTGAATTCTGTTGGAATTCATTTAAGTCTCCATTGCACCTGGTATTATAGTCGTTTGAAAAAAAAGACAAATTTTTAGGACAATCTAATGTAAGAATGACAAGTTGGCATAATTTGAATAGATATTCAAAGATTGTATTCCAGGGTCAATGTGGTGCTTGGAAATATGCCCGAATTTAGCAAGGCATTTCACTGTGCCCCGAACACTCCGATGAACTCAGCAGTACAGCAACGCCAAGTATTTCTTTGATTTGACTTTTCGAAATAAGAATAAAGAATTTGTTGTTCAATTCAACTCGTTTGTTAAATGAACTGCAGCAGAGTACAAACTTTCTGCAAAAAAAAACAAACTAATCAGCGTTTACAGATCCTTGAGGCTTGATTTCAAAGGGGATTAGTTGAGCTCAATGTGATGTAGTTTTTAGACAAATAAAATCCGTATTCACTTTTTTGTTTCATAGTTATATGAAACTCGTCAACTGTAAGTATGGTTTGAGTAGTTTTTTCTTCATTATTACCACCACAATGCAACCTATACGTTTGTTTAACGCTTCGAATCAGCAAGATCTAAAACGGTATGAGAAGAAAACATAAAAGTGCACAGGCGAAGTGAGAGGCGAGAGTAACTACTGAAAAATTCTCGAACACAGATTATAAAAAGTATCAAATTGATGCAAGACTGACATGTTTTTTATGTCCGCACGGCAGCGTAAATAACTAGAATGTAAAAAGTATATTATTTGATAAAACAAAACAAATCAGGATGACGTTCAAATAACAATGTAAGTGTGCTACAAATCTGCGCAAACTGTTTGATTTTTGATGATCAATGAAAAAAATTTGATTCTCCTTACAACGGAATGGTCAAAAATCGAAGTGACCATTCCAAGCAAGCTGCATACCGTTAGATGCAGCATGAAGCGCTGACTCTAAATCTGTCTTCTGCTTATCGCTTTTCTGGACGAAGCTATAAGCCATTAAAGGCCATTATTTTGCTAAGAAATTATGCGTGAAATTGAAAATTTAGCCGTACAGAGCAAGTTCGCCTTAATGCTGGGCCAAAACATGTCGCTAGCTTACTTAAAATTTTTAAAGCCAGAAGCTGAGCTAAAAGCGCAACATTGTGCTCAATTTCGCTGTTTTTATGTATGATTTTTTCACAATAAAACCGCCTGTAGCTTCGTCCACAGAAGCGGGAAGCAGATAAGGAAGACAGATTCGAAATCAGCGTTTTACACTGCATCGAATGTTATACAGCTTCCCTGGTTTGGCCACTTCGACTTTCGACCATTCCCTTGTTAGTGCAGTCAAGTTCAAAGTTTTAAGAAGACAGCTTCCCTAACAAATCTGCGTCTCCAACCATGGTTCAAAAAGTGCCGTTCTCGCCCAAACGGGGTTTCCGCCATATTCGCACTCCCGCCTCCAAATGGTGAAGGGATTGGGTGGTGGGACGGGGGGAGGAGGGGGGGAGGCTTGGTTCGACCTGTCTAAAGCAGTGTCTCAGGGCCGCATGCACTAACCTCCCCGCTGGGGAGGGGATCGCAGCTTAACAGAAAACTTTATATTTCGAAACTCCAGATACCTGGATTTCACGTTGTGTACCTATCCGTAAGTATTCCTACTACCCTTCACTATAAACGTGTTGAAGAGGAGCGAGACGCTGTACGAACCGCATTTTCCAGCTTTTGTGTGATCCCTGATGATCCCCGGCGCTTTGCTTTAAAGTCATTTTTCTTTCACCGAAGTTAACGAAAAACTTTCCAAAGTTGTACTGAACATCTAACACAACAGTGCTAAGCATGTTGCTGATGAGAACAAATGAGTTTTTGAAAAGTCGAGTTTTTCGGTAAACCTCAAATTTCGACCTGTGGATCATCGAAAATTTCATGACTTTAAAATATCATTTGTTTTTATCAGGAACATGCTTAGCACTGTCGGGTTGGATAATTGCACAACTTTGGAGGTTTTTCATTAACTTCGGAGAAAGAAAAATGACTTCAAAGAAAAGCGCCGGGGATCATCAGGGATCATACAAAAGCTGGAAAATGCGGTTTGCACAGCTTCTCGCTCCTCTTCAACATGTTCATAGTGAAGGGTAGTGGGAATACTTACGGATAGGTACACAACCTGGAATCCAGGTATCTGGAGTTTCGAAATATAAAGCTTTCTTTTGAGCTGCGATCCCCTCTCCGCGGGGATGTTAGTGCATGCGGCCCTCATTCTAGTACGTCACCCATCGCCTTGCTGTTAAGGTGAGTATTTGCCATATTTTTTGCCTCATTCCGATATGCCACTCGTTGCGTTGTTGTTGAGGTAAGTAGGACGTGCATTACCAAGCTAAAAACCCTTATAATAGTTATCGCGTTGACGACAAATTTTTTTTGACGTCTCTCTCTGTAAACGAACCATTTCTAGGCATTTTCACAGTTGGCTACATATACAGGGTGTCCGTAAAAAATGTGCCTACTGTTTGATTGTGAATAACTCTCTTCTAACGAAGTCTTTCGAGAAGCTTTAGGCGCCATTTTGTAGAGCTGGCTTCAACTTAGATTTACAGTATAGAGCGAATCGCCGATCTCTCATTCTTACTGCAGGATTACGGTAGAAACTTTGAACTCATTTTTCAGCCTTTCACAGCCAGAAAACTCTTGCAAAAACCTTTCTAAATTCTGAGAAAGTTCAGACTAAGGTTCTTGAGGATGCTGATTCTAATTGCAATATTCCCATTACCGTAATTTGTCGATAAAAATTACGGTATGCGTACTGTGCATAATGCACCTTCGCTTAACTCAAAAAATACTCGAAAAAAGCTGAAAAATGAGTTCAAAGTTTTTACTGTAATCCTACAGTAAGAATGAGAGATCGGCGATTCGCTCTATACTGTAAATCCGCTCTATACTGTAAATCTAACAAGGGAAGGATACCAGCAATAGCTTGGCAATTGAAGATGAGATGTATATCATTAAATGCATCTTTGAACGCTGATTCCAAATCTGCTTTCCTTTTTTGCGGAATAAGTTTGAAAAAGAAGTTATGAGCGTTTGAATGTCCAGATTTGCCAAGCATTGAGAGGCTTGAAATCAGCGAAAAGCTCTAAAGCAACACCTATGCAATCTCTACCGGCTTTGTTCCTTCCTTGCAAACAATATAGTCAATACAAATATAATTCTCCACTTTCCGATGTTTTTGTGCACCTTTTCGCTAATTTTAGGCAACCTAAACCTTGACAGATTTGGACATTCAAACGCCTACAACTTCTTTGGGAAACCTATTCCGCAAAAAAGGAAAGCAGATTTGGAATCAGCGTTCAAAGGTGCGTCTACTAGTATACTTCTCATCTTCAATCGCCAACTAATGTTGGTATCCTTTCCTTGTAAGTTAGAGCCAGCTCTACAAAATGGTGCCTAAAGCTTCTCGAAAGACTTCGTTAGAAGAGAGTTATTCACAATCAAACAGTAGGCACATTTTTTAAGGACATCCTGTATAATGCACGCACAAGGGGTGAGTTACAAAAGTGGGCGGGAGAGCTCCGCCCACTTTTGGCAAGCCCCGCTCACTTCTCCAAAATGCCAAAATTTGCACAAAATTCACGAATTTATGCAAATTCCGGCACTTTTGAAAAGTGGGCAGGGCTTGCCACTGAGGGTGCAGCTTGCATGACTAGGGGCAGGGTTGAAATAAAAGTTATTTTGAGATTCCCCAGTCATCTACGAGCTTCTCTAAGCGATTGACAAAAAACTAAACTTTTTTGTAGAGGGCAACAGTGTGGGCGGAGTTGTTAAGAAAGGAGCGGGGTCAACTTGAAATATTTCTGAGCCCGAATTGATTATGTGGACACAAATTAAAACCACACTGCACATTAGAACTGATATTTAGGGTGTCGCACACCATCTCAGACAATCGCTGGGGGCAGGCGGGCACCGGAAAAATAGATTGCTGATTTCTCGCACCCCGCTCGCGGATTTTTCGCAAAGCGATCAGGACTTTTCGGAAGACCGCTTGCTGAGTCAGCGGATTTTTGAGAGACCGCCTGTTAAATTTTTTTTCGCGCTTATCTTTTGCAGATATATTGCTGAATCTCTGAGGAATCGAAAACTCAGCAAGCGGTCTTCGAAAAGTCGTGATTGCTTTCCAAAAAATCCGCGAGCGGGATGCGAGAGATCAGCAATCTATTTTTCCGGTGCCCGCCTGCCCCCGGCGATTGTCTGAGATTGTGCGACACTGTCCTCAAATGTTAATAAATGCTCCAGAGTTGATCCCCTTTACGTCTCGTTAGCGTTAAAAATTTCGTAGCATGCCCCGATATCGACTTTTCTTGGCAATCACGAATTCCTGAAATGCTACCGTAAATGCCAATGATCATCAACAAACGAAAACGCCTGGGCAGCCTCGAATTAAGATGTTCCACCAACTTATTTTCGGGCGCCACTAACGGTACAAATGCTTGATCGGCTGGCGTCCAGACGTGTCTACTTTGTTGTAATGTTATTCCAACCGATTCATGGTATGGTTGCCGCCTGATAAATGTATCTGAGCCCTCGCCCAAAAATGCTCCGCAAATAAGGAAGGCAGATTTGGAATTAGCATTTTTTAAACTAATGCAATACTTCTCATTTCTAAAAACTCTTCTCATTACCAAAAACTCTCCACTTCGACTAAACATCCTTCCCTTGTATATTGATTGGCTTTGATTTATGCGTTCAATCGCGCTGCAACACCTCTTTCATTTTCCACCGCTAAGTCTTAGAGTTCTTAATCCTAAAGTAAGTTCGAGGTTTTGAACTTTATTTTCATTCATAGATTGTAACAAACTAGCGCAGATTCCTTACATCTCTTCTTTAATGTCTTGCTTTGAAATAGAAATTTTCTTAGAAAATTTCGCGTTATTTCCTACCTCTTTGGTACCTTTTTCTTTACGATTATCGCAAAAAAGCACTGCAAACTTGCAAAACGGTTGTACAAGGTTTATGCTACAAGATGCTCATTAAAATGATTTTGAGCTTTCTGAGTTGAGATTTCTGTTTATCCTGTGCTATTAAAGCGGAACGCGATAGATCTTTTGAGCTAAAGAGAAAATAGGCTTACAAAGAAAGTTGGTCGAAAACAAATGGAAAAATGTTGCGTACAAAAAAAGCTCAAAGTGCTGATCTTACTGCTAAGTACTCTTCTATACTTGAAAATCGTTGTGAAAAAACTTATCGATTTTGTTGTGGAAGCATATGAAAATACAAGCAAATCATCTAAAATATCGTAAGCCTATCCTGAGTCACTGAACGTTTTCAGAGCTTTTTCAACAATCTTCTTGTCCACGAACGTCCTTTTCCGGGCTGCACTTCCATAACAAATACAAAATTCTTGACTTTTTTTCGAAAAAGCTCTCTGGATGTAGAGGGTATATTTGAAATTAGCGATTCGAGTTTTACAGCTGAGAGAGCAAAAGATGAAAAATCTTGTCAACGTCGAATTCGCCGAACTCGCTCTTTGCGTCCTTTCAGCATAACTTTTTACATTGCCATTGAATTCTTGAAAAGTACATTTGGACTTGGCTTTCCTAACCAAATATTTATGGAGTTCTGTAGTCGACTAAGTACTGTAGACGAAATTTGGTTGTTGCGACGGTGTTTTCTTGAGTATGTAACTCAGTATGATTTGTAGGTAGCGATTTGCGATTTAAAGCAGTTGATAGAAGAGCTCTCACCAAGTGTTTGCTATAAAAAAAAATCGTATGGTTTCCTGCTGGTGAAGAAGGAAAGGGCCGTGGATGTCGGAAAATCACATAAAGCACTCAACGTCCTACCGTAACCCTTCAATGATATCTAAGAAATGATCGTTGCTTTTTGTAAATCTTGTTGCTCATATGAGCAAAGTTTTGCGTTAATCTAAGGGCTTCAAATATCAAGCAGTAGTAAGAATGAGCACGCATGCTTGTGAAGACGTAATTCATGCCCCATGCGTACGAGAAATTTTTTAGGGCAGAATCGATAAGTCACCTCTAAATTCTGGCATTAGAAACTTTTTCGAGAATCTTGCAAAGGTAAGGCGAAAACGTCTAGCGAACTAAAAATAACGTACACCTAAGAACTGCTCAGCATACCCCTGCAGTGAGACACTAGCGTGAGAAGCATTTAGGATAGTCATGATAAGCGAGACAGATGATTCAGGCAGGCAGAATTGTGACATTTCGGGCCAATTCAATTTTCTTGTTCTCCGATGAGTATTCTATGCATTTAACCTCGCCGCAGCCTTATTGCAAAATTTGAGAATCAAGAATCGACCACAAACTTCTTGGCTGTTTGCTGATCTGCTGTCGAGAATTTATTCGTTCCTCTCTGCCTGGTCACACAACCTATCACAGTGAGTCATTAATTATACATTAAAGATGAACTATAATTAAATTATCATTAATTATGAATTAACTCAATGTTATTTACAAGATGTTAATCACATCTCAAGTAATGCCATTTTTTTCTCTTCTTTGACGTGGTCGAACTATGCATTCTCACAAATCTGTCATTCTATAATCAATGTTTTGTTTGCACATGAAGTCACATGTCTAGTGAAGAAATAAGAGGCTTTTATACAGGGTGTCCGTAAAGTATGTATACACTGTTTGATCGTTGATATCTCTTTTCCCAAGAAGTCTTTTGCTTAGCTTTAACCACCATTTTGTAGAGCTGGCTTCAACTTAGATCTACAACATGGAGCGAATCACGGATCATTCTTCCCTACTGTAAGATTACGGTAGGATTTTTCAGCTCATAGTGTCATTACGGATTTACCGTGTTTCAAATAAGTTTCCAAAAAGTCTGAAAAGTGGTGTACTAGGGGCAGAGGTGCGATAGGTGGAGCTGGGCCCCCCAAAAGTGAAGGTGGTTCCAGCTACTACTGGCCGGCCAAAAGTGAAGGTGGTAGTGCCGGACACTCATCTCCCAAAAACGTCGACCGGGGGGGGGGAGCGTTAACGTCGACTGAGCCTATCCTTCCAGGTCGTTGCCGCCAGTGCGCGGAAAATACGCAAAACAAACGCAAAAATAGATTATTGAAAGCATATTTTTATGTATACGGCGGCATATATGTATATTTGAAACTAGTTGGCAAACCCGGCTCCGCCCAGCCCTATCAATAACATATTTGTAATCAGCATGCTCGATTACCCCCTGTGCCAACTCCCAGCCCCGTAGCTCAAATTTTGCAAAAAATCGATAGAATTAATATCGATCGATAACGAAAAGTAGCCTTTGACACGCTCCCCGCCCCGAAGTATATGTGTGCCACGTTTGTTCCAAATCGGTTCGGAAATAAAAATTTCTATTCCGAACATACGTACAGACAGACATACAGACACACATTCAGCCTCATATATGTAAGATAGACGTGTTTAGTAAATGGTGTGTTTTGAAGTGAAAGTCAGCGAGACTTCACAAATTTTATCAAGTAAGTTTTGTTATAACGTACTGCGAAGGAAGTAGGTCGATCCAGGCAGTAACCGCCGAAAACCAGAATTTTGAATAATAAAATGACGATAAATTATGCGAAATTTTTACTGTTATAAATCTGGTGGTTGAAGATGTCAGCAATTGCGATTTTATAGTTTTTGAAGGGCAGATGTTGTTCTACGAGATAGTGAAAGAATTAGGTCGATCTGAGCAGTAGCCGCCGAGAACGAGAATTTTAAAAAATTAAGCGATTCTAGGTTACTTAATGACAGCTGACATCCGGACTCCTATAAGTCTGGAATGTGAAGATGTGCAATGTTGCGACTTTATAGGTTTTACAGAGTAAGAATTGCTCTATCGGACTATGCCTTAGCCTTATTGATCCATCGAGATACTGCCGAGATTCAGGCTCTTAAAAAAACAGGTGAAAAACCGCTTTTTAAAATTCAACAGCTCATAACTTCTTCAAAATTGCATAAATCATGTTGTGACTTTATAGGTTAGATTCTTCTCATCGAGAGCTTTCAGAGGATGTATAATATGTGGAAGCTTCAATGATTTTCGCGGCTCTAACCCAGGGTAAAGACTTTTCACCCCAAAGTCTCCACCTCATGTTAATGTATTGGCCGGAGACCTCCAGTGGAGACTTTGGGGTGAAAAGTCTCCACCCCCGGGCATATACCGTGAGAGGCGGCCAATACATTAACATGAGGTGGAGACTTTGGGGTGAAAAGCCTTTACCCTGGGTTAGAGCCGCGAAAATCATTGAACCTTCCACATATTATATATCATCTGAAAGCTCTTGATGAGTAGAACCTAACCTATGAAGTCGCAACATGATTTATGCAATTCTGAAGAAGATATGAGCTGTTGAAATTTGAAAAGCGGTTTTTCACCTGTTTCTTTGAGAGCCTGAATCTCGGCGGTATCTTGATGGATCAATAAGGCTAAGGCATAGTCCGATAGAGCAATTCTTACTCTGTAAAACCTATGAAGTCGCAACATTGCACATCTTCACATTCCAAATTTATAGGAGTCTGGACGTCAGCTGTCATTAAGTAACCTAAAATCTCTTAATTTCTTAAAATTCTCGTTCTCGGCGGCCACTGCTCAAACCGACTTAATTCTTTCACTATCTCCTAGAACACACTTCTTCAAAACCTACGAAGTCGCATTTGCTGACATCTTCAACCACCAGATTTGTAATAGTGGAAAGTTCGCATGATTTTTTCGCTATTTTATAATTCGAAATTCTGGTTCTCGGCGGTTGCTGCCTAGATCGGCCTACTACATAGATATATGCTCTTGATACTTTCTTTTGCGTCCTCACTATCTGCCGAGCTCCTCTGGGCGTCGAATTATGAGCGTTTTTTTGACTTGAAAATTTGAATGCGAAATTAGCACAACATTCATCAGAATTGCTCAAATGGCCCAACGTTAACTATCGGAGCATCACATCTAAAAAACACCTTCTTCCAAAACACTCATACTCAACACTTCTCTATTTGAGCGCTGAGAAGACCGTAAAATCAGATTTTACCTGGATTATGCGTTCATTTTTCGCACTAAGGAAATATTCGTACAGGGCTTTACAACCTGAGTGTCACAGCCGCCCCGCTCGGCCGCCACGCTTAGGTCCGCGCAGCGTTCCTGGCGCATCGTCCGGACATTTTGCCAGTTCTCAGTCGATGCCTCCGACGCATGCACCAGGCTGCGAGTCGACTGAAGCTTGGCAAAATGCCAGGGCGATGCGCCGCAAACGCCGCGCGCGACCTGAGCGAGGCGGCCGCGGTGGAGGAGCCGCGCAAGCGGAGGCTGTGACTCTTCTGTTGAAAAGCCCTGTAATTCGGCATGCAGATGCGCTCGACAGATAATATAATCAAATTTGGAATCACCGTTTGATGCTCTTCAAAGTGGTATAAGACTCATTTGGAAAGGCCACTTCAACTATTCGGACCTCTCTTGTTAGTATAAACGTCTACTATGTATTAAGGTTTGAGTTTAGTCTGATGAATTTAGCTAAAAATGTACTTTGGCTCCTTTGTAGCTGCGATTAGGCGCATGTAGTTATATTCTATTCTGGTATATCCGCCGGATGTACTACTGGTTTGTCCTATATCACGTTTAAAGGCACCGTCCACCCAAAATGGAGGCTGGCAAGATTATGATGGCATACTAGTGTTGGCCCCCATACTAGACAAACCTCCAAACTTCGCCGCAAAAGACTGCTTCTGGAGCGAGAAATCCCGGTCGCCCCACCCACTTGCATGCTTTATCTCGCCTGCGCTTGTTGCAGAGGGTTCTCGAAACAGGATTTGGAGGTTTCGCGGATTTTCGACTCCATATCGGAATCAGGGCTTTCAGAAGGCCCGAAGGCGACAAAAACGTTGAATTTGAGATTTTGGGTGGACGTGCCTTTAAGCCAGCGTGTGCCTCGATGCTAACGCGCTGTGTCACAGGTTATTTTTCCATTCCCTATTCTGTGTTCTCAAACGCACATTTGCTCTCTTATTCTCTCGTTATACACGTATACATCGCAGTATAGTAATCGATTTCTCTCAGATCGCGCGATAGTGATCATTTACTTCACCAAATAATATTTCCAGATATGTGACGCGAATACACTGATCACAATCATTGTGCGAATTCGGCAATTTCGAAAGACAGCGAGAGAGTAGGTAAGCGTGTATGCTCAGCAATGCTCTTTCGTGATTTCTACATTATATTTGCCTGAACTTTGGCTCGAGGAAAACTTGGGTATCTTGTTGTAGTGTGAGCATCAAATGCGCTGGAGCAGTCGTTGGCAAAGTTGGCGAAAGTTCCCAGGCTTTCCGTAATAAGGTAAGTTTCATTCAATTTTGAATTGGTTAGTGTCAGGATTATGGACTTTCCGTTGGAGTTTCTGCAGTTTACCCAGTTCTTTCTTTTTGCTCTCTTTCGCACAGTATAGGATAGCACTTTCATCTAATATACAATTCTTGTAGCTTTCTGATAAGTATTAGGCGTTATCTCGTTCCTTCAAAAACAAAAAAGACTTATGGACGTTTTCACTTTCATTTTTAAGTCGTCAGGCCCTGTCCAGACATTGCTCAAAAGCTCTCAAAAGCGCCCAAAAGCGCTCAAACTTCTCTAACGTCTCCTCACTCTCTCTCACCTCTCCTCACACGAGAAAATGAAGAGACGCCAGAAAAATTTGGGCGCTTTTGCGCGCTTTTGGGCGCTTTTGAGGGAAGTCTGGCCAGGGCCTCATATATACAATACCGCTCATAATTCGTCAAAAAAGTCGCCGGACTGCGGCGGAGTGCGCCGGAGTGCGGCGGAGTGTGGTGAAGTGCGCCGCACTCCGGCGACTTTTTTGACGAATTATGAGCGGTATTGTATATGAAGTGAGTGGAAGGAAATATACATATATTAGGTGTATAATAACATCAAAAAGTGGGCGGGGCTTACAGTTCACAGCTAAACAGCGATAAAATCGATATTTTGAGCTTAGAGAACTATCAAACCTCAAAAATCGATAAAATCGACATTCTGGAGGTTGCAAAATCCCGAAAATTGGCGAAAATCGATATTTTGGAGGTTGCAAAATCCCGAAAATTGGCGAAAATCGATATTTTGGAGGTTGCGAAATCCCGAAAATTGACAAAAATCGATATCCGAAAAATCGGCAAAATTGATAAAATCGATATTTTGAAGGTTGCAAAACCCCAAAAATCGGCACAAATCGATAAAATCGATATTCTGGAGGTTTCGAAATTTCGGAAATCGGTAAAATTATTGAAAAACTAAGCGAAAAATTCGAAAAACTCCATAATAAGCTCATTTCCAGTGCTTTTATACAGCTGAAACTTTTCCAAGCAAGCTCCGCCCACTTTATACCCCACGCCACGATCGAAATTAAAGAAAATAAGAAAAATTAAGAAAAAATAAGCGAAAATCGCGTTTTTCTAGCCCGATTTACCCCCTTTTTTAGCCGTTTTCATTCCTAACCAGGTCCAGATGGCCGCGGGAAAACTGTACACGAAGCGGTAATAAAGAGAGGGGGAAAAATAAGGGGGGAGAGAGAAAGGGGGGAGAAAGAGGAAAAATCGCGTGTCTTTTTTTTTTAAGTCCGGGAAGGTTCATAGATAGGCTCCCACAGCCGGAGCCCCTACATTTTCTCCGAATTATATGTGGTGTCCCCCTCGAATACAAACTGAAGAATGGCTATCCCAGCTCGTCATCCCTACTCTCCGCGGAGATAAAATTCAAAATATGCACTATCGCCTTTATATAGCGCCTCTTACGCTGGAGCTGTGAGCACGAGCTACCCCTAGAAAAATAGAGCTACCTAAACTACATGTCAATGGCCACATAAGATTACCCCAGCCCTGCAACTCTTAGAGATATAAGGCGCCGAAATCGCCCTTATTGACAGATTTCCCAAGTTCGGCTGTCAATTAGGCACTTTTAATGGAAATTTGTTATTATTCTACGACCTTCTCTCTAAAAATCATATTTTCAGAGATCTGTCGAATAAAACAAACCCCAGCCCCGTAGCTGTAATATTCGCAGAGTTATTAGCCCCCCAACATGCATGCTCAGGCCGTAAAATCGGCTCTCCCAAAGTTGCTCCGTAATTCCCCCAAAAATCATGTTAGACACCTCTCTTATACCTGTACACACCATATTTTTTCCAGCTTCTTAGAAGCAATACACACTGATATAGCGCGCTCTTGGCCTCTCGCTCCTCACTCTTGGCCTCGGCGTAAGATTTGGTTAAAATATTGAAGTTCTCGGATTGACTGTAAACTTCACTCATAGTGGTTTTTGGTCCCGATCTTTACGAAAATCCTATTTATTTTGCACTAGAGAGTCTTACAGTAAGTTAAAGTGAGATAGAAGTAGCTGGACCAACCAAGATCGCAACTTCGCCTGCACTTTTTCCCTACCTGTTGCGGAAATTGTCTGCAAATTTTTGTGAGTTGAAAACTTTTTGAACACCTCTATCGGACCATGCTTAGCACAGATCTTTATTTGAATTGTTCGTCAGATTATGATGTTACAAAATCGCCTTCTCATGAATTGTCTTTCAAATTCGAAGGTCGTGTAATTTGGCAGATATTCTATCCTACAATGTGCCACCAGCAGCAAAACAATATAAGAAATGTTGTTAGCACGTCGAGTACAATACCGCTTACAGAATGTGCAAAATTTCCCTGAATATCGCAAAATTCCGAAAATTCCATAACAGACTGCTCTACATACAATACCGCTCATAATTCGTCAAAAAAGTCGCCGGACTGCGGCGGAGTGCGCCGGAGTGCGGCGGAGTGTGGTGAAGTGTGGCGCAGTGCGCCGGAGTGCGGCGGAGTGTGGTGAAGTGTGGCGCAGTGCGCCGGAGTGCGGCGGAGTGTGGTGAAGTGCGCCGCACTCCGCCACACTCCGCCGCACTTCGGCGACTTTTTTGACGAATTATGAGCGGTATTGTAGTTGATGCGTGGTCATTGATATATTCCGATTATAACAACGTAACTATGCATATAGCGCCAAGTCGTTGAGCATAGAACATACGGGCTAACCATAATTCGTGGAGCACGCGTCGCGTTGCTAAACGCTTGCAGCGGTAAAAATTGCTACTTTAGGCCTCGGGTAGAGTTCACGCGATTCATCGCGACAAGTCAATTGTTACAAGTTTATTGCATGCCGATCTATTTCTATTTCGGTTGTTTCTTCTATACAGTTGTTAGTTGCAGTTGTCTTGTCGCGACGAATCGCGACGATGAAAACGCGTAAACCCTGCC
Source organism: Cylicocyclus nassatus (assembly GCA_958299035.1). NCBI lineage: Eukaryota > Metazoa > Nematoda > Chromadorea > Rhabditida > Strongylidae > Cylicocyclus > Cylicocyclus nassatus. The sequence goes on from CATQJL010000316.1 coordinate 16,717,410, forward strand.
AGAGGTCTTACAAGTCGCGCTCTCATGATGTTTTTTCCGCGCGTCCTCCATCGTACGGCCAATTCGTGTGGTCGACGACTTGACGATATTGTTGAGCGAAGAGGTTCTAAAACCTCCCCTATTTAGATTTCGAGCAAATGGATGGAACAAACTTGGAAGAGGATGCCTTACATGTGAAATAAGGTAGCGTCTTTTTCCGAAAATTTGTGTTTTATCTCATTATAAAAGCTGCTTTTGCTTGCTTTTCCTTTTTTGAACTTTGTTGAGGATGAGTCAGTTTAACTCTTCGTAATGTCAACTGTCTTAGAGGCAGTGTCCAGACAAAAATCGACTTTGAGATTTTGTGCTCACCCGGGCTTATTCGCTGTGCTGCATGTGTCGAATATGTCCGGGTAAGCACAAAATTCAATATGACTTATTGCCCGCACACGCCTTCAAGTGTCATTTTTATTGTTTGTGTGGTACTAGCAACTCGGTTTTGGGCGTTCGCTGCGTTAGCTGCGTTTGATTGTGGAGGTCTGTAAGCTTGCGGCCATGCTCGGTATATAATTTTTGTGTTCTTTCTTTGTTCTCTTTGGTATTTGACTTTACTGAAAAAGAATGGTATTATTTACAACCTATGAGATTTGCGCCCATGCTCATCCTGGAAAATGTGCAGCTGCACACATTAGCAAAGAGACCTACTCGACTACATTGTCGATTCGTTGACCGCACGGACTAAAATATTGAGCACGTTCTGTACAGGGCACTCCAAAAATCTTGACGATGGCGCGACTGCGCGCGATACGCACGCATGCATGGCAACCGCTAACCTCTTGGCTTTTATCTATACTTAAATTGTTTTTCCGCTTACATAATAATAGCATTCAGGCAGGCGCTAAACTCCTCGAGGAGTAGAGCATGGCGATGGGCGATCGCCGATCGCTACGACTGGTGATCGCCACCATCGGCGACAAAATTCGCCGGTTTTACACGTGTTCGATGCATATCGATCGTCGCCATGCTATACTTCTCGGGAAGTATAGCGCCTCAGACACTGAAAGTGATTGAGCTGAGAGGTGAGGTGATGCTTTTTGTATGAGTGTTTTCAGATTCTGTGGGCGCAAAGACTGCAGTCAAATCGTCACGATTTTATAAATGACCTGTACACTAGCATTGTACTGCGGCAATTGTTTTACCTCTCGGTGCATGCTCCGCAGTGATTTCCAGTCCCTGGTCAAAGAATTAACTATATACGCATTATGCCGTACCATTATATGGTATTGTTTTAGGTAGAGTGCATTTGGTTCTGCCAGCACCAGGCCCGCTACAGTTATCAGAATGGTCTTGGACTTTTGCTACAAGGATGCAGAATTAAGCAAAGTAAGTACTAGACGTATTCGTAGGGAATACCTTGGGGTCAGCCTTTTAAAAGGGAATGAAGTGGACCATTTTCAGACGCTAGCGTCTTCACGGATGCAACTTTCTGAAAAACAATTGCTTCTTCGTTTTTCATATCCGCATGCTCACAACAGTGAACCTTTGCGTATTGACCCCCTCTCTCTCCGACAAAATCACAAGCACATTTGTCTCATGCTCAGAACAAACTTTTTCCTCTGTTAGGATTATTAATCAAAATGAAGACTTCACATAAACCAATCTCCATATGCTATTTGTATATTGTATCTGTGCTTTCTATGTATACTGGAACTGTTAGTTTTGATTGTTACAATTCCTTAAAAGCAACAACAAAAACAATTCCTCAAACTCTTGGTACTCTAGGTCGGACCAGAAGTATAGGCCGTCTACAGTTCGCCTCTATCGCGCGTCATTGTTTTCGCTGCTCATCTATGTCCCCTCTCCCACAAATACAATCGAGTAGATTTCCCGCCTAATATAGTGTGCTTGCACAGAAGGTGAAATGCGGTGAAATTTGCGCATGAAAAAGTTAGACTATGACGCCAGCCAGTTGCGGGCGCACAATGCGTGGCAGTACTCGCGTGTCTATTGCTTCACGATTTTTACCGCATTTCATTTTCTGTGCAAGCACACTATATTAAGCGGAAAATCCACTCGAGTGTAACTTTCTCAGACAGACTCAACAGCGCGCATTCCGCGCAGAAAGCAGAGAATACTTAGGATTTGGAAAATCAGAGCAGTGACTGAGCCATCTTCTATGTGAATTTATAACCTTGAAATTCTGCTCTATTTTGCCTACCACTTTTTTTCTTCAAAATACAGAAACCATCCTCTATATAATTTTGGGTTATGAAAGCGTTGAACATTGAATGCAGGGTTGCTATTAGATTGGTCTTAAGTGCCCTTCAGTTAGTTTACAGAAGTCCAAATACAATTGTGCCCTAAACTACCAATGGACCGCAAAGATGCCTCCACATTGCCTCTTACTACAGCACATTAGGATTGCACACCAGATAGTGACAAATGGGTACCAAGAAATTTTTGGAGACTAGCCATTTTTTCTTTTTCATTCTACATCCTCAACTTGTGGGAAAAAAGGGGAGACCTGAGAAGACGATGTGGGAAGAGCAGTAGGATGCGGTTTAGAAAATTAGGGCGTATGTTCAGTAACTCAATTGGATGAGCTTGTAATATGTGCTCGTGAAAGCATTACAATACATCATGAAATGGTAGCCCAAGCTGTGAAAAAAGTAGCATGGGCTTCTAGAATATTCTTGGTGTGTGATTCTTGAGGCAACTGCATGAGATCATATCAATCACACATCCAGTCAAATTTATTTTTGCTTTGTAGCGTTAATCGTTCGCTCAACCAGGATAAGATAACGTGTTAATGCAAAAGTGACTGGTTGGCCTGATTGAGCTCTTTAGGCTCCGGGCAGACTTCACGCGATTTGATCGTCGCGACTGAGTCGCGACGAGACAACTGTTACAACATCATTCCATGCCGATCAACTTGCATTCGGTTGTGATAATTTTCCAGCCCGACATTTTTGAATGTGAAATGAAAATGAATGGAAATCTTGGCGATTAGATCGCGACGATTAAGTCGCGTGAAGTCTGACCGGGGCCTTAGAATGGTCTGTGATGTACACGTGTAGTCGAATGGGTTAACATGCTGACTCTCGTTGAATAGAGCAGAGTTTCATCCCAGCAGGTGCAATGATCTTGCGCTCGACCTTTCATTGCACGTGATTGCCTGTAAGGCCCCGGACAGACTTCACGCGATTTGATCGTCGCGACTCAATCGCCAACATTTCTATTCTTTTTTATTTCACATTCAAAAACTTCGGGCCGGAAAAGTATCACAACAGAAATGCAAGTTGATCGGCATAGAATGATGTTGTAACAGTTGTCTCGTTGCGATTCAGTCGCGACGATCAAATCGCGTGAAGTCTGTCCGGGGCCTAAAATTGAAAGGTTATAGAAATTCGCGAACCTCACGCCCAAAACATGAGCTTGTCATGAGGTCCGCAAGGCCGCCGTCATGTCTTATGCCATCATGTCGGATGGACTACTACGGGCCCTTGTGACTTATTCGACTCGACATCGCAAGCCTACAGTATCGAGGAATGATATGTGAGGGGGTAGTGTTATCATTGACAGGAAATACGCAGCTCAACAAGAGGCAAATCATTCTCAATGATGCGCGGCAGAATGAGGTTCGTTGCTTTTCAAACGGTAAGGCAAAAAAAGGTCAACAAGCCTTATGCTCCTGCCTTCAGTAAACGTCACGTACTGGTTATCGCTTTTATCGCCTAATCGCCCATATACTACTTTTTCCTGAAAGTGTTCTGCTTATTTGCTTCATTGAAAACTCCTTACCTGCTTACAGCAGCAGTTTCTTGGCGCGCAAGTCTGCTATCATCAGGCGGATGTTAACGGTGCAAACGAAAGAGAAGAAAACCACAGGCGATTTTGTGGATTTCCAGTTCTTTGGAGTACATGCTGTTGAAAGGGTTGGGTAATACAGCGTTACTGAGTTGCCTGTTCGAATAACTGATAAATGTGCGCAGCTGCAAACATCATAACTTATAATAACGGGCGAAGGGCTGTTTACGTTTTTTTGTGTGTGTGTCTGTCTGTCTGTCCGTTACGAATTCGTAGGGAGAGTTCCAGCCACCTCTTGAGCCCAAATTTTGCGTAGCACATCCTAGCAGCAGAAAAGTCCATTGTGCAGAAGCACAAGCAGGTCCGATAAGTGGATCCCCTAGAAATTGCGCATGAAACGGGTCCATTTAACTTCTGACCAGCAAATTGGGTCCGTATATAAACTTTTTGCAAAGTCGTGGATATGTTTGACAAGCTTATGTACAAGCCATAGACTTTAGCCCAAAAAATCCAACTAAAGTTGGTTACTTTGCGAAGATGGCGCCAAAAAGAATTAGTTGCGTAAATGTTCAATTTCCCAAGATTTTACGTGATCATTTGAGAAGATTTTTGCACAGAGATGTAGGCCACGATGATTATTGCCGTTATGGCGACTACCAATCCATAAAAAGTCCACAAACTTATTCAAATTTGCGTTTATTTCTTTGAGAAAAGTTTCATCCACATGAAAATACCGATCTCAGACAAAAAAGCTCTAGGAATGATTAGCTGTTTACAAATCATTCGTGATAGCCTGCATAACGCGGTGAGTTTCAATGCTATTATTATGCGGGAATGAGTAAGGCATACGGAAAGTAGGGCCAGTGCTAGCCTCTGCGAAGCAGAGGTGACGCACTGGTACCTAATAAGAAAAGCTACCTAATTCAGCTTGGCCTTTTGGTAAAAGGCATATATATTCTAAATCAGTTTCAAACGCCAATTCCAAATATGCTATTCCTAGCTGCCACGCAGCATTCCGAAGCGAGTTATGTGCTCTTTCCTATGCACAATTGGCATACTACTGAACATGAGAAGACTGCCTGTAGACAGAAATTTGGAAGAAAAAGGTGCTGAGGTATTGAAATAGTACAGTTTGATCTTTTCTCACTAAAAAAGCAGGTGCATCAGCACTATCGTTAAGTCATTCGTAACTTAATATGCGCAATGCACACCATACACGCTGACTGACGATCTGCAAAGCTAGAACCGGCTCATTTCCAGTGACTTTCCCTTGCTTGCTTGTCTCTTTTCTTTTTATTGATTATATGTTAGCCAATAGAAACATTCCCGCACTTTGTCAGGCCAGAAAATGTTTTACCGGAAAGCATTTGAAGCTGATTCAGACTATATATGTCCCTTGCCATAAGGCCGAGCTAAGTTAGATAGCTTCCCATGTAAGTAATAGAAATGAATCTGTAAAGCAAGGTTTGTCCATTGGCACTACTGTTCTCAATTTTGGGTTGCAACAGATCTGATGCAGGTACTCTACTTTGAAGTGTTGTCTCCATAGAAACTTTTTTAAAAGATTTTTCTATCTTTTGGGAACTTTTTTCTAGTCTCTCATGCATGCATTCGTTTCGGTAGAAGATAAGTACATTCCGATGTTTCATGCTTTCGAAGCAAAATAAAGAAGCTAAATTTTCTTTTCAACATTTTTTGCTTCAAAATTACTGCCAAAAAATGAACTATCACAATCGCCAGTTGACCGCCGTTTCACTTTGTTCCTTTATTATCGGCAAAGAAATCTTATTTTATTTTTCGTCAACTGGCCTCCGCATCAGAATTAGTTGATGCTGACACGTTTTTGTGCTATAGATCAAGTTACAAAGCACCGTGTTCAGGAATTACCAGTGCTTCACCTCTGCTTCGCAGAGGCTCGCACTGGCCCTACTATCTGTATGCCTCACTCGTTCTCGCACAATAGTGATATTGGAACTCACCGCCGTTTGCAGACTATCACGAATGATTTGTAAACAACTATTCATTCCAAAAGCTTTTCCATATGAGATCGGTAATTTCGCATGAACGAAACTTTTCTCGAGAAAACAAATGCAGATTTGAGTCGGTTTTTGGACTTTTCATGGCTTGATATTCGCGTTAAGATGCCATAATCACCGTGGCCTACATATCTGTGCAAAAATCTTCTCAAACCATCGGGTAAAATCTTGGCAAATTGAACATTTACGCAACCAATTCTTTTTCGCGCCGTTTGCGCAAAATAATAAACTTTAGTTCAGTTTTTTAGGCTAAAGACCATGACTTGCACATTAACATGTCAAAAATATCCTTAAATTTGCAAAAAGTTGCGCAACAGACTCAATTTTACTGGCCAAAAGCCAAGTGGATCCGGTTGACGCGCATTTTTTGAGGGATCCACACAATGGCTCCGCTCGTGCTTTTGTATAGTAGACTCTCATGTTGGTAGCAGGCGCTGTGCAAAAAATCAGCTCAAAACCTTCGTTGGAACTCGCTCTACGAATTTCGTGACAGACAGAGATTCAGACAGACAGACAGACAAACGTAAACAACCCTTAGCCCGTTATTATAAGTTATGATGGTTCAATGATCATTGCGTACGGCGGAAACTTTGATACATCATGTTCACTGTTGAAAGAAAACATTTGTAGATCTGTGTAGATGTGCGAGGATTGGCGCACATAAAAACGTGATTTTTCTCGAAGTAGCTGCGTTGAGAAGGTTTTCGCAAAAAACCGTAAACTCAAACGTTCACGTGCCGTTCAGGACTCCAGCGCAAAGCGATTGCAGGTGTTTCGTTTTACGCAAAAAAAGTTATAAAGGAGGTCACTTGGTTGAAGTAATGTTTAAATGCTGTAGACCGACGAATAGAGCTTGAAACGCTTATCTTAGGCATACAGTCTATACTTGAGAAGCATTTCTATGTAATGATAATTACAGCAAAAGCACATGAAAAATCATTACAGCACCTGGAAAGAATTGTAAGCCTAGGCTGCTGTGACTGAACTTTCCTCGTTTTCCAGATCTTGTTGTCCACGAATCTTCCTTCCTTTTCTTTTTTTTCGCAACTCCAAACTTTCACAAGTTTAAAAAACATACTTAGGGTCACGCTTTGAGCTCCACTCATCGGCATTCATCAGTTGCTACTTCCACTGAGCAGCTTTACTTATCATGGGAATGGTCAGATTTCGAAGTGGTCAGGGTCGGTAGTAATCTGGTCGAAACTCCGAGTTTGAAGCTCCGCGTTAACTTAGAGATAACTCTGAGTTCCGTTTTTGAAACTCTGAGTTACGCTTATTGAAACTCTGAGTTCCGCTTTCGTGATTCCGAATTTCAACTTTCAAGCTCGGAGTTTTGCTTTGAGGAGCTGTTAATCACTTTGCTGCAAAAGCGACGTTAAAGTAGGGACTCGAACCTGTGTGGTCTAGCGTAAAGATCCTATCACTAAACCGCTAGACCATGACACACCCATGAACCTTAAAATTGCTTTGCCATAATGTACTCACTCATTTCATTAACACTTAGCAGGTCAAAACAAGTTATACCAAAGCCTCACTCATTTTCATTTCTATCGGGCAGTGATGGTTCATCACGAGGATTGGATTCTTTTGCGCAGCTGAAAGCTTCAAACAATAGAGAAAGCGGATGGCATACGCAATGATAAGAATTGACTATTAGGATTTGCGCACAGAATAAATCCTTCGGGCAAAGTTTGCCCTTCCATGATTTCGTCTTACTTACCGTATACCTACCGTAACCGTTCCATATGTCACCAGTGTATGTAGCAGATAGATTGTCCGTAATCTGCATCCCGAATAGCTCCAGTGTACCAAATTTCGGCTAATTTCGCCGCTTTAATTCATCTACCGTAAACCTACCGTAACCCCGTCAGATGACACTGCAGTATAATCTACATGTCATATTCGTTATCGGCGCCCCGAATAACCCCCGTGTACCAAGTTTCGATCAGTTTCGTGATTTTCTCCCATCTACCGTAAACCTACCGTAACACCTCTACATGACCCCATAGTGAAAAATGGGTACCATATGCGTGACCAGCGCACCGAATAACCCCCTGGGCCAAGTTTTTACAAGATTTCAAAATTTTCTAAATCACTGCGCACCACGATACCCCCATCATGCCTGCTTAAATTACGAACAAAATGTACCCCGGAGGACTTTTTAGCTGCCCCTCTTCTTTTGCGCGCTATTTCTCTTTCTCTGACCAAACTCAGAGTCATCTCTGAGTTCCACGATAGACTGGAACGCGCATCAAACTCAGAGTTATCGCAGACACTAGTTGCGCGTTTGGTGGCGCTGTTTCTTGTGCAGGACGATTTGGACAATGTTGCGCTACTAGGAATAAACTACGTGTTAAGGAGAATCCTGCCATGTCATCGCTTTCCGGATTCTGTTCAAACACCTGTTAAAGGGGTCAAAAAGTTGCGCGTTAGCTCAAGATAACTCAGAGTTAACTCTGAGTTATAACTCTGAGTTTCGATAGGTTTACTACCGACCCAGATCAAGCAAGGCAAGCTACATATCATTCGATGCAGCATAGAATGCTGATTTCAAATCTGTCTTCCATATCTGCAGAGCCCTTTGTAGGCGAAGTTATAAGCCGTTAAAAGCATTATTTCGCTAAGAAATTGTGCGTGTAAAGGGCAAACTCAGCCGTACAATGCCATTCTCGGCTCAGTGTTGAACCAAGACATGCAACTAGGTCAATTTCATATGGCTCGCACCTAAAGGTGAGCTAAAAAAGCAACGATACGTCTAATTTCGCAGTTTTTGTGTACAATTTTTTGCAGTAAAGCTGCTCATAACTTCGCCAAAGCGCTCTGCAGGTATGGAAAATAGATCTGAAATCAGCATTCTATGCTGCGTCGAATGGTATGCAGCTTGCATGTATTGTCCACTTCGACTTCTGACCATTCCCTTGTAAGGTGCTTGTTAGTAGGAATCTTGAGCCGTTTTTACTTTTCTCCGCAGAAAATCTTGAAATTTCCAAAAATGCAATTTTTTTTGCTCAGGCTGAAATCGCGAAAAGTGATGCGTGAAATTGAAGCTTAGTACTGCTGGACAATTACAATCCACTATCGGCTGATATCCTGCTACTCTCCAAGCATTATGGTTTCTTAAATTTGAGAAACACTAAGAAAACTCACCTTCGGGGCTATAAAATTCTTGGTAACTACAAGTGCAGTATTTCATATAAAATTGCGAAAGTTTCGCTGATAGCTTTGTAATGTACACGGAGAGACTGCCGTAGTAACTTAGGGCCGCATGCACTAACATCCGCGCGGGGAGGGGATTGCAGCTCAAAAGAAAGCTTTATATTTCGCAACTCAAGACACCTGGATTTCACGTATGTACCTATCGTGCGTACCTATCCGTAAGTATTCCTATTACTCTTCACTATGAACGTGTTGAAGAGGAGCGACAAGCTGTACGAACCGCATTTTTCAGCTTCTGTATGATCCCTGATGATCCCCGGCGCTTTTCTTTAAAGTCATTTTTCTTTCTCCGAAGTAAACGAAAAACCTCCAAAGTTGTGCAGATTATCCAACCCGACAATGCTGAGCATGTTAGTGATACGAACAAATGATGTTTTGAAGTCATGAAATTTTCGATGTTCCACAGGTCGAAATTTGAGGTTTACCGAAAAATTCGACTTTTCAAAAACTCATTTGTTCTCATCAGCAACATGCTTAGCACTGTCGTGTTAGGTGTTCTGTACAACTTTGGAAGGTTTTCGTTAGCTTCGGAGAAAGAAAAATGACTTTAAAGAGAAGCGCCGGGGATTATCAGGGATCATACAAAAGCTGGAAAATGCGGTTCGCACAGCTTCTCGCTGCTCTTCAACATGTTCATAGCAAAGGGTAGTAGGAATACTTACGCATAGGTGCACAACGTGAAATCCAGGTGTCTGGAGTTTCGAAATATAAAGCTTCCTTTTAAGCTGCGATCCCCTCCCCAGCGGGAGGTTAGTGCATGCGGCCCTTAGAGATTCCTCGGAATTTACCCGGACAAATCTGTCAACCTAGTGTTTTATATTAGTCATCGAATAACGTTACTCTTGCGCTGACCAAATTTAATCCTCGCATTAGCAGCAAGGGCCCACCATTTTCCTAAAGCTCATGGGCATTTGTTGCTGAGAATATCTGACCATATACCCGACGCTTGCGTCTCTCGTTTGCTTAGAGCAGTTCGATAAAACCTTTGAGATCTTTTAAAACCATTTCAAAAATCCATCGGGAGCGCGAAAATAGCGAAACCGGAATTGTAAAAGCCCCCCATTTTTAGCATAGATTAGATGCAGGCTCGCTCCTTCAAACTTGAAGATGAACAGTCATGGATTTTCCCGATCATCGAAATAATGCTGCACACACGAACGGTGGCGCAACCTAGAAAATTGTAAGCAGAATTCAAGCTTGTTACCTGTAAATCGCTTTTTTGCATAATTATTGCCTTTGTGCGTTGTTTTTATGCAGAAATGCCCTAACTGCAGCTAAAACGCGCTGCGTCGCTAGAAAGCGCATATATGGTCAAAATACCATGGAGGCTTTAATAATATGCAAACTATCGAGATCGGCCTTTTCAACTTCTGAGCAATCCGTTGATAGTAAGTAGCACATAAATGCTACTCTGCAAATTTAGTGCTTATCCGCTGCAAATTTGATTTTTCAAAGAAGAGAAACCTGCAACTGTCATACATTACCTTATGTATTTTAGCCGTTGGTTGCTATCCCGCTTCATTTTACCGGTTGGTACGGTCATGTCGATCCAACATTTTTGTGGCAAGAACAGTTCTTTGGTCGGGAACACCTCAGGATATGACGAAGTTGCTCAGATATTTGATGAAAGGCTGTACGACATAGAAGTTTGTTTCTATCTTCTTGTGGCAGTTGTAAAATGTTATTAACAAGTTGGATATCATATTTCTATTTTTATTCAAATCGAATTTCAGTATTTGTGTAATTTTTCGGGCTGAAGAAAAGACATGATCCATAGATTTTTTCATAAAATCATATTTTTCTCTTAGAATTGCATGAAAAACCCGCAAACGCATTTTGTTTTTCCTCATTAGTTATGAAATCTATTATACATCTACATGGTTGGCTCTACTCAAAGTTAGTTCTCGCTCTCTTTCGGAAAACTTAAGAGAACAGCGAAAATCTGTTTAACAAAAATTGCAAAAGTTCAAAATTATTTATTGATAAATAAGTCAATGTTGCTGACCAAAAATATGGACATCGTAATAAAACGTAACCTTCAATTTAAAAGTTTCCGCGACTACAGCATGTAATTATGGTTCATCTAAATTCATCCAAATTTCTATGTCATTTAGCTGTTTTACAATCATTCAAAATCTCATGTTTTTCTGGTATTTTTATGAAATTTTTGAACATTTCTATTTATTAGTAAATTTATTACTTCCTTCCAAAGTATTGCTTTTAACGAGTGTAATAATCCACAGATCAATGATTATCCAGATCTCAACTGCCTTCGATGCAACTTTTCATCAACTTTTTCATATAATTATGCTTGTATAGCAGGTTGGTGAACGAGCTTTCAGAAAACCACGAAAAACTACCACTCTGCTTGTGCCGTGGAGTTCCGCCATTCTGCAAAAGTTTTGTACCCTCCTCTCCCCCCCCCCCCCCGAGGAAATGGATGGATAGAGCAAAGTCTATAGAATACAGAAGAATTCCTTTCCTTTTCATAATTCGCATAATTTTTTTATAGAGATTTGTTTAATGCCATCAAATTTCGAAGATCAACTCAAAAATCATAGATTATCAGGAGCGGAGCAACTCGGTTGTCACTAGATACAGCTTTTCCTCCTTTTCCTAAATCGTGTTTTTCGTTTCTGTTTCTTGGAGTTTTAAAAAGTAAAATCAGATAAAATCATCATAATTTGTGTATTTAAAGGCTTCCCGTGCAGAAGCTTTCTTTCGAGGTCTGGTATGTGTCCATTTCTTTGAGTTTCACCTTCCGAAGATTTGTTGGTATTTGATGCGTTCGCACCTGAGGTTATCTGCATTTGAAAGAGGATAACTGTATAGAATGCAATTGGAGTATTCTGATAATCTTTGGTCTATGAGATGTTACGCTCCTTTAAAGAAAAACGAAAGAACTTTCGCAACGATCTAATTCAAAAAATTGTAATTTCTTTTTCATCTTAAAAAGTTGTATCCAGTTTCTAAAAACAATAATTGATGGGGAGTCAAAGCGCCCATTCTAGTTGGTATACATGTTGTTGAAGTCAGTGTTGATGTTGAGCTGCAATCCTTATCTGCCATGGTGATTTTCGAAGAAGGCTTAGTGTCAGAAACAAAAATGTAGAAAAGCTGTTTATAAAAAATTTCAACAAGCACCTCCTGTGCCATAAACGATTGCGTTCTTTCTGCACCATTTTCTCATAGTAGCATAATCTGTTCTATGACTAGGAGACGCGTGACCGCATTGCGAACATTTTTTTAACATGTTTGAGTTTGTTCTTCCTTGTTTCCAAAGAGTGAATAAACCTGGACGAGATAAATGACAAGTATAAATCTGCTAAGTACACGATTAAGCTTGTTAAGACAATGTGTGCAATGCGATCTCGCGTCTCCTAGTTTTGAAATGAATGATATGTACTGCAGCACTATTAGACAAATGGTGTATCAAAAATTATGTTTAAGCTTATGAGTTTTCAAAAAGTATTTTTAGAAAACGACTGTAGTTATAAGGACAGCATTCATTACTGACTATGGTAGCGTATCTCACATCTTGCATGTCCGCTTGAATTAAGAAGGTTGAAATGCTTTTTTGGAAATATGTTTGCTAGTTTTCTGGAATAAAATAGAGCACGCGAACCATGATAGCCGACTGACGGAGAGCAAACCGCCATATTGTATTTATGATCTTGCAACTAACGTTGACATCATCAATAGCCTTAACGTATCAAATTTCTACTAATCATGTGCAAAGCTGTCAATTAAGCGCCAGAGCATTTCATGACTCCTTTCAGATTATCGTTTTGTAGAAAGTGGACATAGTTCTGAGCTTAGCTTCTTCAGGCTAGCCTAATGACATACACCATATGTCAAAAGGCTATGACATCTATGAACTATCTATGTCCCCTGAGACGGGAAAGTAACCCTTTCTCGTTAGACGAGTTTCATTGTATGTGTCAGCAAATCTACTCGTATATTTGTAAGTTCTTGTATTTTTTGATGAAATTACAAGGAAAGCACCTAAAATCGAAAAATTTGCTGTACATGTACTTGAAACGTTCAGAAATACAGCCTGACCCTCAAATTTTGAATTAGCCGCTTCCTGCCTCGATGCAATCCGTGAGAAACTTCGTAAATTAAGTCTGGCCGCGGCAGTTTGTCTTTAAGAATTTTAAGTTATTGCCTTTTTGACCTTCAAAAATGTGCAGCGTAATAGAACAAGCTTTTGTCTACAATAAGCTCCAAAAAATTTTCTTTACAATGTTGTTAAAATGTTGAAACTGTTGAGATTTAAGTGCAGGCATGTGTGCGTCGCATACTGAAAATTCGCGTACACTTGTGAGGAGAAAAACAGAAAGTTTCGGTCTAATCAAGCCGTGACTATACTGTTACCCTTTTTCTGCGTTTTTGTAGCTTTGAAATCTTTTTTGATGACGCTTGAGCACTGACCGCAGGCAACATTCGCAAATTTTTGTATGCCATCTTCGAGAATAGTTTCTGATCACAACTACCAGGACGTGGGAGCGGAAACCATATTCTACATTGTTGAATTGAACTGTTGTAAAATGTTCTTAACATCTCCAGTTGCGGGTCGAGTTGTAAACAATGAAACTTTCAAATTTCTCGCTCAGCAAAACACTAGTCTGATAGTTCGAGTTCCTAAAAAACATGTGACAGCCATTTTGAGCTCGGAAAGGTATAGTTTGTAGAAGATAATTGCATCATTATGTGGCAAATTGTGAATTGTAAATTTGGAATCAAAGTCACAACTTGCCATAGATTACGGTGACGCAAGCAGCCTCCCGGACTTTTGACGCACTTTGTATAAATAGAGGCAAATCAATTTTTTTCATCTTTACTTCGACATCAACGTTTAATCTAATTCTGATAATCAGAATTTGTAAATAGATGAGATATATCGAGACATATTGGTAAGCTTAAAGGCTGATGATTAGCCTAATGGTTTTGAAGATGATACTCATCATTTTTCAGGCACACCCATGCGAAGATTTCTACCATTTTGCATGTGGTAAATATAACATGAATGCGAAAAAAAATTTTTTATGGAAACTCCTCGAAAATACGCTTGAAACTATGGAAGGTAGGTAACTTATAATTTAATACATCATTTTTACCAATGAGAATAAACGACAATTATTTTGCGATCTCCCTCAAATTAAAAACATAAGCTTTACGCAGAGTTCTTGCGTAATATGGACGAAGTCTGATAACTTTTTGATTCCTGAAAGTAAGCGCTCCTTCATCCTTTTTTATAATAAAAACTTGATGCCAAACGACGCGACGGCTGGATTGGTTCGTTTACATGGATGGTTTTAACGTTGTTTCAAACAGACGCCAGTCGCAGAACCTCTTCCAGTCATTAGGAGACGTAACAAAGATGACAATGCAAGAAAAACTCAGAGGTCTAGCGCGACGAAAACATATCGTGTAAATACGTATAATAGCGCAGCATTGCCTTTTGAAAGCTTGAAGATTTCAATATTTTCGGCTTCTAGCACAAAAACAAATACAGCAACGGCACATATGCATTTCTTTTGTGTATATGCGTGAGAGAATTTAGGGTTTGTTATTCGAAGCTTCTTTGATTTCGGCTGCTCGAGGTATACTGAAGCTGGCGCATACAATTAAGTTTCTTCTTATAGGGCTTCCACTGCTTTATCAAACGTAACCCTGCATTCAAATTGAAGTTGAGTATCGTATGACTTGATGTGGTGAAGGCAAGATTCTAAACACTTTTGAGATGACCTAATGTACAGTTTATAGTTTTAAATTAGGGACATGGAAGCATCAACAGTTTTTTAAGAAAACCATAAAGCCAGCTATTTTTCAAAAATATAGTGAATCGCACTTACTTCACCAAACTGTTATCAATGCTTTTCAAAAAGCTTGAAATAACAATTTTAAAAATAGCTGAAGTTAGAGTAAGCAAAAATCATAGATTGGAGCTGCTGATGATTACTTGAGCGGTATAGGAAGAACTGTCAGAAACAGGGCTCGGAACAGGTGGCTTACGGGGGGCAAGCTGGATATTGTTTTGAAATAAAAAGAAAAGGGATATCGTTGGAGCGGAAATCCCAGCCCCCCCCCCTCCTTCATACACACACAATCGCCTTCCGCCTTTATGTCACCTATCCTCTACAGAAGACGCAAATTGTCATTTCTGCCTTATCGATGTACAAAAAACCAAAAATTTTCTGTTCGCCGGTTAAGCGCTCGAATTCGAAAAACAAAAGGCTTGCTTACAGCGAAGAGAAAATGAAATGACACCAAAATTGGTGTGTAGATGGACAATAGGGAGTTAGAATCATGTGCGAAAAATTATGAAAAAATTATGCAAAGTGAAGGCGCGGCAAACTTTTTTTGGAGTTAGGTGGCTTTCCAGCCACCTGGAAAGCCACCTGATGGCTGTGAAAATAAAAACTTATATTAGGTGGGTTTGAAGGTTTTGTCAGTTTTTTCAATCCATCGTCAAACACGCTAGAATGAAGACAAACAAACGCTTCAAAATGTATCCAATGCAGAATTTCTTCCTCTTTTCAGCAGCTAAACTTACATTGTGTTTAGTTGGGAGAGCGATGAGATATTTGCTGGAAATCACAACCACTCGTTTTTACCATGTCCAAATTTCGCTAATTTTCAAAATATTTGTATGAGAATTTCGGAGGAGCCCTATTAACCAGGATATAGGGCAAATCTTTTGCCAAAAGAAGAAATTTCTTGTAGTCCCACGGCTTGTCTTTCAGAGTTTCTACAAAGTTTCTTTTTGAAGTGACCAGATTTTACATTCAGTTTATTTCAACTTCTGAAAACATACAATGTTAAACACTTCAGTCACCATTCGATGCAAATTTTTCTCCTCTTTTTAATACTTGTCTTTTTTGTCGAGACAGACGAAATTTGTGTGAAAAAGTAGCAGAATTTCTCATTTTCAGGAGTGCGCACTGGCGTAACCTATGTTTCAAAATCTTCATAATTTGAGGCGAAAATCGCTACTAATTACTTTGCAATGGTAGCGGTAGTAATAATTATGTGCTGAAACCTCAGTTTTCTGTAGGTTTTGCAATGATTGGTGCAGTAACAGGTTATGCTATTTTTAGGAAACACAAGACTTTTAGAAAAATAATTAACAAAATTCTGAGAAAGTAGCTGAAAAAAAGAAAAGAGTTGCATAAGTTGGCAAAAGGTCTGCCTTATCTGCTAGTTATTAGGGCTTCTCCGAAAGTCTTATGCAAATATTTTGAAAATTAGCGAAATTTTGACATGGTAAAAACGAGTGGTTGTAATCTCCAGCAACTATCTCATCGCTCTCGCAAAAAAACACAATGGGAGTTTAGCTGCTGAAAAGAGGAACACCTCTTGCATTCATTGTGAAGGGTTTGTTTATCTTCATTCAAGGGTGTTTGCCGATGGATTGAAAAAACTGACAAAATTTTGGACCCACCTAATATTTTCCTTCCTTCACATAATTTTCTCATATGTTTAACATAACCTTTTCTACATCAAAAAACCTACAACTAAGTTTTTAGACCTACCCAACCCCCTTTTTCTCGCCTAGTCACAGCCCCCCAAATATTTTGCGTAGCGGCGGCAAGCCTGCTCCAAGCGCGCAAGAGTGCGAGTCGGTCACAGCATGCCGCCTGTTCAAAGAATACGAACATCTTCAATTTTTGTTTCGTCTATTTGGTGTTGCTTTCATGTTTGTTTCATCATTTTTCGTCTTCGCTTTGATCTATTCATTCCTCGTCATAGGTGATGTCGTATTTTTGTGCCGAAGTTTACAAGACTTCGTAGAAAAATTGAAAGAGCCACCTCATGCCGAGCATGGTTAGAAAGAGTATAAGTTTGCATCAATCACTTTTGAGTTATTTTTCTATGGCATTTTAAACGATTGGAAAATTGGTCTTAATTTCACAAACTTTCGCACAGAACTAATATAAGCGCAGAAAGTCACTGATTTGGTGTTTTTGTTTTTGTTCTTCAAAGAAAAATAAAAACAATTTTTCCCACGACAGTCTTGAGCAAACAATCTGCTCGACACACGCCATAGCCTTTGCGAGAGTTATGTGCTTAAATGTCAACGGCGCGAGTTCTCTAAGCCACTGCGCCTTTGAACAAAAATAGAGAGTTTGGCATGCCGAAGATATACATTGCTTAAATCGACTGCAAAGTGAGAATTAGGAAAAAAGACTGCGTATGAGGAAATACAGGCGAGCAAACGCTTGAAATATTCTGAAGGCAGAATTCATCTTTTCTCAATTATATTCGAAATGCAGCAAAATATTTGAAACGCTGATTATGTCGCAAGTTTTCCGCCAGTTATGCATTCGCCAATTATGCATTGATCAGCTTAACGATTGCAAGTAATGTGCAGCTACTGGTGGTGTTACTTAAGTAGTGTTATTGGTGTACACTCATGTTTCGCGTGAATTGCGTGTAAGCTTGATATGCTGGCCGCCAGTCTCGGGTGCTCTTTGCAACACTACGATGATCGATTTGATAGTGTTAGAATTCGCTCACCCCCCTTTCACCCCTGAGCGGGGACCAAGGTATCTCCCTTTACCAAAAGCCGGGAAATAAACCAACAATGAGGTAATAAGCAAAGGAGATATTTGTACGGGAATTGTTTGTGCTTCTGAGAGAAGGAAGAATATTTATAGGCCATTTATGTACTTCCAGGGAGCAAAAAAATAGCAGCTTCTGTAGCTGCACAGCATGTCAGCGAGGAAAGTTCCGTGCAACAACGTTCTCTTTTGGTTTCAGGGAATAAATGGTTTGAGGTCCGTTCATAGAAGTACCTAGTAAAAGGTGTGCACAGTGATTTCTGGACACACGAGTTTTCAACATAAAAAATCATATATTTTTTGAATGAATAACTGGTACAAGGAACTAGTAACCATCGAAACCGCCTCGTCCTCCGTTTTCAGATGATATATAGTATGTCTGAGATCCGTCCGAGAAAGTGCTTGGGTGATGTCCTAGTGATGGTGATTTTCGAGTTTTTGTCATTAAAAAAATTCGTAACTTTTGTAGATATATATTAGGTTGTCCCGAAAGTTTTGTCGGTTTTTTTCATTGCTCACCCAAACTTACAGAAAGCCATTCCATGGACGACCTAGGTTCCACTCTATTCAGATTTTTATCCTCTTTCTTTCAGCTATTTTTGTTTTCTGATCTACCCCGTCTTTGTGATGTTATCGCTATGGCTTTTTGAGCACTTCAGCAGTACCGCCAAATCTTTCGTGAATTTTCAAAATTTTTATACTGATGTTTTCAGGGAGCGTTGGTGACTGTTATATAGAACAAACCTTTGGCTACAATGTACTTGTTTTAGATTACGTGTGCCTCGTTTATTAAGTCCGTTATGATTATTTATTCAGTAAAAACCGCGGCTTTTTGAATAAGTTTACCACGTAAAAGTACCGAAAATCCCAAAAAGCTGATTTTTGAAGCAAATCAAACTTGGTTATGTTGCATAAATAATGTTTAATAACAATCAAGTTTGAATTCGCAGAAACTTCAAAAGTTTTCTTGCTTTTGCTGCAGTTGCGTTTTTCATGACTTTGCTGAAAATCAAGGCCTCCAAAGAAATAATTTTTTTGAGCTAGACACAGCAGATTAGAAGAATCAAAAAATATCCCCGTAAAGTCCTGGAATTGCTCTATTTGAGCCATACTCAACCCTCTCCGAAACTTTGGAACGAAATTTTTGAATGATAGCCTAACTTTAAGCAGATAAAAATGGCGGGTGAAGAATTTTGGCAATTATCAAAAAAAGCATAAAGGATTGCGGTTCGAAAATGTAACCATAAGAAAGAGAAGGAAAAGTTGCATTGAATGCACTTCAAATCTCATTCAGATCTTTACTGTGCATGGTTTTATAGTGGTTTGAAAAAACCGACAAAACTTTCGGGACAACCTAATATTTTATACGCCGATGTGGTCACGTCTTTTTACAATGGTAAAAAAGCCTCTACTTGAGCACTCCCATTGTAAAAGTCTCACCCACCCTTCATCCAGCACTGTAAAGAACCCCAGGCAAATATATGTTTTCTGAAAGCGGAAAGGACAGTTCTAATAGTGACCATCACGGCCTTAAATGTGTTCATCTACAGAAGTTATGAATTTTTTTATGTTGAAAATTCGAAAATCTCCAGAAATCACTAGAACACCTTCACCCAGGCACTTTTTCCAATGTACTCCAGGCAAAGCATATATTTTCTGAAAGCGAAGGACGAGGCGGTTCTAATGGTGAACATCTTCATGTACCATCTGTTTATCTTCAGAAGAAACGGACTTTTTTATCCTAAAACTCGTGAATATCTAGAAATCATTACCCACACTCTTCACCAGGCACTTTGCTCAGCAGACTCCAGGCAAACTATATATGTTCTAGAAGCGGAGCACAAGATGGTTTTAAAAACATTTTCCTTGCTGACGTTGCTGTTCATTTGGGGAATTACAAATTTCTTCTTTTAAAAATCCGTAAATGCTAAAAAATTGTCTAATTCTTTCCGAAATAAATCTTCTCGCATGCACATCTTCTATGTAATTTCAATGGGGGATGTAAAAAAGGAAAAAGGAAATGTAAGAAAACACAAGGTGCTGGTCAGAAATATTAGGTTGTCCGGAAATTGTTGTCCGTTTTGAATTTGAACCGTAACAAGTCATACACTTTTCATTCCTGAATAGCTTTCAAGGTACCATTCGATAGATCAAAGCAACTCTACAAGATGGCAGTCTTGCTTTAGCAACAGCTCTGCTCTACCACAAGTTTCGAGCCAAAAACTAAAAAGATTCAACTGCCCGAGAAATTGAGAAAAATCGTAACTCAATTCATAAAAAACCTACAAAAATTCTAACTTGCTCACGCAAACACTATTGACATAAGACATCTATACACGCCTTTGCCGTATTTTTTTCTCTGTTAGAAATCAAGATAACGGAAATTTTCGTGCGTTTGCCAAAGTGATGCTATGTCGACCCACATAAATAGATGTGTACTACAAATATGTAGAAGTACAAACGAAAATTTTCAGCTCTCTACAAGCTTTAGTTCTCGAGAAATATCGAATATAGCTTTCATTAATAAGGCGGGTCCAAACTGAAATTCAACTTTCTCGAGAACTAAAGCTTGTAGAGAGCTGAAAATTTACGGTTGTACTTCTACGGATTTGTAGCATACATCTACTTATGTGGGGACGACACAGCATCATTTTTGCAAGAGTATAAACATTTTCTTTTTTTTTCGATTTTTAACAGAGGAAAAAATACGGCAGTAGCGTACATATATGTCTTATGTGGATGGTGTTTACGTGAGCAAGTTAGAATTTTTGTAGAATTCTTACGAACTGAATTATGATTTTTCTTGATTTTTCGGGCAGTTGAGTCATTTTAGTTTTTGGCTCAAAACTCGAGGTAGATCAGAGGTTTTGCTAAAACAAGACTGCTATCTTGTAGAGCTTGCTTTGCTCTATCGAATGGTACCTTGAAAGCTATTCAGGAATAAAAAGTGTATGACTTGTTACGGTTCAAATTCAAAACGGACATTAATTTCCGGACAACCTAATATAATTGTGTGCTAATCCAGCAGCACATCGGTTCACTTTTCAGAAAAAAGACAACCAATGATGGCAAGGGATTGAAGATTGACTAGGAAAAATAATGAGGGAACACCATGGCTCTTCCTCCCCCCACGGACATTTTATAATTTCTCTGCCAAGTGAACCACCCTTCACCCTGGAGAGGCTGCAACCACTTGACTTTTTCATCGTGGAGGAGCCATTCTCACCTTATCGCATCTAGGATCGAACTATTTTTGATTGGCTTCGTGACTTAGCAAGCTTCATCCTGAGTTTGTTTTTTATATAGCACGTACATGTAATGACAACAACTTTTCGACTAATTCTCATGGTAGAAAGGCGCGTATCTGCTGTTACTAGAAAAAAGATCCGGAATCCAGCTTCAGTTTTTTTTTTCAAATTGCTCTACGTGCTCAACACTTCTTTTCATGACTCCAAAACAAGTCTGAACTCTTGAAATATGTGCACAGTCTGGCAATAACCATCGCCAAAATGTGGCTTTCGACATACATCACATGTTAACAAGCTGCTCTGATAAAAAATCGGAGTGACTTTTGCCGAGACGACCAGGACCTGACTTGTTGCCGCCTTCTACTGGTTCCGCTATCCTCCACTGTCTTCTTCCTGTTCGCACATTGTAATTGTTTTGACCACCGAAAGGTGCTGTCTTCACAAATGAGTAAACAGTTGCTCATTTGAATTCAAGCTTTTCGATGTAGTATCGGTACGAAAGATGTATGGAACTTTTCATCAAAAGAACAGTTGTAAATAAAAGTTAGTCTGGATTGCATTGGCTTGGTAACTTTCACAAAACCGTAATCGACGCCTTTTGCAAGCCTATGTAAAAAATCTTTTTCTGAGGCAACGTGAAAACAAATTGTGCACCTCCCCTCCCTCCTCCCTTCCGGCGAAGAAAGAAGATTTTAAGTAAAAAGAAAGAACAAACTTTGAAAGCTTGGCTATTGATTGACACCAAAAAGTCAATCAGGTGTAGGCTAGTAGAAAAAGTATGCATCGTTATTTAGCCAACCCCATGTAATTTGCAGGTAGATATGAATACTTACAATTAGCACCTTACATGCTAGGTGTAAAGGCTTGTGCTGGCAAAAATTTCAGGGCTACTGACCGACGAAGGTGGAATACCATCGAAAGCGTTCAATTTGTCAAAGCATTATTACATGAGCTGCTTGCGAAACCATGAAGAATGGGAATCACATACTGGATATATTCAGACAGTGATCGGAAAGATTCGAGTAAGTCAAGTTTCACAAATCGTTTACGTTGAAAAGCGCACTTTTCTATTTTACCTGCAAAAAAAGTGTTCCTTCAAAGCTTTCATTTATCAATGCAAGCAACGATTTCTAACAGTTTTATGAAGTGCTCGAATTGATTTACAAGCCCTGTAGGCAAATTATGGTACATAAATACCTTCAAAGAAATGGAAATGCATAAAAAGTTTGGAAGAAAACTCTTTGACATATGACCTGCGTGAAACTTGATCGTCAAAGTTTTAGAATACTGATAGAATACTGAAAATGACTAGCTGAATGAGAAAATATTCAAACAATCCCAAAAAAACATTTGGAGCAAAATGAGCTTCTAGAACTTCAGGGGTAACATTCTTGTTGAGGCTGCCAGGTGGAGCAAGTCTACTCTACACGGTCCAAACCAAATAGCCAATGGAGCGTCCGCTCCGGAAGTTTTGAACTCAGTTTGCTCCTGAAGTTCTTCGCGATTGTCTGAGTGTGTAGGATTAAAAATTGCAGAAGATGGTAGAGTAAAATTGTAGCAATAGGTGAGGTAGATTTTTCGTAATAGATATCCGAGATCAATTTATAGGTCGTTTCAAAGGGCATCGGTTATGTGCACTTTTGTAAGATTTTCCAGAATTTTGGTCAATTTCCTCTGATTGATGCCAATATATCGTACTATAATCGATCAGATTATGAACTTGATTTGGTCGATGTCCTCATCTACTTTAATAAAAACGGATTAACGACCGAATGGTTGGCGCCAATGTTTTTCTTCCGTGATAACGACACTACCGTCATGCAAGTAAGTGTTTCATTCCATATTGTAACTACTTCTGTGCCATACAGGTTTGGTAGGTGGTCTTTATTCCAATCACACGGCCCAACGTTTCGACGCCTTCGTCTGCCGCGACCACTCACTTCCGGTGCGGACTTCCACGCATAACGTTGGTCTTCCGGCCTCTGAGGAAGACGAAGGCGTCGAAACGTTGGGTCGTGTGATTGGAATAAAGACCACCTACCAAACCTGTATGGCACAGATGTAGACAATATACGAACATGCCCAAATTTTATGAAAACGGAACTTGGAAGTTGTTTCATTCCATTTTTATTGAGGTTTGTGTAAGTCTCGAGGCTGCGGATGAATACCTCGCTGAGAACGATGTGCCAAAACTAAGGGCTTCATACTAATGCCCTAAAAGTTGTGAATCTATTGCCTGTTTATGCTCAAGCAATTCTAATATCCTTTACTATTTGGTTGGCTTAAAAGTTTTCGAACATTTCCGGATGAGATCTGGTATTTCTCGAAACTTGATGCATGTATTAGGTTGAAAACTAAGTTTTGCAACTAGTCTCATAACTTCTCTCTGACTCAACATGGCGCACTCAAATTTTGCCACTGCGTTGGTTGTTATGTAAGCTACAAGCGCAGCTGCTGTCCTATCAAATTCTGACGTCGCAGTGAGGGTTACGGTAGGTGCATGGTATGAAGGGGAAAAATTCAAAGTTTAACGGATTTGGCTGAAACTTGGTATAGTGGTGTTATCCAACATGCTGATCACGAAAACGATAATGAAATTGCGTGATAAGGGCTTTTTTGTAGGATTACTGTAAGCGTACGATATGGGGTCTCACCCTAAACAAGGAAAAAGGCGTTGATCCAACAAATGAATGTGGTATTCGCGTTTGGCAGGTCAAATAACCTTATTATGTAAAGTCTTGGCAAAATTTGAGCTTCGGACTCTTTAGTCATTGACGGTCGTCCCCAGCAGCTCTTGCGTACATCGACTCGTTCGACTTTATGAGGACGCCAAATCTCGACATGCCCATAAATTTTGTTTCTTTCTTGCTAGGCCAAAGGAGTCAACCTCTTGCAATAATCTGTAGACGAATCCGGATTACTGCGCATGGTCTAGGCTGCTAAAGGCTTCATTTTAGCTTGAAACCCCAAAAATTCTCAAATTTCACTAGTTTTCGAAAAATGCCTGAAAGTTTTCTATTTCGTGTTCAATATTCAGACAAGTTGTGCACGCTTGTAGCTCACATTGCCTTCTACATAATGCCAAAGTTTGAGTGCGCCATATCCAAAGAGAGTGAAGTTATGAAACCAGTTGCAAAACTTAGTTTCCAACCTAATAAATTCGACAGAGGTAACATTTGATAGAGCAAAGCAAGCTCTACAAGAAGATTTGCAAATGCTCGCACTAGCTTCGACCCACCGTAAGTTTGCATTCAGAATCTGAGTCGGGCTGAAGCCTCAATAAATTGGGAAAAAATCAATTCTCTTACAAAAAAAGTTCTATGAATCTCCAATTTGCTCACGCAAATTGCACACCACATCAGACATCCATATGTATCAATGCTTATTTTTTCTCAGCTATAAATCGAGAAAACTTAATTTTTTGTGTTCACACAAAAAAGAATCTGTGCTGTTTCCACTCACGTATCTGTATAGTACAAGCCCTTAGAAGTATAACAGTAAGTTTTCAGCTTTCCTCAAGCAGTAGTTTTCGAAGATTTAAGGATGTAACACCTGAGCGAGGAGAGCTCATTTTCGGTAATTTTTGGAGACTAGGGTCTGTAGAAAGCTGAAAAATTACTATTATATTTCTAAGATTTGGTACTGTACAAGTACATAAGTGGGATTTTGTATGAATATGAAAACCTTCGTTTTCTCAGTTTTCAAATGAAGAAGAAATATAGGGACGGTGCAATGAGGATCTGACGTGGTGTGCAATTTGCTTGAGCAACTTGAAGGTGCATAGATTTTTTAGAACAAGGATATGAATTTTCCCCATTTTTTCGATTTTCAACACGATTCACATTCTGGATGCAAACTTACGGTGGGTCGAAGGTGGTGCGAACTTTTGCATACCATCTTGTAGAGCTTAACTTGGTCTAATGGTTCCTCTGTGGGATGTACATGCATTAAGTTTCGAGAAATAGCAGATCCCATCTGAAAATGTCCGAGAATTAGCCAACCTAATACAAACGTACTCATTAAAATTAAGCTGATTAACACATTGATGATCGCTTGACACACATGGTATGTCAAGGCTTGGCGCACCATGTGTATCCTTAAAATGGCTCTATTTTGTGTCAAACCCACTTCGGAAGTTTTCTTTTGTGCTGGATCTAGACACAACCTCTGCTGTTTTTGCCTTCATTCCCGAGTTACCGTAGGTGTAGTGTAGATGGAACTGTGGGTGATTTTATCTAAAAGATGTTGACTGGTCCGTGAAACGCCTTGGTCGTCAATGCGTTAATCTGCGGCTGTAGGAGTGTGTCCGTTACAAAATATAAGCCTTGATTCTGTACGAAATGAACACGACGACACAGTGATTTATTTTTTGACTATAGTGAAGAAGTTGATTAGAAGCTTCAAAAATGCTGGGCTTTTTTTTTTAATTATTGCACAGCTTTTACGCTTGAGGCATCCTGCTCAAAGTTATGAGCAGTGCAAAGCTGGCAACGTCGCCAGAAAACTATGAGAAGAGGTTAAAACTTGGTCAGAAAATAGATTGACATTGAAGTGCAATACGACGTAGTAAAAACAAAACTTTGCGTTTTCATAACTAATTATTTTATTATTTATCTCCTAATAATCACACTGCTAAGCATGGCTGTTTTTGAAACATTCAAATCTTTACTTCTCTACATTTCTCCCTGTTGCCTTGTCGTAGCGAAAATCTGCAATTTGAGATGCCGCCAAATGAAAGGTTTTAAACACAATGCAGCGTTTTTAGCCAATTCCAAAAAGTTTTGTCTGCTTTTGCTATTTGTTTTTGCATCTTACTCCTTTCTGATTTTCTATGAACAACCCTCAACTTATAAAAGGCAGATATTCTAGACAACTTTCATTTTTGGGACCCATCGGGCCTATCCTTCAGACTATTGAATTATTTTCTTTTTCAGCCCGCCTTTTTATAAACTCTCCTAAAACTAAAAGCAAATCTAGAATAAAGTCAAGGTGATAGGGATCTACATGGAAAACAGTTTCAAAGAGTCAAAAGCTTTTTATATAAGACTCAACATGCTTGCGGGATGCAGCATCTGCAGCCACCTCAACTACTTTTGACACTGCCTGAGCGCCGCGTTAAAACTGCCTGTACTTCGGGAGTATGATTGTATCGAAGTACTGTTTTTATCGTCTTTTGTGCGTGCATACACTAAATCTTGTGTCATATCATTCGCGTTGTAATATCAGATCGTTTGTCGCTTAGCAAAAAATTCGTTCCTTGATTCAAAGGTTGAACAATTGAAAGTTGATAATTTTCCTCGATATTTTCTTCGAATTGCTTTTGGAATTATCAATGTTGAATTGTCTGTCTGAATCTTCCCTAATGCTACATAATTATTGCAGTTTTCCTCTGAAATCGCCTACACCTTCCGTCAAAATCTCAAACTGGTGAGGTCATTTTTAGTGCTTGTTACAATTCATGAAAGGAATCCATAAGAAAGAGTAGCGTATGCAACTGTTTTACAAGTCTAAAAGAACATATGTGGGTGTAAACTAAATGGACGTCGCTTGAAAAGTAATGTTGACTCATAAGATTTTGCATCGAATAGAACCGATATGCAGATCGATACGGGATGGTTGAAAGTAATTCAATGTAAAAACTACTAAGTTCCTCTTCTGCTTTTCTACATTCTTACACTGTAAGAAATATCTATGTGGCTTGCATTCTGAGATAAATTTTACTTCCAAACAATGTTTCTGGAGCTACCTCTACAAATTTGGTAGTGGTAGCTGTAGAAAATTTTCTAGAAAAGGAAAAATTTGCCATTAAAACGCTGCCTCCGCGAACTATTAGTCTTTCATGCATGCTTTAGAGTGTGTGAGAAGCAGTACTTTAATTTTATTAGCTCGGTGCAAAAGTTTTGTTAGTTTTTTCAATCCATCGGCAAACATGCTAAACGATAAACAAACACTTCACAATGTATCCGATGCAGAATTTCTTCCTCTTTCCAGATTCCGAATTCCCATTGTGTTTCGTTGCGAGAGTGGCGAGATATATGCTGTAAATCACAACCATTCGTTTTCACCAAGTCCAGTTTTCATTAATTTGCAAAATTTTTGTGTGAGGCTTTTGGAGGAGCCCTAATAACGACCAGATAAGGCAAACCTTTTGCCAACTTATGCGACATTTTTTCCTTTCTTTCAACTGCTTTTTCAGATTTTTGCTAAATATTTTTCTAAAAGTCTTGTGTTTTTTAAAATCGCGTAACCTGTTATTGCATCAAACACTGTAAAACCTAAAGAATACCGAGGTTTCAACACTTGATTATTACTACCGTTATCATTGCAAAGTGAATGAGCGATTTTTTGCTTCTAATTATGAAGATTTTGAAACATAGTTCACTTCAGTAGGCACTCCTGAAATTGAGAAATACTGCGGTTTTCCCCACAAATATCGCCTGTCTCGGCAAAAAAAGACAAGTGTTAGAAGGAGGAGAAAAAGTTGCATCGAATGGTGACTGAAGTGTTTAACATTTTAAGTTCTACGAGGTTAAAATATGCTGAAAGTAAAAGTTGGTTACTTCAAAAAAATAAATCGTAGAAATTCTGAAAGCAAGCCGTAGGGCTGCAAAATATTGGCTCTGATGACGAAAGGTTTGCCCTATCTGCTGGTTATTAGTGCTCCTCCGAAAGTCTCATACAAAAATTATGAAAATTAGCGAAAGTTGGATATGGTTAAAACGAGTGGTTGTAATTGTCAGCAAATAGCTTGTCATTCTCGCAACGAAACACAATGGGAGCAGAGGTGCGATAGTCGGAGACGATTCTCCGCCTACCTTCACTTTTGAGCTGGTACAGGGTGACCACATTCACTTTTGAGTTTGAAAAATTTTTTTTGCTAAAGCTCAAAAGAAGGAAAATAAGCAAAAGGAATGTAAAAGAAAGTATTAAGAGCATATATTTATGTAGTAGGTCGATCAAGGCAGTAACCGCCGAGAACCAGAATTTCGAATGATAAAATAATGAAAAATTGTGAAAAATCATTCCACTGTTACAAATCTGCTGGCTGAAGACCTCCGCGGTTGCGACTTCATAGGTTTTGAAGGGCAAGTGTTGTTCTACCAGATAATTAAAGAATCAGTTTGATTTGAGGAGTGGCCTCCGAGAACGAGAGTTTTGAAAAACCTCAAAAATCTTCTCAATTTTAGGTTGCTTAATGACAACTGACATTCAAACTCTTATAAATCCTGACTTTGAAGGTGTGTGATATTGCGACTTCATAGGTTTTGTAGGGTGAGGTTTACCCTATCAGAATGTCTTAGCTGTATCGATCCATTGAAACATCGCCGAGATCCAGGCTCTTAAAAAAGCAGGTAAAAAACCGTTTTTCAGCTCATAACTTCTTCAGAATTGCATGATTCATGCTACTTCATGGGTTGGATTCTCCTCATCAAGAGCTTTCAGATGATATATAATGTGTGGGGGATTCAAGGTTTCTTGCGGCTCTAACCCGGGGTGGAGTACTCCTCTTCACTAATTCTCCACCCCGCCCGTTTGAATGTATTGGCGGGAGGCCGCCAGTGGAGAATTACTGAAGAGAGGTACTCCACCCCCGGGCATATGCCGTGGAAGGCGTGAATCCCCCACATATTATATATCATTTGAAAGCTCTTGATGAGCAGAATCCAACCTATAAAGTCGCAACATGAATTATGCAATTCTGAAGAAGTTATAAGCTGAAAAACGGTTTTTTACCTGCTTCTTAAGAAGCCTGGATCTCGGCGATGTTTCAATGGATCGGTACAGCTAACAAGGGAAGGATACTTGGATGCTGTGGCTGTTTGAAATGCAATGTATACCATAAAATGCACCTCGAAATGCTGATTCTGAATCTGTGCTCGGAATCTGCGAAACGACTTTTTGAAGGAAGTTATGAACTTTTTTTCTCAAAAATTTAGCCTACTTTCGGATAGTAGAAATCACCAGATATGATCTACCCTATCGTTTGATGCTACTGAAGAAAATTTTATATGTAGTACTGTTTATTTAGACTATCAGAATCACATTCAGCAGTTGAAAAGGAGAGAAAATTTTTTATTGATGATTTTGACCCTCTACAGTAACGCAATTCACTAATGAAAAAAAATCATAACTCCATTCAGGTTATCGTTTCGCAGATATGAAAGACAGTTTACGAACCAGCATTCAAAGGCGCATTTTTTGGTATACAAATCATTATGAATGGCCACGGCATCAAAGTATCCTTCCCCTGTAAGACATATTCTGATAGAGCAAATCTCACCCTACAAAGCTATGAAGTCGTAACATCCACACCTTCAAAGTCCGGATTTATAAGAGTTTAATTGTCAGTTGTCATTAAGCAACCTAAAATTATGAAGATTTTTAGGGTTTTTCAAAATTCTCGATATCGGCGGCCACTCTTCAAATCAAACTGATTTTTTCACCATCTAGTAGAACAACACTTGCCCTTCAAAAGCCTATGAAGTCGCAACTGCGGAGGTCTTCAGCCAGCAGATTTGTAACAGTGGAATGATTTTTCACGAATTTTCATTGTTTTATCATTCGAAATTCTGGTTCTCGGCGGTTACTGCCTGGATCGACCTACTTTCTTCGCGGTACGTTATAACAAAATTTACTTAATAAAATCTGTAAAGTTTCGCTAAGTTTCGCTTCAAAACACATTATTTACTGAGCACGTTTATTTCAAATATTAGGTCGTTCCAAAAGTTCTTTCCGTTTTTTCAACCTATCATAAAAAGACGTGGAATGGAGGTAGGGAAACGCTTTGGACACCATACCACGTAGTTTTTCTTCCTCTTTCTAGTAGTCGTACTCAAATGTCGCTTACTCTTGTGATCACTGAAATGATGGCCAAAATTTCGAACCCATGGTTTTTACCATGTCCAACTTTGGCAATTTTTTACAATCTTCTTTTTCGAGTTTTGGGAAAGCTTTGATAACAGCCAGATAGAGTCAAAGTGCAATACAATGCCATTTTTTCGCATATCCAGCTGGCCTTTCAGTATTTTTTGAGATGATTTTTCCAAAAGTCTTCACTTTTGCAAAGTCCCAAAATACAGAAACGCCCGAACACCGGCAAATCTACGACTTTTGAAGCTTTCAAAAGTCAGTTACCGTTATCCACAATTTTTAGAAAGCAACTGAGCGTTTACCGCTCGGAAATATAAGGTTTCGCATTTTACGTGTACAGGCTGGGGCCGGTTCAAAATCAAGAATTATGGGAACTTTATCGCCAAAGACCTTACAAATTGGAAAGAAAATATCTTCACTAGAAAAAGAAGGAAAATCTGTATCGAATGGTACCTTAGTTGTGCGCCGTCTTATGTTCTATGGCTCTTGGCATCCTCAAAAATGGAATTTGATAGCATCAGGAAAATAGTTCTAAAAATTTTTTGAAGTTAGCTATCAACGCCGAAAAATTGCATTAAATTGCACTTTGTTTACTCTAACTGGCTGTTATTAAAGCTTTCCCAAAAGTCAAAAAAGAAGATTGTGAAAAATTGTTGGACATGGTAAAAACCATGTGCTCGAAATTTCGGCGATTACCTTAGTGATCACAAGAGTAAGCGACATTTGAGTACGACTGCTAGAAAGAGGAAGAAAAGCTGCGTCGTATGATGTCCAAAGCGTTTCCCTACCTTCATTCCACGTCTTTTTATGATAGGTTGAAAAAACGGAAAGAACTTTCGGAACGACTTAATATATGCCGCCGCATGCATAAAAATATGCTTTCAATAATCTTTTTTGCGCTTGTTTTGCTCATTTTCCGCGCACTGGCGGCAACGACTTGAAAGGATAAACTCAGTCGACGTTAGCGTCCCCCCCCCGGTCGACGTTTTTGGGAGATGAGTGTCCGCCACTATACCTTC
Organism: Cylicocyclus nassatus; assembly: GCA_958299035.1. NCBI lineage: Eukaryota > Metazoa > Nematoda > Chromadorea > Rhabditida > Strongylidae > Cylicocyclus > Cylicocyclus nassatus. The sequence goes on from CATQJL010000316.1 coordinate 16,748,153, forward strand.
ACTTTTGGCCCGGCCAGCGGTAGCTGGGACCACCTTCACTTTTGGTGGGTCCGGCGCCCCCCATCGCACCTCTGAATGGGAGTTTAGCAACTGGAAAGAGGAAAAAATTTTGCATCGATAAATTTGAAGTGTTTGTTTATCTTCAATCTAGCGTATTTGTCGGTGGATTGCAAAAACTGACATTACCTTTTTGATTTCTCAAGCGAGCCGCTTCACCGCTTAGCTCTATTTCGAAAAACGAAATGCCGCAACATACTCTCAGGCAATATGCAGCACTGTATATAATGGGAATTCGTTCTACTCCTCACGAACTTGCAATCATTTTGCACTTATGTTTGTAATTAAACTGAATTTGTATTGTTCTAATTCTGTTGGCAATGCCTTGAACTATCGCGAAAGTCAGTGAAAGTGTGCCCTATTTAAGCCAAAATGAATATTGGGCGTCGGCCTCGCAACGATGCACACCTTCGCAACGGCAGCAGCGTTGAAAACTTCTATTTAGTTGCACCTTCTCAATTTCTTCAATTTCCGGCTAACAAAATGACAGCGCTGTTCACAGAGCCTCGCGCAAGAGTGCGCATCGTCTACATATAATGCTCTGACCTATATTCAGTAAACATAGTGCAATCATCAGTTACTCGCGTACGTCGCCACTGTTTGCTGACAGTAGGTTTTAAAGGCACCGTCCACCCAAAATGAGGTCGATGAGATTTTAATGCCCAACAGTAGCAGGGTCGCCAACTGAATATTTGCCTAAGGATTCCTTCATCCCCCACGATGGTTCGCCGCCTCAAAGTGGCGTGGGGGTGGCCCTGGGTGTCAGCTACCTGCAGCCAGAGTTTAACCTCTGGCTCCCGGACGCCCAGCAAAGAGCGAACCGGGTCAGCTTCCGCCGTCTGACTAATAGGTCGTTAGGCGGGTCCCCACTCCACATAGTGATGGTCAGCGATCGCCTGAGCAGGCCTGGTAAGCCGACTCAGTGCCGGGGAAAAAATTTAAAACTCGAGCAGCAAGTAAAGGAATAAAGCCCTGTCATCAGACCCCGACTAAGGCGCCGGAAGGAAACAAGGCTGGTGGCAGGTTGCTCAGGGCGCCATTTGGATTGGACAAAAACGGCACACCTGCGACGACCCGCCATGGAGACTGCTTCATGCTCTGCACTTACAACGCCAGAACAGTCCCACAGACGCCGACCTTCACGCTCTTCTCCACGCCGCAGGGCACATCAAGTACCACGTCATCGCCCTGCAGGAAACGAAGTCCAGGAAGCAAGACGTGCGACAGTTGAGCGATGGGACCCTCGTCATTCGTGGTGAGAAAGTTCCGTCGCGGAACGTGGGAGGCGTCGGCTTTGTCGTCCACCCAACGATCGTCCATCTCGTCGATTCGCATGAGATCCTGTCTCCCCGACTGGCCATCCTTCGTCTACACCCTCCACACCAGAAGACCATCAGCATCATCAACTGCTATTCTCCAACATCAGCAGCTGATGATTCGGAATTGGATGCTTTTTACGAGCATGTGGAGGAGGACGTCCGCAACGAGAAGTCCTTCTACAAGTTTGTTGTGGGTGACTTTAACGCGAAAATCGGGATGAAACTAGAAGAGGAGTATAGGATCGGGAAATTTGGATTTGGGCTCCGGAATGATAACGGCAACCGTCTTATTGGGATCCTATCCGCCGCACGCCTGTTTCATGGAAACTCACTTTTTATGAAGAAAGAACAACGACGATGGACATGGGAGTCACCCAATGGAACGACACATGCGGAGATTGACCACATACTCACCAACCGAAGATGGTGCCTACTTGACGTATCGGTAGTGCCATCTTTCTGCAGTGGTTCTGATCACCGCCTCCTACGAGCGAAGGTACGATTCAGTCAAAAGCTGGAAAGGAAGATTTGCCATCGCAGTCCACGAAGGAAGGAAGTCGTTTACGACGGTCAAAGGTTAGAGGAGCTCTTATCATGTTGTGAGTGGTCCATCGAGGAAGACCCAACAAAGGACTACGAGCTGCTTCTCAAAGGATTGGAAGCCTGTGGGTGTTGCGCCTCAACAATTCGTGCAAGGAACTTGGATCGCATCTCAAGCACCACCAAGGAATTGCTCGATAGAAGAAGATCCTTGAGGCTGGATCCGAATGCATCTCACTCGAGGGTTGGTGGCAAATACCAGCTGCAGAACGGCATTGCAGGAGGATCTACGAAAGTACAGGCAAAGGAGGATTTTGGAAGCCGCTGAACAAAGACGAAGTCTGAAGAAATGCCGAAGGGACCTTTGCGACTACCACATACCACTGGGAGCGTTATTAAACGAAAATGGGGTACCAACAACTTCCCGCCGAGAAATGGAATCGATCGCGAAGAGTTTCTACACCAACCTCTTCCGCTCATCAACACCCGTGCCAGACCCCGCTGTTCCCACTGGAGACACACCACCACGAATTCTTCCTGCTGAAGTACGCGTCGCGATCCAGACCATGAAGACGTCCACAGCTCCAGGACCAGACCATCTTTCCGTGGACCTGCTGAGAGCTGGAGGACACTGTCTACACGAGATTCTGGCGGCGCACCTAACATCTTATCTCCAGAAGGAAAGGATTCCCGACCAGTGGAGAACGTCAAGAACCGTTCTTCTCTTCAAGAAGGGCGAACGGGAAGATCTTCGAAACTATCGTCCGATATGCCTGTTGAGCGTGCTGTATAAGCTTTTCACCAAGATCATTCTCACTCGCATCTCAAGGACACTGGATGAAGCCCAACCTCCAGAACAAGCTGGTCGCAAGGGATTCAGTTGCATGGATCACATCCAGACGGTTTCGAGGGTCATAGAAGTTTGCCGGGAGTACCGATTACCTCTCGTCCTAACCTTCGTCGACTACGAGAAGGCATTTGACAGCGTCGAGTTCAACGCTATCCTGTCAGCGCTAGTCGATCAAGGAGTGGATCCGTCATATGTGAGGACATTAGCCAACTGCTACAAGGACTGCACTACAACGCTACAGCTGTTCCATCGCCCCCTGACCGTACCAATAGGGAAGGGAGTCCGACAAGGCGATACCATATCGCCTAAGCTGTTCACGGCGGCCTTGCAGTGGGTGATGAAATCACTGGACTGGAATGAGAGAGGTATACGAGCTGATGGGAGATTCCTCTCGAATCTTCGTTTCGCGGACGACATCGTTCTCTTCTCGAGCAGTATCAATGAAGCCGAGACGATGTTAAAGGAATTGAACGAAGTAGGGAAGACGATTGGACTGCGAATCAATCGGAAGAAGACCCAGTTCATGAAGAACGGCCTAATTGAGGATACGGAATTGAAGCTGGAAGATTCCCCAATCACGGAGACCTCTTCTTACTTGTATCTAGGACGTTCAATGAACATGCAGAACGACTTGAAAGAAGAACTTAACAGAAGGCGAAGAGCAGCTTGGGCCGCTTACGGGCCTTTGAAAGAAGCCACCGACCAACTAACGGACCCTGCGCTCCGAGCTCATCTGTTCGATTCAACCGTTCTCCCAGCGGTCTGCTACGCAGCCGAGACGTGGGCTGACACCGCTGCCACGTCGAAAGCTCTGCGTACCACCCACAGAGCGATGGAGCGGAGTCTTCTGAAGTTTAACCGACTTACGCAACATCTTGCCGGACTTCGCAGTTCTGATTTAAGAAGTATGTCCCGTCTACGAGACCCAGTCGAGTATGTTTCGAAGGTAAAGTACCGATGGGCCGGTCACATTGCAAGAAGAACAGACGACAGATGGACGTTAAGAACGCTGGAATGGATCCCTCGCGATGTAAAACGCCCTCGAGGAAGACCCCCCACCAGGTGGGCAGATGTGTTCGTGGAAAGGATGGACCAGCTGAAAAACCAGCTGGAAGCGAATTTTACACCTAGATCTCGTGATCTTCGCCATCAACGACCGATACGAAAATCGCGGTTGACGCTTGCGAGGGATAGGAACGGATGGAAGCTGTGCTGCGGCCCGCACGACACGTGAGGACGGGCCAACTAAGTAACTAAGTAAGTAAGATTCCTTCATACTACGCCGCAGGACGCAGCAGTCTACCGCAGCACGTAGCAGCACGCCGCGTTCTGCGGCGTGTGCCGCTGCAGTCGCTCTGAAACTCGCTCGCTTGAAGTTACACTCTTTGAGAACATTAACGTGCAGCAAATAGAGATACATCCATAGCCGGGCGAAGCTGTTCTGCCATGAGCGTATATTTCACTGCGACTGTAGCGGCGCGCTCCGAGCACGCCGCATCCTGCGGCGCAGTATGAAGGAACCCTAATTCGCGTTGTTGAAAGTTGATTCCCAAGCAAAGAAATTGCTCCGAAAATAGCTTCACATGATGATTCGCCACGTGAGCTTCTCCCCTGTGAGCGTGGTGTTTCGTTTCCCCCCTCCCCACCCATCCGTGCGTATTCCAATCACCGTTCCGGAAAACTCGCCCTGTAATTTCTGCAGATCGCGGTTTGTCGAGGTTTTCGCGAGGGACATGAGAGGGCCTTGGAACGACAAGAACATGAAAGTCGAGAATCTGGGTGGACGTGCCTTTAACTTATGATAGGTGTAAGCCGACCGCGTTTTGTGCCGAATGCATTTGGTCAATCAAAGACAGTTCATGACTAAAAGAGAGAACCAAGGAAAACCTAGAATGCACCCGAAAATAGAAGTTAGAGTCACAACTCGCAGCCTGCGCTAACGGCTTTTACTTGGAAGTAAATTTATGTTCTTTTTGATTCGCTCACTTTAGCGTCATTGTCCTAGTTGCACAGTTGAGCAGACTTCCCATTCCCAAAATAATGCACTTGCAGTGCTGAGAAAATGAGGTTGAGTTTGCGTGTGAGCAACTAGCTGACAAGGGAAGGATACTAACTTAGATTTGCCTTTTAAGATGAGACACATATATCTGGGATCAGCGTTTCACTCTGATCCCAGATATGGTGTTTTTGGCTGCTTAGCGTGATTCTGAAGAGAGTTATGGTCTCCTTCTTGTGCAAAGTCTACGTGCTCCTCGACCTACTGGTGCTACGATGTCAACGTCTAGGTGGTTTTGCAGTTGTATAATGCTCCCTTTCAAAATGGAAAGAATTAATCTAAGGCTAGTGCGACATCCTAGCTCTTTTCTCAAGCAGATTCTTATCTATACATCGTCTTAGACATTCAGAAGTTTGCTATTTACTCACAACAGCAAGCCCATAACTCGCTTCTCAATAGCGCTAAGCAGCTAAAAATACCATATTTGGAATTAGCGTTTAAAGATGATTCCATATATATATGTGTTGTGTCTCAAAAGGCGAATCTAATTTGGTATCCTTCCCTTGTGAGCTCGTAGTGTCGGCTCCGGCATTACTGGCGAAATTATTTTCCTTCTATCTGTAATCACCTATTCTTATTTAGGCTATCGCCTTATGCATAAGGACGAATTCGACTTGTTATTTACAAAAACTATTAAAAGATGCAGTTAGTATGCGTCTTCTGGCTCTATATATCAACAAACATTTATACATGGCAGAACTACAGTCAACAACGCTTGGAAAATTGAATGAAAGCTACTCATCGGTAGGTGCACCGCTGATATCATGGTGGTGTTCAATTATGAGACATCCTAATACAGTGCTGGACAAAATTATAGGTCCACTTTAGAATGTGCCATAACTCACTCTGTTGTCAATAAAATGTTCCAAATTTTGGTACAGCAGTGTGTTTACCAGCCTACTATCAGTCATCAGATCTCATTTTCATTTGGTTATTCAAGAAAAAATCTAAAATTTTGAAAAAAACCAGGCTTGAAGGCTGGACAAAATTATAGGTCCACCTGGAGTTTTTATTGATTAAAGCACTTCTTAGCTACCAAATTTCTTCAGGTAGGTACACATCCAAAAACTTTATACAGCCGCTTTAGTCAGGCTGTGTCATACCTCCAAAGAAAACTGATTATCTGTTTTTTGCCTTGAAAATTCGTTCACATGTATTTCGCTCCACAAACCTGCGTTGAGTAAGAAATTCTGCAATTTCTCAGCTGAATTGGAAGGGACGGGGTTTACGGGGTTTTATCTACCTTCTGGATGCTTTTTGACGTGAACATTGGGGAAGAAATCCGATTTTTTGCTGCCGAAGCAAATCCGACATTGACAATACTGCAATTCTGTGCTCAAATTTCTGCCTTCAAACTTCTCTTACAATGTTCTCAGAAGCATAAAGTAAAGCAAAGGCGTTGTTTCTACGAAGGAGAGTTCGTATTCCATGGTTGCAACTTTTTAGAGATTCAAGCATTCGAGTATAATTACTGAAATCACCCCGCAGAAACTGTTTACGACAAGCACCAAAGCTATTTGTGGCTCCGACCAAAATTTTTAAAAGAATCATGTGCTAACATATCCTACAAGCTACAAGCTGTATCCACTATCTAGTAAATAATTACTGTCAAAAATCTAAGTGAGGTAGCACTTGGAAAGCTATTTTGGATTGCGTAACACCATTATTACGTTGCACACACAACTCATGTTTCGAAAAAGAAGCAAGGCGGCTTTGTGGACACTTGCGAGTATGGCGAACAGCTTTATTCTTGTGTAAAAAAATGCTTCTACAATCTCTTGAGGTTATAATGACAATGCATAAAGGGTCTTAGGGCAGAAACTGAAGCTTATTCTCCCGATTGAGTCGATGTTGCATTCGCTTCAGCAGCAAAAAATCGGGTTTTTTTCGATGCTCACGTCAAAAAGCATCCTGAAGGTAGATGAAACTCCGTCGCTTTCGATCTAGCTGAGAAACTGCAGAATTTTTTACTCAACGCAGGTTTGTGGAGCGAAATACATGTGAAAGCATTTTCAAGGCAAAAAAAAAACAGATAATCAGTTCTCTTTGGAGGTATGATGACACAACTTGACTAAAGCAGCTGTTCAACGTTTTTGGATGTGTACCTGAAGAAATTTGAAAGCTAAGAAGTGCTTTAATCAGTAAAAACTCCAGGTGGACCTATATCTTTGTTCAGCCTTCAAGCCTGTTTTTTTCAAGATTTTCAATTTTTTCTTGAATAACCTAACGAAAACGAGACCCATTTTGATGATTGATATTAGGCTGGTAAACACATGGTTGTACCAAATTTCGTAACATTTTATTGACGACAGAGTGAGTTATGGCACTTTTTAGAGTGGACCTATAATTTTGTCCAGCACTTTATATATTAGGTTGTTCCGAAAGTTCTTTCCGTTTTTTCAACCTATCATAAAAATACATGGAATGAAGGTAAGGAAAAGCTTCAAGCGCTATCCGACGCATTTTTTCCTCTTCTTTTCAACAATCATATTCCTGTGTCGCTTGCTCTTTTGGAGAAGCTTTAATAGCGGTCAGATAGAGTAAACAAAGTGCAATTTAATGGAATTTTTTAGCAATTTCAACTGGCTTCTCAGTATTTTCTGAGACAACTTTTTCAGAAGTCTTCACTTTTTTGAAGTCACAAAACACACAAACGCTCCGAACATTAGCAAATTCTCGGATTTTGACACTATCAAAAGTCGTTTGTGATTGTCCACTATTTTTTCAAAGTGACTGAGTGTTTACCGCTTCGACCTATAAGATTTCGCGTTTCAGTGCACACCCTCAGGCAGGTTCAAAATTAAGAGTTATGAAAATTTTATCGCTAAAACCCCCACGAATTAGGAAGAAAAATATCAGTAGAAAGAGGAGGAAAAAGTTGCATCGAAGGACACTTTAGTTGTGCGCCGTTTTATGTTCTATGGCTCTTGGCATCACCAAAAGTGGAATTTGATAGCATCAGGGAAATAATTCTAAAAAAATTTTTGGGGCTAGCAATAGACGCCAAAAAAATCCATTAAATTGCATTTTGTTTATTCTATCCAGCTGCTATTGAAGCTTCTCCAAAAGTCAAAAAAGAAAATTGTGAAAAATTGCCAATTGTACACGGTAAAAACCATGGGTTCGAAATTTTGGCCATTATTTCACTGATCACAAGAGTAAGCGACACAGGAATATGAATGTTGAAAAAAGGAGGAAATCAGCGTCGGATAGTACCGTAATTGCTTACCCATCTTTGTTTCACTTCTTTTTATGATAGGTTGAAAAACGGAAAGAACTTTCGGAACGACCTAATCATTAAATTGTCTCGAAAGTTCCGTCGTTTCATATTTAAAAATCTGTAAATTTGCGCCCTCTCAAAGGTTTTCATACTCGTAATTACTTTTGAAAGAGTAAGTTTTTCGCTTTCGAATGCTTTCCTTACTAGCTTCTAATACACAGTGACTGCAGAAATAAAATTGGGAAAACAAGACCATATAGACTTGTAATATTTAATTTTAGGTCGCCAAAAACCTGTACCTCTGCGGAAAATTCTGGAAACGTAAATACATAGGTTTCTGACCTAATCTTTATAACTGTGGAAAGGTTGCGTCGTTTGGATGTGTTTGTAAAAAACTATAATTTTCGAGAAAAGTGAAAAATCAAGTGGTTTTGACCTTTTCTGTAGTACAGTCGAAATTTTCGCAGAGACCTCCGAACAGCACAAACTTTTCACTGTTGCGAAGAGTAGGTCAATGAACTTGTGCACTCGCGTTTTCAGATTTTTCTGCAGCGTTTCAGGCTTTTGGCGACCTAACTTAAAATGACCAAAGTTTATATGGTCTTGTTTCCCCAAATTTATCTCTGCAGTCAGTGTGTCAGCAGTTAGAAGCTACTCAGATAATCGCCGAGGGCAGGCGGCCATGCGATTTATGGGCGGGCGGGCACCGGAAAAATAGTTCGCTGATTTTGCGGTCCGCTTGCAGATATTTGGGAAAATTTTAGCGAAAATTTAGACGAATGCTTGGAGAACAATCGCGGTCTTCTTATATTAGGTTGGCACGAAAGTTCTTGCGTAATTCAAACAAAATTCAATAACTTTTCAAAGACTAAACCTAAATTCACAATCTTGTATGCTAAAAATATTAGAAGTCTTACGCTTCATGATGGATGTTTAAGCATAAGATTACGTGAGCTGGAGATCAAGAACGAAGCTCTCGAATATGGGGTTTCAAATTTTGAGATTTTGAGTTTGGTGCCAGAAAATCGCAGAGTGCCGCTAGCTAGCAGAAAAAAATCTGTAGAATTTACTTACACAGCAAAAGTCCACACGTTGATTTAGCAGGCTTTGATCTCGCATGGAAACGCGAAAACAAAAAATTTGTGAAAATTCTCATTTCACAGGACAAATCCCCTTATCACTCCAACTTTTCCACAGAAACACACTTTGCAACCAGAAATTAGACATAGTGCCTATTTAGAGCCTTGCGACGTTTTCTCGATTGTAAAACAGTGTTTTCGCCGGAAAACTGCGGACATGAGGGGATTTTTTCCGCAAAATGACATAATTCACGAAATTTTTCTTTGTGCTTCACCATGCAAGATCAAAGCCTTCCAAAGTAACATATGGACGTTTGTTGTGTAAGTAAATTCTACAGATTTTTTTCGGCTAGCTAGCGGCACTCTGCGATTTTCTGGCACCAAACTCAAAATCGCAAAATTTGAAGCCCCATCTTCGAGAGCTTCGCTCTTGATGTCCAGCTCACGGAATCTTGTGATTAAACATCCATCATGAAGTGAGGCTTCTAATATTTCTAGCATACCAGATTGTGAATTTAGGTTTAATCATAAAAAAGTTATTGAATTTTGTTTGAATTACGCAAGAACTTTCGTGCCAACCTAATAGATTAGCTGCGGCGCAGTGGCCGCATTCTCGCAGACTTTCCGCGAGAATATGCAAAATTTTCGAGGGCCGCAGGCTGCACGCTCCTTTGTGGAGGACCGCGCAGCCCCCAGGTGCTTTCCGCTGAGAGAAAGTACCTCAAACTTGAGTAATTAAACCATCGATGACAGCTCTGCCATGTACTCAGATAACCGCCGGGGGCAGGCGGCCATGCGAATTTTGAACAAGCGCGCACGGAAAAAATAGTTCGTTGATTTTTTGCGGCCCGCTTGCAGAAATTTGGAAGAAAGTTGGCAAAATTAAAGACGAATGCTTGAAGAACAATCGCGGTTTCTTTATGGATTAGCTGCGGCGCAGTGGCCGCATTCTCGGGACTTTCCGCGAGAATATGCAAAAATTCCGAGTCTTACCTGCGCTCGACGTACGCCCGAAAATACCTAAAAAGAGTCCGAGCGCTTGCTGCAAGTTTGGCCAGCGCTCGCTGGAAGATATTATTTGACGAGCGCTTGCAGAAAATTCTGTATTGCTGCCCACTGGCAGAACGCGGAAGTACCGCCCGCTGAAGGTCTGGCCACGCCCCAAATTTCTGCTGACCGCCTGCAGAAAAACGCGAGTTTGCGGACCGCCTGCCCCCGGCGATTATCTGAGTAGAATCTCACCTTTGTTCGGCGTACGCCCGAAATTGCCTAAAAACCGTCCGAGCGCCGGTTGAAAATTTGACCAGCGCTCGCTGAAAGAGATTATTTGACGAGCGCCTGCAGAAAACTCTGTGTTGCTTCCCGCTGGCAGAACATTAGACAATAAAGGAAGTGCCGCCCGCTGAAGGTTTGGCCACGCCCCAAAATTCTGCTGACCGCCTGCAGAAAAACGCGGGTTTGCGGACCGCCTGCCCCCGGCGATTGTCTGAGTAGGAAGGAAGGCATTCGAAATCGATAGACTTACTCTTTCAAATAGGATTGAAAATTTGCAAATCTGTTAAGATTGCGCAAAGCTACAAATTTTCAGAAACGAAACGACAGAACTTTCGGGACAACCTATTAGGTTGTCCGGGAATTAATGCATGTTTTGAATTCCAACCGCGATAAGTCATACTCTTCTCACTTCTAAGTAGAAATCGAAAAGTCATTCGATAGAGCAACACAAGCTCTACAAGATAGCAGTCTTACTTTAGTAACAGCTATGATCTACCACGAGTTTTGAGCCAAAAACTAAAAAGATTCAACTGCCGAAAAAAATGAGAAAAATCGTAACTCAGTTGTGAAATTCCTACAAAAATTTTAATTCGCTCACGTTACCACTACTCACATAGGGCATCTATATAGGCGTTGCCGTATTTTTTCCCCGTTGAAAATCAAGAAAACGGAAATTTTTTGAGCATTTGCCAAAGTGGTGCTGTGCCGTTTTCACATAAGTGGTTGTATACTACAAAACTGTAGAAGTATAAACGTAAATTTCCAGCTCTTTACAAGCTTTAGTTCTCAAGAAAGATCGAATACAGTTTTTCCTAGTCATGTAATCCAAGCTAAAATTTAAATTTCTCGAGAATTAAAGCTTGTGGAGAGCTGCAAATTTACGTTTGCACTTCTACAGTTTTGTAGTATACAATTACTTATGCGGCAAATGCACCAAAATTTCCGTTTTCTTGATTTCTAGTGGAGAAAAAAAGGGCAACGGCGTATATTGGTCTTGTGTAGAGAGTGTTTACGTGGGCAAGTTAAAATTTTTGTAGGATTTTCATAAACTAAATTACGATTTTTTCTTATTTTTGGACAGTTGTATCTTTTTAATTTTTGGCTCGTAACTCGTGACGGATCAGAGCTGTTGCTAAATCGAGTTGCCATCTTGTAGAGCTTGCTTTCCTTTATCGACCGATGTCTTGCGACATGCTCAGAAATGAGAAATGTATGAGTTATGCGGTTGAAAATCAAAACCTGCGTTAATTTCCGGACGACTTAATGAACTTTTTAAAAATGTCGGTGAAAATAATTTTGTAAAATTTCAATAATGTTGGTGAAAATAGTTCTTGTAAATTTTTAAAAATGTTTCCATGTCAAAATGCGAATGCGCGCTGCCATGGCTCGCAACACGTAGCTCACGAACGTGTGCGGACTGGTTATGTCTCCCTTAACAGAAACTATTAACCATACCCTGCCCGAATACCGTATTGGCTTGTCTCTCCCTGATTACCTCGAAGAATGCTAGCTTGTTGAAAAAATGTTCATGAAACGTACTCCCGCTGATAAAGTGGGTGCTTTGTGTACGAACTACGGATATGACAGCATTTGTGGGTAAATCTTCGCACTCGTAAACACTGCTTGAACATAAAATTCTCGAATTTTGAAATTTCTAATTTCAAAAAAAAATTACAAGTGTAACAGGAGTTATCCGTCAACCAAATAATTAAGTCTGCTGCTTCAAATAACATAATTTGAAATTTTTTTGACACACTTTTGCGACTGTAGAATTTGACGGTAGAGATTTATGTTCATAATTTCTACGATTATTTCAACAGCTATTGGAAACTAGGTGCCGAGATGCAAAGAGAGAGTGAGTCAAGATAGTTTAGAGCTCTTATCTATCAATAACCTTTTACCCGCTCTTGTAAATGATGGCAGTCCAGCTATTTGCGTCTAAAGCAGTTTCAGTAACTCAAAAGTAATTTTCAAAGTCATAATGATAGTCTTTCAGTATTCTTTATTTGCTGTGCGGGTTTTTAATACGTGAACGAGCCAACGCCTGATCTGCTTTCTCTACACTTGACAAATCGAATATAGAGGGCTTATCAAACGCAGTTTCGCTTGCATCAACATCTTCACTCCCGTGCTGGATTCTACATCTCTTCCGCGAACATGCCTTTCTAATCGCTTTTCCAGGGCGAGCGTGGGAAAGGCGGAGCCTCATTCGATTGGAAATAATTGGAGAGGTATGTTTGCGGAAGGGACGCAAAGTCTAACGCATGAGTGGGTGGTAATGCAAACGACACTGCGTTTGATAAGCCCTAAATGTGTGCGTACCAGTGACGGTCTCAGGATTTCTGTCCAGGGGGGGGGAGAGCAAAAAATTGTTTGAATGAAGGTGCGTGGCATTAGCCACGCACTCCGAAGAACTTTTTGGGGTTCTTCTCAAATTTTTTGCGAGGCCATACCCCCGCCACCCCCAAAATCAAGAAAAAGGCAGCGTGGTGGCAATCACGCCCCCGAAAAATTTTTTTTACAAGGCTAATTTGAATTTTTGAGAATTTTTAAAAATTATTTTAATTATTTACAAAAGTAAAGAGGTCATTTGCACATTTTTATATCCCCTTCTCGGTGTGGTGTGTACATACAGAGACCGCCAAAAAATTGCGGACAAGTGGCCCCCCTTTTCATCGCTCATTTTCAAATGGAAAAAATGATAAGAAAATGATCGAATTGCATGAAATGGTAAAGCTTTTCAAGAGCTACAATCCGCTCATTACGCTTTTCGGAAAACATGGATACTAAAAGAATTAAAGAACCTTTTCTAAAAAGTTTCAAGGACAGGTTACAATGTCGCAGATAACAATTCAGACGCGAAGATTTTCCTCCAGGTCTTTTTTGGAGTGAAAACAGAAGTTCAGTGGGCAAATTACATTATAGAGTTTATCGAGGACAATAATGTGTGGTTAATTCTAAAAAACGCAGCCTTGTTTATTTGGCTTTTTTCCAAAAAAAACTTCTATTACCTTTTTCAAGTTGAATTTCTTCACATAAACACCTACCCAAGGCATCCCAACGAGGCTGTTCGATAAAATGGATGCTCTTCGCCATGCTCTTGCTTTGGACGGGTGCTGGTGAATATCTTTGTTGAATGGCTCTTAACGGGCACATGACCTCACCTGCCCTCCACCACCGACTTGCACCGCTTTGCAGGATTGTAGCTCGGCCGGTGGCCACTTTACGAGTCTGTATGCAGAAGCAAGAAGCATGACTTCGTCGACACAAAAGACGCCGAAACGTCAGCATCAATAAAGATCATACCATCTTGGGCAACGCTTGAACACAAAATCAATATCAAGATACGCGAATGAGTTGAGTATGGAGGATGCCGAAGATTTTACGGATGTGGTAAGAAAGCGCAGCCTTGGAGGTGATTTGAGTAAAGGCTCTTATCAAGTCCAAAGTCTTAGCGCTTTGGAATGAATCTATTACAAGAAAATTGACAGTTTTGAATTTTTAGGATAGAAATAGAAGTTTAGCCGATAAATCCTTAGCCTACCACATCTTTACTCCACCCGTTGAATCTCCGAATTTCTCTAACTCAACTCATTCGCATACCTTCGTGTCGAAGAAGTCACGCTCTTTGGACATGTTTGCATACAGGCTCGTAAAGTGGCTGCCGGCAGAGCTGAGCTACAAATCTGCAAGGTGCAAGTTATGGTGAGATGCAGGTGTGGTAATGTGCACGCACTATCAAGAGTCAGTTTCAACAAAGAAACTCACCAGCACATGTCCGATGCATAGAGGATGAAGAGCATCCATTTTATCCCAACAGCCTTGGATGTTTTGAGTAGTTTTTATGCAGAAAAATTTGACTTGAAAAAGGAAATAAGAACTCATTTCTTAAAAAGCAGAACAAGTTTCAAGTTTGGGTCGAAAGTACTACCTCCACGATGAGCTTTGAAATGTAGTATGCTTACATGTTCGAATAACTTCTGTTTTTACTTTAAAAAAGGGACCTAAAAAAATTTTTGCGTTTGGAAAATTATTGTTCGCCACGTTGACGCAGCCATTTTTGGACTTTTTTAAAAAATTTTGAAATTGTGATCTTGATTTTGTGCCAAAGAGGTTTTTATGGTGGACTGTTATTGCCTAACGTTTTGACAAGTATCTGCGTCTTCGGAGGCTTGAAAGAAATCGCAGTTTTCTTTGATGATGTTTGAAATTTTTAGAAAATTTCCAGAATACAAGTTTTCCGGAGAGCTCAATGTGTGGGTGGCAGCTCTCAAAAAGCTCTATCAATTAATGCAAACCAATCACTTTTTATCTTTGTTTTCCATCCGAAAATGAGCGATGAAGAAAGGAAGGCGGCTTTTTCGCATCTTCATGGCGCTCACCGTATGTTTCAAACAGAAATGCATTCCTGAACCGATCCGGACCAAACTTGGCACATATACACTCCGGGGCGGGACGGCTGTCACATATTTTTCCGTTATCGATCGACATCGATTTTATCTTTAAGGATCAATATACTGAAAAGCTAAAAGTTGGCCGAGGCGTGAGTGAACATGCTGATTACGAAAATGTTATTGACAGGGCTAGGAGCCGAGCTAGCCAGTAGCGCATATGAAAAGAGTCTGCAAGCTGCTCTGAAGAAACCTTGAAGTCATCCAATAAAGTCAGCAATAGCTTTTGAACATTAAAGTGACTATGAAATGTGTATGTGTATAATCTAGCCATATTCTCAGTACATTTGAATTTGAGTTTGATACTCTGGATAGACCTAGCGCATTCACGAACCAAAAAATTTCTTATCGCACTTTAAGCGTTTAGATAAATCTCTTTATCTCTTGAATTGCCTACAGTCGTAGCGTCATAAACTCGCTTGTCTTATACGATTGAGCAATTTCGTACGGCATGGGTCGTTCCGAAAGTTCTTTCCGTCTTTTCCAGTTTAAAGAACTATGATGCAATTTTTTTTCTTTTTAGCAGTAGTGTTTGTCTGTTAGTTAATCCTGTGGTCACTGAGGTGATTGCCGAAACTTTGCACCCAATAGCTTTGAGAATTTTTTAAAAATCTTTAGCACTTCTGAAAAAGTCTTTGATTGAAGCGCATCGCTACAACGTCTTAATGTCGCATGCACTAACATCCACGCTGGGGGGGGGGGGTATCGCAGCTCAAAAATGCTTTGAATTCTGGAGCTTCAGATATGTCGATTTCACGCCTTTTACATCCGTAAGTCCACCATCTTTTACTATAAACATATTGAACGGGAGAAACAAGTTGGAAAATGCGCTTTGTACAGCTTCTTGTACGGTCCCTTAATCCCCTGTGGCCGACCGCTTTTTCTTGATAGTCATTTTTTTTCAAAAACCTTCTAAAGTTGTACTCATTATCTAACCCAACAATGCTAGCAAGGGAAGGATACCAACATTAGTAGGCGAATGAAGATGAGATGTATACCAGTAGATGCGCCTTTGAACGCTTCCATATCTGCTTCCCTTTTTTGCGCATCAAGTTTCCGAAACAAGTTGTGGGCGTTCAAAGGTCCAAATGTGTTAAGTTTTAGGTGGCTTAGAATTGGCGAAAATCTGTACAAAAACACCTGAAAGTGAAAAATAATTTTTGCACCAAGCATGTTGTTTGCAAGGAAAGAAAGACGGTGGAAGTGCATAGGCGTTGTTTTAGAGCTTTTCGCTGATTTTACGCCATTCAATGCTTGGCAAATCGAGACATTCAAACGCTCATAACTTCTTTCGGAAGCCTATTCCGCAAAAAAGGGAAACAGATTTTGAATCGGCGTTTAAAGGCGCATTCAATGATATACATCTCATCTTCAATTGCCGACTAATGTCGTTATCTTTCCCTTGTAGGCATGTTGCTGATAGAAACAAAAGGGCTCTTGGAATATCGATTTTTTCGGTGATCCAACTTTCAATTGGATTATCGCAAACTTCACGAATTTGTTATGTTAATTGTTTTTTTTTATCAGAAACATGCTTTGCACTCTTGGGTTAGATAATCAGCACAACTTTGGGACGTTTTCATTTACTTCGAAAAAAAATGATTTTGGATAAAAGATGGCCCTCCGCGTGCTCAGATAACCGCCGGGGCAGGCGGCCATGCGAATTTTGAGCAAGCGCGCACCAGAAAAATAGTTCGTTGATTTTTTGCGGCCCGCTTGCAGAAATTGGGAAGAAAGTTGGCGAAATTAAAGACGAATGCTTGAAGAACAATCGCGGTTTTTTTTTTATGGATTAGCTGCGGCGCAGTGGCCGCATTCTCGGGACTTTCCGCGAGAATATGCAAAAATTCCGAGGGCCGCACGGTCCTTTGTGGAGGACCGCGCAACCCCCAGGTACTTTCCGCCGGGAGAAAGTACCTCAAACTTGAGTAATTAAACCAACGGTGACACCTCTGCCACACAGAGTCTTACCTGCGCTCGACGTACGCCCGAAAATGCCTAAAAAGAGTCCGAGCGCTTGCTGCAAGTTTGACCAGCGCTCGCTGAAAGAAATTATTTGCCGAGCGCTTGCAAAAAATGCTGTATTGCTGCCCGCTGGCAGAATATGCGACCGTAAAGGAAGTGCCGCCTGCTGAAGGTTTGGCCACGCCCCAAAATTCTGCTGACCGCCTGCAGAAAAGCGCGAGTTTGCGGACCGCCTGCCCCCGGCGATTATCTGACAAGGAAACGATACTCAATGTCCGTGGCTTTTTGAGACGAGATGTACACCATTACACTCGTTTTCGAACGCTGATTCCGAATCTGACTTCCGTTTCTGCTAATCGTTTCTCTGAAAAAAGTTATGAAGGAATTTCGATCCAGGTTTGGCCGCTTAAGGGAAATACGGTCATTGGAACGGCCTCTACTGCGACCACGTTCTGGTCTAATGGTTAGTTCGATAGCCTCATAAGTTGATGTAGGTTCAAATCCTTCGCATTTTTACTTTCGCATTACTTTTGCCTCAATTAACCTTGTTCGAGAAAGTTTACTCGAATTATGACCATTGAATACATTTTAGCGCAAACAGTAGTGATTTTTTCTAAAATACCACATTTTTTCAAGAGTAAGGGCGTTCACTTAACTTGAGGATGTAAAAGAAGGTTAATTGAGTCAACGCAAAACTAAAAAACACAAAAGGACTCGAACCTAGAGCTGCATCAACTCATGAGGCTATCGCACTAACCACTAGACCACAACGCACCTATGTCATTGGCACTCCGACAAATTTTCACTGGGCAGCCGAACTCTGCGCGATCCATGATAACATCTTTGGAGCGATTAGCAGAAACGGAAGTAAGATTTGGAATCAGCGTTCCAGGACGAGTGTAATGGTATACATCTCATTTCAAAAGGCCACGGACACCGAGTATCGTTCCCTTGTGAGTGGGATCATTAGGGAAACATACAAAAAGCTGGAAAATGCTGCTTGTACAATTCTCGATCCTATAATACTTAGCAGAAGTATTTACAAATGGATAAACTGCGCATAATTCAGACAGAAGCTTTAGGGTATGGAGCTTTCTTTTAAGCTGCGATCCTTCTGCGGTGAGGTTGCTGTTGCACGTGGCTTGAAGATTTTTGTAGCAGACGCGCCTGCAAAATGTTAGATTTCAACAGTTACAAAATTTAAAAGCAGTCTCAGCACGATCTCAATGCTTATTTGGACTCAAAGACAAGGATCGCATGCTCAGATTTGCCTATTGGTTACCTTCAAGTAAGCTCAACTGATTTGTGCCCATTTAGGTTGACTTGTTCAAATACTTGGCCGATATAAGCCCGCTAGAAGTCCGACACGTTTTCCAAGATGCTCTTCTAGTCGAGGCTCCTCCTCTCGAAGCGATAGAGCGGTGTGAAAACATCAAGCTCAAGAAATCAGGCAAAATAAAATTATTGCAGGTTTGACGCTGAACTGAAAAGGATTCCTAAAATTGTTATCGTAAACACTATTATAAGTCATTTCGTCTTCAACTCTTATCGCCACCTGGATGTGCGTTTTCATACGTTGTCGACTCGAGGAAAAGAGAGCGGAGAGCTGAGAAAACTTGTAAGTATTTTGCGCTACTTTCGAAAATAACAAAAATGTAGTTTCATAACTAACAGACACTCTCTATGCATTCAACTCACAACCTTGTGGAAAAAGGGACTTTTCAATTTAAACTCATACAGTTAACGATTTCTCTTGTAATAAGCTAATATTTGCGATCGCAGTAACCTACTAGCTTGCGACCGCGTTCCACCCGAGATTAAGTCAAGGTTAAGAAAATATGGTTTCGTGGCTTCTACATTTAAAAATAGGGTATATATATATAGATTGCTAGAAATGTAAAACGTGTAAATTTTTGACTCCAACTTTATAGTACCCATTTGGATCTGATTATTAAGTTCTTAAAACTTGTATTTAGCATGAACAAACCAGGTAATTCCGGTAACTACAGAGTGAGAAGGTATCTCAAGTGGGAATTCAAAGTACTTAGGTAAACACACTGCCTCTGAAGTCGTCAGAATCTTTAGAAATTGCATGCTTTCTATCAAACAACAACAGACGTTTCATTATGTGTAAGCATGAGTTACCCTTAGCAGTTCACTTTCCACTCATACAGTCAGATCATTTCATATGATCATGTCCAACACTGCACATACTGTCCACTTTTGGCGTCCTTATCCAAGATTTTAGGCCCAGACAGTCCCTTTGTTAAGTTTTTCCGATGTTTTCTTCATGCTTTTTCTCCTTTCTAGGTACCTGCTTTACAAAGTGATGTAAGCGGCAACAATCGGTCGGTCTCCTGCGTTTTTGCTGCTGTTCGATGAGACGCCAAAGGTGAACAGTGCGTGCAGTGACACACATGATCATATGAGATGATCCGGCTGTACATGAATCTATCATTACTTATAATAACGGGCTAAGAATGTTTACGTGACTTTGTGTGTCTCTAAGTGTGTGTGAGTGTGTCTGTCACGAAATTCGTAGAGCGTGTTCCAGCCAACCTCCTCAGCTCAAATTTTTCACAATGCATGCTATCCACATGAAAGTCCAACATGCAAAAGCACGAGCAGATTCGTTTGGTGGATCCCTCAGAAACTGCGAGTCAAACGGATTCACTTTGCATTTGGGCCGCAAAATTGGGTCCGTAATTCCACTTTTTGTAGAGTCGTGAATGTTTATGCCAAGTAAATGTGAAAGCCGTTAACTTAGGCCCAAAAACGTGATCAAATGTCCATTACTTTACAAAAACGGCGCCAAAAAGTATTGGTTGCTTAAATGGTCAACTTGCCAAGGTCTTACCAGAGCTTTTGACGAGATTTTTGCACAAAGATGTAGTGACTGCTGTTCTTATTGCAACTGTCAAGACCATGGAAAAATCAAAAACCTATAAAAATTTGCGTTTGTTTTCCTGCAAAAACTCTCATCCACGCGAAATCACCTATTTCACATAAAAGAGCTTTCGGAATGAGTAGTTGCTTACATTTTGTTTGTGATAGTCGGCAATGCTCGGTGAATTCCAATGCCATCATTGTACGAGAATGAATAGGGCCTAGATAGTGGAGCCAGTGCCACCCTCTGCGAAGCAGAGGTGACGCTATGGTATCTATATTAGGTTGTTGCAAAAGTTCTGTTGTTTCATTTTCAAAAATTTGTAACTCCGCGAAATTTCAACGGATTTCGCTTTCAAATGCTGTTCCGTCGAGCTTCTGTTTCATACTGGGTGCGGAGATAAAAATGGAAAACTAAGACCATATAAGCTTTGACCATTTTGAGTTAGGTCACCAAAAATCTGGAATGTGCAGAAAAATCTGAAATCGTCAGTACATATGTTTTTCGGCCTACCCTTTGCAACTGTGAAAAGTTTGCGCTGTTTGGACGTCTCTGTGAAAAGTGATGATTTTCGCGAAAATTGACAAATTAATTAATTTTGGCGTTTTCCATAGTAAACTCGACATTCATAACTTCTCACAGAGACGTCCAAACAGCGCAAACTTTTCACAGATGCAAAGGGTAGGCCGAAAAACATATGTAATGACGATTTCAGATTTTTCTGCAGCATTCCAGATTTTTGGTGACCTAACTCAAAATGGTCAAAGCTTATATGTTCTTAGTTTTCCATTTTTATCTCCGCCCCAGTACGAAATAGAAGCTCCACGGACCAGCATTTGAAAGCGAAAGACTTATTCTTTCTAATAAAATTACAAGCAAGCAAATCCGTTGAAATCGCGGAGTTACAAATTTTTGAAAATGAAACGACAGAACTTTTGCAACAACCTAATATATATATAAAACTCAAAGTTTGTGCAGCTCCTGACCGTATGTTTTTTTATAGACTCCTTTGCGCGTGAACCGATTGAGCTGAAATTTTGCATATATTAGGTTGTCTCATAATTAATACACGTTTTTATTTGCTTGCTTTAAGAAAGCAACCAGACTCAACCCAACAAAGGGTAAGGGGTACTATTCGATAGAGCAAAGCAAGCTCTACAAGATGGCACTCATGTCTTTGCGCCATGCTCGATTCACGGAGAGCTCGAACTCAAAATCTAAAGATTTCCAAATGCCCAAAAATCGAAAAAATCAGATCTTCGTCCAAATAATTTCTACGGACCTCCCACTCTCTCACATCATTACTATCGATATCTGATATCCATATGTGCGATTGTCGTATTTTTTCCTTGACTAGAAACTGAGAAAACGAAAATTTCCCTGGTTTTCTCAAAGCAAAGCTGAGCCGTTTTTGCATATGTAGTTCTATACTACAAGCCTAGGTAAGCATAACTGTAGGTTTTCAGCCTACTTCGGCGGTACCTTTCGAAAGTGTCGATTTTAGCACTGAAACTGAAACGAAAAAATCCGAATTCGTTATTTTTCGAAAACTACCGATTGGAATGAGCTGAAAATCTACAGTTATGCTTACCTAGGCCTGTAGTATAGAACTACATATGCAAAAACGGCTCAGCATTGCTCTGAGAAAATCAGGGGAATTTTTTTCTCATTTTCTAGTCAAGGAAAAAATATGACAATCGCACATATGGATATCAGATATCGATAGTAATGATGTGAGCGAGTGGGAGGTCCGTAGAAATTATTTGGACGAAGATCTGATTTTTTTCGATTTTTTGGGCATTTGGAAATCTTTAGATTTTGAGTTCGAGCTCTCCGTAGATCGAGCATGGCGCAAAGACATGAGTGCCATCTTGTAGAGCTTGCTTTGCTCTATCGAATAGTACCCCTTACCCTTTGTTGGGTTGAGTCTGGTTGAAGTAAGCAAATAAAAACGTGCATTAATTATGAGACAACCTAATAATATATGTTTTCGAACCCCGTAGATGGTCTTAGGCCACTTTTTGAAGCGATTCGCAGAATCCTTTTAATGATTTATTAATTTCAACACTTTGCAATGAAAGTGAAGTCTCATCAACCACTATCATACCCCATGCACATTTTGGTGTAAACAATAGCAGAGAAGCTCATTCTCATTCTGCGGTTAGAAGGTTGCGGTACTTCCAGATGATGCTGCTTTGAGGTAGGCATTTGCAATTACAACGCACCGTGCAGGTGGATATAGGCTGCGGGACCGGAGAAGGAGGAGGGGGGAGGGCAGAAATGCAGCAGATGAAAGCGGGATGAAAGATGGAAACGCGTAGGTTTCAAAATAAAACACATATTATATGCGCTTCCTTTCCTTTCTCTGGCTCCGTGGCTCATGAATCCGGCAAGACCGAACAATTTCAATTCGACTGTACATGAATTAGATATATAAATTAGTGCGAATGACCATTTTTAGGCTGGAGTAGATTTGAATGAATATCAAGAGGTTACTCTGTGATTTCTACCTTACATGTTCTTTTTGCACGTCTCCAACAAAATCTTCACACTTCTTTCGTGTTCCCTCAACGATTGGAAACTTTCAAAGTTTCCCTTAGAAAGTACTGATGAGTGCACCATGGGTGCTAAAAAAGGTACGACACCGGTATAGCTTTTATCCCCGAAACCGATAAATGTAAAGACACAAAGGAGTAAAAACCATTTTCTTTGCATCATAATTTGTTAGTCGCGTAAAGTCTCCGTAAGAATCTTTCATGAGGAAGAAAATAAAGACAGAGTTTATCATTTAATAACGTCGCTTCCGTTATTTTATGGCCATACATTTCTTCATTCCAAGCAATTAGCCAACGTTGTCATTATCATGCTTGAGAGCGTTTGAAAAGAACGTTTTTCCAACAGTAATCGACTGATATGGAAAACAAGAAATTTGTAAGGAGTCGGCTAAGAAAGGCCTGAAAAGCTGAAAATGTAATAAAAGTTTTTACAGTGATGCAGTTGAATGGTTCTGTACTAATACTAATAATTCACGTCTTTAAAACAGGTCACGTTTTATCCATAACAGCAGAGCTCAAAAAACTTATTCGATAAGTGATCTTTATCCGCTGAGATAACGCAGCGTAAAATTAAACAGAAACGAGATTCCGGCTTGCTCGCTTTTTTATGGTAAAAGAAGCCGTGTGACTTTCTCACTCTGAAAAAGCGAATTCAAGAACCACAATAAAAAATGTGTTTACTCCATGTTAGAAAAATTTGAATTATTGTTGGCTCATGCTTTGCATCTTGGGTTCATTCTTTCCTTGTACAGAAACTGTTGGAAGCAGCAGGTATTCTGAAGTTGTTACCGTCTACTGAAAGCTGACTTGCTGCTGCGTAACAATTTGTTTTAGGTCAAAACTAATTTTCTATAGCCGCTCCAAGAGCTTACCACTATACGCAGGTTGCATAGAAGAGCGGGTAAAAAGGATCACTTATTCCTTGATTTTTAGCAAACTCAAACTCGGCGGAATGAGTTTAACTATTTTTGAAAACGAAGTTCCCATTGACTTTGCAATAAAAGTAAGGGCTTATCAAATGAAGATCCCTAGTCATTTCCAATCAATTGATGTTCCGCCTTTTTCACGCTCAGCTGAGAAAATACTAAGAGAGCAGTTCCACGGAAGACGCAAGATTCAGCACGGGAGAGGAGGTGCTGGGGCAAAGCGACACTCCATTTGATAAGCCCTGTACGACATTTTCTACACACACTTGTAAATAAATCACACATGAAGAACGAAAAAACAGATTGCAATGGTTTCCACAACCTTGTCAATTGACACCACATGAACGACACATGTTTATTGTTGACCACTGCGTCACCTCTGCTTCGCAAAGGCTCGCACTGGTGCCACCATCTGTATGCCTTACTCACTCCAGCAATAATGGCTTTGAAACTCACCGCGCTATGCAGACTATCCCGAATGAGTTGTAAACAACTAGTCATTCCGAATTTCATGTGAAATCGGTCATGTCGCGTGGATAAAACTTTTTGCAGGAAAACAAACGCAGATTTTTATAGGTTTTTGATTTTCCCATGGTCTTGACGGTTGCTATAAAAAAACAGTAGTTACCGTGAGCAACATTTTTGTGCAAAAATCTCGTCAAATGCTCTGGTAAAAGCCTGGCAAATTATATGCAACCAATTCTTTTTGGCGCCGTTTTTTGTAGAGTAGTGGAATTTTTATCACTTTTTGGGCCTAGTTTGTGGCTTGCAAATTTACTTTCCATACACATCCACGACTCTGCAAGAAGTGGAATTAAGACCCAGTTTTGTGGGCCAAATGCAAAGTGGATCCGTTTGACGCGTAATTTCTAAGAGATCCACTCAACAAATCTGCTTGTGCTTTTGTATGTTGGACTTTCATGCAGTAGCAAGTGCTGTGCGTAATTTGAGCTCGGAACTTTGGCTGAAACACGCTGTGAATTTCGTGACAGACAGACATTCAGACAGATAGACATACAAAAACACACAAATATTCTTAGGCCGTTAGTTAAGATAAATACTTTAAATTCGGGTGATTAAATCGTGAATAACTTGAAACAAGCAAACGTGAAGCATAGCTGATAAATATTAATTGAATAAACATGAACTGAAATTATTCTACATATATGAGGGAAGGAAAACCCACTTAGTGTGGTAACACTAAAAATAAATGCATGATCAATGAAGAATAAGTATATATAGATGTTCGCTTGCTGGCTCCACCACTCCTTCCGCAGTAGTCGTTTTGTCTACACAGTGCTGGACATAATTATAGAGACACTCTAGAAATAGTCGTAATTTTTGTTCTTGTCAGTGAATCTGTCTGAAACTTTGCTGTATGGTGCGCATGTAAGCCTACCACAACTCCTCAGAACGGCTTCCAAACCCATTGATTTCGAACGGCGAAAAATGGAAAAATTCAAAAAAGCCTGCTTTGCAAGCTGACATAGTTATAAGGACACCTGGCCTTTTTAAACATTATCGCATTCCTTGACTCCCAAATTTTTTTGAGTTACATCCCAAAATATGAAACTTTTGCAGCACCTAGGACCTGTCATGCTACTCAAGGAAAGATGATCCTTGCATTTTTCGTTTTCGAAGGCATCAGAAGTCAAACTGCGTCAACAAACAGCTGGTTTGAGGAGTTTTCAAGCCAGCGTTCATTTCAAATGACAGTCCTGGAGTACACTTAGTTTTCTTGATAAATAAGGTGAAGAGCGCTTTCGTAAACTCCGCGTAAGCGCTGATTTTGACGGACAGACTCCAACCTCACCATAGGGCTGTCGCGCTTTTGCACCAAAAAACTCGATTTCCAGTGTTCGTGAAATGATGGACTCGATTTATTATATTATCTACATGGAGAGCTTTTGCAACAACTTTCAGTTTTTCTAGTGCTGCGGTTGGCATTTAGATTGAAATACTTTGCACAAAAATTCTCTGCGACCAGTAGATTCAACACAATCTAGATCTCATTAATTCCTTCTCTGTTTCATGTCGCATTTTACGCGGTAGGTGAAACTAGTTGAGATTTTGAAGTTTCAAGCGCACTCTTGTTCGATTTCTTGATTTGAGTTGGATATGATTGTGCAGGGTGCTCCACTCAACTCTCAACGGATGACAACTGCGGCTGAACCAGAGAGTGCAACCCCGAAATTTTTTCCTGATTAGGCACACAAGTTTATTGTTGTACGTGTATTGTTGCGGCTACATTGCAGCGTTTTCTGTAACTTGAAAATCGCGTTTTGTTGTGCAAAAGCGCGACAACCCTATGGTGAGGTTGGAGGCTGTTATTTGAAATGAATGCAGGCTTGAAAACTCCTCAAACCAGCTGTTTGTTGACGCAGTTTGACTTCTGATGCCTTCGGAAACGAAAAATGCAAGGATCATCTTTCCTTGAGTAGCATGACAGGTCCTAGGTGCTGCAAAAGTTTCATATTTTGGGATGTAACTCAAAAAAATTTGGGAGTCAAGGAATGCGATAATGTTTAAAAAGGCCAGGTGTCCTTATAATTATGTCAGCTTGCAAAACAGGCTTTTTCGAATTTTTCCATTTTTCTCCGTTCGAAATCAATGGGATTGGAAGCCGCTCTGAGGAGTTATGGTAGGCTTACATGCGCACCGTACAGCAAAGTTTCAGACAGATTCACTGACAAGAACGAAAATTACGACAATCTCTAAAGTGTCTCTATAATTATGTCCAGCACTGTATGAGCAATATTGCATTTGGCATCGGGAATTCATTCTGTGGCATCTCGCGACATACATCTCTCTCTAGCAAGCATTGTTAACATTGGTGAATTGTAATGCGATTTACGAAAGGAGCATCGCGGCTGGCGTTCGGATGTCATTTTGTTGCAGTTCGATCTCTTCAGATTGCACACAT
Source organism: Cylicocyclus nassatus (assembly GCA_958299035.1). NCBI lineage: Eukaryota > Metazoa > Nematoda > Chromadorea > Rhabditida > Strongylidae > Cylicocyclus > Cylicocyclus nassatus. Next base: position 16,774,256 of record CATQJL010000316.1, read on the forward strand.
TTGCATCACGATCCGCGATATAAAACAAAACACAAAAACAACGTTGAACACTGTAGAAACAATTGCTGATGTGCGTACCTTTACTTGACAGCGGCATGCGGTTAAGCGCGCACCACTGCGCTTGAAGCAGACGCCGCCATTCAGATTGTTTAGCTATAACTAGGCGGGAGGAGAGGCTTCAAAGCGCTTGAGAATCAGTTTAAAGATTTCAAATGTAGAACAAAGTTATTATAAGAGTTTGGTAAATTATATGAAAAGAGGAAAAAATTGTAATTTTGAAAAAGAAAACTCTGAAAAAGGTTTACCAGCCTTTAGCTTACATTACTTTTTCATGATCTTCCAAACATAGCCTCCAACTCCCTGCGCGTTCAAACACCTATTTCTGTGTTTTATGCTTTCATTTAAACGTAAACAAGCCAATTCTTCATTTCGGCATATTTTGATTTCCCCCGTATGCTGAAGACCTCATTGGTGGTGGAAATTGCGGGTTTTGCAAAGAATGTAATTTATGGCAGTGAGGAGCACTTGCGACGTGTTTAGAAGATGAGGAGTTGGAGTGAAAGAGGAAGAATAGTTGTTGTAGAAAGAGAAGAAAAAATGAGAGTTTATCTGACTTTGACTTGCGACAAATGTTGGGAAAAGCTTTTTGGTCATGAGAAGAGACGCAGAATTTGCTGGATTGATGGGCGTGAAGATGGCCAACTTCAAAACTTTGTTCTCCTTTATTTTTACTTGAAAATCTAGTTTTAGATTGTCTGGGGTGATCAAAAAGTTTTTCCAACAATTTTATCACTTCCGCGACTTTGAATTTGCACGCAGTAATTAGCATTTTATTGCACCATTTTTGCTGTTTGCCTCAAATAATATTCAGCCTGCTCCGCAAGCTGCCTGTGCGGAGGCAGCTTGCGGAGCAGTCCAGGGAATCACCATGATCTTTTCGGTCTGCAATGTTTTTCAGAATCGTTGCTTCAGCCAGTAAAATTTGTTTAGGTACAAAAAATAATTAATGGCATGTTCCAAAGTTAATTGTTCTTCGTTTTGGTCTTAACAACTCATACAACAAAATCGGCTTGGTAGGAGTGCGCTTGTTTGAATGTCATTGTCAGGGCGAGTGCGTCTTTTCTACTACTCAGATAATCGCCGGGGGCAGGCGGTCCGCAAACTCGCGCTTTTCTGCAGGCGGTCAGCAGAATTTTGGGGCGTTCCTGCAAGCGCTCCGCAAATAATTTCTTTCAGCGAGCGCTGGCCAAATTTTCAGCAAGCGCTCGGACTCTTTTTAGGCATTTTCGGCGTACGTCGAGCGCAGGCAAGACTCTGTGTGGCAGAGTTGTCACCGTTGGTTCAGTTACTCAAGTTTGAGGTACTTTCTCTCAGCGGAAAGTACCTGACGGTTGAGCGGTCCTCCACAAAGGACCGTGCGGTCCTCGAAATTTTTGCATATTCTCGCGGAAGGTCCGCGAGAATGCGGCCACTGCGCCGCAGCTAATCCATAAAAAAACCGCGATTGTTCTTCAAGCATTCGTCTTTAATTTCGCCAACTTTCTTCCAAATTTCTGCAAGCGGCCCGCAAAAAATCAACGAACTATTTTTCCGGTGCCCGCCTGCCCACAAAACGCATCGCCGCTTGCCCCCGGCGATTATCTGAGTAGATGTTCGCATTAGCCTTATTATCTGTATGCCTTATGCCTCATTTTCAGAATGGTGACATCAAAACTCGCCGCGCTAGGCTGACTATCTCGTATTAACTGTAAACAAATACTCATTCCGAACGTTCCATGTGAGATCGGTGATTTCGCGTGGATGACATTTTTCGTTGAAGAACAAATGCAAATTTGAATGTTTTTGAAATTTTTATGGCATGGCAGTTGCCACAAGGGCAGTAATCACTGTAAGCTACATCTCTGTGCAAAAACCTTCTCAAATGCTCAAACATTGGCAAGTTGACCTTTTACGCAGCAAATTCCTTTCGGCCCCTTTCCGTCAAATCGTGGACTTTTAATCACTTTTTGATTTGAAGACTATGTCTTGCGCATTTACTTGCACGCAATGACGACTTGACAGAAAGTGCTGATACGGACCCAATTTTGCTGCCCAAAAACCAAGTGGTTGCTTGACGCTTACTTTCTAAGAAATCCACTCAACGAATCCGAATTTTGCGCCTTCATGGCAGGCTTTCATTCTGGTAGCATGCGCTATGCAAAATTCGTTTCAGATCGTTGACCGGAACACACACACACAGACCACATACATACATACATACATACATACATACATACATACATACATACATACATACATACATACATACATACATACATACATACATACATACATACATACATACATACATACATACATACATACATACATACATACATACATACATACATACATACATACCTACATACATACATACATACATACATACATACATACATACATACATACATACATACATACATACATACATACATACATACATACATACATACATACATACATACATACATACATACATACATACATACATACATACATACATACATACATACATACATACATACATACATACATACATACATACATACATACATACATACATACATACATACATACATACATACATACATACATACATACATACATACATACATACATACATACATACATACATACATACATACATACATACACATACACCACACACACCACACACACATACGCATGCACACATACACAGACAAAATCACGTAAGCACTTTTAGCCCGCTATTATAAATAATGTTGTATATCAGCAAAGACAAGTATGCAGAAAAAAATCAAGGCCGCTCCGAACACAATTGTCTACGGCCTCGAGTAATAACAGAAACGATGTCAGAAACCTCGGGGCGCTTTTTATCAGGCTGTTCACTAAGTTTTGCAACTACTTTTATAACTTCTTTTACTTTGCAAAAAGGCGCCCTCAAATTTCACCATCATGTAGGTTGCGACGTAAGCTACAAGTGCAGCCAATTTGTGCAAGATTCTGACGTCGCAGCGGAGTTACGGTAGTATATGGTATGACGAAAAAATTTGGAGATTACCCTATTTTCAGAAGTATAAGGCTCACTCATGTATAAGGCGCACCTGCTGCGCGAACGTTAACGTGGATGTTGCGCCCTAGATTTGGGCTTGGCTTGAGCTATACTTTAATGGTCCACTTATCTATACTTTACCTGGAGATTGCTGAATGATTGCTTCAGAGTCAGGATGTCAATGCTTTCAACTTTCAAAAAAGTTTAGCGAAAATTTGACTAGATGTAAACATAAACGAACTCAGTGACAAACATAAGACGAGTTTCAGAAGATAACAGTAGTGTTTTAGTGTAAAATTTTTGTTTGGCGACTTATGATGAAATAAAAACAGAGCAGACTGATTTTTTAAACAACACATGGCCATAAGAGATTTAACGGAGAAAGAATGTTGGAAACTATTGCAAAAAGTTAGTACCGCTGCCTTTGCGGCGTCGCACATCGCCCGCTCGTCGCGAAACTGCTCGAGCGCGGTGCACAAAAATGCGTCTTATACTCCGAAAAATAGGGTATTTCAAAATTGGCGAAGCTTTGCGCAGATGGGTTATCTGACATGCTGATCACGAAAACGATATCGGTTTTGCATGGTAGGAGATTCTTGCAACGTTACGGTAGGTTTACTGTAAGGGGTTTCAAGCTAAACAGGAAAAGGGGCGTAATTTTGATGAATGGATATGATAATATGATAACTCGTTTAATTTGTGAGGGCGCCAATTTATGGAGTTGTCTTCGAAATCCATTTCTTCCTTGCTGAGCTAGATGAGTCAACCTTAAATAACAATTGAGGCACACTTCCGAATTGTTATGATCTAGGTTGAAAACGGGTTCATTTTCACTTAATACCCCATAAATCCTTGAATTTCACCACTTTCGAACAATTCTCTATTTTGTCATTAGAAAGCGAGCGGCTTATGCCAACCTATACCTTACATGGCAGTCTACAGCAATAACCAAAAGCGAGAAGTTATGGACTCAGTGCTAATTAGACTTAGTGAGGAGCCTAATATATTGAATAAAAAAGCCTAGGACGACACGTCATGGAAACTGCCTTATGCGTCACACCTACGGTTCCGAAACAGTCTTCACAAACGCCAATTCCTCACGCACTTGAGTGCCCCGATATGCTGCGAAGGAAATGAATTTCAGAATGAACGCGCGACAAGTGAGCGATGGGACTCTTTCGTTCGTGAGGGGAAAGCTCCATCACGAAACATTGGCGGTGTTGGCCTTATCGATTAACTGTGTCGTCTATCGTCGATTTGCATAAGATCCTGTCAACTCGACTAGTCTGCGATTACGACAACGACGTAACTGCATGCTCAGTACTGCTTACGATAAAGTAGCAACAGGCATCTACAGCGTCTAACATCTATTATAAGATGTGCAAAAGATAATTCTATGCATTTACTTATCGGACGGTTACATTTTAGATTAATGCCAATTACCTTTCATGCCTTTACACACTTGATGTTGTCCAAAAGTAAAACACCAGTGGCCGTATTCATCAACGAACCTTGAGGTTAAATTTTACCTTGAGAGCACGTCTCAAGGTAGATTTTAACCTCAAGGTAACTTTGCTATTCACAAATCTACCTTGAGGTTAAAATCTACCTGGTAGTCAACAGAGTACTCACTGACGTTTATTCGGAACATGCCATGACGTATCAGCGGTGCATGAAATCTTCTACTGCTAGTGATTTTCCGACTGCCATGTTGATAATGCCGTATATCTTGTAGGTGCACGTTACCATGGTTTGGCAGGAAAGTCTTCTGAGGAACTAAGCAATCATGTTTCAACATGATTGGAGTGGCAATTGATATACCATCGATATCAACCCGCATTGGTCTTTTCCGCGCCGCACTGCTCTAGTGCGCACGCCTTGCATCACCCATGCAAGACGTGGCGGGCGTCCACTCTTGGCGCTTTGCCAAGCAGTCAATAGCTGATTTCGCGGCCAGCCAGATCATTTTGTTGCTATTTCTTCATAATTTTCTCTTCTGTTTTCAGTTTTCTGCTGGAATAGTGATGGGCCGGCCCTAATCCGATGGATGATATGCCGTTTTTCCAGTAACGCCTTGGGGGCTCAATATTCTATCATCTGCTATCATTTTGATGCTGTGTTACTGTTATTGTTTCCCTTCACTTTCGCTCTGAGATTTGTCGTTATTAATAACTATGTATACTTTTGGTCTTTCTTGCAAAAACTGCAAATTCAAAAATGTTAAACATTGTGACATATCCGATTTTGGATCAATGAACCAATAATAATAAGTTACAAATCTGGCAAGAGTTGGTAAAATGGCATATCATCCATCGGATTAGGGCCGGCCCATCACTTTTCCAGCGGAAAACCTGAAAATAGAAGAGAAAATAATGAAGAAATAACAACAAAGTGATCTGGCTGGCCGCGAAATCAGCTGATGATGATTGGCAAAGCGCCAAGAATGGACGCCCGCCACTCGTGCATGGGCGTTGCAAAGCATGCGCAGTAATCAGTGCGGCGCGGAAAAGACCAATGCGGGTTGATATCGATGGTAGGGTTGTCTCAAATGTTAGTACGCACTTTTTGATCGTTAATATCTCTTCTCACACAAAGTCATTCGGTTAGATTCAACAGCCATCCAGTAGAGCAGGCTTGAACTTAGATTGCTGGTATGGAGCAAAGCACGTATAGCTTTTCATTACTGTAGTATTACAATAGAAATTGAAGAGCGTTTTTAACAAAGTAAAAACCCTCCTTAACTTCCTATCAAATTTATATAAAAACATACATCGATGGTTGAAATCAATGTATGAATTTTGGCCCAAAATGGCTAAACCAATTGGAACGCGTAGAAACTCACACCAAGGTTGTCTAATGGTGCTAGCATCTCTGAAACACTGCTACACAACTTTCCAGCTTTTCGGAAGCTTTTTTTGCTGGCCTATTTCAAAATGGCGCTGTGTATTTTCCTACCGTCTTACAGCAATTAAGAGCCATAGGTGTTTTGCTCCATACTATAAACCTAAGTTGAAGCGCACTACTGCATGGTACTTGCAGCTAAGCAAAAGGCTTCCTAAGAAGAGAGTTACCACCGATCAAAGAGTGAGTACATACATTTGGGACACGTGTACATTAGGAAGAAGAACGCGCTTCATGGCCATCAGAGTATAAGTAGAGTTAGAATTGAGCTGTATCATATGATACGCAAATACCGCAAAGATTCACATAAGTTTTCAAAATTTTTACGTAACTCTGTTTCACTCTTATAGTTTAGTTTGTAAAACTTTGGTTCCAAAACTCCTCCCGGCCTCTTTGTTAGGATCCGGAACAGCACGACGCCGATCCTTTTAAGGAGGAAATCGCCCAATCGAACAAAATACATCGCCCTATCGAACAACCCCTTTCTCCCACGAATCCAGGATGGGGACGCCAAAGGTGAACTGTGTGTGCAATGACACACATGATCATATGAAATGAAGCGACTGTACGCAACTGGCGAGATCAAGCGGGAAATCATAAAAATCGATAGTGGCAAAGGCAAAGTCGTTCACGCTCAGATAATCAGCGGGGGCAGGCGGTCCGCAAACTCGCGCTTTTCTGCAGGCGGTCAGCAGAATTTTAAGGCGTGGCCAAACCTTCAGCGGGCGGCACTTCCTTTACGATCGCATATTCTGCCAGCGGGCAGTAATACAGCATTTTTTGCAAGCGCTCGGCAAATAATTCCTTTCAGCAAGCGCTGACCAAACTTTCGGCAAGCGCTCGGAATCTTTTTACGCATTTTCGGCGTACGTCGAGCACAGGTAAGACTCTGTGTGGCAGAGGTGTCACCTTTGGTTTAATTACTCACGTTTGAGGTACTTTCTCCCAGCGGGAGAATGCGCCTCTGCGCCGCAGCTAATCTATAAGGAAACCGCGATTGTTCTCCAAGCATTAGTCTAAAATTTCGCTGAAATTTTCCAAATTTCTGCAAGCGGACCGCAAGAAATCAGCGAACTATTTTTCCGGTGCGCGCTTGCCCAAAATTCGCATGGCCGCCTGCCCCCAGCGATTATCTGAGCGGATGTCTATTTGCCACCGTCGTGCTGGACTCTGATACCATGTTAAAGGATTTAGAACGCTGATGCCACTGTTTTTCTTAGCTGCGGAATTTATGGACAAAGCATGAGTTTTTTGGAGCGGAAATTGGATGTGCAAGTAGGACAAAAATGGTGGCAATATATTTTTAGCGCTTCAATGGAGCAATGATAATCATTAAAGTACTTTATTTAATAGCTACTCCAATAATCAAATAGTCGAAAACTAAGTTTTGCAACTCATTTAATGCTTTCCTCTCTCTCGACATATGCACTTAATTTTGCGATTGCGATTTCTGTGACATAAGCTACAAGCGCAGCTGCTGTTCTGCCATATTCTAGCTTCACAATGAGGGTTAAGCTAGGTATATGGTATGAAAAAATATAAAATATGACAGATTTAGCTGAAACTTGGTATAGGTGTTATCCGACATGCTGATCACAAAAATGATAATGACCTTGCGTGATAAAGGCTTTTTTGTAAGGTTACTGTAAGTTTGATATATAGATTCCCACCCTGAACAAAGAAAGAGGCGTTATTTAACCAATGAATATGATATTCGTATCTGATAGGTCAAGTAGCCTTATGTCAAGTCTCGGCGAAAATTGAGCTTCTGACTCTTTAGTCATTGACGGTCGCCCCCAGCAGCGCTTGCGTACTGCGACTTGGTCGACTTTGTGGGGGCGCCAAATCTCGACTCCCCTAAATTTTGTTTATTTCTTACTAAGCCAATAAGTCAACTTCTAGCCATAATTCGTACACGATTCCGGATCACTGCGCATGGTCTAAGCTGGTAACGGCTTCATTTCAGCTTGAAACTCCAGAAATTCTCAAGATTTACTAGTTTTTGAAAACCTGAAACTTTCCTATTTCATGTCAAAATTTGAGCAATCTGCGCGCAGTTGTGTCACATATTACTCTTTACATATTGCCAAAGTTTGAATGCGCCATAATTAAAGAGGTTGAATTTATGAAACTAGGTGCAAAACTTAGTGTCCAGCCTAATATATCTTACAATTATTGCTTTATTTGAAGACTAGTGAGATTTAGCAACTCCATTCTAAATGTATATGTAAATTCATGCTGCAATAAACGCTCACAACTCCTCGTTAAGGAACGTCCCACAAATAAAAAGACAGATTTGGAACGTTTTCTGCTAAACTTATACATTCCCATCTAAAAAGGTAACTTCGACAAAAAAAGGTTTCCGTGTAAGTAAACAAGTGAAATTTGAGCTAGTATTGATATAATATATTCGTCCTTGAAAACGGTTGCGCCAGAATAAGGTCCTCAGAAATTAGAATGAAGGAGGTCCTTATAAAGAGTTCAACTCTTTATGTGCAAATTCAAGGTAGATTCTAACCCTAGCTATCCTAGGGTTAAATTCTACCTTAGATGCATAATAGAAAGTTGGTGGTGAAATAATGATTGAGGTAAAATTCAACCTCAAGGTAGAATGATGAATACGGGTTTATGCGTTTAAAGGTTCATTTCTACCTAAAGGTAGACTTAACCCATGAGAGAATTTCATTGCGATCATGTTGTGAATACGGGTTATAAACTAAAATGCTAGCTGAGGTAACTTTTAACCTCGAGAGTTCGTTCATGAATACGGCCACAGGATTTTTCGTAAACTTTTTTACTTCACGCAACTCACTCTTATCTTAGTTTTCAGGATTTAAAAAAACTGACGGAGTCATCGTGCTTCCTAAAAACGCAAGAGAAGTTCGGACAAGCACTGCTTGCAAGCTATGCCACTGCTGCCGACGGACATGTAAGTCATGTTTCAAACCTTCAGAAATCTACATAAATGCACCAGAATTGATGTTATGTACTTTCATAATAGAAAAATTATAGCAATCTGGGCCAGACACTGCAGACTTCGGAACTTTCGTTGTTGAATTGTATTGATTTTATCGATTTTCTCGCAAATTTGAGCTACTGGGCTGAGGTTTGGCACAAGGATGGATGGGTGTGCTGATTATAAATACCTTCCCACACAATGAATTTGCGCATTTCAAATTTCATTAGAAAGAGTAAAGCATGCAGTTTCCAAAAGTCTCCTGGGGCTTTCTATTAGGTTGTCCCGAAAGTTTTGTCGCTTTTTTCAGACCACTGTAAAACCACGCACGATAAAGACCTGAGTGAGTTCCAACATGCATTCGATGCAGCTTTTCCTTCTCTTTCTTATGGATGCACTTTCATACCATGCTGTTAAATGCTTTCTTTGGTAATTGCCGAAATTCTCTACCTGTCAATTTTACCTGCTCAAAGTTGAGCTAATTTTTAAAAATTTCGTTACAAATTTTCGAAAAAGGTCAAGTATGGGTCAGATAGAGCAATTCTCGGGCTACAAGGTGGTATTTTTAGATTCTTCTAATTTGCTGATTTTGACTTCAAAAAATTATTTCTTTTAAGGTCTCGATTTTTGGCTGAGTCATGAAACGCGCAATTGCAGCAAAAGCATGAAAGCTTTTGAAGTTTTTGCAAAATCAAACTTGATTGTTATTAAATATCATTTATGCAACATAACCAAGTTTGATTTGCTTCAAAAATCAGCTTTTTGGAATTTTCGGTAATTTTACGTGGTAAAACGTGTTCAGAAAGCCGCGGTTTTTCTCAAATAAATAATTATTACGGACTTGATAAACGTGGCCCACGTAATCTAAAATAGCCACAATGTAGCCAAAGGTCTGCCCTACATAACAATCACCAGCGCTTTTCGAAAATCTCAAGATAAAAATTTTGAAAATTCAGGAAAATCTTGACGTTACTGTTGAGGTGCTCAAAAATCCATGGCGATAACATCGCAAAGACGGGGTAGATCAAGGAACAAATATAGCTTTAAGAAAGAGGATAAAAATGTGAATAGAATGACATCTAAGCCGTTCATGGAATGGTGCTCTGTGAGGTTTGGTGAGCGATGAAAAAAACCGACAAAACTTTCGGGACGACCTAATAATATGCTCAGATAGCAGAGATAAAAATGAAAGAACGAGATCATCCGAAATTCGGAATTTTCAAGCAAAAACTAGAAATTCAGAAACTGTGCGATAAAATCTAAAACAGCCATCATTTTAAGTTTTCTTATATTTTATTACTAAAAGAGTCAAGTTTGTGCTGATCGAGGTCTTTTTTCAGAAGTTATGAATTTTTGAAAAAAATGCCAAAAATCAATTTTCTAAGGAATTCTTAAGAAATCGATTTTTCGGCATTTTATTTCAAAAATTCATAACTTCTGAAAAAGACCTCGATCAGCACAAACTTGACTCAGTTAGTAATAAAATATAAGAAAACTTAGGACGATGGCTGTTCTGGATTATCGCACAGTTTCTGAATTTCTAGAATTTTTGCTTAAAAATTCCGATTCGGATGATCTCGTTCTTTCATTTCTATCTCTGCAACCTGAGCATATTGGAAAGTGACCAAAGGACAATCGGAAACTGCATGCATTACGCTTTCTTATAAAATTTAAATTGCGCAAAATCATTGTGAGGGAAGGAAGTTATGATTTTTTGAAAATGGTGCGAAAGAACTTTCGGACCAACCTAATATTAGGTTGGCACGAAAATTCTTGCGTAATTCAAACAACATTCAATAACTTTTCAAAGACTAAACTTAAATTCACAGTCTTGTATGCTGCAAATATTAGAAGCCTTACGCTTCATGATGGATGTTCAAGCATAAGATTCTGTGAGCTGGACATCAAGAAAGAAGCTTTCAAACATGGGGCTTCAAATTTTGCGATTTTGAGTTTGATGGCAGAAAATCGCAGAGTGCCGCTAGCTAGCAGAAAAAAATCTGTAGAATTTACTTACACAGCAAAAGTCCATATGTTACTTTGAAAGGCTTTGATCTTGCACAGTGAAGTAAAAACAAAAAATTCGTGAAATATGTCATTTTGCCAAAAAATTCCCCTCATGCCCGCAGTTTTCGGCGAAAACACTTTTTTACAATCGAGAAAACGTCGCAAGGCTCTAAATAGTCACTGTGTCTAATTTTTGGTTGCAAACTGTGTTTCTGTGGGAAAATTGGAGCGATAAGGGGATTTGTCCTGTGAAATGAGAAATTTCACAAATTTTTTGTTTTCGCATTTCCATGCGAGATCAAAGTTTGCTAAAATAACGTATGGAATTTTGCCGTGTAATTAAATTCTACGGATTTTTTCGGCTAGCTAGCGGCCCTCTGCGATTTTCTGCCACCAAACTCAAACTCGCAAAATTTGAAGCCCCATATTTGAGAGCTTCTTTCTCGATGGCTAGCTCATGAAATGTTGCGCGTGAACTTCCTTCATGGAGCGTGAGACTTCCAATATTTTTATCATACAAGGTTGTGAATTTAGGTTTAGTCTTTGAAAAGTTATTGAATTTTATTTGAATTACGCAGGAACTTTCGTGCCAACCTAATAGAATACGTTGATGAAAATACCCATTACTTTTATTGACTCTATCAATATACTTCAAATTACGGTGTGGGAGTTCGCAATTAGGGGGGAGTGTTTACGAAAGTAACATCAGTTCAAACAGTGCATTATCATCGATCCTATTATTTCTGCAAACTTTGAGCTGGGGCGTTTAGTGTTGTTATGTGTTAGTTGCACGTAAGTTTTGCAATTTTTTATTAACAAAACTTCTATACAATACAATTACTCCGGAGCAGCACGAAACTAATAAAAGAAGAATTCTTTATTTGCGATCACTTGCTTCCATTGCTCTTCGAGCTCGCAAATTTTACGACCATATCAATTCCGGTAGAACGGAAAAGTCGCAGGGATTGTGCATTTCTTCGATGGTTTGGAATCTTTTTCCAGGCAACCAATGCTCGAGAGAACGAAAAAGTAAAAGTTACTTGAGGCCTTATCTGAGCTTTAGGGTATCTTGTCTATTTGCTTTCATTTGAAAGCTTTTGTTTTATCAAGGGTGTCGGCCGATCTATGAGGCCTTGCTTGTCGTCAAGGAAAAACACTAAATTCTTCGATTTCGAAGGGCGCGATAGGTTATATCAAAGCACGCACAGTACACTTTTGCGTCAACGGTCTTACCGAATTCTAGCAAACGCACGCCAAAAACTACCCCTTGCCTATCCCACCATACCCAAAGCATCAATTTCGTCACGCGAAAACCTTCCTGAACCTTTGCCCCAACCGTTCGCTGAGGGATTTCCACTCTTCATTGCGCTCCTCATTAACATACGACTCATTTTTCATCACATGTTACCACCATGTCCAAAAAAGGGATACGCCTAATTTTAGAAGTCCTCTCGCAATTTTGACGGTTTTTTGCTTTTGCTCTGGAACTCTGTGAGCTCTTTTGGCACTTATTGACTTCTCTGCCACTTTTTTCTAAAAAACGACGGTCAGATCTATTAAATCGGTGCAAAAGTTCTGTCGGTTTATCCAATCTATCGGCAAACACGCTAGAATGAAGATAAACAAATGCTTCAAAAAGCATCCAATGCAGAATTTCTTTCTCTTTCCATGCGCTAAACTCACATTGTGTTTTGTTGAGAGAGTGATGAGATATTCGTTGGAAATTCCAACTATTCCTTTTCACCATGTCCAAATTTCACTAACCTTCAAAATTTTTGTATAAAACTTTCGGAGGAGCACTAATAACCATCAGATAGGGGAAACCCTTTGCCAACTTATGCATTTTTTCTTTTTCAATTGCTTTTTCGGATTTTGCTAAATACAGTTGCAGCGGTAGAATTTGTCCAAAACTGCGGGATTGTCGGGATAAGCGGGATTTAGCTATAACTTCTTTCAAAACAGTTTTATTTGTAATCTGTGGGAAGATTTGGCTTCAGCTTGATGAGACGAAACTTCTGGTATACAATATGTTCGCCTATTTCGCCGAAATTCCACCCTGAGTGGTTGTATGACGTTCTGGTTGCAAATGTTCTCTTCGCCTAAGGGAACCCATTGAATTGAATATGGTGGTCCCGCGTTCTTCAGCTGCTCAATTGAACATCGAAGCAGTTTCGTAGCTTGAGCTCGAATCTACCTAATTTCCAAAACCAGTACAGTAAGACCATTAACCAATGTGAACAGATTTGATCAGTATGTCATACAGCCACTCAGGATGGAATTTTGACGAAATAGGCGATTTTTACACTTTGAGCGAAATTCATGAGTACGTGTTTTCGTGGGTTCGTAACTCGGCGAACTTTATAGGGCCGAGCGTGCACCTTTTGATAGCACAGTGCCTAGTGATTTTGACTTAGAAAAGCAAGCAGGCAAGTTTTCTGACAAATTCGCGAAAAGCGCAGGCAAGTTTACGAACTTTCATAACTTAGTTAAGTCGCCTCACAATATCTCTACAAAAAGACCCTGTCTTCTTCAAAGACCACTATTTCCGTGAACAGCGTGTTCGAAAACCTCTATAAGCGAAGTTTCCTTACAATTCAAGAGCGTCATCATTTTGACTAATATCCATCGGCGAGCTTCCAGAGCGTAAGACGAGAAGAAATGAAATAACCCGAACATCCCGGGAAACTTGCTCATAAAGGTTATCTGGCCTGCTGACGAAATTCACATCTGCTTAGCAAGATAGCTTCGTATTCTAGGGCTATGGCGAGTAGAAATTCCTGCGACAAGATTTTCCCCAATTCACCAGTTTTTCTATCTCCCTTCGAAAGAAGTTTGCGGAGACTTTTTAGCGATCATCAATCTGCAAGGGAGGTACTACCGAATCGTCCTTACAGTAGTCTACTAGGGGCAATGCGCGCTACTTTACACCTTTGCAAAGTGACGTTCGCCGAAAGATTCAAGAATACTAAAATTGGAATATCAAGGACACGCTGTATATCGAAAGATTCGCCTTGGCGAGCTGAGCACGATGCTTTTTTCGAACTCAGAATACATTCATTCCGAAGGAAGTTATGACAAATAGAATTTAAAAAAGCCTGATTTTTTCAAAATTTACCGACGCTTATGTTTGTTTTCGAAAGAAATCTGCAGCTATACTTTAGTGCGCTATAATCTACAAGAACCGTACTATCGAATATTGCTTACTAGTATCTTTTATGTTAGATAGGCGCTCGTTACATCCTTGCAAACAGAGCTCCGCGGAAGAATTTGAGAAAACTGGAAACGGAATTGGATGCAGAATTTATTCATTTTGAGTGGAGTTATGGCGTTCTGTATTTGCGTGATTAGCGTGATTTAGCGGACCGGAATGTCGCAAAACTTCCAGAACGTTACGGACTTTCGCAAAAGCCCCGGAATTTCACGACATACAAAAAAAATCTGCATTTTTGTGAGCTATTGTAGATAGCAAGAAATAGAGTAAAGCATAAGAGAATTCAAAAAGACTTCGATACGGAGGCAACAGCCTATGTACGCGCATCGTTCGCGGTGTGGACTTTGATGGAAAGATGTTCGAGCACGCCTTTCGCCGTTTCGCACCTTAGACCGATCGCCTTCGTGGGTCTGGATTTGCATGTCATACGCAGGAAACAGAAGTGTTCAGCTCTTCTTTGAAATCCTTTGACAGGCGACTCCGTTCATTCGCAATTTAGAGAGCGGTAAATTTTTCTGAAAAAGCAACGTCTCCAAGGAGACGGCGTTATGCGCATGATGAGCAAACAATCGATTGTTGCAGTGAGGGATCTATCTACTGCATCGAATGCGCAGTTGAACCGAAAAAGCCTGTAGATAACATTCTATAATAGATAGAGCGATAAAAACTCGCACACCGTTTTTTAAAGTACATTTCTTATAGTATATCAAAAATAATCCAATTTTGTGACATCATCAGTGATAAATGATGAAATGATGATATCAATGACAACGACAGATAAGAATGGCTTAAATTCATGCGGTCGATTCCCACGTTCATCTTCCATATAGGTGCAGAATTTCAGCCCAGGCTTCGGCGTGAAACGAGTTGAAGCAAAAATGCCATTCTAGGTAAGAATTGGCAGCAATGGCATGTGCCGATGAAAAATCGATCGATTGCTGCAGCGAGTGATCTACAGCGTTTCCTACAATACTTTTCTTACCATATGCCAAAAATCATTCAAAAATGTGATATTATCAGGAGAAATGATAAAATGCTTATATCAGTGATAAGGGTAAATAAAAACTGCCCAATTTTTCGCGATAGTTTTCGATAAGGAGAACTTCGTACCAGAAGCTTCTATTCACGATTTACACTGTGATAAATGCTCACAAAAGCCTTAACATAGAAAATAATAAGCTATCACCATATGTCTACCGTATCACTATGAACTACGGACATATTGTATACCAGAAGATTCGTCTCATCAAGCTGAAGCCAAGTCTTCCCGCAGATTACAAATAAAGCTGTTTTGAAAGAAGTTATAGCTAAATCCCGCTTATCCCGCAAATCCCGCGAATCCCGCAAATCCCGTGAAGTTGCGAATCCCGCTAATCCCGCAGTTTTGGACAGGACAAATTCTACCGCTGCAACTATAATTTTCTAAAAGTCTTGTGTTTTGAAAGAAGTGCATAATCTGTTATTGCACCAAACACTGCAAAACACTACAGAATACTGAAATTTCAAACACTCGGTTATTACTACCGCTGGCATTACACAATAAATATGCGATTTTGGATTCAAGATGAAGTTTTTGGAAACTACGGTACGTCAATGCGTACTCCTGAAATTGAGAAATATCACAAATTTGGTTCGTCTTGGCAAAAAAACAAGTGTCAGAAGGAGGAGAAAAAGTTGAATAGAATGGTGACTAAAGTGTTTGACATTTTGTGTTCTACGAGGTTAAAATAGGCTGAATGCGAATTTGGTCACTTCAAAAAACAAATCATAGAAATTCTGAAAGACAAGCCACAGGGCTACAAAAGGTTGCTTTTGTTGGCAAAAGGTTTACAATATATGCTGGTTATTAGAGCTCCTCCGCAAGTCTCATACAAAAATTTTGGAATTGACGAAAGCTGGACATGGTAAAAACGAATGGTTGCATTTTCCAGCGAACATTTCATCACTCTCTAAACGAAACACAATGAAAGTTCAGCAGCTGGAAAGAGGAAGAAATTTTGCATCGCATACATTTGAAGTGTTTGTTTATCTTCATTCAAACGTGTGATGGATTGAAAAAACTGACACACTTTTGAACCGACCTAATATTTTAAAAAAATCAAGCACTAGTGTGTCGTACAGTATTTTTCAACTTGTGTGTCAGCATTTGCCTTGTTGTCGTTGGAGTGTGGCCGACGGCATTGACGACATCGGCCCGCTTGACTTCTCGAGGTCTGCGGATCGCGGCTTGTCTTCACTTCTGTATCTTTTTCCTTGAATTTGTTGTGCCGATACATTTTGCCTATAGCTACAAGTCTTTGCGCTTGATTGATGTTCGTGACGGCTTCAGATTGGTGTGACCTAGCGAAGCTCGTATTCGACCAATTCTCGAAGAACGCATCGATTATTTTCCATTTTGTTTCTAAAAATCCAACTGACATTATATTTGTAGATTACCACATAATCTATAAAATGAAAAAACCACATACACAACTCAAAAAGTTATAAACAAAGTTGCAAAACTTATGTGCCAACCTAACAAGAGGTGAATAAATACTAATCGCGAAAGCACTTTGAGGACAGAGAAGTGGCATATAAAAGTAAAAGGGGAAGCGCATGTAGTATGAAAGTGGAGCGGAATAGTGAGTTTGATTATAAAAGTGGGGCCGAACGAAGTCGGTATCCTAACTATACGATATGACTGGCTCGATTTGCGATGGTTTCTCAAAATAATGTTTGGCAGACCCATTTTGAAGTCCAAAATTTTTACGAGCTAGTAACTTTAATAAACTATTTCATCTTGAAGCAACTAAAACTAGTGGTGAAAAGTCAGAAATATTGATGCCATTTTGCAGCGAATATACGAAGGAGTGCCAGTCAAGAAAGTGCAAAAAGAAGCCCGCATCTTTTTTTGCAATTAATTTATTAGCATTAGGATGAAAACTAAGTCTTGCAACTCACTAGCTAATCTTGTTCCCTTTTGATATAAAGCACTCAAGTTTTGCCAATGTGTAGGTTATGACGTAAGCAACAAGCATAGCAGCTGTTCCGCCAGGGCTTTTTTGTAGGATTACTGTAGCTTTACGGTATTAGGTCTCGCCCTAGACAATGAAGAAGACGTTAATTTAACATCAAGACCTTATAATAACGGGCTAAGGGTTGTTTACGTGTTTTTGTGTGTGTGTCCGTCTGTTACGAAATTCGTACAGCGTGTTCCAGCCAGCGTTTTAAGCCCAAAATTTGCACAGCGCATGCTACCTTCATGAAAGTTCAACGTGCAAAAGCACGAATAGATTCGCTGAATGGGTCCCTCAGAAATTGCGCGCCAAACGGATCCACCTGGCTTCTGTCCCGCAAAATTGGGTTTATATCACCACTTTTTGCAAAGTCCTGGATGTGTTTGGTAAGCAAATGTGCAAGCGATGGACTTTAGCCCAAAAAGTGGTCAAAAGTCTGCTACATAACGAAAACGGCGCCAGAAAGAGTTGGTTGCGTAAATGGTTAATTTGCTAAGGTTCTAGCTAAGCGTTTCAAAAGATTTTCGCACGGAGATGTAGCTCACGGTTACTATTGCCTTTAAGGGGACTACCAAGCCATGACAACTTCAAAAACCTATTCAAATTTGCGTTTGTCTTCCTACGAAAAGTTTCATCCACGCGAAATCACCGATCTCACGTGAAAAAACTTTCTGAATGAGCAGCTGTTTACATTTAATTCGTGGTAGTCGGCATAGTGCGGTGAGTTCCAGTGCCACGATTTTACGAGAATGAGTAAGGCACATAGATAGTAGAGCCAGTGCGAGCCTCTGCGAAGCAGAGGTGACGCACTGGTACTAATATATTACACGTGTTTAGCAGGCCGAAGAGACTCACTATTGAAGTCTTCGCGGATGATAACGTTCCGACTCCTAGTCATCATTGGTTGCCCCCACCAGCCTTGCGTACTTCAACTTCGTGAGGGCGCTAGAATTGGACTTGTCTTTCAATTCTATTCCTTTCCTACTGAGCCAAATGAGTCAACCTCAAGCAATGATCCACATAAAGTTATGGATTATTATGCATGATTTGGGTCACGAACGGCTTCATTTTCGCTTATAACCTCATAAATCCTTGGAAGCTTACTATTTTTGGAAATATGTTTGTAAATTTTTCATTTTGTTTTCAAAAATCAATCTTTTCATGCAATACATGTTTTGTGCTGTAGCACACAATGAGATCTACATATAGCCAAAGTTTGAGTGTGACATGTTCAAGGAGAGCAAAGTGATGAGAGCAGTTGCAAAATTTAGTTTCTAACCTTATATTTCAGTTCAGTTCGCAAGTCACCGTACGAGGTGAGACTTTTGTCCTCATTTGTTTAATATAAGTCGCTTTCGTTGCATTAAATGTGCGCCGTAGGACTGTCCTAGGATTTTCAAGCCTAAGGCATACTTCCAGCGATCCCGTCTTTACGATTTTCGATCGCTGCGATTAAACTGTTTGGACGACCGTTACTGCGTGAAAATCGCTCATCGTTTAATTACCGGACATACCCAAAGCGATTTCGTAGACGCTCTTTCACACCATTATAAGCACTTTTGGAAAATTCGCACTATATAATTGTTTGAAGTGCATTTAAAAAATCCGAAGAGAAATGGCGCTATATGTTTTAACGTTACATCAAACGCGAAAAATTATGGATTTACACGTATCCCGGTATATACCGACGTTCTTTTACCAATGCAAGTCGACATTTGCAATAAAATTGACAACTAGTTCGTGAAGTTTTGAGTCTTTAGCCATTGGTAGGCATATACGTTAGCTTCATAACAGTAAGGCCATGCTTTTGGCTTTGTAAATAAAATTTTTGAGTGTATACTTCAACAACGAGCTCTTGTCTGCCAATCTGCGAACGATTATACATATCGTCCCTTCCACAGATCGTGCTACCCTTGGTCTGCGTCTCAGACCTGCCACGTGTGGCTAACATGTTGGTAACGTGGCAACAACATGTTTGCAACATGCCCCAACATGTTGGCAGAACATTTTGGCCACGCCAACATGTTGCTGCATGTTGTCAACGTGTTGCCGCCAACGTTGCCAATGTGTTAGTCACACGTGGCACGTCCGCGACGCCACAAGTGTAGCACGATTTGTGGAGGGGACGATATATACCTAAGCAGCCGATATTGCAGCACTGCTTCAAAAATTATATCAAAAACATCCGAGATTTGATCACATTTATTAGCATGGAAACTAAGTTTTGCAACTGCTTTCATAACTTGACTCTCTTTAGATGTGGCCCATTCAAACTTTGGCAATATATACAACGCGGTGTGTGTTAGGACTGCGCACAACTGTTCGGATTTTGAATACGAATTAGAAAAATTCCAGGCACTTTTCGAAAACTAATAAATTTTGAGGATTTTGTCTTATTCAAATCAGCAAGAAAAAATGAAATTTAACAACATGTCGGGAATTGGCGCACTCACGAAATTAAGCGAATCTGCTATACGCAAGGGTGCTGGAGACAGCAGTCAATGATCGGGGCATCAAAAGCTCAGGATTCGCAGAGACTACACATAGTAAGTTTATTTGACCTGCCAAACACGAATATCATAAACATTTGTTAAATTAACATAACGCCTCTTTCCTTGTTTAAGGTGAGAACCTATATTGTAAACCTACAGTAATTTTACAAAAAAAGCCCTTATCACGCAACTTCAGTATCGTTTTCGTGAGCATGTTGGATAACCCCACTATGCCAAGTTTTAGCCAAATCTCTCAATTTTTAAAATTTCCCCTTTCCATATACCCACCGTAATTTTAATGCGACGTCAGAATTTGGCAGAGCAGCACCTGCTCTTGCAGATTACGCCGTGACCTGAACAATGACAAAATTTGAGTGCGCCGGGTTGAGAAAGAAAAAATTATTGAATGAGTTGCAAAACTTAGTT
The DNA here is from genome assembly GCA_958299035.1 of Cylicocyclus nassatus. Lineage (NCBI taxonomy): Eukaryota > Metazoa > Nematoda > Chromadorea > Rhabditida > Strongylidae > Cylicocyclus > Cylicocyclus nassatus. The sequence goes on from CATQJL010000316.1 coordinate 16,794,318, forward strand.
TCCAACTTAATAAATGTTATTAATAAACAAATACAGGAAAAGAAGTGAATTGCGAGAACAGTGAATGGTAGCACAGAGGGTGATGTAACAAATAAGAAGCATTCCATACTGTGTAGTACGAGCGTGCTGTTTCTAATTATTAGTGTGAAATATTCGATGACCATGCTTTCATGCAGAAAGTTCTTGCATGAGATGATATAGTTCTAAATGGGATTCGCATTTGCAAAAATATAAAACCATCTCACAAAAAAAATCTATTCGCATTTGCAAAAAAGTACGAAGCACCTCACATTAAACTTAAGTTTTAACTCTTTAGGCGAAAAACTGGTGGGAGTCCGCTCTGCAACGATTCGCACCGTTTCGCAGTTTGCGTCTCTTCATTCTGATTTATTTCACTGAGCCAGTGGCGGTGCGGACGCGCTGTTCCTCTTAAAATGCTCACCTACTCCAAATTGAAAAGACTGCAAGTTCTCAGATTCAGCCTGAAACTGAGTTCCTGGCGCGAAGCAATAATACAACCTAAATTGGATCTTAAATCCCAGCAGATTTCCGCCTGAGTGATAGAGGTGTGGTGGAGTACTGGTCATCCTACTAACCTCCAGACCCACTCCGGGTGGTTGATGTTCCCCCGCGCCGAGAAATTAGCCCTCGAACAGGCGCGTGCTCGGACCCCTTTGCTTGTCTGCTGGCGCGGAAACTCACGGCCGTTCCCGCATTGTGCGTGCTATCCAAAGCAAAAACTACCAGCAACAAAGCTCTCGTGCCGGGGCCTCTCAACTTTCCAAGAAAAATCTTGTTCGAACTGCTCTGGTAAGCGCCACAAAATCGGCTTTTTCACCCCGAGCTCAAATTCGGGTTCCACGTGTCGTAAATGTCTAAAATATGCAGAGAAAAGGAAGTGCAGAATTCTCCGGGGCACTGCCTTTAAGCAGGGTTCATACTGTTCCAGAACTTACGAATCACTATGTACCCGAACTTACATGTCGCTAATGGTGACTTTGAACACCAGATATCAACCGAGAGTATCGCATTCACCAAGAGTCATAAATCCACCAGCTGCCGGCGACAAGGCGATTTGAGACATATTTTTGAAACTCAGTTGCAAAAAACAAATTATCTAGAATTTGTGTGTTCTACCAATTTTTGCATTGTTGTTAAGATAAATTAGGGAATCGCTGCGAAACTGTTCGGTTGTGTCTTTCCTAGCAAATTCATGAGCGCTGCCCTCTCCCTCAAGTTTTGAATGAACGTTTGAATTCAATTCAATTGTCTAAACTTATGTTGCAGTGTGCAAGCGACTCCACCTCAAATTGAGGTACATATGTTGTTGATAATTACGCGATCCTCTTAGTTTGATAAGTATTTCGTTCCTTAGTAATAGAATTCCAAACTCATCCTATTCATGGAGATGTGGCGTGTTAGGCTATTTCAAAGCGGTGAGAAGCAGCGCCAGGCACGAGGAGGACAAATGTCGGACTGGAGGTCGTTTTGGATGGAAATCAATGGGGATATCGTGATTGTAAATGTACATTTACATGTACATACACTACAAGTCGCTACACAACTGACATGCAAAAACGCGATCTTGCTCGCGAGTTATCTTCAAAAATCCAAATTTCATTGGGTTGTAATCAAATGATTAGGTCGCATCGCACACATAAGCGCGATATGATCAAAAAATATCAAAGTATCAACGGACATGGAGCAGGAGGAGCACGGTGCTGAGCATTGGGGATACATTATGTGGCTGAAAAATTTGGCAAGTTTTTTATTTCCAAAAATATCCCACTATCACAAAACGTTGAAATGGCTCGTTTGCAACGCACAATGACGGAAGAAATTACGTGAATAAAGAGTGTGCCTGACTTTTTTTGAAATAAGTAAGGCAATTGCCCACCCAATGCCCACCTGAGACAGGCAAAACTTTTTCACTTCAATTTTCAAGATTTCCACATAACTTTCTTTTACACCTATAATTTAGTGTTTAGTAACAATTCCAAAACTTCTCCTCTATCCTTGTTAGGATCTGGAGTAGCAATGAGCCGTCCCTTTGAGAAAGGTGCGCTCTGATCGAACGACCTACGCAGCTGGTGAAATCAAGTGGAAAATCGGTAGTGACAAAGGCGAAGTCATTCCACCGATGCCAACTTGCTACCCTCCTTCTGGGCAGTGTTGAAAAGCACTTGCATTGCAGACTAATGGTATTAGCACGACGGTGAGTGCTTTGCAAAAGCGCGCTAAAGTGATGAGCGCCACTGCGACGCGGCCTAAGTCTGCTCTCGTTTAGCGCAAACAGGTGCTACTCATACGATAGAGGATGACTAATTTTGATAATACCACCGAAGATTCTCAAAACTCCCATTTTTCTTCAAAGGCATTCAACTTCTACACAACAAAAATTTGATAGAACCTGAGAACCTTTCTACCAACCTTTTTGTCCCTTTTTGTGCTCATCTCGTTTGTGATACATTGTTGAAATCTCAGAGTAGCGAAAATTCCGATTCACTACAGCACACGCATATGTAGTAGCCTCGTAGTTGCTTAATAGACCTCCGTTTGTCTATTAAAAACATGCTTACATTTCCTTAAGAATTCCTTCAACACTCTACGACGTACACGTTGAATTCCTGGAGATATATGTGACTTTGAGAGGAATGGCAATACCAAGTTTTGAAGCATAAGAATTCCAGCTTTGGTCAGTATGTTATCATCACGAAAAACTTGTTTCAAATAGCAAATTACTCGGCTACATAAATATTGTGTGTGTGTGTGTGTGTGTGTGTGTGTGTGTGTGTGTGTGTGTGTGTGTGTGTGTGTGTGTGTGTGTGTGTGTGTGTGTGTGTTACGAAATCTGCAGAGCATAAGCCGGTCAACCACCAAAGCTCAAATTTTGCACCCATACTACCCGCATGGAAATCCAACATGCGAAAGCACGAGCAAATTGTTTGAGTATATTCCTCATAAACTGCGCCAAACGGATCCACTTGGCTTCTGACTCGCAAAATTGGGCCCGTATTTTCACTTTTTCCACAGTCATCGTAGTGTTTGGCAAGTAAAAGTGCAAGCTATGAACCTGTCCCAAAAATGTGATCAAAAGTCTTCTACTGTACAAAAACGACGACAAAAAGAAAGGGCTGCGTAAATTGTTAATTTGCCAAGGATTTACCTGAGTTTGACGGGATTTTTACGCGATGTAGCTCAGTAATTACTGTTTTTATGGAGACTCTATGGAGAAATTGAATAGGTTCTTGAGTTTTTCATCGTTTGGATGAAAAACTCAAGAACCTATTCAATTTTGCGTTTGTTCTTCTGCAAAAAGTTTCATCCACGCAAAATCACCGATTTCACACAAAAAGCTTTGATGAGTACTAGTTTACACTTTGTGATATTTGGCATTACGCGGTGAGTTTCAGTGATCAATATGCAAGGATAAGTAGAGCATCCATAAGTAGGATAAGTAGAGCATCCAGATAGTCGAATCAGTGCGAGCCTCTGCGAAGCAGAGGTGACACTGATTATCCAATAAGCTCAACATTGATTTGAGTCTTTTGGTGGCGGATAAGAAACAAAAAAGTGGTTAGCGTATAGACCTAAATCGGTAGCGGTTTTTGCGAAATATAAGGAGATTTGCGAATGGATCTTTTCAAATCTCGAAACTTTTACCTTAATCTATAATGGTGAAAGGCGATAGCTAGAAAAGAGAAGAGCTACAGTCTATGCTGACAAAGTCCTTTGATATGACACTTCGAACACTAGAGTCATTAAGGCAGGATACTGAGTACTATACAGTGCGTTTTTTAACCTTATTGCACATAAATTGTTGCTGTCAAGTGCTTTTTTTTTGAAAAAAAACAATTAAACAACTGCTGCCATATATCAGCCAAACTATGCTTTTAAACCCGTTTCGTGCAAATGGACACAGCAGCTTTCCTAATACATATGGGCATGATAATTAATTGAAACATACGCATTATGAATAAGTTGAGCTCTACTGCTAGACAAAAAAACCACTCAGAGGCGCGAACGCACTATAACTCAAGTCATGACTGGCATTTTGCTATACAATTGTAGGGCGTGCGGTTCCGAACGATGATAGCAGTGGTATGGAGCATGCGTCGCATGCGCGCCCATTAGACTAAGCGCATCTTTGTTCTGCAGAAGTTTACTTGAGTATGGCTGTGACCTGGCTGTGATAGTACTGTTATAATGTCACTGTATTAGTTTCACACGTTCATTATAGGAAACGCAAAAAGTAATGCAGAAGATCTATAACCACTTGAAGGATGCCTTCATTGAGACGATCAATGAGAAACATCACTGGAGCAGCAAAATAAAAAAGGTGCCATTATTGTGTATATTTCTCAGCTTTTCAGCTGAAAATGTATCTGCATGGTTTTTGAGAGGTGCTTCTATGTTAACGGCATTGTAACCGTCGGCTGGTTAGCTGTGTTAGCCTACAGCTTTGTTAGAACTAGAAATTTTTCCCAAGTTTGCAGACGTATAGGCCAGAAGGCCCGCGCCGCGCTCTGGAAACCAAGGCGCGGAGCGGCTGGAAACGTAGGGTCCTGACGTGTGATAGGCTATTCACAGGCAAATAGAGGCGCACCTTATTTATCGTAATTTTATTAGGTTGACCTATAAAAATTCTAACTTGCTCACGTAAACATGTCCACATACAGCATCTATATACGCTGCTGCCGTATTTTTTTCTCTGTTAGAAATCAAGAAAACGGAAATTTTCGTGCTTTTGCCAAAGTGGTGCTGGGCCGTTCCCACATAAGTAATAGTATTCTACAAGCATGAACAAGTACATACATAAATTTCCAGCTCTCTACAAGCTTTAGTTCTCAAGAAATTTGAATTTTGGCTTGAACCACATGACTAGGGAAAACTGTATTCGATATTTCTCGAGAACTAAAGCTTGTAGAGAGCTGGAACTTTACGTTTGTACTTGTACAGGCTTGTAGAATACAATTACTTATGTGGGAACGGCATAGCACCACTTTGGCAAATGCACGAAAATTTCCGTTTTCTTGACTTCTAACAGAGAAAAAAATACGGCAACGGCGTATATAGGTGCTCTATGTGGATTATGTTTACGTGAGCAAGTTAGAATTTTTGTAGGATTTTTTAAAACTAAGTTACGATTTTTCTCAATTTTTCGGGCACTTGAGTGTTTTTAGTTTTCGGCGCGGAACTCGTTGTGGATCACAACTAAATCAAGATAGCCATCTTGTAGAGCTTGCTTTGCTCTATCGAACGGTACCTTACAACCTACTTAGAAATAAGAAGTGTATAACCTATTGCAGTTGGAATTCGAAACCTGCATTAATTTCCGGACAACCTAATATAAACTTTTGAAGATACTTTTGGGCTAATACCAGTGGCGTACCCAGGATTTCGGCTCGGGGTCGGGGGGGGGGGGGGGGCGACATGCTAACCGGAAAATAACCTATAGTGACGACCGCTCGCCTATGGTGGTGTTCAAAGCACGACACGAGCGGTTAGGTTTTGCAAGGCCAGTAAATTATAGGTACGCGGCACAAAAAAGACAGTTGTCATGTTCTCACCATAAGTGCACTCATTTCATGCTCTTCGCGTCCGTAATAACATTAAAAAGGAATAAAATCATGTTCGCTAGCTCGAAATACTATTAGAGTAAACGCTAATGAATGGGACATCTAAAGAATATGTAGATTTCTCAAAAAAAAACAGTGGGTAATCTTTTCAACTTTGGCAGATGTTAGCATACATAGTTATCTTTTAGACAACACCTACATGAGGCCATCAAAATACTTCATAATTTTTTATACTTGTCGAAATGTAAAGCTGGTCGCTTGTGAAACCATCCAAAGTACCACTGCTGCAGTGGGTAAACGTACAGTCACCAAACCCACGATGGTTTGTTTAACGCCTAAGGTAAAGAGATATGTTTATTAGCATTTTTTGGAACGAATTTGCGTGATTTTTACTTCTTAGAAAGTGAACGCATATTTTTGGCTACCATGGCTTTCGATGAACCTTTTCACGCTCTATCCATCTATACGGTTTACCTCAATTCGGCTTCGGAAGATAAAGGTCATTTATGATTTTTTTGTCGCGCCAAAAAATTACAATTTCAGAAAATGTTTTTTTCCCTTATCCAGAATTAAAAAGCACCTAAGTCGTTTTCCTTCCACTAGACAACTAGTGTACAAATTCGAATTTGAACTAGAACACCTGTTTGCGGCAGAACGCGGCATCGGCAATCATAAAAAGCTAATGCAATTTTCTTTTGTGTTTTGTTGTCGTTGCACCGTTATTCTTTCTTTAATGATGATTGCTATGGAATTGAAGAGTTCGTTGTTGCTTAGCGATGTCTCTACTACTGTGCTCGTTTCTTTATTTTGGGTTCAATGAAGCAACACTTCAAGACTTACCGAGAAAAATTTCACCAGTTTTCAAACTTAGTCGTTTTTCCAAGCACAACTTAAATTCGTATTCAAAGAAACGAACATAGCAGCACAATTCATCGCTCCAACAAAATCAGCAACTTTAATATCAATTGAGAAAACTACCTGCATTCAAAAATTAGCTTGAGACGTCGGGAAAGCACAAAAAATTTGTTTGAGATTGAATCAAGAGCTGCAGGTGCCGCGATGCCGCAAGAGTGCTCTAGTTCAACGAATTTGTCCACTATGTAGGTGTCTAGTGGGGGGAGGACGATCATATTTGTTTATTATACTTTTTCAAAGAGCAGAAAGAACTCTTTTGATTGGTAGGCCACCTGCCTCATAATTTTACGGTATAGCAAGAATGAGCGAGGTTCAAAAAACCCTCGAGTCCTTTCGCGGCGCCACGCGCAGTTGTGGGGGAGCAGCGTTAACGCGTTACGAAATAATAGGCAAAGGCAGCGACGTTTAAAGTGCAGTCTACTCACTTTTGATCAAAACAAATCTCAAAATGTAATAAAAATCAAGCTGTTCCACTTTTTGCCGCTCCCCAACATCTGCTAGTCATGGTTTAGTAGCAATCAAGCGAAGTTGTCAATCCGAACATAACTAGTTCTGACACTAAATCGCAAGTAGCGCATACGAAATGATTTCAAAGGCTTGACCGCGTCGGTTTTTTTGTTGAACAGAGTAAGTCTAAAGGTGTTTGTGAAGTTATGTTCGCAGAGCACAAGGGTTATTTGCATAGTACCTCTGCGGAAAACGAATTATGTAATTTCTGCACCGTGATTATTACCCTGTGCTGTGATAATTTTTGATAAAATCTATAAACGGTTTGAGTTTGAAGAAGTAAGCTCTTAGAGGGACATTGCGGAAGTAAATAAACCACGAAATTGCGTTTTTTCTACCAAAGGGAAAAATCCTGAGGGCGGCCTATCCTAAACGAACGATTCATATCGCTTGCTTCACCAACAGGCAGCGATGCAGAAGTTCCTGGAAGTGCTCGTTGATATTTCTGAAAGCATGAAATTTTGAACGGGCCCCTTCAATTGATCAGTAGAAAAGAGATTTTTACAAATTTAGATTTCAAGGACGCTGCAAAAGTGTTAATTTCTATTCCGTGAAGTAGCGCTTGGAATTCCAGCTTAAGTTCTATCTCGGATATCATTCACTTTTCTAGCTGGTCAAAGGCTGACGCAATTTTTGCTTGACATTTCCAGAGTAGACGGAGTCTCTAATCCTTCTCGTCAAAGATTCTCTTACAGTAATACCCAACTTCACTGCCTTTGCCAACGTTACTAAGCAAAGTTCAAAAAATTGAACCAACAAGGAAATGGTCAGAAGTCGAAATGGCCAAGCTGCATACCATTTGATGCCGCATTCAACGCTGGTTTCAAATCTGTAATCCATATCTGCTTATCGCCTTTGTGGACGAAGTTGTAAGCAGTTTTATTGCGAAATAATGGCTATGGCTTGCGCTAGCAAATAAATGCGTATAAGCGTAAACCAGTGTCCATATTTTCAACGAACCCCTTAAGGGTAAGATTTACCCTTGGAAGGCGATAACCTTGTATTCCTCAACAAACCTTGAAGGTAAGTCCTACTTTCGAGAGTAAACCAAATAGCGATTACATCTATCCACAAATGTGCTCATCAAGGTAGGTTTACTCCTAGCATAAAGCAAGATAGATTCATTAGCATTTCGTACAAGCATTGAGTGATCTTCCGATGTACCACTCACTCCTAGTAGTATGGTTTTGACAAGTAACGCATATTTGTAGTTATTACTATCTCAAACTTCTTATGGCCTCTTTTCGCGATTTTGTACAATGTTATCATCCGTTATTAACACGTTGACGACAGTGCCGCGCAATGGTGCGCTGCAGGCAGTCTGTCCCTGTGGACGAGGCCGCGCAATGGTGCGCGGCGGCCTTAAATTCAATACTATCTGTCCAATCCTCTCAGTTTTTGCTCATATAATCAACATAGGCTCAGATGTATTTCATGTATTAATCCCGCCCCCTTTTGGCAAGCCCCGCCCACTCCTATGCTTCTCACAAGGACCCTTTTTGTCCATAAAAAGCATGGATGAGGCTGTAGATGAACGCAAAGACCTCAAGCAACTTTTAGCCAGGCCCCGCCCACCGTCAGGCAAACTCCGCCCTCTAAGTGGCAAGCTCCGCTCACTTTTCAAAAGTGGCGGAAATTGCATAAATACTTGGAATTTGGGCAATTTCTGACATTTTTGGTCGAATGGGCGGAGCTTGTCAGAGGGGGCGGGGCCTGCACATTTTGTACTTCGTGCATGGATGCATTCATACATATTAGGTCGTCCCAAAAGTATTTTTGCTTCTTTCAAAGAATCGCCACGGTCCGCAGAACAAACATCCTTAGAAGATCTTGGAAGCATTCGATGCAGTTTTTTATGCTCCTTCAAATAGTTGTCTTTATATTGCAGTTTAACAAACGAGCTCTCAGAAAATTACCAAAAACTGCGACCCACACTTTTTACCAATGTCAAGTTTCGCTATTTTTCTAAATTCTTGTACTGATTCTCCGAAGAAGCCCAAGTACCCTGCGGATAGAGCAAACCAAGAAGGATACAAAACAATTTCCGCCCCTTCCAAATCTTACTTTACAAAATTTTTAGAAATATTTTTTTCATGCTATCAAATTCTATATTTCGTCAACTTGAACCTCATAGGCATCACTCGGGAAGCAACTCGGGTGTTATTCGATGCAGCACCTTCTCCTCTTTCAGAGACATGTTTTTTGTTTCTGATTCGTAAACTTTTAGAAAACAAAATCGACAAAATTCATGTTTTTGATGGCGCCCCAAGATGTACCGAAAAATTCAGAATCTGATATTTCGAACCTGAAAACTCTTATTTGTTTTGTGAAATCAGTAACAAATCCTAATCTATCTTTAAGAGTATCAAAAACTGAGAATTTCTTAGAGTTTGACGAGTCTTCGTCTGGTATGGGTCTGCTAAAATTCGATAGTTTTGTTTGAAATTTTGCCAAAAAGTTATGGAGAGCTCTGGGAAGGAGAAAGAAATTGTTTTGTATCTGTTTGCTCTATCCGCAGATTGCCTGGGCTTCTTCGGAGAATCAGTACAAGAATTTAGAAAAATAGCGAAACTTGACCTTGGTAAAAAGCGTGGGTCGCAGTTTTTGGTTATTTTCTAAGAGCTCTTTTGTTGAACTGCAATGCATAAATGACCATTTAATAGAGCATAAAAAACTGCATCGAATAATTCCAAAATCTTCTGAGGATGTTCGTTCTGCGGACCGTGACGATTCTTTGAAAAAAGCGAAAATACTTTCGGGACGACCTAATACTTGGGCCATGCGTAGGGATGCATGGAAACGTTTCGTCCACAGGGACAGACCTCAAAAAAAATGGTTCGTCGTCAACGTGTTAAGTTAGGTCGAGTTGTTACTATAAAATATTCAGTTTGAATAAAGTGCTTGTCAACTAGGGGCTTTGATATGGCGAACATCAAACCCAACAACACAGAATAATTCTTTTAATATGAAAAAGTATTAATATGAAAGTTAATCAAATTTTAGTCCACCAATATAGCCTTTCAGTAATTAATTTGATACATGATCTGATTCAACTGGATATACCCACATTCGAGTAGATTTCCTGCTTGTATAGTGTGCGTGCAGACGCGACAACGATTGTCCGTCAATGAATGCCGTTGCGATCTCCAAGCGATGTTTTCTATAAAACTTTCTTTCCTTTTTACTTTTTAGGTAACTGGTTGCTGATAAAGGAGAAAAAGGTGAGCTTAAGTGTATTTTCTGTTTTCTGGGACAGTAGTATAATCGCTTATTCCCAGGTAATTTGAGTGGAAGCCACATCGCGTCAGTTTCATGCGTATTCTCTATCACCTCGTGCTCGTTTCCTCTTGTGAAGTATTCCTTCAAGCTAGTGAACTGTGCAGCAAGTTCGACTTCCTTTCAGATAGAAGTAGCACCTAATCGTCTAGTTTGTGTGATAAAAAAATTAAGTCGTATGTAAAAGCCTACAGCGTTCAAGGATTACAAGAAAAAAAAGCAAAAGGTGACGAAGTGGCACATGAAACTGTCGCGAAGAGGCATGAAGAGACAAAATGACGGACAGAAACAGAGACATTTATCGACGCACAAGTGTTTTCGCGTCTGCAGTGACACTATGTTAAGCAGAAAATTTACTCGACTGTACCTTAAGCTTGCAAACAAAAAACTTCAAGAATTTTGTCCTAGTTTTTACAACATGATCTGACGAGACGAAAAGGGACTTAAGCCTCACGCAGAGTTAACGCGATTTAGTCGTCGCAATTCAGTCGCTACAAGACAAGTGTCACGGGTTCATTGCATGCCGATCTTCTTGTATTTCGGTTGTGATAGTTAGTCAGGATTACTCGCGTTGAAAAATTATCACAACCGAAATGCAAGAAGATTGGCATGCAGTGATGTTGTTACAGTTGCCTTGTCGCGATCAATTACGACGATTAAATCGCGTGAACTCTGCCGGAGGCCTTGAGACGTTTGAAATAATGATAATCAGAAATACATAGTGTGTCTGTTTGTGTTTGTTTTGTTCTTAAAACATTATCGTTAAGGCTGTGTGGTGTATCAGAAGATCATTTTATGTTGTACGAACTGTCGTGATAAATTTAACCTTTGCTTTATGCTGAGGCTAAATTTGCCCTGTGAGCCAGTTCGTAAATATATGTTGATTGCTTTTTGAAGTAAGGTTTTCCCTCAAGGATAGGGTTTACCCTCAGAGTCGTTGATGAACACGGGTTTAACGCTTTTCTGGGTAAGGTTTACCCTCAAGGGTAGGTTCAACTCTTGAGGTTAAGCCTACCCTGCGCCTCGTAATACGGGTTTTATGCTTTTTGGAGCAAAACTTACTTTCAGGAATAGGGTTTTTCTTCAGGTTTCGTTAACGTACGGCCATAGGTTTTCTTTTTCAAAATTTACGTCACTGATCTCAGTTGTCCGTTGTGGCGCAAAGGAATCTAGTAAACAAGAAATAATATTTAAAACTGGTCATCCTTTTTTGGAAACCAAACACACTTCCAAAATTACGGCAACTGCCAAGAACATTTTTAGAAAATCGCTGATCATGGGTGGCCTGCGAATTATAGACGAGCGGGCACGAAAAAAAACAGCTGATTACTTGCGGCCCGCTTGCAGAAATCTGGAAAGTTCTTGAACATTTTTAGAGGAACGCTCGGAGAACGGTTGCGGCTTTTTTATGGATTACTTGCAGCGCAGTGGCCACATTGTCATGGATATTACGCGAGAATATGCAAAATTGTTAAAGGGCGCACGGTCCTTTGTAAAGGGCGCACAGCCCGCAGCTATCTTCCGCTGAGAGGAAGTACCCCAATCTCGGGTTAATTAGACACCAACGAAAATTATATCGAGTGTTACTTTGCTCGGCGTACGCCCAAAGTGTGTAACAAGATTCAAAGCGCTTGCTGAAAATCTGGCCAGGGCTCGTTGAAAGAAATCATCTGTCGTCTGCTCGCAGAAAATCATGTATCGTTGCTCGCTGAATAGCATGCGCCAGTGAAGGAAGTACCGCGTGCTAAAGGTTCGGCATGCCCCAAAATTCTGTTCACTGCAAAAGCTTGAGTTTACATAACTCTTTTCTGCACGGTAATTTTTCTTTTTTTCCAACCATTAAGAAAAATAAAGACTACTGTAAGTTGTAGTATGACAGCTGGGATCGTTTATATTGACATCAAACCGTCAACTTCAGTGACAGATAGAAGCAAATATGCTGTACTCTTTGTAAAAACTTTGCTTCGTTTTTACAAAAAAAAAACTTTGTCGACGAATGAATATACATCAAAAACTTGAAAATCCCATAACTGGAATTAAAGCCATCATTGAAATAGTTTAAATAAAATGATGCTGGTAGAGTTTACATTAAGGGGTCCCAGCAAAAACAAAACTCCGAAAACGTCCCAGTTAGAGTTACATTGATATCCAGAAAGGTTTATGTTAGAACAAGCTTGCTAGAAGGATAGATTTGAAAGCAGGAGAAGAATGAATGTGTTTGACCTTGTACCAATGCCGAATCAAACTGATAAGGTGAAATTGCTATTGACCTTATGTTTTGAAACGTGTCGTTTTCCTTAGAGTTCTGAGAAAAGATTGCAATTTGGATCTTGAACTTTGCATGCCGTTTTCGTGCTCATGGAGTGTACACGTTGCTGCATGCATGATTTATTGAGACGCACCGGGAAAGCCAAACGTTGATTTATCGCGAAAGTGATGTTAATACAAGACTGGCATAGCTATAGAGCCATCCTAAGAAATCGCTGTAACTTGCCCTTTCTTGGACGAAAGTGTCTAAAGACCACTAGATGTTCAAGCCAACGTCATATTGCTGACTAGAACGGCTCTCAATATCAGGGATTTTACCGAAAAAAATTCAAAATTGTGAAAATCCCGCTCTGAAGGCTGGTCACAGCTATAAAGCCATCTCTTACTTCCAATCAATACTAATTTTCATAAACCTAAACGTTTTTGCAAATAAACAGCATTAATGAGAGAAAAAGAATGTTATATTGCATTTTTTTGCTTTGAAATGCATAAAAATTGTTCACATTGTTACAAAAATTTCCTCCTTCACCAAAATTTCAAGCGCATGTTCATTTCAGATGAATGTCCTAGGATTTGCTGAGCCTTTGCAATGAATGTGAAAGTGCTTTGGTCAACATTAGGTAGTCGTTGATACCGATGAACAAACTTTTCCCTTCACCTCGGTTAAACGAACTTTTAAACCACAGAAGCCGCGTTTTGGTGCCCAAGAAAAGCTCTGTCATGTTCTCAATACGTCGTCTGTACAACATTAGACTCGTACCCATAGCTTGAAGGATGCAGGAGGAACCAAAGGCCTGCCGCTTGTAGCCGTAGGAGATAATTAGGAGGGCGAGCGCTATGGAGAAGATTTTGGCAAGGATCCAGAGAAAATTGGCGAGGACATCCATCAAAAACAAACCCTTATAAATCTCCAATCAAGTTTCAAGGATACGAAGGACAAGTCTGGAATCAGTATTAAAATGCGCATTTTTCAATAATACGCTTAGATGGTTAAACAACTCTGTCTCGCAACGATTTCTACCAAAAACGTGCCTTAAAAAATTTATCATTATAAGCTAAGGAATTTCAAGCTTAATGTTGTGTGAAAAAGACTTCAACTGAATTTTTAGTGAAATTTCTGGATACGAAGTTGAAAGTATGAAGTAGTAATAAGGGAATAATGTTAACTAATTGTAAGTTGCATGTGATGAACTTTTGCTACTGTGTACGACCTAAAGGATTACCGATTTAGTTTCAGTGGCAAATCCTATGAAGCCTCTAATGTCAAAATTTAGAATTAGAATGGGTTTGAAGTTATGAGACAAACTGCATATTGCATCTGGACAAAAACCTCCAGATGTGTTTTTGTGATAATTTGATTGCTTTGGTTCATTGATTCAAAAACAAACTATTCTCTTATCTCAAAGAAAAAAGAATGAATTCTGAATGAAAACCCCGAACTTCAACAACTTGAAACTTCAAAATTCGAAACAAAAAGTTTCTATATGGTAGCTGACTTTTGTTGCCACTACAATTTCAAATTTTCACTTACCTTTAGGCCCTGTGAATGCGCCTTCCAATTTGCATTACAAATCTGTTTTTTGAATTTTTCAAAGTCATCTCCAGGCGAAGTCATGAAGATTTCTTCCTAAAGATTTGTCTTTGCCGAGTTTTCCTGGATCCCTGCCAAAACATTCTCTACAGCGCTCGCGCTCTTAATTATCTCCTGCGGATACAGGCGGCAGCCCTTGGGTTCCTCCTGCACCACCCCCTAGCTAGAACACCCTAACAACACAACAACAATATCGCAACCCCAAGGACTTTGCTTTCACCCTGGACGCTCTTTCTTCAGGAATGGGATGGTGCCAGAGGTGCGATAGTCGGAGCAGATTCTCCGCCTACCTCTACTTTTGAGCTAGTACAGGGTGACCACCTTCACTTTTGGGTCTGAAAAATTTTTTTTGCTAAAGCTCAAAAGAAGGAAAATAAGCAAAAGGAATGTAAAAGAAAGTATTAAGAGCACATATTTATGTAGTAGGTCGATCCAGGCAGTAACCGCCGAGAACCAGAATTTTGAATGATAAAATAATGAAAAATCGTGAAAAGTCATTCCACTGTTACAAATCTGCTGGCTGAAGACCTCCGCGGTTGCAACTTTATAGGTTTTGAAGGGCAAGTGTTGTTCTACCAGACAATGAAAAAATCAGTTTGATTCGAAGAGTGGCCGCCGAGAACGAGATTTTTGAAAAACCTCAAAAATCTTCTCAATTTTAGGTTGCTTAATGACAACTGACATTTGAACTCTTATAAATCCGGACTTTGAAGGTGTATGTATAATGTGTTGGGGATTCAAGGTTTCTTGCGGCTCTAACCCGGGGTGGAGTACTCCTCTTCACTAATTCTCCACCCCGCCCTTTTCAATGTATTGGCGGGAGGCCGCCAGTGGAGAATTAGTGAAGAGAGGTACTCCACCCCCGGGCATATGCCGTGGGAGACATGAGTGCCCCACATTTAATATATCATCTAAAAGCTCTTGATGAGGAGAATCCAATCTATAAAGTCGCAACATGGATTATGCAATTCTGAAGAAGTTATGAGCTGAAAAACGGTTTTTTACCTGCTTTTTTAAGAGCTTGGATCTCGGCGATGTTCCAATGGATCGGTACAGCTAAGACATATTCTGATAGGGCAAATCTCACTCTACAAGACCCTCAAAGTCGCAACATCACACCTTCAAAGTCCGGATTTATAAGAGTTTAAATGTCACTTGTCATTAAACAACCTAAAATTGAGAAGATTTTTAGGGTTTTTCAAAATTCTCGTTTTCGGCGGCCACTCCTCAAATCAAACTGATTTTTTCATTATTTGGTAAAACAACATTTGCCCTTCAAAACCTATGAAGTCGCAACTGCGGAGGTCTTCAGCCAGCAGATTTGTAACAGTGGAATGACTTTTCACGATTTTTCATTATTTTATCATCCGAAATTCTGGTTCTCGGCCGTTACTGCCTGGATCGACCTACTTTTTTCGCGGTACGTTATAATAAAATTTACTTAATAAAATCTGTAAAGCCACGCAAACAAGGTGTCAACTTTCGGCCAAAAGTATTCGCTCGGAGCGCGTTTGAGTTTTGTGTCCTGGAGAATGCCTTACATCTAGGTAAGATTGAGCTGCAATCATCAATACCAGCGAATACGCGATGTTGGCCAAAGCGCTTCTCACACGTTCATTGCAAAAGCTCAGCGAATACTTATTTGAGTTAAACAAGTGCTTGAAAATTGGGTAAAAGAGCATTTTTGGGACAATGTAATTTTTTCGATTTTCGCAGCAAAAACTGCAGTATGAACTTTCTCTCAACGGCGACAACTCCCAGGTGTGAAAGAAGTTTTACATTTTGATGATGTCTGTTTACAAAAAATTTTATGTTTAAAAGATGTGGTATTGATCAAAAATGGGAGTAGCTTCATAGCTGTGATCAGCTTTTGGCATACGTTTTTTTTTCAAAATTTTCAGTTTTTCTACGGCCAAAATCAATGAAATTGAGAGCCGTTTCTAGTCAGTGATTTGACGTTAACTTACACACAGAATAGTGATTCTTCAAACATTTTCGTCTAAGAGAGGGCAAATTACAGCAATTTTTTGAATGGCTCTGTAAATATGGTCAGTACTGTGGTTTGCATCCAAAGTGGCGTACGGCAGCCGGTTCTGGCAAAATTGATATTTTAGAGGCTTTCTGATATGCTGTTTCCGAAAATGCTGGTGATTCCGCTTAGAACCTTAAAAAATTTTTTGTTTAAAGTCTTCACTTATTTCACTGCAATTTGAATGAAAATGGTTCTTAGAATTTTTCCATTATGCTGTCTCCAATATGCTGGTGTCTTTGCTCAGGCTCTGGAAATTTCCTGAAATACATGATAGACTGTTTTTTAAATTTAGAGGTTTCCGTGGAAAAGCCGCAGGCAGCCAGCAGCTACCGGCAGAAATTTCAGGGTTTCTAGCAAAATCACCAACTTTTCGAAAAAAAAGCATGTCAGAAGATCTCTAGGTATTAATTACCAAAATGCAGTGAATTCGTGGAACAATTAAATTCAAGAAGAAAAGAAATTCCAAGGATTTAAGCAAAACCGGCATCATATTTGAGAATATCAGGGCCCGTAGTAATCCCCGCGGATGTCGTGACGTATAGCTCGGAGTCTGCTGTGACATGTGCTGACTATCGTGGAGCGAGGCGGGCAAAGCGGCTATCCTTTACCATTGCCGGCGGATGCAATCAATGCGGAGCGCCAGGGTAGTCGCACCTTGTCGCTTTATGTCGCGACATATCGCTACATATTGCGACATGTCGTGACGAACAAGAGAGCGAAATACTTTGTTCGTCATGGAGACGCAGAGACATAGCGCAAGACTAGAGCTCGACTACGCCAACCTCGCAAGTCGCACATGCACACAAATCTTTATAACGCACGCCAACTGCAGTCAATATCAACAGCTGACAAGCGCCTAACTGTTCAAGCAACGTGCCTCTCCCCACTTCTTAGGTATTCTTGCTGCTGTAGCTTTGGCGTTCAGAAAAGCTGAGTTTATTTTGATTGAAAAGTTCATTAGATTCGTATATATGGTCATATTTTATCGCGCTTATGCTATTTTTCTTTTTTATTCCCACGACGCATTTCATTTGTGCACCAAATCTCTTCTTCATGCCAAATTTGTCAAATATTCAATCTTTCTTTCAATCTTAGTAGTTTACGTCACATATTTTTGCTGAATTGCTATTCGGTAGCCGCGCACCTCTCGAACCCTTTCGTTTTTTTGAGAGAAAGGGCCGTCTAGTTTTTACGGCTAAGAGAACAGCTCTTTCTTGAACAGATCAAGGTAGTGAATGTTTGATAATGTCCTGATTTTTCCTATGCATTTTCAGTATAGTGTGTCTTGAATGCCAGTTTTCTTTGACAACAGGAAATTTGCTGATCTGTGTCTTTGCCAGAAAATACGACTATTTGGCAAATTGCGAAAGGTAGCAGCGCGCGGAATTCGAACCCAGCACCTTTAGCACACTACCCCCTGTCACTTGCGCTACGCCACCTGCGCATTATCTCGACAATGCATGTTGGATAGACTTGTTTCAAGCAGTTGCACTTGTAGAACTTCAGTGCTAAGGGGTGACCATGCACACTGCGAGAAAAACTGCATATTCGTTCATACTGGTTTTGCTATTCCCATTTGCTACGTGTATCTTATCATTCGTTGTATTAAAATATGACAGTGTTTGTACGTATAGCGCAGCGCGCATGAGCGCTGTTATCGCGGTCATCAGCGGTTCGATGACGTGTGGAGACGCTCGTTTTGCGATGCCCAACGGATAGCTCGCTACAGTCTTGCGAGATACTTCGAGCTATCACAACATAGTCCCTCCATGTTGTGACAACCAGGTGGGGTTTACTACGGGCCCAGGTGGTAATCGCAACATTAATCTTGTTACCCTTTAACTTCTTAGGGCGATAAGTCAAACAATTTTCGTTTTCAGTAGCGATTCAGGACACCATTCGATACAACAAAGCAAGGGGCTCTGCAAGAAAATTTGCGAGAGTTCGCACCATCTTTGACCCACCTTAATTTTGCATCCAAAATCTAAGTCTTACTGAAGGCTAGAAAAATTGCGAAAATCCATGTCTTCGTTCGAAAAATCCAACTTTCTCGACTTGCTCGAAACAATTGAAAACACATCAGACACTCATATGTGCCATTTATGTATATTCTTCCTCATTTAAAAATCGAGAAGACGAAAATTTTCATGTTTATACAAAACGAATCTATGCTGTTTTCGCTCATGTAATTGTATACTGCAAGCCCACACAAGTAACCGTAAATTTTCAGCTTTCTGCAAACCCCAGTCTTCGAGCAATATTGATTTTAGCATGGAACATTCGAGTGAGAAAAGCTGAATTCGATATTTAGCGGAAACTAAGGCCTTTGAATAACTGAAAATCTACGGTACTCCTAATGGCCCATAGTAAAATTACCTCAGTGAAAACAGCAAAGATTCGTTTTGTATGAGCATAAAAATTTTCGTCTTCTCGATTTCCAAATGAGGAGAAATACAGGAACGGTTCATATGAGTGTCTGATGTAGTGTGCAATTTTTGTGAGCAAGTTGGAGCTTCATAGGATTTTTTGAACGAATATATGAATGTTTTCGCAGTTTTTTGAGCCTTTTGTGCGACTCAGGTCTAAAGCAAACTTACAGTAAGTCGGTAAGTCGAAGTGATGCGAATTTTGCACACCAACTTGTAGAGCTTGCTTTGCTCTATCGAATGGTGCCCTAAATCTTTGTTGAAAATGAGAAGTATTTGAATCAACCACGTCAGAAGTTAAAGTGAAGACTTATGTTAGAACAATAGCATACCCTTACAAGGAGAGGATACTTAGTCGAAAGCACCAATCCAGATTAGACATATACCATCTTAAAGCGCTTGAAACGTTGATTCTGAATTCGTAGTTTTTAGCAGCGGAGCGATTTTGTAGAGGGGGCTATGAGGGTTGTTTTCTTCTGGGGTTGGAGCGCCCTCCAGCAGATTGCCCCTATCTATGAGCACTGTAGTGGATTATGAACTGGTGCAACTGGCTCAGTGGTAAGTGACTTGCTCGATGAGGAGAGGGTCAAGGTTTTAGTTTCCTTCGCATGCAACTTTATCGCGATTTTTGCAAAATGAGCTTCTAGATGGCTTTAGAGCCCTAAAGCCTAAGGTTAGATGTGTTGAAAAACCAAAGTAATACGACTATCATAACTCTTGTTGTAATCTTATTTCAAATACTTACCACTGAGCCAGTTGCACCAGTTCATAATCCACTACAGTGCTCATAGATAGGGGGCAATCTTTTGGAGGGCGCCCCAACCCCAGAAGAAAACAGCCCTCATAACAACCTCTACAAAATCGCTCCGCTGCTAAAAACTACAGATTTGGAATCAGCGTTTCAAGCGCTTTAAGATGATATATGTCTCATCTGGTTTGGTGCTTTCGACTAAGTATCCTCTCCTTGTTAGATACAAACTTTTACCTCAGTTAATCAAATTCACTACTTGATTACGACGAATTTTATTTTTTCAATTTTTTCAATTTTTTAAATTTCTTGAATTTTGAATTTCAATAGAATCACGGTTCCATACACTACAGGATAAGGCGTAGTTACGTGAGCAGTTTAGCTTGCACTTATTGTTAGTGCAAATTAGGTGCAAACCAGCGTTGCTGCTAATTTACCTTTTATGAGCCTGCTAACTGCGTTGCGGCAAGCCTTTTGGGGTATGTAAGTTCCCTCACTTTGTTTAATCTGGTGTGCTACCGTACAAACGTGCAAGTCGTAGATAAACACTGGATTAAAGATTTTAGTATAAGCTATGAAAAGAGTTTAGAGTTAGTAGTTTGTAAGCAAAATGTTGCGATATTGACATAATAGCATTTTACAGTAGAATAACTCCCAGTGACTTCATGTTGAGTCAAAAAAAGTTCATGCTCCTGCTGCTTTATCATAATAATAATAAGACTGCTAACAAGGGAACGATATTTAGTGTCCACGGTCTTTTGAGATAAAACGTATATCATCATACTTGTCTTGGGACGTTCCGAATCTGACTTTCGTTTCTACTAATTGTTTTTCTAAAAGAGGTTATGAAGGGTTTTTGCGTCAATGGTCGCCCAAGAGAAATACGGTCGAGGATGCTTGACTTTCAGAAAGAAGCTTGATTGAGGCAATGCAAAAGTGAAAAACACAAAAGAACTCGATCCTGAGCCTGCATTGACCTCTGAGGGTATCGCACTAGCCATATCACATCGTAGCAGCTATTTTGGCATCCCGATCATTTTTTGGCGCAAAAATCTTCCATAACTTCTCTCAAATAAAAGATTGGCAGAACGAAAGCTAGATTTGGAATAGCGCTCCAAGACAAGTGTATGGTATACCTATCACCTCAAAAGGCCAAGGATACCAAGTCGTTTTCTTGTAAGAGGCCACACTAAAAAATTACTTGTTCTCCCGTTGATCATATTATTTAGACTTTGCTGAAGAAAATGGAAAAAATGGGAATAAACCTTGGATTCACCGACGTTGCTGTAGGAAATTTAGAGGATTTGGACAAGCTTTATCTTGAGGTATTCTGTGTAGTTTTTATAGTACACTAGTTGGCATACCCGGCTTTCCCGTCCTGTCAAAATAATAAAGACTCCATCCCTATTCCTGTGCAATCTTTCCTTCCCACTCCTACATGCCAATTCCCTATCCCCGTATTGTCGAAATTGTCGAAATCAGCGTGCCCACTTAATCCCCCCAGCCAACTTTCGACCCGTAGCTCAAACGTTGCAAAAAATCGATAAAATCGTTGAAAGTAGTGGATTTCTCCGAAAACTAATATAGTATTCGTTATCAGCATGCTCGCTTACCCCCCCCCCCTGTGCCAACTCCCAGCCCCGCAGGTGGACTCTGCAAGAAAAATCGATAATCGACAAAATCGAAATCGATCAATAACGAAAAGTAGCCTGCGACACCCGCCCGGTCTCGAAGTGTATGTGCGCCAAGTTTGGTCCGGATCGGTTCGGAAATGGAATATTTTATTCGGAACATACGTACCCACAGGCATACATACAGACATACATACAGACAAACAGACATTTAGCTTTATATACAGGGTGTCCGTAAAGTATGTATGCACTGTTTGATCGTTAATATCTCTTTTCCCAAGAAGTCTTCTGCCTTGCTTCAGGTACCAGTTTGTAGAGCTGGCTTCAACTTAGATTTACAGTATAAAACGAATTACCCATCTCCCTTCATTACGGTAGGATTACGTAAAACTTGGAACATATGGTGTCAATGTGAAAAAAGCTGCCGTTTCAAAATTTTTCAAAAAAAATGTGAAAACTTGTGTAATAGGGTTTTTATGGACGCTGAGTTCGATACTCAACTATTCACAAGATTGCGAAGCTTTCTAAACGGTGTAACCGCACTTTTTAGGTACATTTAAAAAAATGGCCGCTACCTCTCACCAGGCATAACTCTTCAATGAAGCATCATAACAAGTTGTGAACTTTAAAGTTGTAATCAGCAACTCTAACTAGCCTAGTATAGAAGTTTTCAGGCTGTTCTGTTTCCTTTCTGAGGCAAAATATGGCCTTTCATGGCTCAAAACCCTCTTCGAAGTTTCCACCGTAATCCTACAGCAATGAAGGGAGATGGGTGATTCGCTTCATACTGTAAATCTAAGTTGAAGCCAGCTCTACAAAATGTTACCTGAAGCAAGGCAAAAGACTTCTTGGGAAAAGAGTTATTAACGATCAAACAGTGTTTACATACTTTACGGACACTCTGTATAAGATACATTTTCTTATGAAGCATGTTTACTAAAAGCAGCTTTTTCTTGCGGTTGCTGGAAAGAAATGTGGCAGCTTTTCTTTGGCCGACTACCTCTGATTTTGCCAGAAGCATAAATTGTTTACCGTGAAATTACTTTCAAAAATGCCTTGTTGAAAAAAAAAGTGCTGTGTCAAAAACAGTGCCGACGCTTGAAGTTCAGATGCAGGCATAGTGTGCAAAATGCTATACTGTGACATATTTGTACTACCTAAACTCACGAATTGTATAAGATTTGAAATACGATAACCGTCAAGACCCATAAGCACTATTTCCGTAAAAATTTCTTGTAATAATTTCTGTTCATGCTCAAAACGTGCTTTCATTTCTGCTAGGCAGAATTGTCTATTTACTATACACCACCTCAAACAACATCGTCAAAAAGCTGTAGAAAAGTTTGGTGCTGTTTTGCCACTTAATATCATTTTCGAGGTGTCGGTCACCTAATCAACGCGGCATGAAGTATTAATATAGCAAGAAGTGTCTACAGCATGTCAGGAAAAAACTTCCACTTTTCGTTAATAGAAGAGTAGCAGAACAACGCTATGCTGCAACTTCGCTTCTATGTAAAAATATCTTACGCATGTAGCTTTTGATTCCAAAGGATTGGCGGCTGGGAGGCAAGACTTGAAGTCTGTTCAAAGTAAGGAATGATCAGAGAGCACGCAGAGAAGCAGACTGCATCACAGATGCGAGCGGTAGCCTTCCATCCACCAATCCCGTTGAATCAAAGGATACTGCTGAACGCAGTCAGACCAAATTATTGTGTACATGTGCACTTACTGTGTCGTTCCTTTTTGAAGTTTTTTTGATGAGATTTTTCATGAACGCTGATGAGGAAGTGTACACATGTTTCCGTTAACACTTACAAGAGTGGCAGGCGAGCTCAGCAAGTCCCCACTTCAATCATTATTCTGCTTCCCAAATATTAGGTCGGTCCACTCGTGCCTTTTAAACCCATTTTCGAAACACTTACAGTGATGATAAACAAACGCTGTAAACAGTGTCCGATGCAAAATTCCCTCCTCCTTTCGCAGTGGTGTTTTTGTTGCGTGTGATTGTTTACTTAAGCGCCAAAACCATAATTTTTAATGAACAAAAACTTTAGCGGTTTTTTAACATTGGCATAGAGTAAACAAAATGCAATGCTATGAATTATCTTAGCTTCTTCATCTGACTCTCCAGCATTTTTCAAATCAATTTTCCTAAAAGTCTTTGATCTTGCGGTATTGTAGAATACACAAATTGCTTGGAAATTTTTTTGAATTTTAAGCTTTTAAAGATCGTATTTAATTGAACACCAACTTTGCCAGGTATGTAAACGTCTATTGTTTTTTATGAGAAATTTTGATTTTCCTGGGTACAGCCTACGGCGCGTTCAAAAACAATTATTATGATAGCTTTCTGGCGAATAATGGGAACAGAAACATGTGGAAAGAGAAGATAAAGCCGCACTGAATGGCATTTTAACTACCCACCTTTTGATGTTCCGTAATTTCTGGGATGCCCAGATATGGAAATAGACAAAGAAAATTTATTTGAAAACTTTACAAAGTCAGTCTTAGATGTCAGAAACTTTTGATCGAAGACTAACTAGAAATTAACTTTCTTTGCTGCTCTATTTAAGTGTTGTCAAAGCACTTCCAAAAGCCTTAAATAAACATTTTGAAAAAATGCAAGAATTAGGGTAGGTAAAAACCATAGGTGAAGATTTTGATGATTATTGGAGATTACCAAAGAACTCGTTAAACATCGCTGCTAAGAGGAGTAACAAAAAGTCTGTATCGAAACTGTCCGAGGCATATTTCTATAATTAGTTCAGATGGTTCTAGAACAGCCGTATTAGACACAAACTTTCGGATCGACCCAATACAATATTAGGTTGAACACTAAGTTTTGCAACTTGTTTCATAACTTCACTCTCATTCAACATGGCGCACTCAAACTTTGGCATCATGTAGAATGCAATGTGAGCTACAATTGAGCACAAATTGTCTGAATTTTGAACACGAAATGAAAAAGTTTCAGGCATTTTTCGAAAACTAGTGAATTTTGAGAATTTTTGAGGTTTCAAGCTAAAATAAAGCCTTTAGCAGCCTAGACAACATGCGCAGTAATCCGGATTCGTCTACAAATATTGCTGGAGAATGACTCCTTTGGCCTATTAAGAAAGAAACAAATGTTAGGGGCATGTCGAGATTTGGCGTCCTCATAAAGTCGAACGAGTCGATGTACGCAAAAGCTGCTGGGGACGACCGTCAATGACTAAAGAGCCCAAAGCTCAAATTCCTCCGAGACTTCACATAGTAAGGTTATTTAACCTGCCGAACGCGAATATCATATTCATTCGTTGAATCAACGCCATTTTCCTTGTTTAGGGTGAGACCCCATAACGTACACCTACAGTAATCTTACAAAAAAGCCCTTATCACGGAATTTCACTATCGTTTTCGTGATCAGCATGTCGGATAACACTCCTATGCCAAGTTTCAGCCAAATCCGTCAAACTTTGAATTTTTCCCTTTCATATCATACACCTACCGTAACCCCCTGCGACGTCAGAATTTGGTAGGACAGCAGCTGCGCTTGTAGCTTACGTAATGACCAACACAGTGGCAAAATTTGAGTGCACCATGTTGAATGAGAGTGAAGTTATGAAACAAGTTGCCTTAGTGTTCAACCTAATAGTATCGAAATGGCGATGTTCTGAAAATTTACAATTTCGCCGAAAATGTTTAGTACTATTCGTATGCGTAGAATCCAGTCTTTTGAAGTAAAAGTGAACTCAGGTAAATTGCTAAATTATGTGATAAAAGCAGATTCAGTCTTTGTTTGTAGACCAAACAGAAACTATATTAAAATTTCAAAACTACGCCTCGCCTTCTCTTGGTAAGAAAATGTTTTTAAGAATAAAAAAACTTTAATAAACTTTTTCCACAAAAACGCTTAGCAGGTAAGATTCGAGATCAACCTTTCAACCAAAAAAACCGCTTAGCTTGAGAATTTATGCTTAAATAAAGAACTCAATAACTTTCCAAATCGACACCTCAATGAATTAGCAGAAACCGAGCAAAGCCGCGCGAACGGTTCAAGAATCTCCAATCTTGATGAGGCTACGGTTTTAAAATGTCTATATCTATGTCACTTAGTAAAAGGCTTCTAAAACTATTCAGCAATTTGCTATGTCTCTATCCGCTTGCACGATTGGCGTAGGTTTTGACAAATATTTCAAACAGCAGGAATCGATCATAAGTCAATCTAACAATACCTAATAATACTGCTTCTCATCAATCTCCGCTCCATATTGCAGTATCTTCGCGTGAAAAACGTATACGGCCTGCACTTTCCGGATATGGAAGATATTTTCAACGGAATTTCTCTCCATTACGACTTTGCTACGTTACATAACATCACAGCTGCCGAAGATCATCGAAAAAGAACCGAGACAGTCTCGTTGAATGTACTGAATGCCTATTACATGTTTACTGTTAACAGCTTAGGTAAGTTGACTCTGCAAAATAAGAATAGTTTTAAAAGTTCGTTTGCGATGCTCACAATCGCATAAAACCAGGATAAAAATTCCATTACGATAAACACTTCAACACAAGCAGTTGAGAGTATTAGAATTGATTGACTATTGACAATAAAGTTTCAGAAGTTTATTGGCTTTCTTCCAACCTTTATATTGCGAGCAGCTTGCGTACTTCTTAATGCAGAGTTTTTGCAAAACGTACTTGTTGAAAAGCAGTTGTTTGAAAAATTTTGATACCCAAAGACCAACAAATCATAGTTACAGCTGTGTAGTGCTTGTAAATGACAATGTGACAACCACCCTTGTCCAATTCTTCACCGAAAAGGTGTTAAACTTTTCAAGATAGGTGCACTTTTCAAGATGCTCTATTCATTGCTACCGCCATAGTTTTATCACTCAAAACCCGTGTTCACTTTACCTTACCCGCGGGAAGGAAGGGATTTGAGAGGGGATGCATCACATCTCGCTACTATACCTAATGTACCCTTTTTTTTCTATCTATATTGTAAAGATTCATACACCCTAATACATGAGTGTAATGGATGACAGAACCCTGTTATACAAACTAGAATTTTCACTGGTTTCTGCGATCTCTTTGGGATCTCCAGGGATCACCGTTCATTTTCAAAGCCGTTTATCTTTTCAATAACTCCATAAAAACGTTTAGAAAGTGTAAGGACGATATAGTGTAACACTACGTACTAAACAATTTAATAGTATGTGTGAGATCCCAGGATATGAGATAGCTCAAACCTTCTGTTTTCCCTCCTTGTGGCCGTATTCATCATTGCTACTAGGGGTCAAATGTACCTTGGATTAGTTTATACCCCAAGGTACAGTCTACCTTGAAGGCAGTGTATCGGCAAAATCGAGCAATTCAGAATTTTAACGCCGTAGGTTCCCTATCGCCCAAGTATGAAAACAGTGCAGTTTCGGTTGCACAGCATGTTTTCCCTGCTGAGAAAATCGCTATCAAACTTACACGCTCAGGCTAATCTTACACGCATCTGGACGAGTTGGCAATTTCCTTCTCACCATTGAAGGCTGCTCGCCGCAACGCTATAACTCTTGGGTCCTGCAACGATTTAGCGTCACTGGCCTTGCTTCCACTCGTCCAGTTCCAAAAAGAAGGGCACTAAAAACGCTTATTTTCGCCATTCTCAAGCTTTCAAAAGTGGATTTTCGGGATCAGCGTATTAAATAACCCCAGGTAAGCGCAAATTTGACTAGGTTGAGATTTGCCGAGCCACTGTCTTTGAGGCTGTTTCGCATTCATCAAAGTACCTCAAGGTTGATTCTAGCTCAGCTTGAATGATGTACAGTGACGCTCATTTAGGGGCATGCCATAACTCTCAGCGGTATGTGAACTCTCTTATTGTTAATCTCTCTTTTCTATTTTCGTTTTGTAGGTATATTGAGTCGTTCCGAAAGTTCTTTCCGTTTTTTCAACCTATCATAAAAACACGTGGAATGAGGGTAGGGAAACGCTTCAAGTGCTATCCGATGCATTTTTTCTTCCTCTTTTCAACAGTCATATTTCTGTGTCGCTTGCTCTTGTGGCCTGTGAGATAATGATCGAAATTTCGAACCCATGGTTTTTACCATGTCCAACTTTGGCATTTTTTCACAACTTTCTTTTTTGACTTTTGGAAAAGCTTCAATAGCATTCGGATAGAGTAAACAAAGTGCAATTTAATGGAATTTTTTGGCATATTCAACTGGCTTCTCAGTACTTTTTGAGACACCTTTTCCAGAAGTCTTCACTTTTTCGAAGTCACAAAACACACAAACGCTCCGAACATTAGCAAATCTTCGGTTTTGACACTAACAAAAGTCGTTTATGATTGTCCACTATTTTTGCAAAATAAATGAGTGTTTACCGCTTTGAAATATAAGATTTCGCAATTTACGTGACCACCCTCAGGCGGGTTCAAAATCAAGAGTTATGGAAATTTTATCGCTAACATCCTTTACAAATTGGAAAGAAAAATACTTAATAGAAAGAGGAGGAGAAGCTGCATCGAATGACACCTTAGTTATGCGTTGTTTTATGTTCTATGGTTTTTGGCATTACCAAAAGTGGAATTTGATAGCATCAGAAAAATAATTCTAAAAAAATTTTAGGGCTAAATAGACTCCAAAAAATGCCATTAAATTGTACTTTGTTTACTCTATCCGAATGTCATTGAAGCTTCTCCAAAAGTCAAAAAAGAAAATTGTGAAAAACTGACAAAGTTGGACATGGTAAAAACCATGGGTTCGAAATTTCGGCCATTATCTCACTAACCACGAGAGCAAACGACACGTGTATATGACTGTTGAGAAGAGGAACAAAAAATGCATCGGATAGCACTTGAAGCGTTTCCCTACCCTCATTCCACGTGTTTTTATGATAGACTGAAAAAACGGAAAGAACTTTCGGAACGACCTGATATTAACTTTAGTACCGTTCGTACGCAATGCTCGCTTTGCGTAGGTTGCGCCGCCGAAGGAGCGCATGAGAAAGACAACGAGAACCACTAGGTAATCACAGCCTGACATTCTTGAAAAACATATCAATCTCGTTTTTGTAATTTATCCCAAGTCAGTCCTGTGTGTGAATTTTCCAAATCGCAGATCGTAAATACTACAGTCTGCATTCTGGATTAGGCCGAAATTGACATGATGCCCGTCCGCACAGCCATTATGTAACGTTAGGTTTGCGGTTTTCTGCAGTGATGTGTCGCGCTTTGCCCGTTTTCTTCTCATTTTCCGCGATCTCTCCGGCGCTCGCATGCAACGCGCATGCAGCACAAACCACGACTGTTGCGAACACGCGATTGTGCAAACGTTTGATTGATCTATTGAGACGAACTATACCCAGAGTCATCTTCCACATGTCAAGACATAGAGGACTATGTTGTCAAGAAGGAGCGGTCCTTGCTGTCATTTGCAACAAACACGCACCTTTGCATACGCGCGGAGTTGCGTTCCTATAAGAAACCGCGCAAGACCCTTCCACAACGAGCGAATGTAGCCCTCTACCGTTATGCGACTGCAATGTTCTGCGTAATTCGGTGCTTTTTTTTCATGAGCTAAAAAAGTTTTTGCCCTACAAATTTGTTGCTTAAATTCGGCTGCTTTTTGTTTCCTGCTGTTTGTGTGCCTGCTTTAAGTGGAACCTTAGAATTTTCGTTGCATGTTCATACCTACTGATATGTTAATGATGTTGTTGGTATTCGTTTAGATGCGCAACGAGTATGTGGCCAACTTATCGGATTCACGTTTTCGTGGGCTGAAATATGCTTTCTCTGAGTTGTGGATTTCTGCTCGCTTAGTGTATTCTAGTGTTATTGGATCAAAGAACGCGTAGGTGGCATTACGGCTGCCCCAAAGTTTTTCATCACAAAATCGCCGCTCGTTCTTGCTGCTTCGGCTGCAATTGTGAGATTAGAATGAACCCTACTACAATATAAGTTACCTTGAGAAGCTACCTCAAGGTAGAATTTACTTCAAGGTATAATTTCGTGTTCATCAAAATTTGTCTCTCAAGCATAAAATTACCTCTGCCAGCATGATGAACACTGACGTTTTCTCAGAGAATGGCATGGCGTACTTGGGGTGAATTGCTTTTTTTTTATACCTGCATCATATTTACGCGAGTATGCCTATGTTCTTAGAGTGTGAAACGTTACAGTTGGATGGGAAAGGGTAGGAGCATGTGGCTTATAGACTCTTTTGTTTGTGAGCCGATAAGCTGAAATCTGCTCCTTCATAAACAAGATACGGCGCAAAAGTTAGGCTATTCTTGCGACAATTCGCTGTGCTTTTTAATCGATTTATTGATTTGTTTACTGTAATGTAAGAAAATAAACTCATCAGTCATTCCTGGATCATAATTGGGTAAGCGGCGAGGTAAAGATTATTTACGTTTTGCGGCGAGGAGGACCCGGGCTTCGAGTCAGCGAGATATGTCGCAGAAGCGATATGGAGTGGGATGGTGAGTCTTGACGCTTTTGGATTCTGATGCTCTTCTAGTGGCAGAGCCCGCTTTCCGGGCAGGACCAGGGACGCCATCTAGCACTTCATAAAAATGATTTTGCAGACATTTACAACTAGTGTTCTGTCTACTTTATTGATGAGCTTAGAGTTGTTTCATGCTGCATTCGCTGCAGCCAATAGACTGCAGCAGAGCAGCCAATCTACTGCTGCATGAAACAATCCTTAGACTATAACAGTTTTTTAAGCTTTTTTGAGTGTAAGGAGGACGCGCGTCCTTTAGTGAAATATTTTTGCTTAACATTCTTCTCAAACCACGAAAATATGATTTTATCAAGACAATTCAAAATTTTGAAATTTTTGGATAAAACGCTTTGTGAAAATTCGATGTTTGCATTACAAACTTATACATTAGAAACAACATCTGATTATGTGAGTCGAAGTTAAATGGATAAAGGAAGTAAATAAAGAGCGAAAGGTTGAAGGTTTCTGTTTCTGGTTTCTGCAAGGCTAGTAAATTTTCTACCCCTTTTTTCGCCGTTTTAAAATCAAACCTCATTATCTGTTGAAGTGCTGGCACACATGTTTCTGAGTGATACAACTTCAACTGGATTTGAGTTGAGCAACTAAACAAGGCTAAAGAATTGCGTTGTACAAACGTTAACACTGGCTTTCTTTGAATACGGCACTTGCAAAGCGATTGTTTTTGGCTCATAGAATTCTAAGGTTGCGGTTTCAGTGTGCTATGCTCAAAACAGTTTGTTAGGATCTACGATGCTCAAAATGCTGTACAGGCAATTATAGGATGTGTTTGACTTTCTCTATTTCGGTACATCCGTTTCACAGGAGTTTTAAATCGCTCACAACATGTCCATAGAATGAAAGAGAAGTGTAGTACCAATTTCTTTACATGTCTATAACTCTAAACAATCTCAATAAAATTAGACAAAATTGCTGCAAAGGGTTTAGTATTGTCACTGCAGTGTTTGTGTGAGGTCAGCCTCTAAAACCTTGTAGATTTTTAAAGGTATCAATTCTAACCTTGCCTTTTGCTAGGATTAGAGTTTTTATTGTGAATGTACGTTGAGGTAAGGGTATCAAGTTTGGTGAATACGGATTTGTCGCTGATAAGGCTATTTTGAGGTAGAATTCAACTCAAGGTATCATCCATTCCACATGAAATTATTTTCAAGGTTAATTTAAGTTAATTTAATTGAGCACTTACCTCAAGGTACTTTGATGGATACGGGTTTTGAGTGATAATCCTTGCTGGAGGTAGGATTTATCTCAAGGTAGCAATGATGAATAAGGCGCTACTGTTAGTGTTGTAAATATCTACAGTGTCCTCCAAAATCGATCGCATTGTACCAGATGAAGTCATACACGTGTCATATCTTTTCCAACAGCAATTTGAGTTTAGTAGCAAGTTGAAACAGCAACTTTAGAGTGGCTCAATACAGAATCAGTTTTTCGCAAGTTTTGGATTTGAGGAAGGCAAGTGTTCAAAAAGATGCAACGTATGACTCTAGTCTTACTCAGTTGCCCAATTGTTTTACTAAAATTTGGCAAATTCGTGTCACTTAGGTCAGTGGCGTACCCAGGATTTCGGCTCGGGGGGGGGACAAAAATTTTTTTCCGATGAAGATGCTGGCATCAGCCACGCACTTCGAAATTTTTTTGTATGCTCCCTAAAATTTTTGCGGGCTCAGAACCCCGAAATTTCAGGAAAAGAGGGCGTGGCGGCGCTCTCCCCCCCCCCCCTCAATGTTACTGACTTAGGTATATGTGGGCCAGCACTACGAGAAAAGATAGATTAGACTTTTGGAAGGTTGAGAAATGGATGGGAAGTGTTACCATCACTAGAAAAATTTTTTCAGTTTTTAACCTGTTTTACGTCATTCCCTTATTCGGTTTCCAAATCCAACTCCAAGATAATACTCTTTAAGACTACAAAACTAACTCGCTCTTTTGGGAATAGTCTCTGGTTTAGTTTGACATGCAAGCAACAGAATCTGCGCAATGCAGTTTATCGCAAAGATAAATTTGTGTGAAGTGGAAGGATATAATGTGCAGCAAAAATAATGATTTGACGAAGTCTCGAGCATTCCTAAATTTCAACTGCTCTAAGAAACCCGTCAATCAAATGCAAAAAGACTACGCACTTTTCCACCCATGACTGACTGCGTAATCAATTATATTAGGTTGTCCCATAAGTCTTTTCATTTTTGAATTTTGCTATAATAAGTCACACACTTCTTACTCTAAATAGACATCAGGATACCATTCGATAGAGCAAAGCAAGCTCTATAAGATGGCGTTTACTCTTTTGCAGAAGCTTTAGTCTATCTCGAGTTTTAAATCAAAATCTAGAAAGTTTCGGATGGCAAAAAACCGAAAATTTTTTATATCTTCCTTCAAAAAAAATCCTACAAACCTCAAACTTGCTCACGTATATACATTTCACATCAGACATTCATATGTGCTGTTGCTGCATTTTTTTATCACCTAGAAATCAAGAAACCGAAAATTTTCATGTTCTTACCAAAGTGATGCTGTGCTGTTCTTACACAAGCAGTTGTATAGTAGAAGCCCTCAGAAGTACTGCAGTAGATTTTTGGCTCTCTATATGCTCTAGTTCACGAGAAATATCAAATTTAGCTTTCTTCACTTGGGCTTTTCACGCTTAAATCAACATTTCTCGATAACCAGAGCTTATATAGAGCTAAAAAATTATGATTGTACTTCTAAGGGCTTGTAGTATACAACTGTCAGTGTAAGAACAGCACAGCATCACTTTGGTAAAAACAGAAAAATTTTCGGTTTCTTGATTTCTAGCCGATAAAAAAATGCAGCAACAGCACATATGAATGTCTTATGTGGAATGTATACAGTGAGCGAGTTTGAGGTTTGTAGGATTTTTTTGAATGAAGATATAAAAATTTTTCGGTTTTCTGGCCATCCGAAACTTTTTAGATTTTGGTTTATAACTCGAGATAAACCAAAGCTTGTGCGAAAGCGTAAACGCCATCTTATAGAGCTTGCTTGGCTCTATCGAATGGTATCCTGATGTCAGTGAACCGCCGCGAAAAGTAGCCCTAACAAATCGCCGGGGTCGGAAACATACCTGTGCGAAGTTTCAGCTCAGTCGTTCAACGGCTGGCGTTTCTATAAAAAAACTAGCTAACAAACATCCTCATATATTAGGTCGTTCCGAAAGTAACGTCGCTTTTTTCAAATGAACGCCACATTTCGTGGAACCAAGATTTTCAAGAGCTCTTGGGATCGGTCGATGCAGAATTTCGTCCTCTTTCTAATGGTTGTAATCTCATTGCATAATATTCAATGAGCTCTCAAAAAATTACCAAAACCTGCGACTTATGCTTTTTGTCATGGTCAAGTTCGGCTATTTTTCTATATTTTTGTACTGATCCCCCGAAGATGTACAAGTAACAGATAAATAGAGCAAACCCTATAGGACACAAAACAATTTTTTCCTTTTCCTTAATTTGCTTCTTGGAGTTTATAGAACCAATTTTTCAGTGCTATCAAATTCCATATTTGGTCAACTCAGACCTCACAGAACAACAATCGGCAAGCAACTCGAGTTTCATTAGACGCAGCTTTTTCTCCTCTTTCTACCAGTTGTTTTTGGTTTCCGATTCACCAAGTTTTCCGGGATGAAATCATCATAATTCAGGTTTTCCAGGGCGCCCCAGGCTGTACCCAAAATTTCCGAAAGTTGCTAAACTGAAGCGGTAAATGCTCATATGCTTTGTAGAATTAGTGTTAAACCATAATCCACCTTTGTATGTCTCAGAATCCGAAAGTTTATTGGTGTTTGATGCATATGTGTTTGAGACAAGCATGCTAAAATTCGGTGACTTCATTGAAAAATCTCTGCAAAAATTATGACGAGATACGGAGAGCAGAAAAAAATAGCACCGTTTCCTATAGGGTTTGCTCTATCCACCCATTACTTGGACTCCTTCCGGGGCTTATTACAAAAAATTAAAAAAATTGTGAAACTTGACCTTCCCAAAAAGCATGGGTTGGAGATTTTAGCAATTTTTCAAAAGCTCATCGAGTATTCTGCAGTGAAATTATAGCCATTGGAAAGAGGATGAAATGCTGCATCGAATGCTACCAAGATCTCGCAGAAACCTTGCTTCCACAAAATGTAGCGTTCAATTGAAGAAAGCAACATTACTTTCGGAACGACCTCATATATAACCTTTGATTCAACTAGCTTGATTCCGTTAGGGCTAGGGATATGTGATGTAATTGAGGCCGCTCGCGCCCGCGACGCACCTGCGTCTCTCTCGCGCGAGTGTTCTCTGAGCATCACCTAGCCTTAATTAGGCCACTAAGCCCCGCCTTTGCCAAAGCCAAGCCAGTTGAACCAAATGGCATATATATAAGGTTGTTTCATAAGTTCATAGAAGTTCGTAGAGTTTCTATTTTTATCGCCGTTTTAAGATAATGCGGTTGGTTTATGGCAAAGTGTTTTAAAAAAATCTCTTTCTACAAGAACTGTTGCTCGTTTTCGGGGCAAAAATCCCCTTTT
Organism: Cylicocyclus nassatus; assembly: GCA_958299035.1. Lineage (NCBI taxonomy): Eukaryota > Metazoa > Nematoda > Chromadorea > Rhabditida > Strongylidae > Cylicocyclus > Cylicocyclus nassatus. The sequence continues at coordinate 16,828,311 of CATQJL010000316.1, forward strand.
TTGACGACCTCTCGAAGCAAAATTTTTGATAGGCAAAAATTGGCGATTTCAGCACCTGCAACTTTCGATCCATATGCCGAGTCACAAGTTGGATTTTTTATCCGAAGTTGTTATAAGTGATGAAAAAACAACTGTTTATGAGACTCCAGTGCATATAAAAGTAGTCTCTTTACTTAAAGAACGCTATGAAAAGGATTAAGCGCACTTTTACCATGTGCGTAGATGTTTTGGGTTTGGTACAATTCAAAGAAGCCCCCACTTCAAAAAATTTTGAGAAAGCGCAAAATGTTGACCAGAGCTTGTACTCATACATCTACACCATCTAAAAGAACCTATCCATTCCTTAAGGGCCGATATGCGCGTTGTTCAGCGACACATGCTGTCGCTGAACAACGCGCAAAACTCAAGCGGCAGCAGTCAAAGACAACAACTATTAGGATCTTCTTCAAACGGTTCTAAGCATATTAGCATGCTGCAATTCTGTTATACCAGTCTTGTTTGCTACTATTCATTCCGCCTACATATGACAACAACATTTTGCGGGATACGGACCAAATGTGGAAAGTGCAGTTGCCGAAATTGCCAATTTTTGCCTATCAAAAAAAAACTCCTTGAGAGTTTATAAATCAAAGAATTTAAAATTTGCTCCAAAAACAAACAACGGTTCTTGTAGGGACGGCACAGGTACTTTGACGTCAGACAACCGCTTCGTGGAGAAAAGGCTACAAAAATAAAAACTCTGCGGACTCATGGAACGACCTAATATTTATATTAGGTTGTCCGTTATTTCAACCTATCATAAAAACACGTGAAACGAAGGTAGGAAAACGATTAAGCACTATTTGACGCAGCTTTTCCCCATCTATCCTACTGACATGCTCCCATACCGATTACTCTTTCGCTCACTGAGATAAACGCCAAAATTTCGAACCATGGTTTTTACTATGTCCAAGTTTGGCAATTTTCCACATTCTTTATTTTTGACTTTCGGAAAAGCTCTGGCAACAGTTAGATAGAGCAAACAAAGGGCAATATAGTGCAATTTTGCGGCATCTATAGCCAGCCTTGAAAATTTTTTAGAATTATTTTTCTGATGCTATCAATTTCCTCTTTTGATGATGCCAAAAGCCAGACATCATGAAACGGCGCATAACTAAGGTGTTATTCAATGCAGCTTTTCCTCCTCTTTCCAGTGAGTGTATTTTGCCTCCAATCTGTAAGGTCTTTAGCGATAAAGTTTTCATAATTTTTGAATTTGACCCCGCCCCAGCGTATACCGTAAAATGCGAAATCTTATATTTCAAAGCGGTAAACGCTCAGTTGTTTTGTAAAAATAGTGAATAATCGTAATCGATTTTTGAAAGCTTCAAAATCGGATGATTTGTTAGTGTTCGAGGCTTTTCTGTATTTTGGGACTTCGCAAAAGTGAAGACTTTTGAAAAAATCATCTCAAAAAATACTGAAAAGCCAGCTGGATAAGCCAAAAAATTGCATTGCATTGCCCTTCGTTTACTTTATCTGCTATCAAAGATCTTCCAAAAGTTGAAAATGAAGTTTGTGAAAAATTGCCAAACTTGGACATAGTAGAAACCACGGGTTCAAAATTTCGGCATTTATTTTAGTGAGCAAAAGAGTAATCGGCATGGGAGCATGACAGTAGGAAAGACGGGGAAAAGCTGCGTCGGATAGTGCTTAATCGTTTCCCTCCCTTCGTTCCACGTGTTTTTATGATAGGTTGAAAAAACGGACAAAACTTTCGGGACAACCTAGTATATACAGAGCGTCCCAAAAAGATGTGCGTACTGTTTAGTCGTTAGCAGAGGTGCGATAGGGGGAGCAGGGTCTCCTCCAGGTGAAGGGGGTTTTGGCTATTTCCGACCTGGAAAACTGAAGAGGGTAACTGAGTCTTAAGATGAATGCTGACGCAAGCTTGCATGCCTAAGCGGGAGTGAAAAGAAGGAAATTAAGAGGTATAGAGGTGTAAAATGAAGATTTTCTCAATGCTTAGGCCTTCGAATGTCATCTAACAAAGAATTTTTTGACTCGGGAAAAGCTTTGTGTTTCACCAGTCGACATATTATTCAAAAGCATGAGACATATAGAAGCGACGTAGACCGTCTCTTTTTTCCAGCTCTCCTGTGAATACACATATAAGAAATCATATCTAGCTTCAGCATCAACTGATTTTATGTAATCACTTTGCGCTCCGTTTCTGAGAGAAAGAGAAGAGCTAGGAAAAAGGAGACGGTCTACGTTTATTGGCAAGGTCTTGCTCTGTGCTACTGTTAGAAAATCAGGCACCTTCATTCATTCCTTACGCAGGAATTTCTTGACAAAAACACACATGTTTTTAGCTAAAATGCCATGTATCTCTGAGTAGAGCGGAGCTAGAGAAAAAGAGACGGTCTACGTCGAATCCTTGTTTTGTGAGCTTTCTAATGGTATATATTTTGTTGGGTGAAAAAACTCGTGGTTTTAAAAAATTGAGGTGGAGATATTTAATACTAACTTGCACCACATTGCTCCGGCTTTCTATGGGTAGCCGGAGCAAGACTTTTTTAGATTGGGAAAGCTTTATGCACCAAAACTTTGTATACATTCTATAGGTAAGAACACGAAGAATCGATCTAGATCGTCTCTTTTTTCCTAGTTTCGCTGTGAAGCGAGATACGAGAAATTTTACCCAGCTACAATATCAGCCAATTCTGAGTAATTATTTTTCAGATCAAGAAGGTTTTCTTTCGAAGTTTATATATGATTCGAAAGCCTAAGAAACGAGTAATCTGAATGCCCTTTTTTTGTAATTATCCTCTCTAGTGAAAGGAGATGTAGTACGATTCTTGTCAGTAAACATGCATCCATCACTGGCTAGTCCAGATTTCCTACTCTTGCTCAACTCTTTCTGTGACAGTGTGTACTCACTGATACGATGTTGATTATTCAAAGAATCAGGTATCCTTTTAATTTTTGATTATGTTTCGTTATCAAAGCCACTTTAAGTGCGCTGAAGGTCTCAAGCATGCGTTCTTTCGTTGCTTCGATACTCTCTTGCAGTCTTGGTGTCTGAGGAGGGGAGAGCAGCTAGCGTTTACTTTTCGAACAAAAAGTGCCGTTCTAACAGCTGTTTGATTATGCCATTATGCCTTGATTCTAGCAACCACAGGTGAAAGGGGTCAACCAGATGCCGGCCCTGAAGTGAAGGGGGTCAGAGAAATTGCTCCACCTATCGCATCTATGGTCGTTAGTAACTCTCTTACTTTCAAGTCTTTTGCCGAGCTTGAGGTGCCATTTTGTAGAGCGAGGATAAACTTAGGTTTACAGTATTAAGCGAAACTCCAATCTCTTTTTGCTACTGTAGGATTACGGTATGAAATTTCAGCATACAGCATTACTGTGGAATAAATGTTTTGATAAAATATTTTCAAAAAAAAAATCTAAAAAATTGTGTAGCAAGGTTTTCAGGCGTGCTGATTTTACTGCATAACTTTCTATCAGTTTTTCGAGCTTTCTTGATGGCGTATTCACATTTCTGCTGAACATTGGAAAATCAGTTGTTACCCTAAATCTGAAATAACTCATGAAAGAAACAGTGTACTGATGTGCAGTTTTCATATTTAGAATCAGCGACTACGATTAATTCAATTTAAGAGTTTCTGGCTTTTTTGGCTTTTTTCTGAGGCAAAATACAGCTTTCCACTGCTCAAAATCCTCCTCGAAATTCCTGCCGTAATTCCAAGTAATGAAAAGTGGCTGATAAGTCCCTCCATACTGTAAATCTAAGTTTATCTTCGCTCTACAGAATGGTACCTCAGGCTCGGCGAAAGACATAAAAGCAAGAGAATCAACAATCAAACAGTGTGCACATCTTTTTGGGACACCCTGTATATATCAGTGGCGTACCGAGGGGGGAGAAGGGAGCGCCCCCCCCCTCCCCGAGAACGGGTCGCGAAATTTTTGCAATTTACTTACATGAATTATAAAAATGTGCAACTAAAATGTGCATGAAACTTGTCTATTTGCTTGCTTACCCGGCTCTGCTCGGCCCTGTCAAAACATTGTAATAAAGGTCCCATTCCTATTTCTATATAGCCTTTCCCTGTGCGCACTTCTACACTTGATTTCCCGTTTTCTGTCCTGTTTTCGAAATGAGCATGCCCACTTACCCCCCCCCCCCCTGTGCCATTTCGCAGCCCTTCAGCCCAAATTTTGAAAAATTGATAAAATCGATAAAAGTAATAGTAATACCAAAAACTAATATTTCGGAATCAGCATGCTCGAATACCCCCTGTGCCAACTCTCAGCCCCGTAACTCAAACTTTGCAAAAAAATCGATGAAATTGATATAAGTAATAGGTAATAGCAAAAATCAATATTGTATTCAGAATCGTCATGCTCACTTGTTCCCCTGTGCCAACTCCCAGCCCTGTAGCTCAAACTTTGCAAAAAATCGACAAAATCGATAAATAAGTAATACCAAAAATTAATATTGGATTCAGAATTGCCATGCTCACCTACCCCCCCCCTGTGCCAACTCCCATCCCCGTAAGTGAACGCTGCAAAAAAATCGATCAAAATCGATACCGATCGATATCGATCGATATCGATCGCGCCCGTCCCGAAGTGTATGTGTGCCACGTTTGGTCCGGATCCGTTTGGAAATGGAATATTCTATTCGGAACATACGTACACACGGGCATACATACAGACACACACACAACAACACACAAATATGTATATATATATACAGTGCCTACTGTTTGATTGTAAATAACTCTCTCGTAAAGTGTTTCGAGAAGCTTTAGGTACTATTTTGTAGAGCGGTCCAACCTAAATTTACAGTATGGAGCGAATCATCTATCGCTCTTCATTGTTGAAGGATTACGGCACGAACTTCGACAAGGATTTTGAGGCCATCGAAGGCCATATTCTGCTTCGGAACAAAACCAAACAAGCTAGAAACTCTTATACTACGGTGGGAGTCGCTGATTTCGAATTTGAAATTCCCATTTTACTGTGATGATTCTTTCCAAGGTTCTTCCCGGTAAATCGAATAACTCAATTCCCAGAATTTGTCAGAAATGTAATCACATCATCAAAAAAGCTCAAAACACTCGTAAAAAGTTGTTAGGTGGATTTAGCATGCGCGAAAACCCTAATACACGATTTTTCAGATTTTTTGAAAGGAATTTTATTAGGTGGTATATTTCACATTGGTTCCATATGCTGGAAGTCCGTACCGTAATCCTACAGTAATGAAGAGCGATAGATGATTCGCTCCTTACTGTAGATCTAAGTTTAACCTCACTCTACAGAATAGTGCCTAAAGCTTCTCGAAAAGTTTCATTACAACAGAGTTATTTACAATCAAACAGTAAGCACATTTTTTGGGACACCCTGTATATTCACTAGCTGGCTTACTTGGCTTCGCCTGGCCCTGTCAAAACACTATTAAAGCTTTCATCCCTGGACAACTTTTCCCTGCGCCCATGTCTTGCCAGATTCTTGTTATTTTATTGAGCAGCTGCCCACTTACCCTACTGTGCCAACCCCCAGCCCATACCCTCGATACATAGAGCTACGTATTCTGGCAACCTTCACTTTGAGGGCTATGAGGAAACACAAACTTCACCTGAAAAAAAACAAAAATCAGAAAAAAACGGAACAGAAGGATAGTTATTATCCTGTCTATATCGGAACGAATGTTAATAAAGCAAAGATAGGAAATAAAATTTTCAGCTTGTTTCAGCAAAACCGAGAATTTGCGTTTTCATAGCCTTTTTTATTTTAAAAAGAAGGTTTTTGTGGAATTTTCGCCAAAATTCAAGACAAAATTTCTCAGTTATCCTCTCAATTGAACAAAATCGAGTTTCAGAAGTTTAGGAAGCTATTGAAGTTAAATAAAACGCGAAACTGCGCTTAAATCTTGCGCAGAGATTTGCGCACGAAAACGCTGGTCTATCTCTTTAATGAGCGATCAAAGCTTGGGACGTTGTCAGTTCTCCTCATCGTGTGATGACGATCAGAATGATATATAATGTTGCAGGGTTTCGTTGAGACCCCGCCGAGATCTACGACCAGAGCCAAATGCCCCGCCGGCTATGGTCTGTCTCCGCTGCTCGTCTGTGTCTCCGCGCGCTGCGCGCTACCTCGCTACCCCAAACGCGGGGCGCGGGGCACTTGGCTCTGGTACTCTTTTCTTCGCTGTTTCGAACCCAATTTTAGCAAGCTATGAAACATTTTGAAGCTCTTGATTTCTATTTTCACGCTGACAACGTCCCAGAACTATATTTTTTGATTTGATCGAAAAATCCGGCAAAAACCTTGTTTTCGAAAACCTCTTGTTTTTCTCCAAGTTTAACTATTTTCACGCGGTTTTTTCGTGCAATTTATGGATCTTACTTCTGTTCATAATGCGGACAACTACCCAGCTCTTCTTCGATTATGGTGAAATTTTTGGCGAAAAATCGTAAAAAGTGCGTTTTTCCTTACCTTGTTCTGTTTCAGTGTTTTCGCATCGATTTTTTTCCAGCTTGGGCGATTATTGCTCAAACAATAAGCGCAACAGTCCAGACAACGTCCCAGGAATCAGGAACGTCAATGCGGGGGGTAAAAATTTAAAGGACGCATCAAAAACCAAAACCCCGTGTTGCGAATTGCTGGTACTGGAGCGAAAACTTGCACGTTGAAAAGCCGCCAAACGAAAGCTTTTAGACCTTGCAGCGTTTTTATCCGACAGCAGTTTCTTTTGCATTTTATATCTGTTTTACGTCATATGCAAAGTTTGAGCTATGGGGCTGGGCATACCTTCGATAGTCTAGATGTTCAAACAACCTTCACTTTTGATGCCCTGTCTCTAGACTATCGAAGGTATGTCCAGCCCCATAGCTCAAACTTTGCAAAAAATCGATGAAATCGATATAAATGGTTCTAAGAACTAATAATGTATTTGTGATCAGCATCCCACTTACCCCACTGTGCCAACTCCCAGCCCCATAGCTCAAACTTAGCAAAAAATCGATGAAATCGATAAAAGTAATGAATGGTTCTAAAAATCAATAATGTATTTGTAATCAGCATGCTCGATTACTCCCCTGTGCCAACTCCCAGCCCCTTAGCTCAATTTGCAAAAAATCGATAGAATCGATAAAATCGATATCGATCGATAACGAAAAGTAGCCTACGACACCGCCCCGCCCGAAATGTATGTGTGCCATGTTTGGTTGTGGTCCGAATTGGTTCAGAAATAAAAATTTCTATTCGGAACATACGTACAGACACACAGACACACACAAAAACAAACAGATACTAGCTTTATAACCTTTGATTCAACTGGCTTGGCACCATTAGGGCAAGTTTTGTGATCTAATTGAGGCCTCTCGCGCCGACGCACCTGCGTCTCTCTCGAGTGCTCTCTGATCATTATCTAGCCTTAATTGGGTCACGAAGCCCGCCTTTGCCGATGCCAAGTTAGTTGAATCAAAATGGTACTAGGTTGGTGCAAAAGTAAGAGAAGTAGCAAGAAAGTAAGAGTTATAGCAAGTGAGAGCTCGCGTTTTGCGAGCTCTCACTTGCTATAACTTTCCAAAAAATCTATATTCTACAATGCGATAAAGACTATCAGAAGCAGCGAACCATCCTCAATACAGCACACATCTAGCTAGACTCAAATCACAAAAGGGCACAAAAAATATCGATCGAAAAGCAAAAAAAGTTTCTTTTTGCTTTTCAAAATTTCTTAGTTGTAGCCACAAGCCTAGCCACAAGCCAGTGATACAAAAAAAAATTGGAAAAGGAAGATTTGCGAAAAGGAAAAAATTTAGTTTAGAATTGTCCCCTTTTTACGACATCTTTCCTAAAATTCCCAAAAATGCAGATTTTTGATTTTCGCTCAATGAACCGCTAGACATTTTTGCAAAAACTGTCAACAGAAGTCCAATCTCACGCTTACAGAAATGAGCAAAGCCTCGGCAATTTCCCTCTTTAGAGGAATTTTATGGGCTACAGAAAGACCAAAATCATTACTCATGTTGAGGCGCCAAAATCTCAGCAAGTTTCTATTGGGCTGGAAACTAAGTTTTGCAACTGGTCCCATAAGTTCCCTCTCACTGAACATGGCGCACTCAAATTTCGGCATTATGTAGGGAGTAATGTGTGCTACAAGCACGCGCAAACCGTTTGGATTTTGAACGCGAAATAGAAAATTTTCAGGCATTTTTCGAAAACTAGTGAAATTTGAGAATTTTTGGGTTTCAAGCTAAAATGAAGCCTTTAGCAGCCTAGACCACTCGCAGTAATCCGGATTCCTCTACAAATTATTGCTGGAGCTTGACTCCTTGGTTCAGTAAGAAAGAAACAAAATTTAGGGGCATGTCGAAATTTGGCGTTCTCACAAAGTCGAACGAGTCAATGTACACAAGAGCTGCTGGGACGACCGCCAGTGACTAAAGAGTCGGAAGCTCAAATTCCGCCGAGACTCTACACAGTAAGGTTATTTGACCTGCCGAACGCGAATATCATATTCATTTGCTGAATCAATGCCCTTTTCCTTGTTTGAGGTGAGACCCCATATCGTACACCTACAGTAATCCTACAAAAAAGCCCTTATCACAAAATTTCACTATCGTTTTCGCGATCAGCATGTCGGATAACATTCCTATGCCAAGTTTCAGCCAAATCCGTCAAACTCTGAATTTTTCCCATTCATACCATGCACCTCCGTAACCCTCACTGCAACTCAGAAGTTGGTAGGACAGCAGCTGCGCTTGTAGTTTACGTAATAAACAACACAGTGGCAAAATTTGAGTGCGTCATGTTGAGTGAGGGGGAAGTTATGAAACAAGTTGCCTTATTGTTCAACCTAATAGTATCGAAATGGCGATGTTCTGAAAATTTACAATTTCGCCGAAAATGTTTAGTACTATTCGTATGCGTAGAATCCAGTCTTTTGAAGTAAAAGTGAACTCAGGTAAATTGCTAAATTATGCGATAAAAGCAGATTCAGTCTTTGTTTGTACAGAATACAGATAGGAAAACGTGCAATGGGAAACAAGGAATGGTCCTAGCCGTGCATGAAACGTTCTGATCGCTATTTTTCTTTCAGCAAACTAGAAAAACTTATCATGTCACCTATTTTTGAAATTTTGTCACTGCTTTGGGTCATAAGCCTCAAAAACAAGAAAAAAACACGAAAAAAAAGAAATCGATCAGAAAACGGTGGATGACGAGATGAATGTCTTGAACCTGCCGGCATCTCAACGTGGTACGGGCACGACGAGATGCCGGCAGGTTGCACTCCTCAATATGCACGTTATTTTCCTTTCTTTGCTGACATGAGGGTGAGATGCCGGCAGGTTGAGGGCGAGATCGCGGCAGAAATCTCGACAAAATACCTCACGAAGTTGCCGGCAGGTCAATCTTTTGGGTCCAAAATTTGAAGTTTTTGGGATTTTTCGGATTTTTTTTGATCTCCATCTGGTGCCCACCTCTAAGCTGGACCGTCAGACCTGGAGAGCGCCAAGCTGATTGCTTTGAAGAAGCTAGAGAGGGCGCTGACAGCTTTCATGACCTGAGGGCGAGATCGCGGCGAGTTGAGGGCAAGACCTGCCGGCAGGTAGGGTAGATTACTACGGGCCCAGATAACCTCAAGAATCTTTTCAAAATTTCATTAGCCGAGCACTTTATATCCTGATTATTTGATGACCAGTGCGTCACTCCGCTTCGCGGAGGTCCGTACTGGCAGACCTATCTGTTTGCCTTTCTCATATTCGCATAATGATGACTTTAAAATCGCCAAGGATGCTGAACATCACAAGAATAGTAAACAAAACTGTTCATTCTTGAAGCATCTTCAAGTAAGATCGTTAAATTTGAAAGAAAAAACTTGTCGCAAAGAAACACCTGCGAATTTGAATAGATTTCTGAATTTGTTTTGGCTTGGTTGTCGTCATAAGGATAATAGTCACTTTGAACTAAACAGTGCAAAAATCTTCTCAAATCTGAACCTAAAACCTTGCCAAGACTATCGAAGCGATCACCCTTCTTAGCGCTGTTTTCGCAGAAAAGCAAAGTTTTTGAGAACTTTTTGGGCTAGAATTTATGAGGCCGCAGATGTACTTGTCAGGCAAATCATGAATTTGCAGAAAGTCGAGTTAATGACCTATTTGCGCGCCGCGTGGGCCCGTTTGACGTATTTTTTAAAGGTATCAAATATCGAATCAGCTTGTGCTTTTGCACTTTTGACCTACATGCTGGTAGGGTGCCATGACCAAAATTTCAGTTTAAGACCTTGCCTACAAAACGCTCTATAGATTTCGTGACAGACAGACATAAACAAACACAGAGACAGACAGACAGACACGCGCTTTATTATAAGTCACTAGCTGGCTTACCCGGCTCCGCCGTATGTTCCGAATAGAAAATTCCATTTCTTAACCGATCCGAACCAAACTTGGCACACATACACTTCGGGCTAGGGGGCTGGAATTTGGCACAGGTGGGTAATCGAGCATGCTGATCACCCCCACGGGGGGTGATCAGCATGCTCGATTACCCACCTGTACCAACTCCCAGCCCCGTGGCTCAAATTTTGCAAAAAATTGATAAAATCGATATCGAGCGATGACGAAAAGTAGCCTATGACACCCGCCGGGGCCCGAAGTGTATGTGTGCCAAGTTTGGTCCCGATCGGTTCAGAAATGGAATTTTCTATTCGGAACACGTAGAGACAGACATACATACAGACAGACATACAGACAAACAGACATTCAGCTTTATATATAAGATGTATTGCTGTTGAACTCAAACTTTACAGATCAGGTTTTGTCTGAATAATATGCAGAGTTTAATAATTACGAATGCGCTCATGCCCGTTCGGATACCCAAACTTCAAATCTTAAGCAATTACCTCACGTTTTTCTGTGCGACACAACCACTACAAGTTCTTATAAGAATTTAGTGAACAATGTATTGCACAACATTGAACCTGAGTGACGTAAAGAGGTTGCTAGAGGTTGAATAATTTGCGGATTTATCTCTCCGTAAAAAAGTACCTTGCCTTGTGCGAGAGTGGTAGAAGACACGTTTTTGAGTGTGGCATAGTGGAACGAAATAATGATCAAAAGCAGTGTCAATGAAATTGACATTAAAGGCGCCGTCTATTCAATATGGGTTCGAACATGGCTTCGTTGCAAAGTTGGCTCCTCCTCTTTGAATGGGCGTGACGTTCTTCCCGCCTATCGGTGCGCACTCAACCAATCACCGTTTTTGTTCTGCGAAACGGAGATTGTCTTGGTTTTTGATATGGTGTCTGGAATTAAGGACATGAAAAGGCTCCGGAACGGCAGAAACATTAGGTGCAACCTAAGTAAGCAAGGCACGCCGTTTGCAGTTTCTATCGATGCGACGCCAACAAACTCAGGCGCGCAGCTGGCACGGCAAGTTTACGAAGGACTGCGCTCACCGCAACTAATGCCGAGTTGAAGTAGCACTCTTCAAAGTTATTTGCACACAAAAGGGTTCATTCTAATTTCATCACTAAGCTGAATGGCAGGGAAGAATGTGTCGAATAAACTCAGTTTTTTCTCTGAAAAATTCAAACTTAGCCGAAAGAGACGAGTTGTCCACATGCGCTGAAAGTTGCTCAAAGTGCCCACAATGCCTAAAAAAGCCCAGTTGCCCCTTTTTCGCCCGCGTACCCTGTGATTTTGATACTGTGGTTTGCAAATAAGGGTCAGCTACTTTTGAATTAAAAAATACGCTTGAAATCCGTTGTGCTTCAGAACCATCTTCAGTTCACGGCGGCTTAGACTGTCCTAATCAGCGCGGTTTTTGATTTTACACATTTGCAGTGCGCAATCAAATTTATTTATTTATTTATTTATTTATGCACGTAGTGCGCCAGCAATTCAAACTGGAGATAAATCAATGAGTAAACACAAACATTAAAAAGAAAGCATTACTAAATGATGAAAGATCCGTTCAACAGTTAACCAATCTAAGCCAGTTGGACACTACCTTACTTCCATAACATAATGAGATCTAGCAAAAAATCAACTACCACATAATGGCTTACTATGTTTGTGAGTCAGCCATTCTGCGTCATCAACTATGATTGAAGTTTACCAACGATGTATAGATATAGGCCCGTAGTAAAGCTCGCTCACGGGAGATGATCTCTACTGAGGCTCTCATATGAGGTTTTGCCGGGTGAGATGAGGACTTTCCGTGTTTCCGTAGTGTAAGTATGGAAGGTCACCCTACAGGTGAGCTTCAGATGAAGCCCGGTAGGGAGATCACCTCCTTGCCGAGTCATCGGAGATGAGCCGGGCGACGACGTTAGGTAAATACTGTGCTAAAGAGGAGGGCACAGAGAAATCCTCCGTAAGTTGCTCCCGAGTGACTTACGAAACATCGCAGCTGACGTTCTTTTGCGGCGCAAAACTCCCAAAACTGCACAATTTCGGGCGCCCAAGTGAGTGAGGATCGATGAACAGCTGATTGCGCGACGAAATGGAAAAAAAGGTTTTTTTTGCATTTTTCTTGCGGATGTTGCTTGTTTTTGATAGTGAACCACCTCAGATAAAAAGAAAGTAAATTTACTTTTCTACTCATTTTTCTCCAAATGTAATTTTTCTTTGTATGAATGCCAAAATATGCTTCGTTTTATCTCTTTGTTTGCCAGGTAAAATCTCTGATAGCGGCTATCATCGATTTTTTCGACAGCGGCCGTTATCGAAGGTCGCCAGCCAAGTAGCAAAAACGGTGTCGCTAGCCGCGCTCGAACCACGGCCTGCCGCTTGAAACGCATTATTCTATCCATTTGACTAAAGATGCACAAGTGGCAAAAACGTTTCCACTTTTGAAAACGCGAGCATCCAGTAAGTGATCTGCTCCAAATCAATCGCTCCCCTGGCAATGTGCTGAGGCGCGATGAGATCAACTTTGGCCCGCCTCAAGAGAGGTGCCCTGATGGGGGTTTACTACGGGTCATAATGAGCAACGCTGAGGTGGGACCAAGACCATAACACCCCAGAGGCAACTTCGCATCTATCTCAATATCACTGTATCTTTTCTTTAACTGCCGTACCTCAACATAAAGAGTGGGGCCTAGGCAAATGGGCTAACCATGCGTGCCTGGTTACATCATCAAACACCCTTATCCACAAAGTTGGTTAGGTAGGAGGATTCCAAGCAAACTATTGTAAGAATTAGCAGTAGTCAAGTTTCTGCTATAATTGTAATAATCAAATGAAGTTAGGTAGAATCCCTCTGGACTCGAAGGCGTATTGTACTAGGGAGACTATCGTATACTTTAATATTACCTAATGAAATTAGAACTCAGAAAAAAAAATCATAATAGACTTGTACGTCGATAGACTATAATTCTGCTGCCGAAAGACATGAGTAAGCCAACAAGCCGCGCAGTCCAGCTGAAAAAAAAGATGAACAGATACTACCGAGAGAGATTTAAAATTTGAAGCAAATCAACTTTCTTTAGCTTTCTCCTGAAGCCGGAACTATCTGCTGAGCTGAGCACATTTGGGGGGGGAGACGCTGTACCTCGCGCCACGGTAGAACAAGGTATTGAAGACCAACAAGAGCTTCTTCCGTCTAATTCGGGCGTAGTAAATATTAAATGACCGAGAACGTTGACTGCTAGGCATGAGTACCCAATACTTACTCGCTCGTAATCTGATTTCTTTCCGAAGTACCCGGAAGCAAAAAATCATATCTGATAGCTTTCTACGATATTCTAGGCTTTCCATCCTGAGGGTGTTGAGTCGTTCGGTGTAGCAAGGCATATTTCTGTTATGATTAGGCCAACATCTTAGGTACAGCAAGCGTATAAAAGTTTTCTGGACCTTTTCTATACGCCTGATGTCCTTCTTGAGATATGGACTCCATATCTGCGAACAGTAGTCGAGATGTGGCAAAACATAAGCATTGTATAATCGTTTATAAATCTCAGGATTTTTTGAGTGTATTGATCTAAAGATAGCATATAAAACACGGTATGCCTTCATGATTATGTTGCTTATATGCTGTGAAAATCTGAGAGAGGGTTCAATCAATACTCTCAAGTTCTTAAATGACGTACGCTCATTCAGGGTGACACCATCTATCTCATACTTAGCTCCTTCCTTCCCTTCGATTCGCATAACAGAACATTTATCAAGATTAATGGGAAGATCCCACATTTTTGACCAATCCAGCATTCGTTTAATGGACATTTCAAGCGCTTGGCGAAATTCATCATAGTTGGAAAGGTCATAAATTCCATAGATTTTGATGTCGTAGCGAACATCTTGACCTTGATGCAAGGTGCTGTTTTCAGTAAGGAAGGTAAATTCATGGTGTAAATTTGAAAAAGTAGCGGTGAAAGTGCACCCCCTTGAGGCACTCCACTCTGACAACAGTGTTTCTCAGAGTGGGTATGACCAACTTTTACCGTCATACTCCTGTCACTTGAGTAAGATTCAAGCCAAGCGAGAAGATTGCCGGATATGCCAAGGCTACTTAACTTCATAACAAGTTTTCGACATACCCTGTCAAAAGCTTTCGAGAGATTGACAAAAATAATATCTACGGCTTGATTATTGTTTAGAGCAACTGTCCAGTCGAACATGCTGTCGGCTAAGTTACTTACTGTGCTCGCACCTTGTAGAAAACCGTGCTGCTCTTCAGGTATAATACCTAATTTATTTAGCCAAGAGGAAATAATGTCCCTTAAGATCTTTTCCATAACCTTGACAGAAAGAGGTGTTATGCTAATTGGACGGAATTCTGAAACTAGCCTTGCATTAGATGTCTTTGGAATTGCGTAATTATTGCTTCTTTCCATATCTTAGGCACTTCACCAGAAGACATAGAAATGTTGAAGATATGTGCAAAAGGTTTGCTAAGCGATTCCGCACATTCTTTGTAGATAATTTGGGGGATACCATTATAAGGTTCTGATATTGAAGGCTTCAATCTCTTCAAAACAGTTCGAATATCAGAAGGCGAGAAGTAAACATTATTGTAGTGGAACGCGTTGAGTCGTTGACAATATATTAGAAAAACACAAATGTTCCCCCTATACACATTGGCGTATATGCCGCGGGTTCACTAAGATTAACTAGAGAACAACACACACAAATATATCAAAGTGCGGCGGGTACGCCGCAACCACAGAGACCATATCGACCTAGCCTACAGCGAGTGAGCAAGTTCCAATATAAGGGACGGCTCTACAACACCTCCCTCCTAAGATGAACAACGGTACATCTTATATAATAACAAGGATCTACTTGTAGACGTTCTGGTGGGCGACGATGGCGACTTGGTCTGGTTGATGTCGGTGACGTAGTCGAGGTGGATTGGTGTTCAGTAGCATCCATACCATTGTTACGTCGGTCTTCATCGGGGATGGACGGTGTTGAGTCATGATGTCGATCCATACTTGCGGCGCAGCGCATCTGGTTCGCATGACGTCTCCATAACTGTCCATCTTCCGTAAGCACGTCATAGAGCGCTTCTCCATAGCGTTTCTTCACTCGTGCTGGAATCCATTTTCCACATCCAGAGCGAAAATCACGTACCCACACGGCTTCTTGTGGCTGGTACGATTTCTTTCGTGTTCCGTGACGGCGGTTGAACTGCTTCTCCATAGATTTATTGCCCATTCTTTCTTCTTTGGAGTCTTCATTCAGCAGCGACAGTGGTGTCCTTATCTGACGTCCTAGGAGCAGCTCGGCAGGCGAACGTTGTCCTGGAGCAGTTGTACAAGGCGTTCGTCGATAAGACTGCAGAAACTCTGCGAGCTTCTCTGCCGTTCCTCCCTTCTTAAATTTCTGGAAGGTTCTCTTGAAGATATCCACAAACCTTTTCGCTTGTCCATTTGATTGTGGATGGAATGGAGGTGAACGCATATGCTTGATTCCTCGCTCTTCACAGAAATCTTGGAACTCCTTTGCTGTGAACTGCGTCCCATTATCCGACACGATCACTTGTGGATTTCCAAATCGAGCGAATAGAGATCTGAGTTCTCTCAGAGTAGCTGTAGTTGACGATGAAGGCATCTCATAAACTTCTGGCCATTTCGAGTAAGCGTCAACTACGACGAGATACATCTTACCATTCAGCGGCCCTGCGTAGTCAATGTGAAGTCGATTCCATGGTTTGTCTTCTACTTTCCATGAATGCAGCACCGTTTCCACTGGCATTTTGGAGGCTTCTTGACAATCCCTACAGCGGCTCACTGAGTCCTTGATGTCTCTGTTGATGCCCTTACTCTTCCTGCACTTTCCTAGGTCGCTGTTGAAGACTTCTCCATACTTATTCTTTGAGTCGGCGACCACTTCGGCTCGGATTTTCTCTTTGCTAGTCACCTTTCTACAATAGAAGTTGCCCTTCAGCTTTTTGTATGCCGGCAGCTGGATGCACCATTCCAGTCCTAGTAGATTCGAGCCTTCAGTGACGTAGCATGTGCCATTTCCATGAAGCATCTTCCCTGTAACTCGATCTCTGACGGAAAAGTCGGTTGAGAATTTACCATATATCTTCATCGACGTCCCGCCTGCAGTTTCTACAGGCATCACACAGGGTTCCAGAGCCGGGGATCCCATCCTCTTCCAAGCTCTGCGTGATATCAGCGTTATATCTGCACCTGTGTCCAGCTGAAGTTTGAGATTACATCCTCTAACTACGACGTCGAGGTAGGTCCGCGCGCTCTCGGCGTCGAAAGCGACCACATGTTTGCACTGTCTTCTGCGGCCAAACTGCGCTCCTGCTTTCCGCCGCTTCTTCCGACCAGTGTTGTCGGCTTGTAGACAGTCTCTTCTGAAATGTAGTCCTCCGCACGTGAAACAAGTTACCTCCTTTTTCTTCCACACTGCATGGATGTCGCGCGTGCTTTCCATGTCCGTGTTATCCATTTTCATAGCAGTGAAATTCTCACATTCCGCGACTAGGTCCTCGATTGTCAACGGTGCTTCGTCCCTGTGAGCGTCCAGTCGACGAATCATCCGAAGGCGAACTTCCCTAAATGAGGGATCTTGAAGACCTGCTACGAACTGCAGCGTCTTCATCGCCGTGTGGTCGACCTCCTTGAGCCGGGCGTCCTCGTCCATCCGCTTGACAGTATTGGCGTACTCCCGGAACGGTACGTACGCTGGCGTAAGCGGAGGGCACGTTATCCTTAGGCACTCATAACGTCTTCTAATGAGCGTCTTCTTGGAGGCGAACAGCTTCTGGAGATTCGCGACGGTAGTATCGAAGTCCAAGTCGCTTGGTTGCGCTGGCAGAACCTCATCGGCATACTTCCTGTATGCTTCTTCATCCAGCTTCATCAGAATCAAGTCGCGCTTTTTCTGATCCGGAAGCTGGGACTCGCAAATGACCGGTCCATACCTGCCATACCAGTAAGCAAATGTGTTACCTGTTTCTTCGTCTGAGGTAAATCTCTGCACGTCCTTGCTCAGCTGGTCATATTGATCCTTACTGGCGTCCTGGACGGCTATCCTTTGGCTACTGGTCAAAGCAGTGACCAACGTCTTCATCTGCTCCTGTTGTGCTTGCCATAGCATTTGCATTTGCTCCTGTTGAGCTTGCAACTGCACTTGCATTTGCTCTTGTTGAGCTTGTAGACGAGCCTGCATTTGTTCCTGTTGAAGCTGCATATGCAGCTTCATCTCCTCCTGTTGGAGCCGCATCTGGTCGACCATGATTGATAGGACCTTCTCCAGAGAGTCGTGACCATGCCGTTCTTCACTGGCTTTCGGCATGGTGGACCTCTCCTCAACAATTTCTTCTGTTAAATCGATAATCTTCTTAGCAGAGCTTCTTGTTTTGCTGTCCTCGACGTGTGACAGCTTCCTCCACGATCCGAGCTGCAGCTATTCTTCTCCTTGGACGATGGAGGCTTTCGGTCCTTGTCGATCGAGCTTCTTCTGGTCCTTGTCGGTCGAGCTACTTCTGGTCCTTGGTCGGTGAAGTTCTTCTTGTCCTTGATCCTGATCGCCAGTTGTAGTGGAACGCGTTGAGTCGTTGACAATTTATTAGAAAAACACAAATGTTCTTCCTATACACATTGGCGTATATGCCGCGGGTTCACTAACCAGGGGAGGACCCGGAGTCGAAAACGGCTTTTCAGATAAAATATATACCAGTTTGAAGAGCATCAAACGCTGATTACAAAACTGTCTTTGTTATCTGCCAAGCGCTTTTAGACGCTGACTTATGAGCGTTTTTTGCCTTTAAAATAGTGGACGCTCAATAGGAACAAATTTGTTTAGAATTGCGCAAATGGCCCACGTTGGGATAGCAAAGCATTTTATTAATGAGAAACCTCTTGTCTGATATACTCGTACTCTACACTTCTTTATTTGAGCTCTGGAAAGACCGAAAACATGGATTTTGCCCAAATTTTGTCATCATTTTTTGCTCCAAAAAACCCTCATAATTCAGCGCCTAAATGCGCTTGGCAAAAAGCAAAGGTAGAATTGGAATCAGCGCTTGATGCTCTTTAGATCGGTATATATTCCATTTGGAAAGCTGATTTCGACTTTGGGTCCTCCCCTGGTAAGATTAACTAGAGAACAACACACACAAATATATCAAAGTGCGGCGGGTACGCCGCAACCACAAAGACCATATCGACCTAGCCTACAGCGAGTGAGCAAGTTCCAATATAAGGGACGGCTCTACAACAATTATCAAGTTGCCGACTAGTTGACAGTCGGTCAATAGTATCATTATTTGAAAAGCTACTGTCATTTAGAGTAAAAACACTGGCAAAATACTCGGCTAAGGCATTAGCTTTATCGACATCAGAACTATAGGTAATGCCAGTCGAATTCATGAGTACTGGCAACCGGAAACATCCTTTTAATTTTCTATTAATAAATTGATATAGGAATTTCGATGAGGCTCTAGAGGCAAGCTTCCTTTCTTGATAGTCTAGAAATTTCTTCACATGAAGATCTATGTCCATACAGATTTTCTTGTACATTGAACTTTGACCTGGGTCTTGACTCTCAAGGAAAACCCGCTGCTTTTGTTCCATTAGATTTTTTATGTATTTGGGGTAGCTGGTATTTGTCTGGCAGTGGATTCGGAACGGTACGAAGATCTTCAGCGCTTTGTATATCACATTGCAAAACCTTTGATACAGATCATCAACTGAGCAGTACTGATTAAATATGTCCCACCAGTCAACGTTCGCAAGATAAGAATTCAAAGAATCGAAATCAATTTTCAAAAAGTCTGGCATAGGAAAAGTAGTAGAAAGACTATGAATAACATTCACATTGAAACCAATGATGCAATGGTCAGAGTTAGCGAGTGGAGGTAAAATTCGTACATTTGAAACAGGTGATAATGACAAAATCAGATCGAGAATGTTAGAAACATGAGTTGGACAATTCACTTATTGACTCAAACCCAGTTCATCAAGCTTAGAAATCTCGCAGAAGTATGGTTAAGTGCAACAGTACTGCCCCAATTAATCTGCAAGTTAAAATCACCCATCATTACGGTATCTGGGCAAACACTCGATAGATCGGTCAACCTTTGTATGAGTAGGTCATCATCGCTGGTCTGACTATTGGGTGGTCGGTAAACCAAAATCAGTCTCAATTTAGAAGGTTTACGTGGCATAATCAGGTCAACGCACAACACGTTTGCTTTCATGTTGATCAATGTTTCTATTTTTGGACCAGTATTGCAGAGAAAGCTAAAATACATACTCCACCGCCTTTGCGGAAACTTCTATCAGATCGAAAAATGGAGCATGGAAAATTTCCTATTATTTCACCGTCAAAGATTTTAGAAGAAAATCTTGTTTCGGTTACAAAAACAATGTCGGGTTTATAGATAGAGAGAAAATTGTGAAGATGATCAATTTTGTTTACTAGGCTCCTCGCATTAAGTAGATAAGCTCGTAAATCAGTAGTTGTGCCATGCGAAAATACGCGTTCCCCGACCGACCATTAGCCAGATCAACTACTCGCACAAGTTTCCCGCGTAAACCACCCACTCCTTTTCCCTCTTACCCTTATTGCGTTCACGTGCTTCTTGTCGCAACTCGAATTCAGCTCTGCGTTCTTCTTCTGTTAGGTTTTTCCGAACGAAGATTCTTGAAAATCCTGAACTGCGCAAAGTATGAGCATTGGCGAGGGCGAGCCTCCAAAAATAAGTGGATGGAAGCACATTTAATAAGCCTTGGACGGGACGGACTGGGTTTCCCCATCCAGAAGAATTCACTGGGGGGACAGTCCACGTCCAAGGCACCCAAAATAAAATCCACTTTGTCTTGAAGGTACTTTCTTCTCGCCAGTGCTCCCATACCTTGAGCGGGTTCTTCAACTCCGCTTATAACGAGGCTCCGAGATTTTTTTTCATCTTCTACTATCGCCGAAAAAAATCTTTTGGAACCTTCTCAGTCAACGCCTTGATCATGTCTGTCATGATCGGATCATGACTCCTTTCGAGCATGATGGCGATAAGATTATGTGCACTCATTTGGCTATGATTTTCATTTGCTCTACTGTCTTCCTGAATCTCATCATTGCCTCGGAGTGAGCGCTGAGATGCATTAACATTTACTTTGGATTTGCAGGCGCGAGTGGTTTTTGCAGGCATATTTTTTTGATCTACCTCAATCGGACCGGTTATCGATCGTAAAACAACGAAAAAGCGATAATCAAGCGAAAATAGGCAAGAATTGGCAAATCAGCAGTCAAGAGGGGCTGTACGGGCACCTAGACACACTGTAAGGAGATTTCGTGAAGAACATCTGCAATAGAAAACGGAATGAGAATAATATAGGAAAAGAAAAGAAGCACGAAAATTAGCCGCCGCTCGCTAGCTCTGCGAAGGAGAGAATTCACAAAACTACTACTTGCGGGGGGATAGGTAAATTAAATCGTTTACCTATCTCCCCCCCCCGCAAGTAGTAGTTTTGTGAATTTTATAGCCAACATTTTCCGTTAACCATACTTGCTCCAAGTAAGAGATAACCAAGAGCGTCACAGTGATGTTCAGCAAAACATGCTCGGACAACATTTGTCGCTAGGTCGTATGTACTTTCTCCTCTTCAGGGGCTCCTGTTATGGTCGTTACCCGAAAGGGTATAGGCGCCCTCGCCTGGGGTGCATTCTGGGATGTTACTCGGGCAAATGCCCGGTTAGTGGAAATCGTTTTCGTCAGCAAGTTTTTTGACACAAATCTAGTACGACTAGACGCATAGTGAAAGTGGTGCAATTCGTAAGTTTTGTAATTTTTTCCGCGTAGACATAATTTGCGCAGTTTTTCTGGATTCTTTTCTTCCTCAGCTTGGAAGCATTTTTTTGCACTGCACTTTTAGATTTACGGACAAGTTCGTGCAAGGATTTGTTCTTGTCGGTTTTACATCTGTCGCATAGGCACAAAACATGCTTGGACAACATTTGTAGCTAGGTCGTTGTATTTTTTCCTCTTCGATAGGGGCTACTGTTATGGTCTTTACTCGAAAGGGCATGGGCGCCCTCGCCTAGGGTGCATTCTGGGATGTTACTCGGGCAAATGCTCGATTAGTGGAAATCGTTTTTGTCAGCAAGTTTTTTGACACTTATCTAGTACGACTAGACGCATAGTGAAAGTGGTGCGGTTCGTAAGTTTTGTACTTTTTTCCGCGTAGACATAATTTGCGCAGTTTTTCTGGATGTCTTTTCTTTTTCAGCTTGGAAACATTTTTTTGCGCTGAACTTTTAGATTTACGGAATGAGTTCGTGCAAGGATTTGTTTTCGTGGGTTTTGCATCTGTCGCATAGACACCTTACTGCTAAGCTTTATTTTGCAAGTTAATAAATAGGCCAATGTTGCCTAGTTGACCTTAAAGGCAGTGTCCCGGCAGATTTGCGCCTTGGGGGATGTTGCATGGTGGGGTTCTAGTCATCCCACTGACCTTCAGGCGCTGTCCGGCTGGTTGATGTTCCCCATGGGCCGAGAAAATAACCCCTGAACTGGCGCGCGCAACCCCGATAGGCGTGCGCTCGGACGACTTACCGTTCGGTTCGGGACCCGGCGACCGCTCTCCCGCATTGTGCATGCTATCCAAAGCAAAAATTACAGGCAGCAGGTCTTCGTGCCAGGGCCTCCCAACTTTCCGTTAAAATTCTCGTTCGAGCTGCTTTTTGGAAATTGGGTAAGCGACCAAAGAATATCTTTTCACCCATTTCAAAGCTCAAATTGGGGGTCTACGGGTCAAGGAGGCCCAAACCCGCAAAAAAATGAGAATGCAAATCTGCCGAGACACTGCCTTTAAGGGTCAGCTACTGATCTTGCACGTTCAATCAAAATCGACAGTATCATAACTTATAATAGCGGGCTAAGAGTTGTTTACGTTTGCCTGTGTGTGTGTAAATCTCTGTCTGTCAGAAATTTGTAGAGCGAGTTTCAGCAAAGTTCTTGAGCTAGAATTTTGGTTGTAGCACCCTATCAGCATTTAGGTGGGATATGCAAAATCACAACCCGATCCGATAATTGGAACTTGTAAAATTGTGCGCCAAACGAATCCATGCGACATTTCGCGCGCCGAAATGGGCCTGTAATTTGACTTTTTCCAAAGTCACGGTTTCGCTTAGCAAGTGAATCCGCAAACCATAGATTCCAGCCCGAAATGTGAGCGAAAAGTTTACTTTACGCAAGATTGGCGCCAAAAAGGAGTAATTGCGTAGATGATCGATTTGTCAAGGTTTTACTTGGAAATGTGAGAAAATTTTTGCGCAGAAATGTATCTCACGGTTGTCATCGTCTTTGTGGCGACTATCAAGCCATTATAACCCCAGTAACTGATTCAGAATCGCTTTTAATCTTTGGGAGAATACTTTCTTTCCCTCAAAGTCACCTATCTGTCATGAAAAGCTTTCAAAATGAGTAGTTGTTTACAATTCATTCGTGATGATCGGCATCGCGAGGTAAGTTTCAAAGCCATTATTTTGGAACTACGAGGAAGGCATGTAGATAGTAGAGCCAGTGCGAGCCTCTGCGAAGCAGAGGTGACGCACTGGTCGAATATAAGCTGCCACGTTTGCGCTTCAGAAATTTGCCAGACATCATTTCCACAGCCTTAGCAGGCATGGCGTGATACCTGCGAAAGATGGGCTTCGGTAAGCATACCACACAAATTGCGTTAGATGTACGACAACATTGACATAAAGTAAGTTTATATCTAAGGTCAAAGACGTGTGGCCCAATAGCAGCATACGTCCCTTCCCCTTAACTGCTGTCTCAATAAGACTTTTTGCACCATCGTGTACTTTGAAAAGGGCACGACCCTTCTTCTTCTTCTTCTTCTTTATCTTCGCCATTGTCCCGCGGGTGCAGGGTCGGCGGTGGTGCATTTTTGCTTCCATTTGACTCGATCAGCTGCTTCTTGTGGTTTGAGCTTTGCAATGTGCAAATCGTTTCGAATGGTGTCCAACCAGCGTTGCTTCGGACGGCCACGTGGTCTCTTCCCCTGTGGATCTAGACGAAGTGCTGTTTTCGCTACTGTATTATCTTCACTTCGTAAAACGTGACCATACCATCGCAATCTGGCACCTCGCATCTTATCAGCGATAGGTGCAACTCCGAAAATGTGTCGTACATCATCGTTCGTGGCGCAGTTTCTTCTCGTTAGGCCAAGTATCCATCTTATCATTCGCGTCTCCATCGTGCTCAGGATCTGCTCGTGTTTTCTTGTTGCTGGCCAACATTCGGCTCCATACAGTGCGACTGGCCTCACCACAGTCCGATACACTTTCGACTTAAGATACAACGGGATTCGTCGGTCGCAGAGTACTCCTGTTACTTGCCGCCATTTTAGCCACGCCGCGTTCGTCCTAGCACGAGCATCAGTGATCGTGTCGCAATCCGACGTCACTCGGGAGCCCAGGTATTTGAACGTCGTGACCTTCTTCAGCGGCTGCCCATCGATGCTAATTGTGCCAGCGGTTTGCTCTCCGCATTCCAGGTACTCGGTCTTTGCTACGTTCAGTCGTAGGCCATATTCCGCTAATCGTGTCTTCCATCTCACAGTCGCCTCTTCAAGCTCTTGTCTCGATCCGCTTGCTAGCTCGACGTCGTCTGCGTAAAGGAGCGTCCACGGATGCGGCAGCTGGATGTCCTTGGTCACCGTGTCCATGCACAGTATAAAGAGAAGCGGTGATAGAGCCGATCCTTGGTGTACTCCGACTTGGATTGGGAATGGCATTGACGTTCCCACTGCACAGCGTATGGCGCCCGTCGTGTTCGTATAGAGGAGTTTGATCCAGCGAACGTACTCTTCTGGGACGTCGTGTTGTCTCAGCGCATACCAGATCAGCCCGTGTGGTATCCGATCAAATGCCTTTTCTAAATCCAGGAATGCGAAATGAATCGGAATCCGTTTCTCCAAGTGCCTTTCCATTAGCAATCGTACCGCGTGGATGGCGTTGATGGTGCCAGATCCTTTTACAAAGCCGCATTGATTCGGGGTGACCTCCACTATACTTCGAATGCGTGCGTCGATGACTCGTTCGAAGATCTTCATCGTGTGGCATAGCAAGCGTATTGGTCGATATGTTGAACAGTCGCTGACGTCGCCCTTTTCCTTCCAGATAGGGACTGTAACACTCGTAGTCCAGATTCGGGGCAACTGTCCGTCTACGATAATGCGGTTAAAGAGGGATGTGAGATATGCCGCTCCACGCTGCCCCATCATCTTTCACACTTCAGCAGGTATGTCGTCGGGTCCCGGAGCTTTTCCGCTAGACATCTTCCTCAGTGCCTGCACAACTTCTGCCTCCTCGATCCGAGATACCGGTCCAAGTGTGGGGGCTCTTTGCGGTACTAACGGGTGCGGGAACTCCTCATTAAATAGCCCTTTGTAGTACTCACTCCACCGCTTGAGTATTGCCCTCGGCTTCGTCAGGAGGTTGCCCTCTGCGTCCTTAATGTGCATGACGTGGTCGATGTCCTGCTTCGCTCGATGTCGTGCAGCGGCCAGTCGGTAGACCTTGTTCGCTCCAGCAGGTCCTTCCAGCTCGTCGTAAAGTCTCTTGTAGTGTGCTTCCTTTGCTTCGGCTACCGCGTGCTTCGCCTTCGAGTTCTGTTCTCGATACCGACGGAGGTCTTCATTTGAGTGTGAGCGTTGCCAGGCTTTGAAAGCTTCTTTCTTCTCCTTGATCACTTGCTGGACTGACTCAGACCACCACCACATCTGCTTGTCTACAAACCGGCGTCCTGGCTTGGTGGTTCCCAAAACTGTCTCGGCCCTCGATCGTATCTGCGAAGTAATCCGATTCCATTGCTCTTCAATCGACTCCTTATCATCCGTCGACACCCTCAAACCGTTAAGAGCATCTCTGACTTGCTGGCGATGTTCGGTGAGCTTCCACCATTTGATCCTCTTTGTAGTCGTCCTTCTGGCTCGTAAACGTAAGTGGATGTTCAGTCGAAGATCCAATACGAGCAACCGGTGTTGTGGCGCAAATGCATGTGTCGCCGTGGGTATAACCTTCGCATTCATCACCATCGGCAAGTGGCATCGGCGCAGCATCCAGTAGTCGATCTGAGTTGAGCGGTCTCAACTCGCGTACGTGATCAAATGTGACTCCCGCTTCTTGAAAAATGTATTCGCTATCGCCAAGTCGTGTGCTTCTGCTGCTTCCAGGAAGCGTTCTCCATCTTCATTCCTCTGACCATATCCGTTTCCACCATGGTATCGCTTGAATCCTTAGTGTTCGTGGCCAACGTGCCCATTGAGATCGCCTCCTACGAAGATGTAGTCTGCAGCGTCAAATGTCCTTAGCAGGATGTCGAAGTCCCTCCAAAACACGTCCTTCTCGGCTTCGGTACATGCGGCTTGCGGGGCATAACACGAGACTATTCGAAGCGTGGCATCATCTGCTTCGATCTTCATCGCCATCAATCTATCTGAAATGCGCGTCACTTCGGTCACTAATTCGCGGTATCTACCGCTGACGATGATCGCGACTCCGTTCTGGCGGCTGCTATCTCCCGTGTAGTATAAGCGATATCCGTCGCCGATGTCCTTAGCCTGCCTCCCTTTCCATTTCGTTTCCTGTACACATGCGATGTCGACGTGTCGCTCCTTTAGCCTATCGCATAGCTCCCGACTGCGGCTCGTCAGCGTTCCTATATTAATCGTCGCTAGTCGGATTTCCTGGACTCGCTTCTTTGGCCTGCCTCGTCCGAGGGCAGGTAGCCCTAGCTCACTATTCGCGCCATGCGGGCAATGACGCGCGTCGCCTCCGGGGGACGCCCTAGCAGCTTGACAAAAATCCTTAATAGTCCGATGCATGTGACACGACTGATTCGTACAGTCCCCGGCGCGTCGCTCCGCCTGACGGGACAGTGCCCTCGTCGTTTGCCGGGGTTGATCCCCGTTGCCAGCCGGCACCGCGGGGAGGTGACGATGGGACTTTGCCGGCCGAAAAGGGCACGACCCAAAGACCCTATTAATCATAGCGAGTAATATATGCATAATTAGCATGCCAAATAATCCCTGTGAACCGAGTTTGAGCGAGTTCTGAAGTTCCCATACTGAGACACTTAAGTGAAATAATTATATTCGAACATGAGTGACTTTGTTTCAGAAGTGAACTGACCTTCTTTTCACGTTCGGTATAAAATACTACTTCTTCTTTGCCCACCTTAAATTCCGCTCTAAAAGATTCCAAAATGTAAGATTAGAAGCTGGGCCCGTCTTGTATTATTTGCTCTAAGTAATAGTTAGTTAAAGCACCATCAAAAGCGAAAAATGGGACAAACGAGATTTTGGTTGGCTTCTGACTCCACAAATTGAAGGTCTTCTGTGGTGGATTATCTGAAGTGTGCAAAGAAGGAAAAGTGCCTTGTATTGAGTGCAAAAAAAAGAAAGCTAATTTACCTTCGAAATAAAGTCAATCATATTAAAAAATGACATTGCATTCAGGTGACGCAGTGCTTGGATTACTTCATTCGCTTAAACTTGGTCCACAGCAATTTCAACATGGTAATTATGAATATATCACTATCTGTGCTCGGTAGGACCTCTTTGCTACGCTACGGTAGGTAAAAGATGATAAATCAATACCTCATTTGCTTGTATTTGCATAATAGGGTTATCTGACAAACTGTTAAAAAAATATGAGTATTATAAGCACTACTCAACCACAATTACCTTCCCTTTTTGACTCCTCGACACAACCCTTAGGTGTGGCGGCCACAACCCATCCTTGACCTTGTTTATATCGAATTCCCTCAAAAACTTTCTTTTAGATTTTCCTGCAATCATATTTTTATACTAACGTAGTTTTTCTCTAAAAACTCATTGATCTGCATTTTTCGATTCGTATTCATCCTTTGGTAAAATTGAAAGAACAAATAAAGGCAACACAGAAAGAGATGCGGGTAGAAAATGCATAGGCATTAGCACTATCCGATCTCGCATGGGTGTTGCTACCCGTCAGGGTTGGGAGTTTGCGAGTTTCATACATCACGGGTCGGGCGCCTTCTCCCGATTGAACGATCAGTTATTAGAAGAGAAAAGGAACGAGAACGGGAGATTGGTACATACCGCAGAACATGTTTAATCATTCAACTAATTTTTTGTCAAAGCGACTCTGTGGATCCACAACCTACATAAAATCAGTAAATGAAAGCCTAATATGCATTAATAATTATGCACCGTTTAGACAACAAAAAAGTGCTTAAATGTGCTCTTTGTACTTCATTCTGACAAAGGTAGAATTAACCTTGAGGTACATCAATTCAAAAAACTTACGCAGTTTTTCTTTTTTAGTCCCGATCTCGCGTAAAAGTAAACTTTTTGCTCTTTTGCGGGTTTACCCGTTGATAAATACAATCAACTTCAAAGTAGATTTCATTCTGAGGTGTAACCCACCTGAGGTAAATTCACCTCAGATTCATGTAAGCACGGATAGAAAGTGCCAACAATATCACGTTGACTTTTTCCAAATGAGTTTCATAGTTGAGAAGATATCGCATGTAAGCAGCAATAAAATTTTGCCAATGGAGATTACCAATTTTGCACATGCCGAAAGTGTCGTGCAGAAAAAATTGGTACGTTGAAGAGTGAGATACTATAGTGCCTCTTATCATTTGCTGGGTCGTTCGTTACTTAGCGAGTGAGAATCGGTTGTGTTGGATTTTTCGGGGAAGAGCAGAAAGACCAGAACATCTTTGAACCTTCATACAAGAGGTACGTGACGAAGGGCCTCATATGGAAAATTAAATGTGTTCTACTATCTTTCTTATGTCTTAGAAGAGTTATAAGAAGTTTCTTTCAATGTGCTTGCGGAATTTGAGGTTGCAAAAAATTATGTCGGCAACGCAAGGATTTACCGTTAAATCTACTAGCTATCCACGTTTTGAGCGCGCGGGTACATACTGAAATCAATAGCATTATTGCATTACTATCTTCAATATGCAACTATGCTAAGCAGTCGTTATATTTTGAATGCAAAATCGATGCATTGGGCGTTTACAAGAAACTAAATATTATGCATATTCAAAAGGAGCACTTTGTATTATTTTCAGTGATCTTACCGACTATGCTACAGTTACCTCTATATTCACCACGCCTTCCCAGGTAAATTCTGATAAAATGTTTTGATGAAATCTGTGACACATATTGATGTAAAGATTTGCCTCTTTGTATGCTGTTGCAATGCGTGCATCGCGGTGCACAAGGTTAAGGAAAAGTCTTTGAACACGGTATTTATATCTCAATAACGGCGCTAGGCAAGATTACATAAAATCAATAAATAATCTTTACTTAACTGTTTGCTACATCAAAGTGACTTTACATTTCGAACCCCCCCTATAAATCTTCACTCGCCTGTTTGCTACATCAAACTGACTTTACAATTCGAACCCCCTTTGACGCGAACACAAACTCGGAAACACTTAAAAAAGCTGCCATAATGACGCGGAGGTCCTCCTCGTCGACTTCCTCCCGCGCATTCTAAAAAGCACGATGCGGCTCCACAATCTTGCGTGGTGAGCGCAAGTTTTCGCCTAAAAAATTGACCACACGCTGTAATCTAGGGTATTCAGATCCGGCCGATACGGAGGCCATTCCGCAAAAGTGATGAACTCCTTAGCATAGCGTTGCAACTTTGCTTGAACAACCTTCACTTTGTACGCAGATGCCGTATCCTGCTGTAAGCACCACTCGCTCCCGGCAAATGGGTATTAGTCAATGCCAACGACTCCTTCTTCAAGAATCTATTCACAAGCGTGGCAGTGTCCGTCTTGATGCTATGGGACCCTACAAATCGTGGCATCTTGTTGTTGGAAGCGTTTGCCGCGCAAGCCATCACAGCCAAATGAAGCTTTCCTTTTTAGAGTTAACCCCTTGTATTAGCTTCTTTGGGCGATCAGGTGATGATTCTGTTGTTTTGGCTGTCAAAAACCTGCTTGACGATCAAAAAAAATTTGACGTCAGAAAAGATTATCGATTTGTGGCGTGCTTCGGGGAGATATTCAAGCAGTCGATGGCATCTGCGCAATTAGTACAGCTTCGTGTCTTCCCAAAAAGCATGAGTTTTTGTCATCCTAAGTAGCTTCATCCAAAGGCCCTCTTCCACGATGTCGAGAAGTTTTGTCAGAGATGGACAGCTCTGAAGCCAGCTCAATTGAGCTTCGCCAAGGATTGCGACAATAGCGCTGGCGAACGATCTTTAGATTTTTGTGAGTGTCCACAGTAGCTAATTTACCACTTCTATAACATTCCTGGGTGCTGTTCATATCCTGGAAACGAAAGGTGAAAAAGACGCTCATATGTAAAATTTGGGGAGACCGCAAAACCTGCTGACTAGCTATGCTGTCCTTGTGCACTTCGCCATCAACGCTCGTTCTGTTCCAGAAAGCCTATCTCCAATAGAAATAAACCTAATAGTCCAGTTTTTGGACGGCTTGTACTTAAGAGGATAAGAAGCAAACAAATGTAATTAGCATACAAAAAATGTGAGGAAAATCTTAACATAATCACATCAAAAAATGTTTAAGAACTTCATTCCAACCCTGTATGATCTATGGTTGGTGTGCTCAATGAACCTTTAAACAAAAATTTTGCGTGACTTCTAAACTTTTGCTGCCTGTAATTGATTTTTAAGAAAAAGAATAGGTGAAACAACCAAATAAAATTTTACAAAACTAGTTCGAATTTTTGAAAGGTTTCTGTAAAATAGTCCGTTTATTTGTGCGTAAAAACAAGTAAGGACTTTTTCAATTTTATAACTCCCTACTAATTTTGGAATCAACACGTTTCAAATCTATTCTACACATCTGCAGGGCTCTCATTCAAAAAGAGTTATGAGTTTGTTTCTCTTCAAAGCAGTACCAAGGCTCGGCAAGACTTTCCAGCGCTAGCAATTCGGTATAAGTTTTTCTTACAGGTGCACGCGTTCGACTATTTTCAACAAGTTCTCTCTCAAACATATTTGCCTTAAACATACTATTTCTTCAGGACGTAATGTATTTTGGCACAATCGAAAATTTTGCCCATTTTACAGAATAATCGTTGTCAGAAATTGTCGTTCTGGGATTCTAGGCATGTTAATTTCAAGATCCTGTCTAGATATGGCAAATTCTTTGATAGAAAAATGTTTACAGAATTACACAAATTGTCCAGCAAGGAGTTCTGAACAAAAAGGCTGTTTGGAATGTGTTTGCCCTGTTTTGTGAGAGAGGGCCTGAATTTGGTGAACAAAAAGCAAGCTTGGGGATGAGCATTTCACAAATTTATTTGGTTAGAACACATCACTCAAATGAGTATGTTTTCTAAGTTACTCGAATTGATGTGGCTTCTCAGTGATACATAGAGTAGAAGCACTCAGAGTGAGACTCAACTTTT
Organism: Cylicocyclus nassatus; assembly: GCA_958299035.1. Taxonomy (NCBI): domain Eukaryota; kingdom Metazoa; phylum Nematoda; class Chromadorea; order Rhabditida; family Strongylidae; genus Cylicocyclus; species Cylicocyclus nassatus. The sequence continues at coordinate 16,859,173 of CATQJL010000316.1, forward strand.
ATGTTGCCTCATAAGATTGTTTAGCTTTTTACCGCATTAGATGCAGTGTCCCGGCAAAAGGTCGACTTTGAAATTTTGTGCCTACCCGGGCCTATCCGCTATCCTGAATCCGAAATCCACACTGGAAGACGTGAAAACTGCGAAAAACTGCTCTAACGTAGGAGGAAATTCCGCGAATGAGTGGGGTTTTCTTTACTGTAAACTCACGCTCCCAGCTTCCGAAGCGATTTTCTCGGTTTCGGTACCAAGTCAAGCATTTGCAGTTGGCTGGTGGCGAGTAAGGACGGCCAACGGAATTAAGAAGATCGCTAGGGAAGTTGAGAGTGTAATCGAAGTAGGGAAGACCCCGCCTACTGCTGATTATCCTTCTACGTTTGAACCCTTTTTCGCCGTTATCGCCCTCTCCACTGTAGATTTTCGCATTCAGCATAGCGAAAATGCCCGGATAAGCATAAAATTTCAAAATCGACATTTTCCCGGACACTGCCTTTGAGTCAAGCATTTTTCAATCCTGAGCAGAATAATATTCAAGATCCTTACTACAATATACGATGGGTCCTTTCAAACACGACCGCAGAGTTTTCTGCGTTCCTCCTATCCTTAACTCCACAAACGAGAGAGGGTCCAGTTTGCGACAGATTTCAGAAAAGGAATGTGGAAATATAAAGGCGCTCAGTGATAACGAAAGGAGAAGACAGTAGCAATTATATCATCGAGGGATTTGCTATGGGTCCCGCGGCGAAGCGAATATTCTTCAACTTTGAGCTAGGGCGGCTAAAAATGGACAGGGATGTATGTGTGCATGCTGATTAAAAAAACATTGGATATGGAAATTATCGATTACCTATTGGCTACCTTTACCGATTTCTGAATTTCCAAAACATTATTGCCAAAAAAAGAACTAAGAATTGCGATAACAAGACCAAGTGTATGATTATTGTAAACTTCTATCATGACTTATAATAAAGCGCGTGTCTGTCTGTCTGTGTGTGTGTTTATGTCTGTCTGTCACGAAATTCATAGAGCATGTTGTAGGCAAGGTCTTGAGCTGAAATTTTGATCATAGCACCCTATCATCATGTAGGTAAACAGCGCAAAAGCACAAGCTGATCCGATGACTGGAACCTCCAGAAAATCGCGCGTCAAACGGGTCCACCCTCATTTGGGCTCGCAAAACTAGCTCATTAATTCGACTTTTTGCGAAGTCATGATTTGCCTGACAAGTACATCTGCGCCTCATAAATTCTAGCCCAAAAAATGCTCAAAAAGTTTGCTTTTCTGCGAAAACAGCGCCAAGAAGTGGTGATCGCTTAGATAGTCGATTTGGCAAGGTTTTAACTTGAGATATGAAAAGATTTTTGCACAGAAATTTAGCTCAAAGTGACTATTATCCTTATGACGACTGCCAAGCCAAAATAAATTCAGTAATCTATTCAAATTCGCAGGTGTTCCTCTGCGACAAGTTTTTTTTTCTCTCAAGATTACCGATCTTACATGGGGATTCATTCAAGAATGAACAGTTGTTTACTATTCATTTGTGATGTTCAGCATCGCATGGTGGGTTTCAAAGCCATCATTATGCGAACATGAGAAAGGCAAACGGATAGGAGAGCCAGTGCGAACCTCCGCGAAGCGGAGGTGACGCACTGGTTCAGAATATTTTGATTGATTAAAGTATGTAGTTCAAGCGCTTTATGGAAAGTTTTGATCGAGCAAACAATACAATGAAAACGACGAAGCTGATTATTTTGTGGCATTTCTTTCAATATATTAACTTGTTAACCAACAGAAACTTGGCTCATTAGAAAGAAAGCTATAGAACTCATATCAGCCGTTTGCATTTCTATCTCTGATTATTTTGCAAGACGTTTTACCGAAGAAGTGGCATTTGTTTTTCGCTCTTATCAAATATAAGGGGTGTTTCCAACAAGTTCGCTTGACTAAAACAAAGTGAAGCCATGACTTTTTTTTTGGAATTGGTAGGTATTTGTAAACTTTTACTTTGCAAAGAATACACGAGTATGTTTGCTAACTGTCCCGACTAACGGTTTAGTAAAAAAAAATTTGCTTTCTTTTTGTAGACCACGCTTGTTCGTTTTTTTATTGACGACAAGTGGTCGTACTGAAGGAAAAGCTCCGTTTTATAGAGAATTTCACTTGTTCGCAAAAATCCTATTTTACGAGCTTGTACTCTGGAAGAACTCGCATTTTTGAAAATTGCAATGAGCAATATAGGTTTGAGGGAAAAAAGCCTAGTGCTTTTGAAAAGGTATCGCAAAGAACACAACTGCGTTGAAAGAAACTTTTATTCCTGGCAAAAAATCCTCTTGGAAGCATGTACTGTAAATAAACCCTACTTTTGCCCTTAAAAAAAGTAGAGTGAGCAAGCCTTGGTTTCGCGAAAGGAATATGCCGCTAGCAGAAAAATGTTTTAGCGAAGAGTACCCTTCTTTCTAGGACTTTTCCACTCAACTTTTGGAAAATCCACTTCCGAGAGCATGTGCTGTGAAAAACCCTATTTCTGTTTTAGAAAGAAGAACAATGCGCAGGCTTGATTTTTTGGGGAAAATATTTGAGGTCTTTTTGCATAATGTTTGCTGCAGGGAAAAACTTTGTTTTCGAAAAAAAGTTCAGCGGCTAACGTTTATTCCTTGGGTTTCTTGACTTTGCAAAAACAATCTTACAAGGGAAAAAAGGTTGGTCGAGGTGGCCTTTTGAGATGAGATGTAGACTGTTTGGTAGAGCTTGGGACGCTTATTCCAAATCTACAATACCGCTCATAATTCGTCAAAAAAGTCGCCGGACTGCGGCGCACTCCGCCACACTCCGCCACAGTGCGCCGGAGTGTGGCGGAGTGTGGCGGAGTGCGGCAGAGTGCGCCACACTCCGCCGCAGTGCGCCGGAATGATCGTCAATTTAGCCAAATCTCGCTTCAGAATGGACGATTTCTGAATCCGAGGACACCGTTCGATTCAGCTCGACGAGACGCATCATCTTATATATGAAGCTGAACTCTGTTTGTCTGTTGGTCTCTACGTATGTTCCGAATAGAAAAATCCATTTCTGAACCGATCCGGACCAAACTTGGCACACATACACTTCGGGGCCCGGCGGGTGTCATAGGCTACTTTTCGTCATCGATCCATATCGATTTTATCGATTTTTATCGATTTTTTTGCAGAGTTCACCTATGGGGCTGGGAGTTTGCATAGGGGGTAATCGAGCATGGGGATTCCGAATACAATATTAGTTTTCGATTATCGATTACTTTTATCGATTTTATCGATTTTTTTGCAAAGTTTGAGCTACGGGGTGGGAGTTTGCACAATCACAATGGTAATCGAGCATGGGGATTCCGAATACAATATTAGTTTTCAGATTATCGATTATTATTATGGTTGAATTCACTGTGCTGATAACAGTATTACCATTGATCTCTCGCTGATGACACATAGACAGTATACTATAGGAGTATGGTAGAGAGCCACTCTGATCGAATTTGTTCTAAGATCTGCTCAAGATCACATACCGCGCACAGAATGTCAAAATTTCCGTGAACTTCACGGAATTCCGGGTTTGAAAGTGCGCGATAATCCGGGAAGTTCGCGACATTTCAGAATCCGCGAAACCATGCGAATCACGCAGAGTACGCAACGCCATAACTTCCTTCGGAATGAATATATTCCGAATCCAGAAGCAGCATTGTGTTCAGATCGTCGAGGCAAATATTTCGATATACAGTATGCTCTCGATAGTCCAATTCCAGTTTTTTTGAATTTTTTCTGTGGAGGTCTTTTCGCAAGGATGCAACGCAACGTCTGTGTAACATAAAAGATTCCAGTAAACACTGTTCGACAGTGCTGTCCTTGTAGGTTACCGTGCGTTCAAGAATAGCTGCAGACTATCTCCCAAAAGAGATAGAAGCGTTGGTGTATTTTGGAAAAATCACGCGTTTCTAAATTCTACTCGCCGTAACTTCCTTCGGAATGAACATATTCTGAATCCGAAGAAAGCTTTGTGCTCAGTTCATCAAGGCAAGTCTTTCGATATACAGCGTATCCTTGATATTCCGATTTCAATATTCTCAAATCTTTCTGTAGACGTCTTTTCGTGAAGGTGTAAAGCAGCGCGCATTGCCCCTAGTAGATTCCAGCAAGGACTTTTCGATAGCACTTTTTCTGTAGATTACGTAGCGCTAAAAAGTAGTCACAGGCATCTTTCCATAGGAGTTAGAAGGGCTGGTGAATTCTGGAAAAATCACGTCGTTCTAAATTTTTCTCAACGTAACTCTAAAATATGAAGCTCTCTTGCTAAGCAGATGTGATTTTCGTAATCATCAGATCGGATAACCCTTATAAGCAAGTTTTCCAAGATGTTCGAGTAATTTCATTTTTTCTCGTTTCACGCACTGAAGCTGGCCGATGGATTTTGGTCAAAATGTTCATGCTCTTAAATTGTAAGGAAACTTCGCTTATAGAGGTTTTCGAACACGCTCTTTACGAAAACCGTGGTCTTTGAGGATTACAGGGTCTTCTTGGAGAGATACGGTGAGGTGACTCTAATTGCATCACGAAAGCTCGTAACTTCGCCTCCACCTCTCACGTGTCTGTCAAACAACCTGCCTGCTTGCTTTACTAGTCAAAGTTACTAGGAGATGTGCTATCGAATGGCGCAAGACTCAGGCTCCAGTCTATAAAATTCGCCGAGTTACGAGCCTATGAAAACACGTTCTCATGAATTTTGCTCAAAATGTAAAGAACGCAAATCTCGTCGAAATTCCACCATGAGTGCTTGTACAACACGCTGATCAAATCTTTTCACATTCTTAATGGATCTCATTGTGAGATTTGGTGATTTGAGCTCTAGCCACAAAACAGTTTTGATATCAATTGCTGAAGCACACGCAAGCGCCATATTCAATACAGTGGTTATTGAGCGAAGCGAACATAATATCCGCAATGCGAGCGTCATACAAGCACTCACGGTGGAATTTCGACGAAATCTGCGATCTTTACATTTTGAGCAAAAGCAGCCTGAATCTTGCGCCATTCGATAGCACATCTCCTACTATCTTTGACTAGTAAAGCAAGCAGGCAGGTTCTTTGACAGACACGTGAGAGGTGGAGGCGAAGTTACGCACTTTCGTGATGCAGTCACCTCACCGTATCTCTCCCAAAAGACCCTGTCTTCCTCAAAGACCACGATTTTCGTAAAGAGCGTGTTCGAAAACCTCTATAAGCGAAGTTTCCTTACAATTTAAGAGCATGAACATTTTGACCAAAATCCATCGGCCAGCTTCAGTGCGTAAAACGAGAAAAAATGAAATTACTCGAACATCTTGGAAAACTTGCTTATAAGGGTTATCCGATCTGGTGATTACGAAAATCACATCTGCTTAGCAAGAGAGCTTCATATTTTAGAGTTACGTTGAGAAAAATTTAGAACGACATGATTTTTCCAGAATTCACCAGCCCTTCTAACTCCAATGGAAAGATGCCTGTGACTACTTTTTAGAGCTACGTAATCTACAGAAAAAGTGCTATCGAAAAGTCCTTGCTGGAATCTACTAGGGGCAATGCGCGCTGCTTTACACCTTCACGAAAAGACGTCTACAGAAAGATTTGAGAATATTGAAATCGGAATATCAAGGATACGCTGTATATCGAAAGACTTGCCTTGATGAACTGAGCACAAAGCTTTCTTCGGATTCAGAATATGTTCATTCCGAAGGAAGTTACGGCGAGTAGAATTTAGAAACGCGTGATTTTTCCAAAAATCACCAATGCTTCTGTCTCTTTTGGGAGAAGTCTGCAGCTGCTCTTGAACGCACGATAATCTACAAGGACAGTACTATTGAACATGCTTACTGGAATCTTTTATGTTACACAGACGCTGCGTTACATCCTTGCGAAAAGACCTCCACAGAAAAAAATTCGAAAAAACTGGAAATGGAATATCGAGAGCATACTGTATATCAAAATATTTGCCTCGACGATCTGAACACAATGCTGCTCCTGGATTCGGAATATATTCATTCCGAAGGATGTTATGGCGTTGCGTTCTCTGCGTGATTCGCATGGTTTCCCAGCCCCATAGGGATCCTGATATGTCGCGAACTTCCCGGATTATCACGCACTTTGGTGGAAATCCCGGAATTCCGCGAAGTTCAAGGAAATTTTGACATTCTGTGCGCGGTATTGTGATCTTGAGCAAATCTTAGAACAAATTCGATCAGAGCGGCTCTCTACCATACTCCTATAGTATACTGTCTATGTGTCATCAGCGACAGATCAATGGTAATACTGTTATCAGCACACTGAATTCAACCATAATAATAATCGATAATCTGAAAACTAATATTGTATTCGGAATCCCCATGCTCGATTACCATTGTGATTGTGCAAACTCCCACCCCGTAGCTCAAACTTTGCAAAAAAATCGATAAAATCGATAAAAGTAATCGATAATCGAAAACTAATATTGTATTCGGAATCCCCATGCTCGATTACCCCCCTATGCAAACTCCCAGCCCCATAGGTGAACTCTGCAAAAAAATCGCTAAAAATCGATAAAATCGATATCGATCGATGAATAAAAGTAGCCTATGACATCCGCCGGTGCCCGAAGTGTATGTGTGCCAAGTTTGGTCCGGATCGGTTCAGAAATGGATTTTTCTATTCGGAACATACGTACAGAGAAACAGACAAACAGAAGTTCAGCTTCATATATAAGATGATGCGTCTCGTCGAGCTGAATCGAACGGTGTCCTCGGATTCAGAATTCGTCCATTCTGAAGCGAGATATGGCTAAATTGACGATCATTCCGGCGCACTGCGGCGGAGTGTGGCGCACTCTGCCGCACTCCGGCGCACTCTGCCACACTCCGCCGCACTCTGCCACACTCCGGCGCACTGTGGCGGAGTGTGGCGGAGTGCGCCGCAGTTCGGCGACTTTTTTGACGAATTATGAGCGGTATTGTAACAGAGAGACATCTTCGAGATGCCACTTTATACAAACTGTCTACGAAAGATGAGTATCAGAAGCAATATCGCAAATTAAACAGAGAATGGACAAAGACAGCGAAGGCAGCAAACCTAGCGCCTGATATCGTCAGCCGCCTTAGAATTGATCAGCCAATCTGTCCCGTACTTCATCTTCTCATTAAGACGCATGAAATCCAATCCGAGCGCGATTTCGCATCTGATGATCCCGCAACTTTCAAGGTCACACTTATAATTAGTTGCGTGGGTGGACCCACATATAGGATCGGATGGTAACTTAGTAAAATCTTAGTACAGCTACTTTAATTTATCCCTTCCCATCTGAGAAATACGCAGATGTTTCTAGACCCCGTCTACGTGAGACACGTGTTTCTGCTAATCATGCCATGGAGTCATTCGACGTTAGCGCGTTGTACACGAATGTATCAAATGACTCTGCATTACAAGCCGTTTGTGAAAATCTGATAGAACATGAACAAGCCATAAGACTTTTCGGACTATCTATCGCGCAAATAATGGCCCTGTTTAAAGCGTGTCTAGAGTGCAATATATTCAGGTGTTCAGGGAAATATTTCGCTTAAATCCGAGGATTGGCTATGGGTCAGCGATTGGCTCCAACCTCAGCGGTAATTTTTATGGCCAAAATTGAGATCCCCCCTGTTGCAGTTGCACTCTCTGCTTTATTGCAGATACATCGACGACTGCTTTATCATTTGCATCACACAGGCGGAAGTTGAAGAGTGCTTCGATTTGATGAACGCGCAATCAGAACACATAAGACTAACTCGGGAGAAACCTAATAACGCATGGCTGCCTTCTTGAACGTTTAAGTCAGCATTGCAATTGGGACCCAGAAAACGAAGTGGTTTCGAAAACCCAGCAACAAGAACATCCTTGTCCACTCCCGCTCAGCACATCCTTTACATACTAAAAAAGCTGCGGTCAGAAATATGTTTTGCACAGCTGCGAAGGTTAGTAGCGGTCGAGAGGAAAAGACGGAGTTACTAGCCTTGGCGCGTAGTATAGCTTCATTGAACGGTTATGTAAACAATATGACGCGGTGTAGAAGCCAACAGGGGAGCTGTAGATAGAGCAAGAGCGTCCGCAGCAGAAGAGATACCCTTTTGCATTCCATTCATCTCTGATTAAGTGTGCACCGCCATTCGGCGGTGTCTGAGGAGGAAGGACTAGACAATACAGTTTCGGTAGTAGATATACCTCCGAACAATTTGAAACTATCCTTGTTCGGAATGCATGTACGACCGCGGTTGCCCTACGCCGGACTGTCCGATATGCCCAACAGCAAGGGACGGAGACTGCATGAGTACCGGTGTTGTGTATCTCATTTCATGCAAGGATTGCGGCAACGAATACATCGAAGAAACAGCACGACCTCTGAGCATACGTATTGAGGAACATTTCAAAGGGAAAGAGAGATCACGCACATCCACTCCATTGGGCGCCCACAGAGTGCAAAATCATAAAGGAGTTGATTTTGGAGTGAAAGTAGAGATTTTAGCGCGCCAAGCTCAAACATCTACTCGCAAAATTCTAAAAGCCTTTTGGATTCATATTAGAAACCCTAAAATGAACCGCAAGGAAGAGTGTCTCTCTATCACACGAGAACTCGCACCGTATCTTAATCAGTTCTTTTGACCATGTAAAGACATGTTTAATTCCTTGCTTAAGCGGTCAGTAAGCAGTCGCTCGTACTAAACCAGAACTTTACCGACGAACGAAAGGTGAGTACTGCGTGTGGCAGCCTGCTCGTGATCGAAAGAAAGCTTAGAATTTTGCCTGTGGGGTTGAGGAGATGTTTGAACGACTAGTCTGTAAATTGTTTTCGCCCATTTCAGGCTTTGGAAAAGGCGAATTATTGCCAAAACGTTAGCCTAAATAAAAACTTACCAATCTCGGTCGTGGTTAAACAATCGAATAAACACAGTATTTATCATGCCGAGATTTATAGAAAGTCGAACTTTCCGCTAATCCTTTGATTTCAGATTTTACAAGTTTGGATGCATAGGTTTTGTTATTGCTCATGAGTTCATGCACGCATTTGGAGAACATGGTAAGTCATTTTTTCTTGATTCAAAAAGCTATTCAAATAAATAAGCCAGGTTTATCTGTTCATAAATCTTTCTGTTCAACGAAACAACACTGCTGTGTTTGCACAACATTATTTCTTCGCCCTCCCATTAAAGGCAGCGGATCGGCTTGAAGTTTTTTTTGCTTACCTGGAGTATTTTGAGGCGCTGTTTCGAAGATCCACCTTGAAGAGCACGAAAATGGCAAAAACTACTATTTCCCAAGGCCTTCAGTTTTGAATTTGGACGAGTGGAGCATGCCTTGCCATTGTTAGAGAGTTAGAATCGTTGCGGGACTCTCGCAGTATAACATTGCGGCATGCCTTCTCTGACGGGTCAGGGAGAATCGCAAGCTTGTCCGCGCATGATAGAATGGGTTGCGCGTAACGGGGTTTTCATTTAAACCCGCGGTGCAGGCGAAGCTGAGCACGCCAGCTAGTATCGATACTATATAAATTTGGCTAAGTCACTTTTTGTATGTTCACCCAAAAAAGAAGGAGTAATGGGATCTAAACCAGATTTGGCAGACATAATGTATAGGGATTACTCCTTCTATCCTTTTTGAGCGAACATATGTATGGGTGGGGCGTGTGTTAATAAGCCATTTTGTTCGGGGTCCACCGCTCGACTCTATCGATTTGTTGATCAATACTACATATTTTTATATGTTCGTCTAAAAAGTATAGAAGAAGTTGTGGAATCTGAACCAAATTTGGTAGACATATGATAAGCAATTTTGATCAGGACTTACCGTTCCATTCTATCGATTTATAGATTTTCGGCAGTTTTGGCTTAGAAAATTTTGTATGTTCGCCCAAAAGGGATAGAAAAAGCCAAGGAATCTGAACCAAACTTGGCAGACCTTATGAAAGGAGTAGAAGTGTATTAATAAGCCATTTTATTTGGGATTGAATGTTTGGCTCTAACGATTTATTGATTTTTTGCAGTTTTTGCTTAGAAAGTTTTGTATGTTTGCCGAAAAAGGATAGAAGGAGCCAAGAAATCTAAATCATTGACAGGCCTAATGTGTGGGAAAGAGCGTGTGGTAATGCGCCTTTTGGCGTTGCCTTTCGGGACTTTGGTTACCCCTACTGATTCATCGATTATTTCAGTTTTTGCCTTTCAATTTTTTTCCGTCTGAATAATAGAAAAAGTTTTATTCAGTCTGAAAACGCATATGTTCTAAACACCGCAGAATAGCACAGGCTACCTTTCGCGGCAATTTGCTTCGCGTTTTTATAGTTTTCATTGAGATTCGGTTTCAAAGGAAAATGTCTTCTTAGCAACTTTAATTCAGTATCACCAGAAAGATAAGCAAGAGGGGAATAGCACAATTCATACGCATTTGAATGGTGCGAGGCGTGTGTTCACAAGTTATTTTGTTCAAAACATACCAATGCTTTCAAAGCTTTATCAATTTTTTGCAGTGCTCAAAAGTTCTCTGCCGACTTAAAATGTTTGAAAAAATAATAAGGTCTGAACCGAACTTCGCGAACATGAACTTTGTGGCGGACAGATGTCACTAAGCTTATATCAAAAATAATCTATTGTCGTTTTTGTTTCATTGACTTCTGGCGTTTTTTCTTAGCCATTTGTTATGGATGACCCAGAATGCTAGAAAAAATTATGAGATCTGAGTCAGACATTGCATGCATAAACTTCTGAACGAGTCTTTTGTCAGTGAGCCATTTCCACTAATATAGGCATAATCGATTTACTAATTTTTCTTACTTTACGCTCTTGGGGTTAAAATTGGCAGAAAAGGATATCTAGGCGAGTTATTACGAATACAATTTCTATTGCTTCAATTATTAACTTTCTCAACCTATCATTATTTTTTCATCTAACATTCTCGAAAACTGATTGAAGGCGTCAATCCCTTTCTCAGCGAGATTCATCGACCAGCTAGGTTTATCAAAAGCAGAAATTTTACTCACCAGGATCAAGCATCACCATCAACCATATTAATCCAATGACAGTCAACACCCTTATATCGTTCCCCCCCCCATGTTTTCTTCATTCCATAACACCTTTCTCACTTCCTTTGAATGCTTCCGCTTCCAACACCGTGATACCGTCATTTACCTTATGTGGGACTTGGGACACATGTAAAATGAATGAAAATGAAAAAGTGAACATGTCTGCGACTTGGACACAGACCTTACGCATGTCATGGGACACATCCAGCCCTTCTGCGTTATTGACTGTGCATTGTCTGCTGCTTGGATTACTAACACAAACATGAAAATTTGACAGGCCAAAATGCGTCCTCGGTTGTTTCGTGCAAACTAACAATTCACTAGCAAATTCTCACATTTGCGCAATACAGAGTGAAACGAAAATAAAGGAAAGCGAAGCTGCGGAATACCAGCCGAACCTGCCGCGTAGCGGCAGAGAGCGGCGGGTTCTATACAATACCGCTCTCAGAACGTGCACCAATCGTGCCCCGACAATTACGGTAAGGCAAGGTACCAAAAGATTCGCCTTAATGAGCTGAGTATAACCCTTGTTTCAGATCCAGAATTTATGCATTCCGAAGGAAGTTATGGCGATATTCCGAAAATTCCGCGAAATTCCCGGAATGTCGCGAAATCCCGGAAATGTCGCGAAATTCCGAAAATTTCGCGGTCCTTCGCGGAATTCCGGGGTTTCCGCGACATTCACGGAAATTTTGCACGTTCTGAGAGCGGTATTGTATATTTGAGAGGTGATGTTCAATATCTTGAAGGGCGGTATCCAATATCCAAAAGATTTCAATTTTCTTTTGCGACAGCGAGAAGACTACACCTAGGAATACCACAGACCACTACAAATCATTGCCGTTATCTACTTACAGCTTCAACTAATTTGGAAAAAATAGGAACTTACTAATGGACTTTTCAAACAAGGAGCGGCTTTCGGAGCTTTTGTGCGATTATGATGTAAATTTAAATCAGCAATTTCTTGGCATCATTGTCCGTTAAGAGGGTAGCTTAAGGGGCAAATAAAAAGGAAAGCTTTTTTCCAACCCTGAAAAAAAACCTTTGTTTTCAGCTTTTGTGAAGAAATAGCCTTTAGTGCAAGAAATTGTCAAAAAATTTCTTGTCAAAAAAAAAACAAAAAAAGTATGTCCAATCAGGACGACCACACGTCCAAAACGCATGCTATTCATCTTTTTTGAAAAATTTTTTGTTGTGTCCTCTTCCGTTCCAGCTAGGGCTCGACCCGAGTCCTTTTCTAAGCTTCTTGTGAAGACTCCGCTGACTTTTAAAAATTGAGTCTTCCTTGACCCTTGCTGTACCCCCCCCCCCGAATGTTTTGAGTGGGCTCAAAAAATCTGAGACAAGCGAAATCTTAAATGGAATTACGAAAGATAGCGAACGAAAATTAATGGGAATCAGTTGTTGGTTAAATTGATATAGACGGAAGAATGAAAATCATCAAATTACTAAAATCAAAGCTTAAACTAAGATGGAAATACAAAGGGAGAAGATGCGTAGGAGTTGACGGGGCGCGTTATCTAACAGGTAAATTTCGGATATAAGAGGGCAAAAAACGGTATACATTGGGCTATACGAAAGTGGTTTCATGCTCAGGGGTAGATTCCAGGCTGGAGCATCCGTTCATTGAAGAAAAATTCAAATATGCGAACTTCCAAAAAATGCTCCGTACGATCTCAGATCGTATGGTGGCCGTCTGGGAACAGACATATTTTGGAGAAAGTATTAGTTTACATAAGTTTTCAGAACTTTCTGCATAATTCTCTCCTTAAAATAATGTTGTGTTTATATAATACAAATTTGGTGTCAAAAGCTTGTGTCTACGCTCTAAACAAGCAATTGTTTACTTTAGCCTTGCTTTCAAATCTCGCGCGCTTTTCGCAAACCCGACGGAACAGTCATTCGTATGATAACCCGTTTTTGAAGCTTTTCGACTAAATGGCGCTTATCCTTGATGCTCGACAACGCAACCCCGCAAAAACGACATCCCCTCTGCTTTTTCGCGTTAAAAACGAAGTTTAGCTTGCTTCCATACAATCTGTACTCTAGTTCCAGCCTTTCGCCACACCAGAATAGTCCTTGAATCTTCAATGCTATCAGCCTATTCCTATATAAAAGAATAGCGAGTGTGTGTAAAAGGTACGTTACGCATCGATTGCGTAGTGTAAACCCATTGCACACATCTCCTGTACCCTTACGTATTAGGCTTTTTTGTAGCAATTTGTTGAGTATTATATCGAACTAATTTTTAAATTTAAGCAGAATAATTTCCTATCAACTGCAGTCATCCAACTTCCCACATTTTATGTACAATAAAGTAAAGTTCGCTTAAATTGCACAGAAAGAGTGTGTGTGGTTACTCAAAGTTGAATCATGTAGCAGGTCAGCCCCTGCTGACAGCGAGCGCGGCTGTCTGGTATGGAATGCTTCAAGAAGACAAAGGGCAATGGTATGTTAGCAGATTGCGCAAAGCAAAAGATAAGCTCCTTATCGGATAATTGCCGGGAGCAGGCGGTTCGCAAACTACTGCTTTTCTGCAAGGTCAGCAAAATTTTGGAGCGTGTCTAAACCTTCAGCAAGCGGTACTTCCGTGTTCTGCCGGCGGACAGCAATACAGAATTTTGCGAGCGCTCGTCAAATAATTTTTTTCCAGCAAGCGCTGGCCAAAATTTTAGCAGGCGCTCGGGCTCTTTTTCTCAATTTCAGGAAAACACCAAGCAAAGGTAACATTTTACATGGCAAAGGTGTCACCGATGCTTTACTTACTCGAGTTTGGGGTACTACGGGCGGTGTGTCCACGAACGTCGCACGGTCTTCAATAATTTTGCATATTCTCGCGGAAAGTCCCCGAGAATGCGGCTTCTGCGCAGTAACTAATATATGAAAAATTCGCATTCGTTTCTTTGAGCACCGACATTTTAGATTTTTGCAAGTGAACCACAAGAAATCAGCGGACTATATTTTTAATGCTCGCTTGCCCATAAATCGCATGACCGCTTGCCCCCGACAAATTTCTGAGTAGGGGAGGCGAGAAAAAATATTCCTTCTTGCTAAGCGTAATCTTTTCCTTGACATTCAAAATGACACCATGATCGTGCAAGACCTTGAAGGCCGCTTGGTCACCATAAGGGGAGTCCCAAAAGTAATTACACGCTTTTTGATCCTTAATAACTCTCTTCCTACCAAGCCTTTTTATAAGTTTAAGTACCATTTAGACGGAAACATTCAACTTATTGTTAGATTTGCAGTTTGGAGTAAATTAACCATCGCCATTTACTCTAGGAATAGTTTGGACTTCCAGCATAGAACGGCATGAAATAGATGGTTTGAATAAAAGTTTCAGAAGATCGTATAGCAAACTTCATCAGACAACTGTTCATGGTTTTTCGTTTCAAATGGTCCTATTACGTTTTAAAAAGCACTGAAAATTATCGTTGCGATTTACTTAGCATAGCAGAAAAAAGCCTTACGGTGAAGTGCGAATTTCATATCATCAATCAGCGACTCAGTTTAGCCTAATTATAAAGCTTTCGGACCAGCATTTATTTTAAAAATATCTAGCCACTTACGGCTCGTTTAGGGTAACTCGCTCCATATGTAAATCAAGTTGAAGCATCCTCTATTGAATGCTAATTGAAGCTAAGGAAAAGGCTTATTAAGAAGGTAGTTACGAGCGATTGAAAAGTTTGTACTTAGGTATGGGGCACCGTGTATGTGTAGGCATTTGACCTCCTCTTCCCTCCCCCCCCCCTGCCCCAACTTTTCATGCGCTAGCTTACAAGGAAGGCGAGTTTAGTCGAAAGTAGCCTTTTAAAACGAGACTTCGGGGAGTATTGCACAATGATTCCAAATCTGCCTTCATCATCTGTCAAGCGCCCTTGGACGCCGAGTAGTTTGTGTTTTTTGGGTCAAATTGAACACCAAACGGAAACAAATCGCCCATATTTGCTCAAATGGTCCAGTGTCGAGTATAAGACCAATTATGGATACATTTTGTCTTATACGCTAGTACTTAACACTGCTTTATCTGAGCGCTGGAAAGATCGTAACAACTCAATTCACCTGAAACTTGCATCGATTTTTCAAAAAAAAAATTTTTTAACCATCATAATTCTTTGTCCAGAAGGCGCTCGACAGATAATGAAGGCACATTTGGGGCTAACGTGCCATGCTCTTCAAACTGATATGAGTCTGCCTTAAAAACGCCATTTCGAATAAAACAGCTTCCCTTGTCAGCAGACTTTCGAAACCCCGTAGTCTGATTGGACTTATCGGTGGATGAAAAGAAACAAAATTATGTTGTGTAACAAATTTTCATAAAGCACCATTATGCCACCTTCTAAACGTACGAGATGCTGAATGTGGCTCTTAGAGCGTCTTGAAAAACGATTAGTTAGAGATTCTCAATGGGCGTAGACTCATCTATGCGGCACTTGATTAAGCGCATACGACGACCGATCTGCAAACAACGTCCAAGGCGAATTGCCTTGTTGAAGCATGAGCTTGTACATATTTTGATCTGAGGCAATTCATCCTCTTCGATACTTTGTTAGAATCACCGCACATGTTTATGCAACTGGGCGTCTTTATTTAGTGACAAGAAACCACTTTTTGACATGGTGCGTCAACCATCATCAAGTCAACATCAAGAAAAAAAAGAGGGAAAAGATTTGCGATATTGGTCTTTTTTCATTCGTAATGAAAACTGCAGAGTGAAAAGACGTAAATACATAAACATAGTGCATATATACTCAGACAGTAACTCGAACGAACGGGGGCTTTTATGCGCTAACGAAGGCTAAGAAGCTGCCGGAAAATCTCCTTGAACAAAGATAGAAGAGCTGGCGAATTCTGGAAAAATCGCGTTGTCTCAAATTTTGCCACCGTGACCCTAAAATGGGAAGCTCTACTGCTAAGCAGATGTGATTTTCGTAATCAGTAGGTCAGATAACCTCTATGAGCAAGTCTTCAAAGAAACTCGGGTACTTTGATTTTCCCGTTCTACGCCCTGAAGCTCGCCGATGGGTTTTGGTCAAGATGTCGATGATCTTGAATTATAAGGAAACTTCGCTCAAAGAGGTTTTCGAACACGCGTTTACGATAATCGTCTTTTGCGCGGAGTACAGAGTTTCTAGCAGAGATATGGTGAGAGAACTTAGCTAAGCCACGCAAGTTCGTAAATTCGCCTGCATTTTTCGAGCACCTCTTAGAAAATCTGCTTGCTTGCTTTTGCACGTTAAATTCACTAAAAAGCATGCTATTGAACGGTGCATGCATTTGGCTTCAATCTGCAGCAATCGTCGAAGTACGGGCCTACGAAATCACGTCCTCGTGAGTTTTGCCCAAACTGAAAACATCGCCTGCTTCGTAGAAATTCCACCTAAGTGACTGTAAGACACTGTGGTCGCGAATTTTATGTTTAATTCGAAAGATTCTAAAGATCTTGTTGTATTTTTGTGTTTGTGCGTGCCTGAGCCGCTTAGGTGAATATCAAAGCAGATTCGTGCTAGAGCTCAGATCTATTTGATTTCTTTCAGTACAGCAGGATAGATTCTTCAAGCAATGTGAAGACAAAGTTGGTGACCAGCGGCCATTCGCGACCACACTGTCTTACAGTCACTTAGGTAGAATTTCTACGAAGCAGGCGACCTTTTCATTTTGGGCAAAACTCATGAGGACGTGATCTCGTAGGCCCGTAACTCGACGATTTCTGCGGATTGAAGCCAGATGCATGCACCGTTCAATAGCATGCTTTCTAGTGAATTCAACCTGCAAAAGCAAGCAAGCAGATTTTCTAAAAGGCGCTCGAAAAATGCAGGCTAATCTACGAACTTGCGTGGCTTAGCTAAGTTCTCTCACCATATCTCTGCTAGAAACTCTGTACTCCGCGCAAAAGACGATTATCGTAAACAGCGTGTCCGAAAACCTTTGAGCGAAGTTTCCTTACAATCCACGATTATCGACATTTTGACCAAAACCTCGGCGAGCTTCAGGGCGTAGAACGAGAAAAAATCAAATCACCTGAATTTGTTTGAAAACTTGCTCATAGAAGTTACCTGATTTGCAGATTATGGAAATTACACCTGCTTAACAGTAGAGCTTTCCATTTTAGGGTCACGGTGAGCAAAATTTGAGACAACACGATTTTTCCAGAACTACCAGTTTTTTTTTCAAGAAGATATTCTGGTTGCTTTCGAGTGCTCGATAATCTGCGAAAGCAGCACAACCCAAAAATGTTTATGGGAGTCTTTTATGTTTGATGTGCGCTGCGTTGCAAATTTAGAAAATTAGAAAATTTTAACTTAAAAAACTTAGAAAATTTTGAAAAAAATAAACGGAATTTCAAGTACATGCTGTATACTTTAAGATTTGTCTTGACGAGATAAACACAATGCTACTTCTGGATTTCGAAGATGTTCATTCCGAAGGAAGTTACGGCTAGTAGAACTTGGAACAGCTTGATTTTTCCAGAGTTATCAGCTCTCCTATCTCTTTTAAAGGAGTGTCTTCGGCTGCTGTTAAGCGCACGATAATTTAGTAAAAAATACTAACGAACGGTGCCCATCACAGTCTCCTATGTGTGATGCTCGTTGCGTTACACCCATGCGAAAAGGCGTCCGCCTGCAATTCAAGATTATCGAAAACAAGGTATAGAAGACAACTTGTAAATTAAAAGATTCGCCTTGACGAGCTGAATACAATGCTGTTTTTGGATTTTGAATATACTCATTCGGAAAGAAGTTGTGACCCTGCGTATATTGCGTGATTCACGTGAATTTCGCGAAATTTCCGGAATTTCGCGGAATTCCCGGAATTTCGCGAAATTCTTGAGTTCGGAAATTCTGCACGTTTTATGAATGGTATTGTTTACGTTCGTTAATTAAAGTTTTTTCTAATTAAATTATCCATCATTATATGTATGAACAAATCAGAGTGTTTTCACCAAACCAGTGCATTATTGTCGCAGTGGCCGCAGGCTGTAGACACGGAGTGCTGCAATCAGCGCGCGGTATAGCCGAGTAGGCTGAGGAGAGGCATGATTAGTCGTTCGCTCAAGGTATTCCGCCCGAAAACTTTATTGTCTCTTGCGGGCGAGCGGCGTTTTTTAGGGGACGGACGACGAAAGGCATGATCGCTCGCCAGGTAGAGGCGCTGCGTTCGTCCGAATTATTGTATGAGTACTCTCAGAACAGCGGTCTACTCCCTGTGTGAAAGAAAAAGGCATAATTTGACTTCATACTATGCCTGACATCAAATAGTTCGGTGTTATGATAATTTTGATGAAACAATTACATTGACGCACCCATTTTAATCTTTGCTGATATAAACTTTATTGGTTAAACGATAAGTACAGTATTAAAATCAGGCTTGTTTGTTTTCACGACGATATCTCTGGATCGTCAGAGAATTTTGCAGCAATACGTAATGAGTATGGCAAGCTAGACAAGAGTTTACCAGGGGATTTTCTTAGAAGGCATATTTTAAACATGACGCTTATGCAAACAATGTATGAAGAACCCCTGAAGGTAAGCTGGCTTCCTTTTATTTCAACACTCGTTTTGTATTAGGTTGTAACAGAATTAATGCAGGTTTTGAATTCCAACCGCAATAAGTCATACACTTCTCATTTCTAAGTAGGTTGCAAAACATCATTCGATAGAGCAAAGCAATCTCTACAAGGTGGTAGTCTTGCTTTGGCAACAACTCTGATCCACCACGAGTTTCGAGCCAAAAACTAAAAAAATTCAACTGCTCGAAAAATTTAGAAAAATCGTAACTCAGTTCATAAAAAACCTACAAAAGTTTCAACTTGCTCACGTAAACACTATTCACATAAGGCATCTATATACGCCTTTGCCGTATTTTTTCCCTGTTAGAAATCAAGAAAACGGAAATTTTCGTGCATTTGCCAAAGTGATGTTGTGCAGTTCCCGCATAGGTAGTTGTATGCCACAAGCCTGTAGAAGTACATACTTAAATTTCCAGCTCTCTACTAGCTTTAGTTCTCGAAAAACATCGAACACAGTTTTCGCTAGTCATGTGGTCCAAGCTGAAATAATTTCTCGAGAACTAAAGCTTGTAGAGGGCTGGAAGTTTACTTTTTTACTTCTACAGTTTTGTAGTATACAACTACTTATGTGGGAACGGCACAGCAACAGTTTGGCAAATGCACGAAAATTTCCGTTTTCTTGATTTCTAACAGAGAAAAAAATACGGCAGCAGCGTATATAGATGTCTTATGTGAATAGTATTTACGTGAGCAAGTTGGAATTTTTGTAGATTTTTATGAACTGAGTTACGATTCTAAATTTTTCGGACAGTTGAATCTTTTTAGTTTTTGGCTCGAAACTCGTGATGGATCAGAGTTGTTACTAAAGCAAGATTGCCACCTTATAGAGATTGCTTTGCTCTATCGAATGATGTTTTGCAACCTACTTAGAAATGAGAAGTGTATGACTTACTGCGGTTGGAATTCAAAACCTGCATTAATTTTGTTACAACCTAATAACAAATTGTCTTTGCAGAAATTAGGCTACTCTGAACACAAATTGCGTGGAACTATAGAGGAAAATTTTGCCGATACTCAAGGAATGAAGTTAATTTACAAGGTAATTCTTCTAGACTAATAGGGCCAGAGCTCGGCAAGAGGTGGAGGATTTTTCAAATTTTTAAAAAACGAATTCCCCGTAGACTTTGCCACAGGAATACGACATCGCCTATGACGCGACCATGAATAGATAGAAACGAATAACGGAAAATATTGGAACAAGACATGAAGAAAACATTGAAAAGACGGAAAAGAGCTGAAAAGGAACTGGAAATGTCCCTATCCACCGAATTTGCATGCTGTGTCCGACGCGCACCCTTCTGCGCTTGGAGCAGACTTGCCGGCGCCATACAAAATCTGTGGAGGGCTGTAACCAAGCGGAGAAAAGGGGGTCGAGGGAGATTCAAAAACTCAGTCGTAGGGTTTTTCATGTAGAACAAAGTTATGTTAAACAAATGAAAAAATTATGTGAAGGAAGGAAAATTCATGACTTTTTCTTTAAACAGCCACCTCAGGTGGCTGCCCAGGTGGCTGAAAAGAACATAACTCCGAAAAAAGTTTGCCACGCCTTTACCTCACTTAATAATTTCATAACTTTTCTCACGTATAGTCCTAGCTCCTTATTGCCCATCTACACACCAAATTCGGTGTCATTTCATTTTCTCTTCGCTGTAAACAAAGTCTTTTGCTTATTTCGGGGCAAGTCTGAACCCGCGCTAACCCGGCGAACTTGTTGAAGCAGGAGATTTTGATTTTTGCAGGAATGGGATCGATAAGGCAGGAATGAAAATTTGCGTCCTTTTTTCAAAGATGAAATGTGACATGAAGGAAGAAGGCGATTGTGTGTGAGGGATGGGGGAGGGGCTGAGGTTTCCGCTTAAACGATATCCCCCTTGCTTTTATTCCAAAACAATGTCTAGCTTGCCTTGTAAGCCACCTGTGTTGTACCCTGGGTGTAGCTTAGCAATTACTGTTTCAGTGAAGGTTATACGGTAGTGGACACTGATAGGCATGATAATTGCACTACTCCTTTGATGTTCAAAAAATGTGTTCGAATCAGCAAATGTACGCAGCTGCTGTCATATATCGATAATCTGAATTTCTTGAACTTGGCTTTTTTAGCCTTCGTGATTCAGTATTTCTAGCTTTCAGTGGTGCGACCGGTAAGCGTCAGGTAAAGCATGCAAATCTTATATATAAAGCTGAATGTCTGTCTGTATGTTTGTCTGCATGTATGTACATACGTTCCGAATAGAAAATTCCATTTCTTAACCGATCCGGACCGAACTTGGCACACATACACTTTGGGGCGGGCGGGTGTCATGTCACGCACTTTTCGTTGTCGATCAATGTCGATTTTATCGATTATCGATTTTTTTTGCAGAGTTCACCTACAGGGCTGGGAGTTGGCACAGGAGAATAACTGAGCACGCTGATTTCGAATACAATATCACTTTCATAATTCGATTACTTTTGTCGATTTCATTGATTTTTTGCAAAGTTTGAGCTGCAGGGTTGGGAGTCTGCACAGGGGGCGAAGTGGGTATGCTGATTTCGAAAATAGCACAGGAAACGGGAATGAAGTGTAGAAGTGTGCACGGGAAAAGTCTGTACGAGAATAGGGATTCGACCTTCATTACAGTGTTGTTTTGACAGGGCCGAGCGGAGCTGGGTAAGCAAGCTAGTTTTTTGATAATATCAGAATTCAAATATTTTTGCGACTGGTGACTTGGTGATTATTGCAATAGATAATTGTAACAGAATTTTCTTCTCAGCGAAAGTGCAGGAATGAGTAAGTTGCATCAAAAAAGTAGTGACGTTTTTATGCAAGATCCCATTTAATAACAAATTTACTCAACTATTTTTTTATCAAACATCTCAAAAATTTGATGTGGAGGGCTGCCTGTGCCCCAAACACGAGAAAAAAGCAGGTCCGACTTTAAGGTATGCTGCCCCTGCCTAGAAAACCGCTTCTAAAACCGTACGCGCAAGCAGTTCATACACGCGCTCGAACAAGCTTCACGCCCCTCTCACTGTCAGAGGCGGCATGCCGCAATTCCATAAACATGATGCGCAACGGCTCTACGTCTCTGACCGTGGCGGGTAGTGTTTCACTCGTCCAGATTTGAAATGAGGAGCCTTGGGAAATGCTGCTTTTTGCCATTTTTGCTCTCTGCAAGGTGAATTTGCGCATTCAGAACTCGAAATAAAACGTCGAACTGCTCCAAATAGGCAAAAAAGGGTACATCTCTGTTGTCCCGATCCATTTTTTCAAAGAAGGATATTGCTTCTTTCCTTGTACCCATTTGCTCCTCTTCACATTTAAGGAGTGACAACCTTCTGCCACGTGTCAAAGAAAATTTGACATGTCATCCACATGTTTAGCAGGTTTTACCAAGAGTTTATATTGCCCTACCTGCTGACTTAAGTTCAGCCGATTTTTCAATCAATAATAACCCCATTTTCGAGTAGACAATTCCAAAAATAAATATCATTATGATTAGACGTTGTCCTATTAATAATGAACAGACTGGACTTTCTCAGAATAGAAAAATGTGATAGATTCTCATCATTTTAGCTGCGAAACAAGCAGTAGCGAGGTACATCATTTACAGTCCTTTTTGGCTAAAATTGCGTGGCGGACAGAATCTGAAAAGAAAGTCATTTTTGAATCATTCCTAAAAGCAATGAATGTCCTAATATAAGTTCTAAATTTTTTTCTTTTACAGAAACCGTTAAACAGCTTTTAGGTGATCATAAATGCTCTTTTATCTCACCAAGAATACTTTCGAAAAGAAAACATGTCAAATTGGACCAAAACGTGTCAATTTTTTTCTGACACGTGGCAGGAAGGCGGTCTTCGTAGACTCTATAAAAAAATTCTTCTCAAAATAAATAGCGCATTCATGAGACAGTCGAGGATTTAAGGGGCCATTGCCTTTTTACTCCGTAAGAGCTTGAAAAAAGAAAAATGATAGTAACCCTTTATAATAAATCCAGACATTTTCTTTGTACACAGTATGCTTACTTGAAAATCACCGCTCTTGTAATATCTGTATTTTCTGTGATTCCAACGCAGTGCTATCAGCGGCCTCGCTCTTGCCCCGAATGAAACGTACCCCGAAAATTGATATGTGTGCAGCGAGGTGATAAGCCGCCAAACATGAATCAAATTTCAATTTGTGTAAAAAGTAACTAAACCTTCTTGTTTGTTCGTCGCATGCATACAAGGTGTCTTGAATTGACATTTGATCGGTACAGTTTTTTTCTGACAATTGAACATTTGATCTTACAAAGCTTTATTGTACAAAAAGCTAACGCATTTCTTTGAGCACAATATCGTAAAGCTGGTACTAATTCAAATTCAAAGATGGAGCAAGCTACTGTCGTTTTTCATAACTGTAAGATTAGGTACAGATACAACCACCACGAATTGAAAATTTCATAAGCTTATGGCTGAAGTTACAGAATTTTGAATGCGCATGTGTAGATCTCATGGTGGAATTTTGAACACATTTGGGATAAAATGAAAACGAAAGATCGGCTACAGTTTGTATCAAAACCAAGTTTATCATCCGTGCTGTATAGATTTCCATGTAGAAGACCGGCGAAGAAGATATTACTTGAAATTCAGTGACTGTTGCAATTCTACAAATTTGAAACTAATTTTGAAGACATAGTTGCAGTGGCACGCATTCAAAATTTCCAGATTCTCGCCTGTCTCGATGAGACAGATTTGCAAATGCAGCCATTTTAGTATTAGTGGTGCAAAACCGCCTCTATATCATGGATGTAAAATTGCACAGAGGTGTGCCAAATTTTTGCAGTAGCGAAATATTTTCAAACTATTAGGAGAGAACTTCTTGCCTTTTGAGTTAGAAATGATTTGATATTTTTGGTTAAAAATAGAAATCATTTGTGACCCTCGCAAATGTGTTTCATAAAGAACTAGGTGACTTTCCCGGTCTAGCCCGGGCCATTGTTCACTGGCTGTGGTTTAGATACTATAGTTGTCAGCAAGATTACTATACTGCTATCTCCCCGGGGAACGGTCAGGAGGTACGATCGGCGCAAATTTTTCGCGAAGCGCCGCAACCCGACTTCAACAGTACATCATCTAGCACTCCTCTTGCGCTGAAGCTTATGGCATTGAGTCATGTATCTGCCCTACCCCGCAGCCCTAGTCCTCCGCTGTGTCAACTTTAACCATCAGAGAGCTTTTGTGGGGCACGCAATTTAAGCGCGGCGTTCCGCATATTTTTTGCCTCTCGTGCAGCCCGGGTATCCCCCCCCTCTTCCATGTAATGAATGACTTACCCTGAGACATCTCTTCGATACCGCATCCTCGTGATCCTGAGGTGGAAATGAGATTTACCGCCCTAGCTTACATGACAGTGAGAGAAAGGGTTGAAACATGGTAAACAAATCGATAAATCGATAAAAGGAACCCAACGAATCGCCGTAAAAAGTAGCCTATCATCTGCGCAGAGGTCGAAAACGTATGTGCGCAAAGTTTCAGCTGAATCGATTGAGCGGCGCGCGTTTCTATAATGCACATAGCCTCAAAACTATAGAGTGTCCCAAAAAAATGTGAACACTGTTTGATCGTTACCCTAATTTCACACGTACAAGGCGCGGGGGATTTTTTTTCCAAAATTGACTAGCCCAAATACGCCAAAGAACTTTGCAACCAAAGGACCCTATGCCGTGCTGTATATTGCTTAAGAGAATCGTACAGCATAAGGATCGCTTTCCGAAATACTTTGGAGCGGTTGAGGGTTTTGATTGAAAAATCGAAAAAGGTGCGCCTTGTACGCGTGAAATTAGGGTAATAACTCTGTTGTTTAGGTTTTTCGCCGAGCTTTAGGCACCATTTCGTAAACCGAGGTTCAACTCAGATTTAAAGTATGAAGCAAAACTCCGATCTCCCTTTGATACTGTTGGATTACGGTAGGAACTTCCAGCGTGTAAATCCATTGTGAAATATGCCATTTGATAAAATTTTTTCCAAAAAATCTGAAAAATCGTGTACTAGGGTTTTTGCGCATGCTGAATCCATTACACAACTTTTTACGAGAGTTTTTAGCTTTTTTGACGGTGTAATCACATTTTTGACAAATGCTTGGAATTCTGTTATTACGATTTGCCGGGGATAACTTCGGAAAGAAGCGTCACAGTACAGTGGAAATTTCATATTCGAAATCAGCGGCTTCCATCAACATAACAATAAGAGCTTTTGGCTTGTTTGGTTTTGTTCCGAGACAGACTATGGTCTCTAATGGCCTAAAATCCTTGTCAAAGTTCCTACCGTAATTCTACAGTGATGAAAAGCAAGCGATGATTCGCTCCATGCTACATATCTAAGTTGAACCTCGCTCTACAGAATGGTGTCTCCTCGGAGAAAAACATGAAAGCAAGGGAGTTATTAGCGATCAAACAGTGTTCTTAAAAGCATTCGATGCAGAATTTCTTTCACTTTCTAAAGGTTATGAAAATGTTGCAAAACAGTCAACGAGCTTTCAGAAAATAACCAAAATCTGCAACCCATGCTTTTTGAGATGGTCAAGTTTCGCAATTTTTTGAAACTTTCATATCAGTCCTCAAAAGCAGTTTAAGTAACGGTTCGATAGAGTAACCTTACAGATTCAGTACTGCTTTTTTCTCCTTTCCTTAGCTTGTCATACATTTTCAACAGAATTTTAACTGATGCTACCGATTTTAATATTGGGCAGCTAAATCCTCGTAAAACATCAAAAGAAGAGCAGCTCGCGCACTATTCAGCTCAGCATTTACTCCTCTTTCTAACAGGTGTTTTTTGTTTCCGATTCATTTAGTTTTCGGAAATAAAATCATCATAGCTCGTTCTTTTAGCGAGCCCCACGCTGCACCCGAAAAACTCGAAATTTGATATTTCGAACCTGTGAACCCTCACTTGCTTTGTAAATTAATGCTTACTTATAGCACCATCTTGGTAGTCTCAAATTACGAAAAATTATGATGTTTGATGCGATAGTGGCTGAGAAGGGCCTGCCAAAATTCGATGGTTGTTAAAAAATCTTTTAAAAAATTACGGCGAGCTGCGAGAAAGAGAAAAGCAACACTGTATTCTGTAAGGTTTACTTTATCGAATCGTTACTTGAACTCCTTTTGAGGACTGATATGAAAGCTTGAAAAAATCGCGAAACTTGACCATCTCAAAAAGCATGGGTCGCAGATTTTGGTTATTTTCTGAAAGCTCATTGAATGTTTTGTAACATTTCTACAACCGTTAGAAAGAGAATGAAATTTCTGCATCGAATGCTTTCAAGATCTCTTAGAGACCTTTCTTCCATCAAATGTGGTGCCCGTTTGAAAAAAAGCGTAATTACTTTAGGAATGACCTTATACATATACCAGTGCTCACCTCTGCTTCGCAGAGGCTCGCACTGGCTCTCTACTATCTAGGCCCTACTCATTTTCGCATAATAATGACATTGGAACTCACCGAGCAATGCCGATTATCACGAACAAAATGTAAACAACTACTCATTCTTAAAGCTTTTTTATGTTAAATCGGTGACTTCGCGTGGATGAGACTTTTTGCACGAGAACAAACGCAAATTTTTGTGAGTTTTTGATTTTCCCATGGTCTTGACATTGTAATAAGAACAGCAGTCATTGTGAGCTACATCTTTGTGCAAAAATCTCATCAAATGCTCTGGTACGACCTTGGCAAGTTGACCATTTACGCAATCAATACTCTTTGGCGCCGTTTCTGTAAAGTAATGGACTTTCGATCACTTTTTTGCGCCTAAGTTCATGGCTTGCACATCTACTTGGCATAAACATCCACGACTCTGCAAAAAGTGGAATTACGGACCCAATTTTGCGGCCCAAATATAAAGTGGTTCCATTTGAGGTGCAGTTTCTGAAGGATCCACTCAACGAATCTGCTCGTGTTTTTGCATGTTGGACTTTCATGTACCATGCGCTGTGCAAAATTTGAGCCCAGGAGGTTGGCTGGAACATGCTCTACGAGTTTCGTAACACACACACACACACAAACACACACACACACACACACACACACACACACACACACACACACACACACACACACACACACACACACACACACACACACAACAAAGTCACGTAAACATCCTTAGCCCGTTATTATAAGTAATGATATTAGGTTACTCCGAAAGTTCTGTCTCACCATTTTAAAAAAATCATAACTTCCTCATAATATGATGTTTTTGCGTGGCTAACACACTTTTGAGAAGTGCAATTCAAGCACTTTTTGACGCTATTTTGATTGCTATCTGATAAGCTCTGAATCTATATATATATATGAATCTCAAAAATTGTCAGTTTCGAGGGTATGTGCGTTATAGAAACGCGCGCCGCTCAACCGAATAAGCTGAAACTTTACACACATATGTTTTCGAGCCTTGCGCAGATGATAGGCTACTTTTTGCAGCGATTCGTTGGGTCCTTCTATCGATTTATTGATTTGCAGCACTTTGCCATAAAAATGATTCTTATCATTTGCTATCAAAACAGGGGCATGTAAACAAGGCTGGCGTCTCATTGTGAACTTCTGTTGACGAAGTGCAGTGAAAAGTGTTCTTGATGTGAGTCTTAATTGCTCATTTAAATGGATGCACTAAATGTATCTTATGCGGAAACCTTAGCGTGCAAGAGACCATGAGTGCTTTGTAGCGAGTGTTTTGTATGGAAGCGTGCTCAATTTACGCTTATAATCAATGCTTTCTTCGTTACATGCTCAATTTAAACAATGAGGGGTCAAAATTTTTCATGAGATTGCGCACAAATTATTTGTCAATACCAGAAATAATGTCAAGACAAGCGACAACTCACACTCGCTATAGTTGATCCCTGGGACCAGGAAAGTGCGCGAGTGCAAAGTACTGCCGACTCCACAAAAATTGACGGCAAGCAGTGAATGAAGATGAAGTAGCCGGTTAAAGGCAAAGTGTCACAAAAAATGATCCTCATAATAACAATGAGCGCTGCTATCAATTAACTCGAGCTGCTTGCTTAGGTTTTGCGTGTTGAACTTGATTTGGAGAAAGAGAGATATGCTACCGACTAATAAGTGTTCATATTTTGTTTTTGTTCTTTACACAGTTTCTACAATGCCACCGAATACCTTATCTTCATTCCCGATCAGTGATCATTCCCGGGCTGGACCGGGCAGATCAGCTAGTGCAGGATAAAATTAGAAAAAGAAAATCACTTCAAGTTCGGAATTTTTGAGCAAGCCGTTAAAAATCCAAAAGTGTGCCATAAAATCCAAAAAAGCCAATAACCCAGGTTTTCTTATCCTCCCTTTCTATATAAGCAAAATTCACGCTGATGGAGCTCTTCCTAAAAAGTCATGATTTTCAAGACAAAATGCCGAAAAATTCAGTTTTTTAAGAATATTGATTTTTTCACATTTTTTTCAAAAAATCATAACTTTCGAAATAACAACTCGATCAGAGCAAATTTTGCTCAGCTATAAAGAGGGGTATCGAAAAGTCTAGGATAATGGCTGTTTTGGATTTTATGGCAAACTTCTGGACTTTTAAAAGGCTTGCTTGAAAATTTCGAACTTGAAGTGATTTCCTTTTCCCAATTTCCCAGCTATGCAGAAGCATTATGTTAGAGGGAAGTTATGGTTTTTTGGAAAAGGTGGGACAGAACTTTCGGACCAACCTAATATATATATATATTAAGTCGTTCCGAAAATTCTTTCCGTTTTTTTTCAACCTATCATAAAAACACATGGAATGAAGGTAGGAGAACGCTTTAGGCATTGTCCGACGCAACTGTTCTTTCTCTTTTTAACTGTCATATTACACACTGTGTCGCTTGCTCTTGTGGTCAGTGAGATAATGGCCGAAATTTCGAACCCGTGGTTTTTACCATGCCCAATTTTGGCAATTTTTCAAAGTCTTCTTTTCTGACTTTTGGAAAAGCTTTGACAGCAATCGGATAGAGTAAACAAAGTGCAATGCAATGCAATTTTTTGGCAATTAGAGCTGGCTTCTCATTATTTTTTGAGAAAACTTTTTAAAAGTCTTCACTATTTTGAAGTCACAAAACACACAAACGCTCTGAACATCAACAAATCTTCGGTTTTCGAAACTTTTAAAAGTCGTTTATGATTGTACACTATTTTTACAAAATAAATGAGTGTTTACCGCTTTGAAATATTAGGTTGGTGCAAAAATAATGAGCGTTTTTATTTGCTTGCTTTAACAAAGCAACCAGACTCAACCCAACAAAGAGTAAGGGGTACTGTTCGATAGAGCAAAGCAAGCTCTACAAGATGGCACTCATGCCTTTGCGCCATGCTCGATCCACGGAGAGTTCGAACTCAAAATCTAAAGATTTCCAAATGCCCAAAAAGTCGAAAAAAATCAGATCTTCGTCCAGATAATTTCTACGGACCTCCCACTCGCTCATATCAATACTATCGATATCTGATATCCATATGTGCAATTGCCGTATTTTTTCCTTGACTAGAAAACGAGAAAACGAAAATTCCCCTGATTTTCTCAAAGCAATGCTGAGCCGTTTTTGCATATGTAGTTCTATACTACAAGCCTAGGTAAGCATAACGTAAGTTTTCAGCTCATTCCAAGCGGTAGTTTTTGAAAAATAACGAATTCGGATTTTTTCGTTTCAGTTTCAGTGCTAAAATCGATATTTCTTTCTAATAAAATTTGAATTGTGCAAAATCATTGTGAGGGAAGGAAGTTATGATTTTTTGAAAATGGTGCGAACGAACTTTCGGGACAACCTAATATATTATATTAGGTTGGTCCGAAAGTTCGTTCGCACCATTTTCAAAAAACTTTAACTCTTTTCCTTCACAACGATTTTGCGCCTTTCAAATTTTACTGCAAAGCGTAAAGCATGTAGTTTCCAATAGTCCCCTGGCAACTTTCCAGCATGTTCAGATTGCAGAGATAAAAATGAAAGAACGAGAACATCCGAAATTCGGAATTTTTGAGAAAAAATTCTGAAAATCTAGAAACTGCGCGATAAAATCCAGAAAAGCCATTATCGTAATTTTTCTTATATTTGATCACTATCGGAGTCAAGTTTGTGCTGATCGAGTTCTTCTTTTAAAAGTTATGAATTTTTGAAAAAAATGCCGAAAAATCATTTTCCTAAGGATTCCTAAAAAATCGATTTTTTGGCATTTTTCTTCAAAACATAACTTTTGAAAGAAGAGCTCGATCAGCACAAACTTTACTCAGTTAGTAATCAAATATAAGAGAAATTAGGATAATGGCTTTTCTGGATTTTATCGCGCAGTTTCTAGATTTTTAGAATTTTTTCTCAGAAATTCCGAATTGCGGATGTTCTCGTTCTTTCATTTTTATCTCTGCAATCTGAACATGCTGAAAGGCCATCAGGAAACGGTTGGAAACTACATGCTTTACGCTTTCTAATAAAACTTGAATTGCGCAAAATAATTGTGAGGGAAGGAAGTTATGATTTTTTAAAATGGTGCGAACGAACTTTCGGACTAACCTAATATATAGATGATCGGAGCATTCTGTAGTTACAGCTACAAAATGCTGTAGCTACAAGACTTTTGGGACAACCTGTAGTGAATGAATAACTCATAGAGGTGAAGATCATATTGATTACTGTGATCTACGGAGTGGTAATCAAACCAGCTCTTTTGCTAACAGAAAATGCGTTTAATAAAAAAAAGCAAAGCGAGGCTCGAACGGTGGAATAATGCCCAATGACTCTGAAAAAATATTAATGAGTTTCAATTTTTGTGTTTCACTTAAAGCAGTCAACAAGCGGTACTGAATGAAGAGGGCAAATTGGTCAGACTTGAACTACTATGATGACAATACATGGATTAGTAGGCATGTAAAAAGCAGATACTATTGGGAAAAAACACAAAGGTCGTATTTGAAATTCAGTTTGTGGCAGACGTTTTCGACTGCGTATCTGACTCATAATCACCTTCTATCAATTTGAACCTTTAATCTCTCGCCTTGAAAGGGACCACGCTAATCATATTCATCACATCACCTGCGTACCTAGCAACGTCATCCAACTAAGAAACGCAAAAAAGGGACTTCCTATAATTTTAGAACATTTAAATCAGCGTTTAAAATTGATTTCGCCTATATGCATCTTATGTCAAACAACTGCAAACATTAAAAGTACTTTCCTTGGTAGTATGCAAAAATAAGATCAAAGGTTACAACAGCAAGGCACATCCTTTAACATCCATCTACAAAAAGTTTTTTTGCACAAACTTCCTGTCAATTTATTTGCTGAACAAAATTTGTAAGATGAGAAGAAAGTAGGTTCACAAGATTTCCTTGTTTGCATTTTTTGCCCTGTACATAACTCGGCAAATTCAATAATCACTTGCCATTCTTGCTGGTACAAAGTTTTATATTGGGACTGCACATGCAGACATGCAAGTGTAATAGACTTAGAACTAAAAGTGCTTATTCAGGCTTACCAGAATGCGAAGAAGAGAGAAGGCTCGGAACCACGCCTCAAAAGCATACCTTATTTCAGCGAGGACCAGCTATTTTTCTTAGCTACTGCTCAAGTATGTGTTCTCTACGCTGCTAATTATATCTTTTGATTGCCCTTAAAGCATTAAGCGCATTATTGCGCACATACTCCGTGAAGCCGCTACTATGGCACACATTCGCACTACCGTTCCATGGTAGAAGACTCTATAAATGTTTTGACGCCTTAGTCTGGAGGTGGTTTTACAGCTAGAAACTGTATATTTGCATGCTTTTTCTAAACATTATGTCTTACTAGATGGCGTCACCGGTCCCGCCCCGCGAACTGGGCTGCTTGATCTCAAACGTTGAAACTTACCGTTCTCTCCATACCTGCAATAAAACTGTGATGTCTTCCTTGCTGACTTGAGACACTTTTTTGCCGATAAATGTAAATGAACTTTACCGCCCACTTACAGACTATGGGGGAGTAATCCAACAATGGTTGGTGAACCCTCGTTGTAAGTGAACAAATCAATAAATCGATTGAAGGGCTCGACAAATCATCGCAAAAGTAGCCTATCTTGTGCGCCGTGATATTATTCATAAGGAAAGGAGTTTTAGCCCCATCGGTTCACACACAAAAGAGTCTATAAGCCACGCACTTACTAACGAACAAATTTACAGATTCGGTTTTATTTATATAAAATACATGAACACCAAAAAGTTGCGGACAAGCCGCCTTCCTTTTTTCATCGCTCATTCTCAGATGGATAACAAACTACAATACCGCTCATAATTCGTCAAAAAAGTCGCCGGAGTGTGGCGGAGTGCGCCGCAGTCCGGCGACTTTTTTGACGAATTATGAGCGGTATTGTATGAGAAAATGTTAGGATTGTATGTCTCCTTTTTGTAAAACCTTGGCATTTTCTGTTCATTTTCATTCACAAACCCAGGCCTCTGAAGACGGCAATTAGCCGAAACGTGGCAATGAATAAAGTGTTCCCTTGAAAACCTGTTATGGCTTAAAACAGTTGAACAATGTTAGGATTGTTTGAAGTGATAGAGCTCTTTAGAAGCTACAAACCTGACGTTGCGCTTTCTGTGGCCGTATTCGTCATTGATACCTTTAGGTAAATTCTACCTTCAGGAAGTTTTATCACTCATTATTAGCAAGTAGCCGTATTCACAAAGTATCTTGAGGTAAATTCTCAATGTAATTTTGCTGATAATGAGTGATAAAACTACCTGAAGGTAGAATTTACCTCAAGATATCAATGATGAATACGGCCACTGGAGAAAATGTATTCTAGAAGTTTCAAAAATCTTTTTTGAAAAAGGCTAAAAATAGCAATGTAACAATGTCACGGACCATAATTCATCAAGCGCAAAAAATTTCCTTTTTTACTTTTTTTGACTTTTTTGGAACCTTAATTAAGGAGAAAAACAGAAGTTTTCAGATAAGTACATACTATATTATATAACTCGTAAAGGACGAATTCAGATAGTGGTTACCTCAAAAGAAACCCAAGCTTGAATTTTCTCTGCTTTTTTATTAGAAAATAGCCTCTAATTCCCTTTTTCAAGACAAATTTCTTTGCATGGAAACCTAATATAAAAACCTAACAAAGCTGTTCAAATAGAAAGAATGATCTTTGCTATCTTCTGTGCATCGGACGTGTGCTGGTGAGCCTCTTTGCTGAGACCGGCTCCTAGGTGCACATGACCCCACCTGCACTTACCACTGACTTGCACCGCATCGCAGGCTTGTAACTCGGCCGTCAGTCATCTGAGAGCCTGCAAGTAGTCATCCGAAAGAGCGTAACTTCCTCGACATGATGTTGTGCAAAGTTGAGCAGGAAAAGTCTCCGAAATTTTACGGATGGGGTGGAAAAGCGCAGCTTCAGTGGTAGCCTAAGGCTTTTTCAGTCAAAGTTGAACAGAGCTCTTTTCGTTACCATTTTCATCCTAAAAGTTCAAAACTGTCAATTTTCTTGTAATAAATCTTTCAAAGCTCTATTGTTTTTTTTTGTTGATAAGAGTCTTCACTCCGATCCCCTTCAAAGCTGCACTTTTTCACCCCATCCGCAAAATCTCCGGAATTTCTCTTGCTCAACTCTTTTGCACCGTCATGTCGAGGAGGTTACTCTCCTTGGGATGATCTTACTTGCAGGCTCTTAGAGTGACTGGCGGCCGAGCTACAAGATTGCAATGCAATGCAAGTCAGTAGTGAGGTGCAGGTGGGGTCATGTGCACGCACTGTCAAGAACCATTTTCAACAGCAAACTCACCAGCATACGTCCGATGCATAGAGTATGGCGAAGGGCATCCATTTTATCCGAACAGCCTTGTTGGGATGCCTTGGGTAGATTTCTATGGGGAGAAATTTGGCTGGGAAAAGGGAAATAGAAGTTAATTTTTTGAAAAAAAGCAAAATAAAATTTAAGCTTGGGTTTTTTGGAAGTAATACTACTTGATTATTGTCAACGATGAGCTATGAAATATAGTACGCTTACTTGTACTTGCTTACTTTTACTTGAAATTTGGCGTCTCAAAGTACTCCTATTCCTTGCCGCCACTTCAGCCACGCCGCGTTCGTCCTAGTACTGGCATCAGTGATTGTTTCGCCAGTTTCCCGGCGCCCCGGTATTTTAAATATGACGGCCTACTACTGGCTTCCCATCGATGCTAAAGATTACACCGCCATTTGCTTTCTGCAATGCAAGTACACATTGTCAGTCTTTCCTACGCTCAGTCGCAGGCTATGTTCGATTTAATCGCGTCTTCCATTTAGTGGCTGCCTCTTCGAGCTCCTGCCTCGATCCTTTGTTAACTTGACGTCGTCTGCGTAGAGGAGGGTCCATTGGTGCGGCAGGAATGTCCCTGGCTACCGTATCCATGCACAGTATAGAAGAAGAAGGGTGATAGAGCCGGCCTTCTATTCCGATTTGAAAATTGTAAATGGCATCGACGTTCTTACTGCACAGCGTACCGCACCCGTCGTGCCCGCAGGAGGAAGTTTGATCCAACTGACGTATTCTTCTGAGGCGTCATGTTGTCTCAAGCATAATAGATCAGCCGGGTGGTATTTAATCAAATGCCTTTTCTAAATCCAAAAACGCAAATTGAACCGGAATCCGCTTCTCTAAGTGGCGTTCCGTTAATAATCGCACTGCATAAATGGCGTTGATGGTATCGGATCCTTTTACGAAACCGCATCGATTTGGAGTGACTTTCATAATACTTCATGGATGCGTGCATTGATAAATCATTTGTGGCACAGCAGCCGACATGTTGAATAACCTCTGACATAGCCTTGTTCTTCCAGATAAAGGCTGTGACATTCTAGACCACTGGCACCTCCTAGTGGGTGACGATCCGATTGAAGAATGATGTTAAGTATGCCACTCCATGCTGTCCCATCATCTTCCATAATTCAGATGTCGTCAAGTCCCGGGACTTTACCGCTTTACCAACTTTTTCAGTGCCTGCATAAATTATGTCTCCTTGATCCGGCATTAATCCAAAATGTAAGCGTTCCTCGCGGTAATGTCAAGTGCAGAAACTCCTCACTACAGAGGCATCCGTAGTATTTGCTCCACCGCTTGAATATTGCCGCGGCTTTGTCAGAAAATTGCTTTCTGTATCTTTATTGTGCATGATGTGATCGATGTTTTGCTTTGCTTTAAGCAGCGGCCAGTCGGTAGACCTTGTTAGCTCTAACAGGTTCTTGCAGCTCGTCGTTCCTGTAGTAGGACTCTTTTGCTTCGGTTACCACATCCTTCGCTCTTGAGTTAAGGACTCGATATCAACAAAATTGTTTGCGTGAGAGTGCCGCCAGGTTTTGGAGGCTTCTTTTTTCTCCCTAATTACTTGCTGAACTGACTCAGGCCACCACTAGGTTTGCTTGCCTACAAACCGGCGTCTTAGGTAAGTGGTCCTCGAAATTTCCTCGGCTATCTATCGTATCTGCGAAGTAATTCAATTCCATTGGTCTTTAATTGATTCTCTATCAACAATCGGCAATTACAGAGTGTTAAAAAATCTCTAACTTGCTGGCGATGTTCAAGAAACTTCCGCCATTTGCTCCTCTTTGTCATCGTCCTCCTGGCTCGTACATGCAAGTGGCAGTCAGAGATTCAACACGAGCAATCAATGTTGTAGCGCAAATGCGTGTGTTGATGTAGTATAATTATAAATCCTCGAAAAATCGCTTTGTCTTAAGTATCTTACACTATTTAAGTTGGTTAAACTGCATCTTTCTTGAAATGGTGTAATCGGGTCATGGAAATGAATGAAACAAATTGCCAAACGGCATTGTTTTGACTAGAGCGTAGAGCAATTCTGCAATTATTTATGATGGGTGAATTTGTTTGGACACAGATAATTGATGCATTCTCCATTTGCTTTATATTGCCCAAACAAACGTAATCGGAATTATAGATCGCACCGACGGTAATGTTTTTATTTCGAATCAACGCCGCATTTCAAGAAACAATTTCTCAAAAGTCCTGGTATCAGACTCTGAGTTCGACCCTCTGTTCGACCCAGCAACAAAACAAAAGTTTTGGTATCATTTGCTCAAGCAAGTCATCTTCTTTTCATTGGTTATAATTTTACAGCAGCACATTCAGTCTCGGAAAATTCCCAAAACGCGCAACCTAAGGCACTTTTAAGATGAGCAAGTTTCACAATTTTCTGACATTTTGATTTTAACCCTCCAAAGGAGTCAAACATTGCATGACTAAAGAGCTGGCACTTCTTGAAAAAAAATTTTTTCATCAAATTACCAAATTTTCGCAGACCTACTTCAAACACAAACGAGTCAAACACCAATCCAGTTTAAAACTTCGAGATGTTAGTGAGCGTGCAGTTCGGGAACACGATTTATGATAGTTCACCCGAGAACGCGATTTATGATGGTTCTATTCCCAAGACTAAACGAAAACAATTAAACTTAAGAAAAGAATCGAAAACAAAATACAGTTAAAAGGGGAAAAAGCTGCGTCGAATGACAACCGAGCTGGCCCCTTTGATGTTCTACTAGGTTTGGGCTGACCAAGTATGAAAACTGGTAGCATCAGTTGAAATTCTATTCAAAAAGATATGACGATTTGTGGAAAAGAGAGAAAAATTGTCATGTATCCTGCAAAGTTTCTTTTATCCAGTCGTTACTTGGACTCCTTCGGGGGTTAATTCGAAACTTCAAATGTGAAATTTAAGCACCCCAAAAGCATGGATCACTGATTTTAACAACTTTCCGAAAGCTCACTAAGTGTGTCGCAATGAAATTATAATCTTTAAAAAGAAGTTGGAATGCTGCCTCGAATGTTACAAAAGTTTTTCAGGAACCCTGCTTCACAAAACATGGTTTCAACTGAAAAATGACGTTACTTTTAGAAAGACCCAATAGTAAAAAATTTTTGACTCAACTACCAACCTGCTCCAATACCTCCGCTGAAACCGGTTTGGAAAAGGTACTCGTAGCTTTGCAACAGTATCGCTCCCCCCCCCCCCTCATGCGGCCCACGCATCAACGCAGCGTCCATACGTGAACAATTAAATTTTCTTAGGTACAGAAATGTTCCCATTTTCTTTGATTAAAGAACACTAAAAAAGTAGTTTGTGCACAAGTGTATACTAAGAAATATTCATTACAGTTTTTTTGTGCTCCTATAAAGAAGATTGTGACCCCAATGATGTTTTTGCGAGATCAATTCGACAGTCATTCTCCAGGTGTACTGCGGTAAGCACTTATGTTTTATGTTTTGCTCTTTATGTTGCGAAGGATCAAAAGAAAAAGTCAAGAACTCAAAACTTGCCGCAGTTAAAACAGAAATTATTAATTAACCAAATTAAAAAATTAAGAAAGTTAGTTTAAGACAAAAAAGGTAAATTCTTTGCATTTGTGCACTTTCTGCGAAGATGCACCAAACGCATCTACTACTTTGTCACTTGAGAGACTAGAATGTAAGAGACTAGGCAAGCATTCACACAGGTCGGCAGTCGGCAGGCATTGCTTAAACCCATCAAAATTGAAATTTTTGAACTCACAGGTGCATCAAATTTGTAACATTGCTTTTTTGTTTTTTTACTTTGAGTCTGCCACTGTCGTAAAATATCACTTTGGAAGCTTAATTTTGTGCTTTCGGCAGTTGGCATGTCAATATCGAAAAGCTCACAATTTGGTGTCTAGAGACTACTGGCAGAAACCGAAAACATAGATGTGGAGTTACTAGGAAAGGCCATTTTAACCAAAACGTTTGCTTAAAATGTTGTAGATTTTGTTGAGTTAAATTCTTGAGGATGCTTACAATTGAATCTGTACTAAGCTGCATTTCATGGCTCGCTTTTTTGCCAACAGTAAGCATTTTCGTAGAAATGCATGCCTACAGCACATAATAGAATTTCTGATGTCGAACAAAAAAAATAGCTTTAGTGGGCTGTTGTCATGTTTTGAGATGTTATCAGCCACACTTATTTGAAACAAAAGTGATCTTAATTTCAAAACGCTTTACAGTTGTGCCAAAAATACCCCGTAATGACCATAAGTTCTGCTAAAAGGATAAGATTTTGAGGTTTAAAAAGCAGTGCTGCTACCGCTTTTGGGAGGTTATTTGATTTGGCGAGTAAAACTGTACCGTATTATATTCTAAACTAGCTGGCTTACCCGGCTCCGCCCTGCCCTGTCAATACTTTGATTAAGGTTTTATCCCTATCCCTGTGGAACCTTTCATTGTGCCCACTTCTACATGCAATTCCCTATTCCCGCTGTGTTAGTAATTAGCATGCCCACCTACCTCCCTCAACAACCTCCAGTCCCATAGCTCAAACTTTGCAAAAAAAGCAATAAAAGCAGTAAAAGTAAGGATAATTCTGAAAACTGATGGCGCTATTCGGCTATGAGGCCCCAAAAAGTTTTTGTGATGGATCTTGCTCAAAGTCGATACATGGGGATTATTATCGCTGATGACGAATATTGTAGTCATTTCGCGCAATATAGCGCCATTTTCTGGGTTTACGTTGGGTATACATAAGAAGTTAAAATCATGGATTGACATGCTGATTACGAATATCATACTCCTTCGGCATTTTGAGGCGATTTCACTGAGTTATGGTAGGTATACTGCAGAGGGGCGATATCTCAGTTTCGGCTGAAACTCGGTCTAGAGAGATTCGACCTTCTGACCACGTCTAAAACACTCTCGTTGCGTTTTAAGACCTTTTCGCAGAGTTACGGTAGGTACATGGCAGCAAGTAAAAATCATAAACCTGCCTTAAACCTTGGCAGAAAATTACCTAAAGTGCTGTTTCAAGAATATCGTGTTCGATTCCCACGTTAAAGGCAATTCGTGTGGTGTAAAAGTTTCTCATGACCGTAATTCTTTCCCTTATGGGACCACTGGCGCGCCCGAGACACCCTTCGGCGGCTTTTGCCTAAGCAAAAACAGGGGGAGGGAGATTTGCCGCGTGCGTTACGCGTTGGGACAGGTTATCAGGATGGAGCTGGAGACCGTCATGCAAAAAGACCGTTTCCCCATCTCTTGATCTGAGATCTAAATTGGCCCGAAAGCGGAAAAATGTCCATTCAAGCCCTGCAACTCACCGTTATTTCACTAACGCGTTATGACAGCGAGCAAGCATCATATACATAAGCAGTATACTTGTGAACCGTTACAGGTAAGGTTTTGAGCAAATCTGGGACATCGACCCATCTACACCCACCGTAACCCAAGAAAATGCACTATCCTGCGAAATCAGCATGATATTCATGTTCAGCGCGCTAATTGCCCACCCTAGGCGAATAAAGCAAATCTATGTTTTCGACCCCATGCCATATAACCATCACATCTCTATGAAAAGGTCCCAATATGCAGAGAGAGATGATATTCGTAATCAGCATGTCAATAAGTTTTCTAGACCAAACTCCAGCCGAATTCATGATTTTAACTTCCTACCGTACATCTATCGTAACCACACGGGAAGACGTTCTGCAGAGAAAGTGTGTTATCTGTAATCAGCATGTAAAGGGCCGGGCATACTTCACGCGATTTCAATCGCGAGGCGATTTAGCAATTCGCCAGAAGTCTTCGGATCCAAAATTAGCAAACTGCACATGCATAGTGTGTACAATTTACGTAAACTGATGAAATGCTCTATCTTTTGTACATTTATAATGTGCTTACAATTAGTTATTGACACCTGGAATATTGCCAAATCGCGTCGCGATTAAGCGCTTGAAGTATGCCCGGCCCTTAAGATAACCCTTATACACGAAGTTTGAGCAAGCTCTACCACAAAAAATTTTGGGGCCCAAATAGCCTAATAGCGCCAAACTAATATCGAACTCGTAATCAGCATGCTCCATTACCTCCCTGTGCAAACTCCCAGCCCCGTAGCTCAAACTTTGCAAAAAAATCGATAAAATCGCTAAAAGTCAAGACCTTATAATAACGGGCTAAGGGTTGTTTACGTGTTTTTGTGTGTGTGTGTGGCCGTCTGTTACGAAATTCGTAGAGCGTGTTCCAGCCAGCGTTTTAAGCCCAAATTTTGCATAGCGCATGCTACCTTTATGAAAGTTCAACATGCAAAAGCACGAATAGATTCGTTGAATGGGTCCCTCAGAAATTGCGCGCCAAACGGATCCACCTGGCTTCTGTCCCGCAAAATTGGGTCCATATCACCACTTTTTGCAAAGTCCTGGATGTGTTTGGTAAGCAAATGTGCAAGCGATGGACTTTAGCCCAAAAAGTGGTCAAAAGTTTGCTACATAACGAAAACGGCGCCAGAAAGAGTTGGTTGCGTAAATGGTTAATTTGCTAAGGTTCTAGCTAAGCGTTTCAAAAGATTTTCGCACGGAGATGTAGCTCACGGTTACTATTGCCTTTAAGGGGGCTACCAAGCCATGACAACTTCAAAAACCTATTCAAATTTGCGTTTGTCTTCCTACGAAAAGTTTCATCCACGCGAAATCACCGATCTCACGTGAAAACTTTCTGAATGAGTAGCTGTTTACATTTAATTCGTGGTAGTTGGCATAGTGCGGTGAGTTCCAGTGCCACGATTTTACGAGAATGAGTAAGGCACATAGATAGTAGAGCCAGTGCGAGCCTCTGCGAAGCAGAGGTGACGCACTGGTAATATATAATCCTGAAAACTGAAATTGTATTCGGAATCCCCATACTCGATTACCCCCCCCCTGTGCCAACCCAGCCCCGTAGGTGAACTCTGCAAAAAAATCGATAAAATCGGTATCGATCGATGACGAAAAGTAGCCTATGACACCCGCCTTGGCCCGAAGTGTATATGTGCCAAGTTTGGTCCGAATCGGTTCAGAAATGAAATTTTCTATTCGGAACATACGTGTATACACATACAGACAGACAGACATACAGACAAACATACAAACAGACAATCAGCGTTATATATGAGATTTGTAATTTTTGTGCGATTTTCAAAAATGCTCTTTTTATGCACAACGCACCGCCGTTCTCCTGTCCACTACAAATAGGCTGAAAACGCCTACAAAAATGTACCGTTTAGAGAGAGAAATTGTGGAGCGCAGTTAATTAATGTCGAATATCAGCTGACCACATGAGTTTCCTCGGTCTGATGCTCAAATAACAGGGCAGTAGAACATAAAACGCGTTGAATTCAAAAACACGTGCGGAGCTATGAAAAGAATTTAGTAGCTCGTAAATGTAACTAAAGTCCACATTATCATTTTTACGGTGCAAATGCTCTGCAGTAAATTATTTGCTACTCGTCTGCGCTCACATTGCCTGACTTGTAAACGACAAAACAAATTTTGAAATTCACAAATGTTATTAGGTAGAAGGACTTAGGTTTACACGTTTTGGACCGCGAAATCGCGCGCGGCGAAAAAGAGTGTACTTTCAGCCGTTAGCCTACAAAGGGACTCTATTTCGCAGCCTGTGGGCCACGTTTGTAATCAGCATGTCAGATAAACTCCATATCCAAAGTTCTGAGTGAATAAGTGTTTGAATTTTGTCGCTTGAGAGGGACTTTTGTGCTTTCTTGAAAGATAGGAACAAGAACTCAGATTCTAATAGTATTCAAAAGTATCTTTGTTCTACCCGGCACACATCAGTACTGAAACCACGGTTTTTCTCTTTGATATCGAAGCAAAGGAAAGTTGCGACGTCGCACGCGTCGTTCGCGTCAGCGCACTTCGTTGCAACTGTTGTTCGATTTGTGCTCATATCTCCTAAACAAATATCGGCTGCACAACTCTACAGGGTCATTTGAAAAATATTAGCTTAAACCTTTGACTTAACAATTTTAGATTAAAAGGAAACCTCCTGAAAACGCCAGAAAGATCCTTCAAAGCAGCGTGCTGCACCATGTGCAGCACCGGTCCGAAACGTGTTAAGAAACCAACGATCCGGCAAAATTGGCTTATCTTAGATGTTGATGCTTAATTATATCCCCCACAACTAGAGCAAATCAGGTCCGCTTCACAAAAGAGAATTCTAAAGCTTCTAATACGGCCGGCCTATCCTTTCCTGTTCCGCATACATCAAGACGAGCTTATGGATTCGCGCGCCACATTTACATGTGGCAAGCAGAGTGTTTGCACCGCAATGTACTAGCGTCGGAAGACTCGCCCGCGATTATCAAAAGAGGGTTTTCAAAACGGGGTTTTTTGAAGTTTCAATACAATTTGAAATTTAAATTTTGGATGTTGCTATGAAAGGGCTCGAGAATGACAAAAACATGTGAGTCGAAAACCTGCTTAAACGCTGCCTTCAAGAGCAGTGTCTGGGACTCGTCCTCGGCCCGTAGTTGCATTGACCCCATGCAAAGCATATATAGGCTGCTGCATGACGATGGCGCAATATCTTCGGGCGCGAACGCGCTCTATTAGCCGCAGAGCGCGTGAGGTCTACAACGGTGAGGATACGCGCGCGTCGCGTTCGCGCCCGCTCAACTAATATCGCCACTGCGCCTTCGTCATGCAGCAGCCTTTACGGGACCGCCAAAAAGTTGCGGACATGTCGCCTTCCTTCTTTTATCGCTTCATTTTTAGATGGAAAACAAAGATGAAAAAATGACTGGATTGCACAGAGTGATAGAGCTCTTCAAAAGCTACAATCTACACTTTGCGCTTTCTGGAAAACATGTATCCTAAAAATTGTAAAAATCTTTTTCTAAAATAGGTCCGAAAATGGTTGCGTCACAATGTCGCGGACAATAATTCTTCGAACGCGAAATTTCCTTTCAGGTCTTTTTTGGAGCAAAAACAAACGTTTTACGGACAGGTAAGCATACTGTACTGTAGA
This sequence comes from Cylicocyclus nassatus, assembly GCA_958299035.1. Taxonomy (NCBI): domain Eukaryota; kingdom Metazoa; phylum Nematoda; class Chromadorea; order Rhabditida; family Strongylidae; genus Cylicocyclus; species Cylicocyclus nassatus. The sequence continues at coordinate 16,901,580 of CATQJL010000316.1, forward strand.
ACTCATCGAGGACAATAATCGGATAGTGGTTACTTTCAAAAAACCCCAAGCTTGAATTATATTTTGCTTCTTTTCAAAAAATATAACTTCTAATTTCCTGCTTCAAGACGAATTTCTTTAAATGGAAACCCATTCAAGACATTCAAACAAAGCTATTTGGATAAAGCGAATGCCCTTTGCCTCTTCTATGCATCGGAGTGTGCTGTTTAGTCTCTTTGCTGAAAATGGCTCTTGGCAATGTGTGCACATGACCCCACCCGCACCTCACCACTGACTTGTACCGCTTTGCAGGGTTGTAGCTCGGCCAGCTGTCAATCTACGAGCCTGCCAGAAGTCTCATTCGAAAGAGCATGACTTCCTCGACACGACGGTATGCAAAAGCATTGGGAATGAGAAACAGCGGAGATTTGGCTGATGGGGTGAAAAAGCGCAGCTTCAGTGGAAGGGTAAGAATCAGCTAAAGTTGAACAGAGCTTCCCTTTGCTACAAGTTCCATCCTAAAAGAAATGTCAACGTTTTTGTAATAGATCTATTTCGAAGCTTTAGGACTGCTCTGGTGCTAATAAGAGCCTCCACTCCAATCACCTCTAACGCTGCGCTTTATCACCCCATCCGCCAAATCTCCGCTGTTTCTCATACCCAGCACTTTTGCATACCCTCGTGTTCAGGAAGTCACGGTCTTTCGAATGAGCCTACTAGCAGGCTGGTAGAGTGACTGCTGGCCGAGCTACAAGCCTGCAAAGCGGTGCAAGTCAGTGGTGAGGTGCAGGTGAGGTCATGTGTACGCACTGTCAAAAGCCATTTTCAGCGAAGAAACTCACCAGCACGCGTCCAATGCATGGAAAATGGCAAAGGCATTTATTTTATCCGAAAAGCTTTGTTGGAATGTCTTGAATGGGTTTCGATATGAAGAAATTTGGCTTGAAGCAGGAAATTAGAAGTTATTTTTCGAAAAGAAGCAAAATAAAATTCAAGCTTGGGGTTTTTTGGAAGTAACCACTATCCGATTTTTGTCCTCGATGAGTTCTACAGTACAGCATGCTTACCTGTCCGGAAAACGTTTGTTTTTGTTCCAAAAAAAGACCTGAAAGAAAATTTTCGCGTTCGAAGAATTATTGTCCGCGACATTGTGGCGCGGCCAATAATTTCGGATCTTTTTTGGAAAAAGACGCCAAAGATTGGTGGTGTGTGCGGGTGCACACATGATCGTGTGAAATGATTTGACTATACTGTGCGGAGCAAAAACATTTCTTACTTGTAGTCAAATATGTTCCCTTTTGTCAGGACGCTGTTTCTAACGCCTCCGTAGCACACAATAATTTTAGTTGGACATACCGATGAATTGCTTTCATTCAGTTCTTTGTGCGTTGTTGACTCCAGTTCAACTCCACTGTGTGTCGTCAAATTTTCAAGAGTTTTGTACATAGCATGTCGAATTCGTCCTGATGCACAAGGCAATAGCCTAAACAAGGATAATTGATCACAGATCAGAAGTTGAATACATGGTTATCTTTGAATGTATTCGACATAATGATTACGATTGCAATTTTTACATAAAAAGGTTTGTATTAGGCGGAGCCGATTGAGTCTTTCGTCATGTGCAGGTTGTCGCAAAGAAATGTACGTTGTGTAATCGTTAGTATCTTTTTTGGAAAGAAGTTTCCCGATGGACGCAGACACATCGCACTCTATACTAAAAGTTTCTCTCTTATTCTTCCTATACATAAAGCTGAATGTATGTTTGTCTGCATGTGTGCATGTGTGTACGTATGTTCCGAACATAAAATTTTATTTCTGAATCGATCCGGACCAAACTTGGCACACATACACTTCGGGCCCCGGCGGGTGTCATAGGCTACTTTTTGTCATCGATCGATATCGATATTATTGATTTTTATCCACGATTTCATTATTCCAAACTTTTGTAATGAGAGTGCCTAAGTAGACGTCTTTTTAAAAAATCGAAAAAAACATTAAAATCGATATCGATCGATGACGAAAGGTAGCTTATGACACCCGCCTGGCTCCGAAATGTACGTGTGCCAAGTGTGGTCCAGATCGATTTAGAAATAAAGTTTTCTATTCGGAACATACGTACACACATACAGACAGACAGACATACATACATACAAACAGACATTCAGCTTTATATGTAAGATTTATTTATTTATTTATTTATTTATTCCGTAAGCTCATGGCGTTGCTCAAAAGAAAGCAAAGATTTACAGTCACTCATACTCTAATCACTATAGTTCATCAAGTAGTTTGGGCCCGACCTTTCCGACTGCATTATTAGAAGTGTGATGAAAGTCTGTATGCGGTTGCTCCATAACAAGAGTCAACAGAATTAAATTAGTGTGATTTATGAAGATGGTAACCATGCTCTCTTTTTCGCCAGCAAAACGATTTTGATTCTAACAAGTAAACGATTTGGTGGTTGATAGACTGCTTAATCTCACCAAACTAGTATGCCGTAGAGAATGCATGACTTTAATAAGTAGCACTAAGTATTTTACCAGGGGTTCCCAAAAGTTTTGTAGCTTAGTGTGGTAGCAACTTTCTTTGATAACGGAAGCCCTCAAACTTTTGGCGATTGTCATTGCCATGCACGCAGGCAGTAATCATAAATTTTGTCCCATTCTCGTGAAAATAGATCCTATCGCGTAGAAAATGTGCTGTATGATAGAGCAAGCTCAGATACAACCACCATGAATTGAAAAAATTTATAAGCTTATGGTTGAAATTAGAGGATTTTGAATGCGCATTTGTAGATCTCATGGTGGAGTTTTCACATTTGGGGGAAAATGAAAACGGAAAATCGGCTACAATGTGTTTTGAAACCAAGTTTGTCATCCATGTTGTATAGATCCCCATGTAGGAAACCGGCGAAGAAGATATTACTTAAAATCAGTGACTGCTGCAATTCTACAAAATTGAAACTTATTTTGAAGATATACCTAGTTGCATTGGCACGCATTAAAATTTTCCAGATTCTCGCCAGTCTCGATGAAATAGATTTTCAAATGCAGCCACTTTAGTGTTCGTGTTCATGTAGAGTTGTTTTGGTAGCCTCACTAAAACACTGCCTAAGGGGCGGGACAATGTTCGCGATTGAGATGTTCATTTTCAAACGAGACTCCGCTACAGTATTTGGGCAGACGACATACATCAGCATATATGCTTTGCATGTGGACAGGTCCTGGACACTGCTCTTGAAGGCAGCGTTTGAGCAAGTTTTCTACTCACTTGTTTTTGTCATTCTCGAGCCCTTTCATAGCAGACATTCATTTAGATTTCAAATTGTATGGAAACTCCAAAAGCCCCCTTTTGAAAACCCTATTTTGATAGTCGCGGATGAGTCTTCCGACGCTAATACATTGCGGTTCAAAAGATACTGCTTGCAGCATGTGGATTGCAGCAATTGCACCGTAAAAATGATATTGTGGGCCTTAGTTACATTTACGAGCTATTAAATTCTTTTCATAGCTCCGCGCGGGTTTTTGAATTCAACGCGTTTTATGTTCTACTGCCCTGTTATTTGAGCATCAGACCAAGGAAGCTCATGTGGTCAGCTGATATTCGACATTAATTAACTGCGCTCCACAATTTTTCTCTCTAAACTGTACATTTTTGTAGGCGTGCCTATTTGCTGTGGACAGGAGAACGACGGTGCGTTGTGCTTAAAAAGAGCATTCTCGAAAATCGCACAAAAATTACAAACCTTATACAGGGTGTCCCAAAAAATGTATCGAACGTTTGATCGTTAATATCTCTCTTCCCAAGAAGTCTTTTGCCTTGCTTCAGGTACCTTTTTGTAGAGCTGGCTTCAACTTAGATTTGCATCATAGAACGAATCACCCATCTCTCTTCATTACTGTAGGATTACGGTAGAAACTTGAAACATATGGTGTCAATGTGCAAAAAGCTGCCGTTTCAAAATTTTTCAAAAAATTGTGGAAACTTGTGTATTGGGGTCTTTATGAACGCTGAGTGCAATACTCAACTATTCTCAAGATTGCGAAGCTTTCTAAACGGTGTAACCGCACTTTTTAGGAACACTGAAAAAAATGGCCGCTACCTCTCACCTGGCATAACTCTTCAATGAAACATCATAAGGAACTTTACAGTTATAACTCTAATTAGCCTAGTGTAAGAGTTTTCAGGCTGTTTTGCTTCCTTTCTGAGGCAAAATATGGCCCTTCATTGCTTAAAACCCTCTTTGAAGTTTCTACTGTAATCCTACAGTAATGAAGAGTAATGAGCGATTCGTTCTATAATGCAAATCTAAGTTGAAGCCAGCTCTACAGATTGGTGCCTGAAGCAAGAGAAAAGATTTTTTAGAAGGGAGATATTAATGATCAAGCGTTTGATACATTTTTTTGGGACTCCCTGTATTTAGATCATTCCGAAAGTAATTTTGCTTTTTTCAAACGGGCGCCACATTTGAAGGAAGAAAGCTTTTTAAGAGATCTTGAAAGCATTCGATGCAAAATTTTACACACTTTCTAACGGTTATGGAAACCTTGCAGAAAATTTGTTGAGCTTTCAGAAAATAACCAAAATCTGTGACCCATGCTTTTTGAGATGGTCAAGTTTTGTTTTTTTTTCAAACTTTCATATCAGTCCTCAGAAGGAGTTCAAGAACGGTTCGATAAAGTAAACCTTACAGAATACAGTTCTACTTTTTTTCTCGCAGCTCGCCGTAATTTTTTGAAAAATTTTTCAACAGAACCATCGGATTTTGGCAGGCCCTTCTCAGCCACAATCGCATCAAACATCATAATTTTTCTAATTTGAGACTACCAAGACGGTATTACGAGCTAGCATTAATTTTACAAAGCAGGTGAGGGTTCATGGGTTCGAAATATCAATTCGAGATTTTCGGATACAGCCTGGGGCTCGCTAAAAAAATGAGTTATGATGATTTCTCCCCGGAAACTAAACGAATCGGAAACAAAAAACACCTGTTAGAAAGAGGAGTAAATGATGAATTGAATAGTGCGCAAACTGCTCTTCTTTTGATGTTCTACGAGGATTTAGCTGCCCAAGTATGAAAATCGGTAGCATCAGTTGAAATTTTGTTGAAAATGTATGGCAAGCTATGGAAAGGAGCAAAAAACAGAACTGAATTTTGTAAGGTTTACTCTATCGAACCGTTACTTAAACTACTTCTGAGGACTGATATGGAAGTTTCAAAAAATCGCGAAACTTGACCATCTCAAAAAGCATGGGCGCAGATTTTGGTTATTTTCTGAAAGCTCGTTGACTGTTTTGCAACATTTTCATAACCGTTAGAAAGTGAATAAAATTCTGCATCGAATGTTCTTAAGATCTCTCAGAAACCTTTCTTTCTTCAAATGTGGCGCCCGTTTGAAAAAAGCGAAATTACTTTCGGAATGACCTAATGTAAAGCTGAATGTCTGTTTGCATATTTGTCTGTTTGTCTGTCTGTTTGAACATATGTGTGTACACGTATGTTCCGGATAGAAAATTCCATTTCTGAACCCATCCGGACCAAACTTGGCACACATACACTTCGGGCCCCGGCGGGTGTTATAGACTACTTTTCGTCATCGATCGATATCGATTTTTATCGATTTTTTGCAGAGTTCACCTACGAGGCTGGTTTCGCACAGGGAGGTAATCGAGCATGGGGATTCCGAATACAATATTAGCTTTCAGGATTATCTATTACCTTCATTGATTTCATCGATTTTTTTGCAAAGTTTGAGCTACGGGGCTGGGAGTTTGCACAGGGAGGTAATAGAGCATGCTGATTACGAGTTCGATATTAGTTTGGCGCTATTAGGCTATTTGGGCCCCAAAATTTTTTGTGGTAGAGCTTGCTCAAACTTCGTGTATAAGGGTTATCTTAAGGGCCGGGCATACTTCAAGCGCTTAATCGCGACGCGATTTGGCAATATTCCAGGTGTCCATAACTAATTGTAAGCACATTATAAATGTACAAAAGATAGGGCATTTCATCAGTTTACGTAAGTTGTACAAACTATGCATGTGCAGTTTGCTAATTTTGGATCCGAAGACTTCTGGCGAATTGCTAAATCGCGTCGCGATTGAAATCGCGTGAAGTATGCTAGGCCCTTTACATGCTGATTACAGATATCATACTTTTTCCGCAGAACGTCTTCCCGTGTGGTTACGTTAGGTACGGTAGGAAGTCAAATTCATGAATTCGGCTGGAGTTCGGTTTGGAGACTTATTTGACATGCTGATTACGAATATCATCTCTCTCTGCATATTGGGACCTTTTCATAGAGATGTGGTGATTATATGGCATTGGGTCGAAGACACAGATTTGCTTTAAACTTCGTATAGGTTGGTCATTTAGCGCGCTGAACATGATTATCATGCTGATTTCGCAGGATAGACTTTTGCAAATGAACACATGTACATGGAAATGGTTACAATCAAAGCCAGCTCGCCGTCCGCTTTCAGAAAATATATACTTTGCCTGGATTTCATTAGAAAAAGTGCTTTGTCTTCCTTCGGCTCTTTCAGCAGGGCCTGGCACAGATCGTTTGGAAGCAGACTGAACTTCGTTTTTAAAGGAAACAGCAAAGAGGATATCGTTTTTGACGAGTTGGAGCCGAGCACCAAGAGTAAGCGCCATTTAGTCGAACACAAGCTTTTCGGACAGGTTATCTCACAATTGACATGCTCTATCGTGCACAACGAAAAGTGTACGCGATTTGAAAGCAAGGCTTAAATAAAGAAATTGCTTGTTAACAGCACACAGAAACATATGACACCAAAATTGAACTGCATGTATAGAAAATTATTTGCGAAAGCATTATGTAAAAAGATTTGAAAACTTATGTGAAGTAATACCTTTTTCAAAGCTAGATCGTTTCCAGACGGTCACTAGACGATCTGAGATCGTCCGTAGCATTATTTTCGTCACTTCACGTAAGTTTCGGATATTTTTAGCATGGACGGATTTGCCGACCAAAAATCTATCTCTGAGCATGAAGACATTTTCATATCATTGCCTTTCCTTTGTTTTTTTTGCCTTCATTTCTTCTCGCTTTGTTAAATATCGTGCTCTAATGCCAAAGTGTTATGCATGCTTAGTATTCAGCTCCGATTTGGATTTTCACTTTTATCTTACGTCTTTTCTTTCAGACTAGTAAATCTTTATAGTTTTAATCTTCTCCTAAGCAGGTAGGTCAAAGGGGACTTCGTAAAACTTCCGAAGTCAGGGGAGACTTCGTTTTTAGAGACCTAGAAACCGACACGTGCCGGAGCTTGTTCCCGACATCCTCCCTTCAAAACTGTTCTGCAACTGGCGTTGGCTACAGTTACTCCAGGTTGCATTCGGGTCCTAGCTCAAAGATCTTCTTTCGAGCAAATCCTAGATGGTCGTTTCAAGGTTTTCTGAGGAGTCACTAGTGGTAGTGACTTTTGGAGGTTTACGAGTTTTTAGGATAAAAAAAATCCGTAACTTTTGCAGATGAGCATCGTGCACGCCGTGATGGTTGACATTGGAACCGTCTCGTTTTCCGCTTTCAGACAATATACAGCGAGTCTGAGATCCATTCAAAAAAGTGCCTGGCTGAAGGGTGTCCCAGTGATTTCTGGAGATTTTCGAGTTTTTAATATAAAAAAAATTCATCACTTTTGCAGGTAAGCATTTTCTACGCCGGGATAATCACCATTGAAACCGTCTCATCCTCCGCTTCAGAAAGTGTATACTTTGCTTATGGTCCGTTAAAAAAAGTGCGGGTGAAGGGTGGTTGAGATTTTTATAATGGGAGTGCCTAAGTAGACGTCCTTTTACAATGGTAAAAAGGCCTCTACTTGAGCACTCCCACTATAAAAGTCTCAACCACCTTTCACCCCGCGCTTTTTTGATGGAACATAGACGGATTATATATTTTGTGAAAGCGGAGGATAAGACGGTTTTAATAGTGATTATCCCGGCATACAAAATATTCATCTACAAAAGTTATGAATTTTTTATGTTAAAAACTCAAAAATCTCCAGAAATCACTGGGACACCCTTCACTCAGGCACTTTTCTGAATGGATCTCAGACTTGCTGTATTATCTGAAAGCGGAAAACGAGACGGTTCCAGTGTCAACCATCACGGCGTGCAAGATGCTCACCTACAAAAGTTACGGATTTTTTATCCTAAAAACTCGTAAACCTCCAGAAGTCACTACCACACCCTTCACCAAGCACTTTTTTCAATAGATTCCAGGTCTGAAAGCGGAGGACAAGATGGTTTCAAAAACAATTTCCTTGTGACGTTGCTGTTCATCTACACAAATTACGAATTTTCTCTTTCAGAAAACTCGCAAATGCTTAAAAACTTCTTAACTCTTTCCGAAAGAAATCTTCTTGCATTCATATCTGTTATGGTGATTTTAAAAACAGGCAGGGTGATGTAAAAAAGGGAAAAGAGAATGTAAAAAAATACAAGGTGCTAATCAGAAATATAATTGTGTGTTAATCAAGCAGCACATCGATTCACATTTTAAAAAAAGACAACCAATGATGGCAAGAATTTGAAAATTATAAAATTACTAGGAAAAACGATGGGAAGGCACCATGGCTCCCCCTCCTCCCGGTCGGCATTTTATAATTTCTCTACCAGGTACAATGGTCTCAGCCACTCCGGGTGAAAAACCCTTTTCCCGGAGGGGCTGAGACCACTGTAACCCTTTCACTCTGGAACCTTATCGCACCCATGGTTCTCTCCGCTTCTAGCCCGAGGTCAGCGATCGTCCTGTGGAAATCAAGAATAGGCCTAGTAAGTCTGCTCTTGTAGGGAAAATTTTTTTTACTCGGTCAGCAAAAAAAGATATTCTGCACGTCGGATCCCGCCTATGGCGCCGAGTAGTGGCAAGAACGATGTCAGCACCCTCAGGGCGCCTTTCGGATTGGACAAAGACGGCAAACGACACGTCTGCTCGGACGAGACGCATGGAGACTGCCTCATGCTTCGCACTTATAACGCCAGGATAGTCTCCACACCAATCTCCACCCTTTTCTCGACGCTGCAGAGCACATCAAGTACCATATCATCGCTCTACAGGAAATGAAGTCCAGAATTAAGGACTTGCGACAGATGAGTGATGGGACGCTTATCGTTCGTCGTGAGAAGGTTCCATCACGAAAGTGGGAGGCGTTGGCTTTGATGTCCACCCATCTATCGTCCATCTTGTCGATTCCATGAAGTCCTTTCACCTCAACTAGCTATCTTACGACTACGCTCTTTACGTCGAAGACCATCAGCATCACCAAGTGCTATTTGCCATCGTCTGCAGCTAACGATTCAGAACTAGATGCTTTCTACGAAGACGTGGGGAAGATTGTCCACAACAAGAAGTCCTTCTACAAGTATGTTGTAGGCGATTTTAATGCAAAAATCTGGATGCCATTAGAGAAGGAATATAGGATCGAAAAGTTTGGATATGGGCTTTGAAACGAAAACGGCAACTGACTCGTTGGAATTCTCTGGAATCCCCAACTGAACGACTCAAACGGAAATCGAACCTCATTTTCACCAACCAAATCTGAAATTTAAATTTCTCAGTAGTTTCATCTTTTGCAGTCGGGGAGAGAAGGTAATGCTACAGCAGTGCTGTAAGAAAGAATGAACATTCTTAGGCTGGAAGAGCTCATATCAAATCGTGATTGGTCTATCGAGGAGGACCCCCGTACGACTACGACGTCTTCTGAAAGAATTGTGGGCTTGCGGCGAATGCGCCTTAGTGACTCCTCAGAAAACCTTAAAACGACCATCTAGGTGCTCGAAAGAAGATTGAGCCAAGATCAGAATGCAACCTGTCTCGAGTAATTGTAGCCAACGCCAGTTGCAGAACAGTTTTGCCAGAGGATCTCGGGAAGTACAGCAAACCATGTGAAAGCAGCCGAAGGAAGACAAAGCACTTTTTCTAATGTAATCCAGGCAAAGTATATATTTTCAGAAAGCGGAAGGCGAGCTGGTTTTGATTGCATCCATTTCCATGTACTATCTGTTCATTTGCAAAAGTTATGATTTGTTTATGCTAAAAACTCGAAAATATCCAGAAATCTAAGCACACCCTTCACCCAGGCGCTTTTTTTGAACGGATTTCAGACATGCTATATATTTTCTGAAAGCAGAGGAGAAGGCGGCTCCGATGGTAACTATTTTCACCAGCTATTCATCTACAGCATTTATGAATCTTATATATAAAGCTGAATGTCTGTCTGTCTGTCTGTATGTCTGTATGTTTTACGTATGTGCGGAATAGAAATTTTTATTTCTGAACCGATTTGGACCATACTTGGCACACATATACGTCGGGGCAGGGAGCGTTTCATAGACTACTTTTCGTTATCGATCGATATCGATTTTATCGATTTTTTGCAAAATTGGAGCTACAGGGCTGGGAGTTGGCACAGGGGGGTAATCGAGCATGCTGATTACAAATATACTATTGACAGGCCCCGGGCGAGCCGGGTTTGCCAACTAGTTTTTTATATGCTGAGAACTCGTAAGTGTCCGGAAACTTCTAAGAACGGACCTCAAACAATTTGTTCCCTGAAACCAAAAAGAAACGTTGCAGCAGAAACTTTCCTCGTTACGTTGCTGTGCAACTATAGAAGCTACTATTTTTTTCCCTTCTGGAAGTTTGTGACTATAGATCTTCTTTCTCCTTTCCGACACACAAACAGTTCCCGTACAAATATCTCCCTTGCTTAGCCTTCCCTCACATCAATTTCTTCTCGGCTTTTGGTGAAGGGGGTCACCTTAGTCCCGGTTCAAGGGTAAAACGGAAGTGAGCAAATTCTCACGGTACCGCACCTATGCTCAGCAAATTCTCACGGTATCGCACCTATGCTCCCCACACACCTTTTCCAGGGCTCAGCACGAGGATGGCAAATGGACGTCGGTGAAACAATTTCGATCTTGCCACTATCGATTTTTACGATGAGCGCGTTTTTTTCCTCGGAAGCAGAGGTGCGATAGTGGGAGCCGATTCTCCCCCTACCTTCACTCTTGAGCTGGTACAGGGTGACCACCTTCATTTTGGAATAAAAAAATTTTCGCTGGAGGATAAAGAAGAAAAATAAGCAAAACAAATGCAAAAGGGATTATTGAAAGCTTATTTTTTTGTATACAGCGCCATAAATATTCAAAATAGACGTGCTTAACAAATAATGTATTTGAAAGTTAAGCTCGGCGGAACTGTGCGTATTTTATTAAATTTTGTTATAATGTACAGCGAAGAAAGTAGGTCGATTCAGGCAGTAACGGCCGAGAACCAGAAATTTGAATAATTAAATAGTGAAAAATCATGCGAAATTTCCACTGTTACAAATCTGTTGTTGGGAGATGTCAGCAGTTGCGACTTCACAGCTTAGATTTTACTCATCAAGAGCTTTCAGATGATATATAATATGTGGGGGTTTAGGGCCTCCTACGAATTATGCCCTGGGGGGAGAGCCTTTTCATACCAAAGTCTCCCCCTCCAGTACATTAAAGTGGGCTAGGGAGAGACTTTGATATAAAAAGTCTCCCCCTCCCCCCAAAGTATAATTCGTAGGAGGCCCTAAACTCCTACGTATTATATATCATCTAAAAGCTCTCGATGAGTAGAATCTAATCTATAAAGTCGCAACATGACTGATGCAAACTTGATTCATGCAGTTCTGAAGAAGTTATGAGCTGTTGAAGTTCAAAAAGCGCTTTTTTACCTGCTTTTTCAAGACCCTGGATCTCGGAGGTGTTTCAATGGATTGGAACGGCTAAGATATATACTGATAAGGCAAACCTTACTCTATAAACCTATGAAGTCTAAACATCACACAACATCACACACTTTCACATTCAAGATTTATATGAGTTTAATTGTCAGCTGACAAAAAACACGCAGAAATGGCGTAAATTTTTAGAAGTTTGGTTTTCAAAGATTATCTCTCAAATCCACTCGATTCTTTCACTAGCTGTTAGAACACCATTCACTCTTTCAAATCTATAAAGTCGAAATTGCTAACATCATTAATCGCAATATTTATAAAAGTGGGAATTTCGCATAATTTATCGTTAACTTATTATTCAAAATTGTGGTTCTCGGCGATTACTGCCTGAATTGATCTACTTTCTTCGCTGTACTTTATAACAAAATTTAATTGATAAAATACGCACAGTTCCGCTGAGCTTCACTTCTAAATACATTATTTAATGAGCACGTTCATTTTATATATTTATGACGCTGTATACACAAAAATATGCGGCCGCGCAGTCTCCAGGTACTTTCCGCTAAGAAAAAGTACCTCAAACTTAAGTAATCAAACCAGCGGTGACACCTTTCCCATACAGATCTTACCTGAGCTCGACGTAAGCGCGAAAATGCGTAAAAATATTCCGAGCGCCTGCTGAAAGTTCGGCCAGCATTTGCTGAAAGAGATTATTTGACGAGCGCCTGCAGAAAATCTGTGTTGCTGCTTGCTGGCAGAACACGGAAGTATCGCTCGCTGAAGGTTTGGCCGCGAACCAAAATTTTGCTGACCGCTTGCAGAAGAGCGCAAGTTTGCTGACCCCCTGCCCTCGGCGATTATCTGAGCTCTTCATTTGCACAGGTTTTTCATACTTTGTTCCTTATTTTTACTGCGCGTATACACATCCAATCTCGCGCGATTTCGCCACCTCTGCGTTGCAGACCAGCCATTTTCCACTTTTTTTGGTACGGGGAATTTTCAGAAAAAAGCTTGCCACAACCTTAAGTCAAGGAATTTTTTTTATTGAAACTTCTCAATTAAGCCCTGCAGGTCCGCTTCGTGTACATACAAAAATTCGCACCCATCATCATCTGTGCGTTGCAGACGAGTCATTTAAATTCACACCTTTACTCACCAATTATGCACAATTTGGAAGAAAACGCTTATTACACTTTCTATTCAAATAAGTTTTTCATAGTTTTCATACTTCGTTTCCACTAGCCTCTCTTCGTTTACTTACGAAATTTGGTGCCATATCGTTACGCATACATTGAAAATTAGTCATGTATGCTGTCTCAAACAGCATCGGTAACGACGTCCCGCGCGCCGCAATGTTCGATGGCGCGGTTTGACGCGCGCGAACACCGCGCTCTGTTGTGGAATTGGGTACGCGCGCGCGTACCCAGTTCCATAACAGCTTTCGATGCATGTTGGAACAGTTTTTGTGTGCTGAAGGGCAAGTAATTTTATTTAACTCCAAGTCTTTTCATCACATTACATTCATAGTCTTTCTATTGCTAGTATTGCTGTGGAAAGGTGTGCAAGTGGTACCCGGGCAGACGACTGCGCTGCAGCCAGCCGCCGGAGCTGCCTGCAAGGGCGCCGCAGATGGGACTGTAATTGCGCTCATCGTCTAAAAAAGGTTTCCTCGGCCCTGTTTCGCTGAGATGCGATATCAGCTTCAAGGATACCTTGATAACCTCGTCTGTACTTCAAACAGCAGAAAATTCATATTTCATTCAGAACCATGCAACTGAATATAAAACTATACTAAATTTCTAAAAGATAACAAACACAAGATGAATAAATAGGAGATTGAATAATCTTTTATTAAATCTGGACATCGATATACAATAATTGTTTCTCGATTTTTTCAATGAAACTGAGACTTGAACTCGTCTTTCCATGAACACTTCAGACGAAATGTGGTTTTATTGAAGCGGTTATTAGGGGTGCTTTTTTCAATTTTGGTTCATTTTTTTTAATTTGCAGGGAGTTCCAAGTTTTGAATTTCTCACTTACCGGTTTGATTTTTCGAAAATATCTGGGAAAGTGAAAAGTTTTTTTTACCTAAGCCTTGAGCTTGAGGCTCTTGTTGGCAACTGTATAGAAAGTGGAAACATTTTGATTTTTTGGTTACCTATGCTTTCCCCTTTTATATCAGCACGTGGATTCCCTGCGTTTCAGCTTCTGGTCATGTCGGGTAACTAGAATGATTTGAGTTTGTGGCCATTTTTCTTCAAAAAAAAACTTCTTTGTTAGGCATTGCTAATTTTATGGCTATTAAGAAACTTGAAATTTTTGCTGTTTAAAATGATACAGATCTTCAGGATATCACGCTATCCCTGAGGCTGATATCGCACCTTAGCGCAACGAAGTGCGAGAAAAGCAAGAGTCTCAGACAACGAGCCTAGTACAGTGCCATTCGCATCGGCTTTGCCGGCAGCATCGGCGGCTGGGCGACAGCAGTCGGCTGCCCTACTACTTGCTACGCCCCTTTTACTGTGTTTTGTTGCCTTATAAAGCTAGCACAATAAGATGAAAGTGTCCGTTATTTTTTATGTTTGCATAATCTCTGTAAACATCAAAATTAAGAAAGTGTAAGAGCTGATGTTTTTGTTTGCACATTTGTTAAGATATTGACGCTGCCATGCAAAATGCAGTTTAAATTGAAAGAAGTGCTAACAAGGGAGCCTCGCGAACTCAAAGTTGCCGATCAACACAGATTTTATATTGTCACGAGAAGCCTAAAGCGCTGATTTCAAATCTAGCTTTCTCTTCTGCTGAACGCTTTCAGAAAGGAAGTTAAACTTTTGCGTGAAGTTTGCAAAACTCCGAGTAGTCAAAATTATCAAAACCTAAGCATTTTGAACTCAAACCTTCTTGGAACGGCTTATCCATGTTTAATGTGACGCTAATCCATTCAGAATGTTATTCTTGTAGTGCAAGAAGCAATTTAAATGATTTCCATTTTTTGTAGTCGCTCAAAACCATGCAAATTTCAATGATAAAAACGCCCATAACTACCTTCTTAAACGCGCTCTCCATATAAGGGAGCTAGATTTGAAATTAGTACTTCAAGCTCTTTATGGTAGTGTGCATTTTGTGATAATCGGCACTTCGACTCTAAGACCCTCCCTTGTAAAACTTCTCGAATTGTACCCTTGATTGTAACGTATGAGTCAGATTTCGTTATTAGGCAATGCTATTGTTACACTATTTAGTGTAGTGAAATTTGACGCAAAAGAGGATAAATCGTTATTTTGAAAGTTTCGACAAAATGCGCTCAGGGCCAGGCACAGATGGTTTGGGGTTATACTGGACTTCGTTTTTTGAATTTAGAAGCAACGGAGATATCGCTATAAGGTCCTGAGTCCTGAAGGAAGCGTCAAAAAAATGACGAACATGTCAGGTTTTACGAGTTGAACGTGCTCTTTCGCAAGCGCGCGAATTTCAAATGCAACACTCAAAAAAACAAATGGCTTGTTTACAGCGCACAAACAATCACATGGCTCCGAATTTGGGCTATGTGTATACAATATTACTCCAAACTTGTTATGTAAAAAGTTCCAAAAACTTATGTGTCCTAATATGTGTTCCTAGTTGTTGGTTTCTTGAACAAATCAACTGGGTTGGTTCGAAGCATAGATATCGGGAAGCTCACATAAGTTTTGGACCTTTTTGTTTCGGACGATTAGAACGTCAAAAATCTATCATATAGAGAGCGAATAATACCATTGCCTCTCCTCTTTTTTTTTAACCAAAAGTAGTGTAGTTCTACGCGTTGACAGATATCGCGCTCCAATCCCATGCGGTGTCCTTTAAGCTATGTGTCGAAAAATGCATCGCCGAATTGTTGAGGCCACAGATTTGGTTGGCGTAGGAGGTTTTCGACATTCCGAGCGCTAAAATGGTACTATATCCAATGGCAGGGTCTTTAATCGAATCGAAATGCTCTCTTTTTGCTCTTTTGCTATATTAGATATTCAAAAGGCGCTTTTTGCTAATTATTGTTATTATGGTTGAAAAAGGGTTTCCTTACTAATTTTTACGTTGAGAGGGAATTCGTAAATTTTCGCGAAGTCATAGGGGACTTCGTTTACAAAAAAGTTCCAAACCAACGCGTGCCGGGCCCTGAATGCGCTTACACTCTTTGACTGTATTTTCCGACCCCGAAAAGGAGGTTTAAGCCTGCTCTCAGGTTTAAGTATCACTCATGTTTTCCGCCCTTAATATTCAGTTCGCGTTCTTTTATGTTTATGCAATTGATTTGCAGTTTTGGAAGTGTGAAGGACAAACTTTAGCTAATGAGCAAACTTAGTTCTATCATCACTGTATCTAGTTAAGACGCGTGGATTGAGTCATTTTGTTCTGAGAGCGAAGTCCACTCTACGCTTTGTCTTTCCATGGCCCTCTTGAGAAAGTGAAGTGAAGTGAAGTATCAATATTACTCGAAACCAAACCGAGCGGGCAGACTACAAAGTTATCAATCTATTGCAAGTCATTGTTTCAAACAATATCAGAAAAAGAACCTTTCTGGGAACATAGAATTGAGGAACATTTATACGACTAGGAAAATGCGACGAGAACTGAACATCACACGTTATAGAAGCGCCTGTTCTGAAGTTGTTCAGGAAAAGTTCATTCTAAGCGGCACTTGTGATGAAAGTTATGAGGCAGCGCATCTTATCGGGCGTAGGCATGGCACGCGCTTAGGCGTAAGATAAGTAGTTGATCTTACAGACATTGCAATAAGTTTACGCCTATTTGGCAAGAACTTGTACCAATCTGCTTCTTATAGACGTGTCCCGGTGGGCTAATCTTGGACCATAAGACGAATGTGGTGAGAACTAGCATTTTCCAAGGTCCTTCATTTTGAATTTGGATGAGTGAAACAGTTTCCGCCAAGGCTAGACCTTTGGAATCACTTTTCTCGGCGGGAGGGGGTAGGGATGGACTCTGTGGAACAAGATTTGTCTGTTTTTATAATTGAGGTGTAAGCAACCTACAACATCGACCAACAGTTCAAGAAAGCCAAAGCCACTGCCTCAGGCCATGTTCAAATGTTGCTGTTTCACTTCACTGAATATTCCATGTAGGAAACTTGTTTGCTAGAACGCGGCATAAAAAACCATTTTTCAAGCTGATTAAGAAAATGCTTAGCATCTCTCGCTAGAGTCTCTATTTTGCGCGAAGGAAGATATACATTGATAAATTAGTATCTCAACGTGCTTGCATAATGAAATGGGGTTGTCCGACCTGCTATTGACAAATATCATGCTACCATTATCATCAGTATCACCTCAACAACCTCACATCTTGAGCCCTAGATACTACCCCCTCATGGCCTCCCATGCTCCATGTTCGGCTCTGATACTCAAAGAGTTGCAAACTCTTACATTTGCGCTGCGTCTCGACTTGATTAACCATTCTACATTTACAGTACTATCGAGAAGCCTGGCAGCTAGGACGCATATGCTTTCAACATCTTCAAACACTCTAGGGTAGAAGATATTCATGAGACATCATGTAGCCTGTAAAAGGGGAGATCTCGCACAGACATTAGCAAGAAATTACGCATATCTAGCCGCCATCTAGGAAGCGTATCGGGAACTACTTGATACTTTCGGCCAGCAGATCTGAAGATTTATCGAAGTAAAAAATGTATGCTTACTTCAAATCACGTACAAAGCAACTACATGTTAAACGCTAAAAAAGCGGATGAGAACAAAGTGGTCAAAAAAGTAACATAGGCACGAGCACGACATGCGCAGGTAAGCTTGGAGAAAGCAGCTATAATGAAAAGGCTTTCGCCCGCCGGAGTTAATCAATTTTACCCTCCTCCACAAGGCCCCGTCTATATCTAACAGCTGTACTTGTGATTGTGATTCAAGCCGCGCTCTAAAAATGATCAGCGAATCACTTTCTGCAATCTAGTGTCTGTGATTAATTTGCAAGCAATCCTGGGCATGAAAGGTCGTGCTTAGAGTATTACTTTTTCCATTTTGCCCTAAGCCTACCTTATTTCCTTAATTTTCGGTTAAGCTGTTTTAAAAGCTCTCCCGTTTGATCACTGTAATTTCCTCTGCCTTAAAAGACAAGATGGTTATTGTATACCAGTGCGCCACCTCTGCTTCGCAGAGGCTCGCACTGGCCCTGCTTTCTGTATGCCTTACTCATTCCCTTATAATAGTGACATTGAAACTCACCGCTTTATGCAGGCTATTACGAATGATTTGTAAACAGCTACTTATTTCTAGAGCTTTTTTGTGTGAAATCGGTATTTTCACGTGGACGAAACTTTTCTCAAAAGAATGAATGCAAATTTGAATAAATTCAAGGGTTTTTATTTATGGCTTGGTATTCGCCATAACGGCAATAATCAACGTGGGCTACATCTCCGTGCAAAAATCTTCTCAAATAATCACGTAAATTCTTAAGAAATTAAACATTTACGCAACTAATTCTTTTTGGCGCCATCTTCGTAAAGTAACCAACTTTAGTTGAATTTTTTGTTCTAAAGTCCATGGCTTGCGCATTAGCTTGTCAAACATATCCACGACTTTGCAAAAAGTTTATATACGGACCCAATTTTGATGGTCAGAATTTAAGTGGACCCGTTTCAAGCGCAATTTCCAGGGGATCCACTTATCGGGTCGGCTGTGCTTTTGCGCAATGGACTTTCCTGCTTCTAGGATCTGCTATGCGAATTTGGGCTCAGGAGGTTGGCTGAAACTCTCCCTACGAATTTCGTTACAGACAGACGGACACACACACACACACACACACACACACACACACACACACACACACACACACACACACACACACACACACACACACACACACACACACACACACACACACACACACACACACACACACACACACACACACACACACACACACACACACACACACACACAAAGTCACGTAAACACCCTTAGCCCGTTATTATAAGTTATGATCACTTATGAATCTAAGATTTGTAAAGGAAAGCCGCTTTCGCTAAATGCAGAAGTGAAGAATTACCTTACTAGAGTGCAAGCTATTCTACAGAGTGCGGTAAATCCCCGCTTTTCGCTTACTCAAATTAAGAAAGGATACAACAACTTATCGCAGTGAAGTGTACGAAGATTTGAGTAGAAAGTAGATTTCTTAAATGCTGACTGCATATCTAACCTTAAATCTAGTGCAGACAGCTGATGAAAAAATTGTACAAAACTATTTCAAAGCGGATTGCGACGCGCGTCTAGAATTGAAAGAGGCGACATTTATTGCAGCGGAAAAGTGGTGAATGAATTTGACTAGGCGATAAGTGAGTTCGAAATTCTTTACTTGTCAGTAAGTTCCATGTTCTCTCTTCTCTAAACCTTGGCATTCGGGAATATGTTAGTAATTGTTATATGATATTATGCCAGTGCCAGGTTTGTACGGTAGAATTCTTTATTGGCCTTACGTTTCGACAATTTCGTCTTCGTCGGAGGCCTGAAAGTAGATTGCAGCGTTATATCTGCGAAACCAGACCGTCAAACGCCTCTCCGCACTGCCGAGTCTAGACCTCGTCTCGCACTCAGCGTACTGAGACATGTTGATCAGAAAACGAACCTTTATCCACCGTAGTGTTAGTGAGAGTCAGTAGAGTCAGTACTTAGCCGCACCGAAGAGACATACGACACTGAGTGCTGTCCTATGATCGTCACTTATATATGTGCAGACTATCGCTCACAGATCGTTAAGATAGGCAAGAGTTCGGTTGTTATCGACACGCATTCATTTCTGTTATTCATGCTAGGATTTCTGAGAGAAATCCACGCTGCCTCGACGGTCTTTCTTACTGTAATCTCTGTCTCGTATGACAAGATAGTGCATTTAACGCCAAATTCATCGCCATTGTGCGTCTCAACCCTATGTCTTCCTAACGGTGATAACGCATTTGCTCGTCTTTTAGCCGCCAGATGTTCCTCAAGTCTAACGTTCAGCAATCTACCCGTTTCTCCTATATATGTCGCCTTACACTTCAAGCATTCTAATTCATACACTACTCCTGCCTTTGCGCAATCGCCTGGTTTTCCATATGGACAGACAATACAGTGCTTTGACATACATTCTGCGTCGTAGAGTCTGTTCCTTACCAACTGCTTTTTGATGTTCACGTTCGGAATGTTCACGAGTATAACATCATTTTGCAGTTGTGCTCGCGCTAGGCATTGTTTTACTGCTGCACTGATTTATCGGAAATAAACGATAACAACCGAACTCTTGCCTTTCTTAACGATCTGTGAGCGATAGTCTGCACATATATAAGTGACGATCATAGGACAGCACTCAGTGTCGTATGTCTCTTCGGTGCGGCTAAGTACTGACTCTACTGACTCTCACTAACACTACGGTGGATAAAGGTTCGTTTTCTGATCAACATGTCTCAGTACGCTGAGTGCGAGACGAGGTCTAGACTCGGCAGTGCGGAGAGGCGTTTGACGGTCTGGTTTCGCAGATATAACGCTGCAATCTACTTTCAGGCCTCCGACGAAGACGAAATTGTCGAAACGTAAAGCCAATAAAGAATTCCACCGTACAAACCTGGCACTGGCATAATATCATATAACAATTACTAACATATTCCCGAATGCCAAGGTTTAGAGAAGAGAGAACATGGAACTTACTAACTGGAATACAGCCACAATTTCTCTCTCTTGTACGCGAAGCCCTTTCGCTTCGCCAGCGAGAAGTTGCAAAACGACAGTCGGTCACCTTCCTCCAGCGTTGTAGAAAGAATGGACTGATTCCCGCTTTCATTTCAAAGAAGAAAATAGGGGCTACCTGTGGTCTTTCCGAAAATGACCCGAAGATAAGAAGTATTTATCAGATGATGTTGAAGATTTCCATCAAAGAAAGACAACGAGTTTTATATAGTACGTTATTGAAATGTAAAGCTAAGGAGTTGTATTGTCAGCGTTTTCTGCCTGAAAATGTATGGAGGAGGATTCAGAGGGGATCGAAGTCTATTTGTGATGCCATTCGGTCTAATGCCAAAACCAAATTGCGCTTGAAGTACGACCGCCTCTCGAACTCACTACGTGAGAACCGCGATCCGAAATGCTTACCCGAAATCCACCAATCTAAAGAGAGTCCAGATCCAAATGAAGACCAAAATGCAAGAGTTACTGTTATTGGTAACGTTCATTTATCTACAGCGGCAAAAGAGTTTCTGAATCTCGGCCCGTCATATTCACTGTCACAAAATATCAGCGCCTCCATTTGCCTTAGATTTATGGGAAACTTGCATAGACTACGCGATATGTTGAGAGTAAAAGCTAGACCGGAAAGTGACCCACAACCCGCACCTTCGGTTAAAGCACTACCGTCGCCGCCATTTTCGCGCTCTTTCTATAAAGAACCTGATCCGATACTTTCTGTTGATACCAAGTTTCGCGTACTTTCAACTGAAGTTTCAAAAGTTTTACAGAGATTTAAGAGCGTGCGCCAAACTAATTTAACGCGAGAACAGCGACAAGGTTTTAAAGAGATGCGCGAATCCCTGAAAGAGCAATCTATCCGTATCTCCGTTAGCGACAAGGGGGGGGGGTGAATTTGTAGTGATGCCGCAAACATTGGATAGAGAGATCGCAGAAATGCACCTCTCCGATTCTACGGTATACCAGCGTTCTTCAAGGAAAGAATTCCAGGCACAGTGCAAAAAGTTGAACGATGTTTGGGTTAACGTAGCGAAATCTGCAGGACTGGAGAAGAAATTTATCAATAGACTGAAATTAGAAAACCCAATCTGTCCGGTATTCTATCATCTGTTGAAAACGCACAAGATAACAGCGCAGGAAATTCACTCTATGTCCGCAACAACTTATAAGGTGCGCCCAATAATAAGCTGCGTTGGCGGCCCTACAGACAGGATTTCGTGGTTTCTGAATACGATCGTAAGCCAATTGCTACCAAAAGTACCATCGCATTTAGCTAACACCCAGCAGTTCATAGAGCAGTTGCGCAATATTAATGTTGATCGAAATAGTGTAGTCGAATCTTTCGACGTTACATCTTTATACACTAACGTTCAAAACGATGACGCACTGCAAGCCCTGTCTGATTTGTTAGACATGCATTATTCCAACATGGTCACTTTTGGTCTAAGCAAAAGCTGCATACTGGTTCTCATCAAAGAATGTTTAAAATGAAACATATTCAAGTGGTCTGGGAGCTATTACTCGCAAATCAGAGGATTAGCGATGGGACAACGTCTAGCCCCAGTCCTTGCAATTTGTTTTATGAGTAAGATCGAGGAACCAGTACTTGCACGCTTACCATTGATGTATTGCCGTTACATCGATGACTGCTGCGTTATAACATCGACGCAGTCCGAAATGGACGAATGCTTCAGAATTTTGAACGAGCAGTCACGGCACATCAAGCTTACGCGAGAAATCCCGAAAAACGGATGGCTTTCCTTTCTAAATGCCCAAATAAGTTTGTGTGGTGATACCATTCGCATGAAATGGTACAGAAAGGAAAGTTCAAAGAACATCTTGCTACACGCCAACTCAGCGCATCCGTCAACGACGAAACGAGCCGTTGTGCGCAATATGTTTCGAACTGCTGTTAGTGTATGCACGGGTGATCAAGAACGACTTGAGTCTAAAAGGTTGGCTAGACAAATTGCGCGTAGTAATGGATACTCACCACAAGGTTTCCGCTGCGCTTCGAAGCTTACAGACGGTAGCCACACTCGCGATAACAACAGAGTACCCTTGTGCATGCCTTTTATTTCCGATAAATTCAGTGCAGCAGTAAAACAATGCCTAGCGCGAGCACAACTGCAAAATGATGTTATACTTGTGAACATTCCGAACGTGAACATCAAAAAGCAGTTGGTAAGGAACAGACTCTACGACGCAGAATGTATGTCAAAGCACTGTATTGTCTGTCCATATGGAAAACCAGGCGATTGCGCAAAGGCAGGAGTAGTGTATGAATTAGAATGCTTGAAGTGTAAGGCGACATATATAGGAGAAACGGGTAGATTGCTGAACGTTAGACTTGAGAAACATCTGGCGGCTAAAAGACGAGCAAATGCGTTATCACCGTTAGGAAGACATAGGGTTGAGACGCACAATGGCGATGAATTTGACGTTAAATGCACTATCTTGTCATACGAGACAGAGATTACAGTAAGAAAGACCGTCGAGGCAGCGTGGATTTCCCTCAGAAATCCTAGCATGAATAACAGAAATGAATGCGTGTCGATAACAGCCGAACTCTTGCCTATCCTAACGATCTGTGAGCGATAGTCTGCACATATATAAGTGACGATCATAAGACAGCACTCAGTGTCGTATGTCTCTTCGGTGCGGCTAAGTACTGACTCTACTGACTCTCACTAACACTACGGTGGATAAAGGTTCGTTTTCTGATCAACATGTCTCAGTACGCTGAGTGCGAGACGAGGTCTAGACTCGGCAGTGCGGAGAGGCGTTTGACGGTCTGGTTTCGCAGATATAACGCTGCAATCTACTTTCAGGCCTCCGACGAAGACGAAATTGTCGAAACGTAAGGCCAATAAAGAATTCCACCGTACAAACCTGGCACTGGCATGATATCATATAACAATTACTAACATATTCTTTACTTGTCGTTTCTTTTGCAACATTGCTAATACTCGCAAGAGCTGTAAAATATATACAGGGTGTCCCAAAAGTATGTATGCACTGTTTGATCATTGATATCTCTCTTCGCAAGAAGTCTTTCGCCTTGTTTTAGGTACCGTTTTGTAGAGCTGGCTTCAACTTAGATTTTCAGCATAAAACAAATCACCCACCTCTTTTAGTTACTGTAGGATTACGGTGGGAACTTGAAACATATGATGGTGGAAAAAGCTGCCATTTCAAAATTTTCGAAAAATAAATGTGAAAAGTTGTGTAGTAGGGTTTTTATGGACGCTGAGTTCAATACTCAACTATTCATGAGATTGCGAAGCTTTCTAAACGGTGTCGCACTTTTAGGAACATTGATAAAATGGCAGCTACCTCTTACCTGGCATAACTCTTCAGTGAAGCATCGTAATAAGTTGGGAACTTTGAACTTGAAATCAGCAACTTTAACTAACCTAGTGTAAAATTTTTCAGGCTGTTTTGTTTCTTATTCAAGGCAAAATATGGCCTTTCATGGCTCAAAACTTTCTTTGAAGTTTCTACCGTAATCCTACAGTTATGAAGAGATGGGTGAGTCGTTCTATGCTGAAAATCTAAGTTGAAGCCAGCTTTACAAAATGGTACCTAATGCAAAGCGAAAGACTTTTTGAGAAGAGAGATATTAACGATCAAACAGTGCATACATACTTTTGGGACACCCTGTACAATTATCGGTAAGTTTGTAACAACTCCTGCAGTGTCTTTCTTGAGCTTTGCTACTCTTTTAACTTTGAGTGGTTTTTACCAAGCTGCGCGCAGCTGCCTACGGTTTCTATCTTTCGTGCTTACTCCCTTCTGATCCCGCTATTGTAAAGAGCCACTCATCGAGAGCAGTACAAGTGGAATTTTAGAAAACACACGGCAACACTGTTGGAAATACTGGAAGCACTACACATGTACATAATGCGCGCATTAATCAAAAAACATCTCTTTGCAGACTTCCCTATTACAAGCTCCGACAGCTCTGTGGCAGTGTGGTAGTTTGTTTTAGAAGACCCTTGGTGTTGAATGGGAGAGTGAGACTTGCTAGCAAATTGTTCCAGCGTGCTTACATGTTTTACAGATCGTCTTCGGATTCTAGCCGATGTTGCAAAAGAAGGATTATAGAATCAAATTTGAAGCTCGTTACCTGCTTTCTAGTCTAACTCACTCAAGCTCAGTCATCCTTACTGCACTGATTGCCACTGTCTATGGCAAAGCGCTTTTCGCAACCCGCTGGTGGAGCATCGTGTACAACTTTTATTAAGCAAAAAGTCGCAGCAAATACCGAGATCAGATATGAGATCAGCATTGAAAAACATACAACACAGCAATTTCAAAAAATTACTTATCTTTCTCTATGTTTCCCTTCTCTAGTCAGCTATCAACTCTACCATTGATTTATTCCGAGTTCCTTCAAACGTGAAGAATTACTTGACACTTGCTCATCATCCAAGCAATGAAAATGACAGAGCAGCTTTCAACACTAAATTACCAGTTGTAGCCTCACATTTTTGCTCTCTAGAATGTGCGTTCGTCTATTATAGTACAAAGCTAAATCGTGCTGTATCAACCTTTGCCGTTCTCAGTCATTTGTGGTAAAACAGAGGCTTTCCTTATAATGAGAGCATTACTTTAAAAATCACTAGCATCTCCAGCTTTAGTAAATTTGACTGCTTAGGAGTGTCTCTTTGGTACCGACATGTGCTGGCAATATTGCTTGGACAAATCACCACTTGTGTAATGTCGGTAATTCACGCGCCACGCGCGTTTTCTCTGTTCTTTTGTTCGAAGTCTTACGACCCTGACATTGTTCACGCATAAATGTTGCCGGCAGAATTATACACCTATACACGCCGTTCCAAAAAAATATGCCTACTATTCAGTCGTTAAACACCTTTTTCGTGAGATTGTTCGAAATTTCGGTACCATTTTATAGAGCTGGTTTTAAATTAGATTTGCGGTATAGAGCAAGTTACCGATCTCTTTTACTGTAAATTACGATAGGAACTCGCAGCATATGTACTTCGAAAAATTCAAAAAACTGTGCGACAAGTTTTTCATGCAAGCATGTCAAATTGACTACGAAATTTTCGAGCGTTCGCAAAAATTTTTGAATAGCGCAATTCCTACCGTAATCCTACAGAGGAAGAAAGAACGGTAATTTGCTATATGCTAAATATCTGAGTTCAAGCCAGCTTTGCAAAAATGTTACTTGAAATTCCTTGAAAAAGTTATGACGGAGTGCTGCTAACAATTATTCGGAAGCAACATCCTCTCAAAGAATTGCGGGAGGGGGGGGGGGGGAAAGAGTAGGAATTATGCGATTTTTTGATAAGATAGAATGCTGAACTACGGTCTGCTTGCAGATATATGGAAAAATGTTGAACGCTTCTCGACAAATACTCAGCAACAATCGCCTCCTTTTCATATATTAAGCGACGCATGGTCGCGTTTTAGGGCTTTCTACGAGAACATGCGAAATTATTGAGGGCCGCACGGTCGTTTACGAAGGATTGCGCAGCCCGCAGCACCTTCCACCGAGAAAAAATACCCCAAACTTGGATAATCAAACAAGATCAACCTTTGCCATAGAGAGTGTTACCTTTGCTTGGCGTACGCTCAAAAATGCGTAACAAAGTCAGAGCGCTCGCTAAATTCTAAATCTCTGTGTTGCTGCTCGCTGGCAGCAACACGCACTTCAAAGAAGTACCGCTTTTAAGATTTGGCCACACCTCAAAATTTGGCTGACCACTTGTAAGAAAACTCGAGTTCGCGTCGCTTGCTCGGCAATAGTCTAAGCTTTTATACCCTGTATTATCGGCCAGAAACATCGGCTAGTTAGGGGCCGATGTCGCCTCATAACGTAGGCCTCTATGTACTCGCAAGATACTCTGAAAAGGTAGGCATAAATGTACATGAGAGTAACTGCTTAACACTTGCTGATCTTGTGATTTATCTATAACAGACTAGGTGGCAATTCCGGCCCGCCTGGCCTTTTCAATGATTCCGTAATCGGCATGTTCAATTACCGATTACCCCTTCCCCTCCCCGTGCCTACTCCCAACCTTGTAGGTCAAACGTTGCAAAAAAGTCGATAATATCGATATTAAAAAGAAAAGTAGCTTACGACACTCGCCCCGCCCCGGGGTTTTGTGTGCCAAGTTTGGTTCTAATCGTTGCAGAAATAAAATTTTATGTTTGCAACATAGGTATCCACGCAGACATGCATACATACATTCAGCTTTGCATATTAAATTGTTTTGAAAGTTTGTCGGTCTCATTCATTGGTTACTAAATTTCACAGAACACCAATCGATGAACGACTTGGGTAACTTTCAGTTCAAATTTTATCCATTTCTTATAGCTATGCTTTATTTGAATCTAAGCTGTTTCTAAGAGTAATCATCTTGGCTCTTTGAGCAGCTCACCGTCAACATCAGTTCACCGGTAAAACGTTTCCCAGATTTTAACTGTTATGCTGAGTAAGCCTTTGGCCATATTGCACTCATTTCATACTACACAGTTCACTTTTTTCAGGTCTTCAGTGATTATTTGTTTGCTAAAAACCGCGACTTTTCTGATCACGTTTCGCGCAGAGTAGTACCGAATTTTCCATTTAACTGTTTCTTCAAAGCAAATTAAACTTGATGATGTTGAAGTTGTGCTCAAATCAAATTTCAACTCGCAACTTTGGGAGTTTTCCTATTTCTGCTGCAGTTGCGTGCTCATGGCTTAATTAAACATCAAGATCTCCTAAAAATTCTCAAGGCTGAACACAGGAGACACAAAGATTCAAATTACCACCGTACAGTCCGAGGTTTACACTATTGGTAGCATGTTAATCACTTCCACAACTTTGGGACACAATTTTTGAAAATTAGCCGAACTTTGAACACAAATGACGTTTAAAAATTTTTGGCGTTTACGAAAAAGCAAGGGATCATGTTTTCGGAAATGTAACTGTAAGAAAGAAAAGGAAAAGCAGTATTGAATTCTGTTGGAACTCATTTAAGTCTCCATTGCACCTGGTATTATAGTCGTTTGAAAAAAAAGACAAATTTTTAGGACAATCTAATGTAAGAATGACAAGTTGGCATAATTTGAATAGATATTCAAAGATTGTATTCCAGGGTCAATGTGGTGCTTGGAAATATGCCCGAATTTAGCAAGGCATTTCACTGTGCCCCGAACACTCCGATGAACTCAGCAGTACAGCAACGCCAAGTATTTCTTTGATTTGACTTTTCGAAATAAGAATAAAGAATTTGTTGTTCAATTCAACTCGTTTGTTAAATGAACTGCAGCAGAGTACAAACTTTCTGCAAAAAAAAACAAACTAATCAGCGTTTACAGATCCTTGAGGCTTGATTTCAAAAGGGATTAGTTGAGCTCAATGTGATGTAGTTTTTAGACAAATAAAATCCGTATTCACTTTTTTGTTTCATAGTTATATGAAACTCGTCAACTGTAAGTATGGTTTGAGTAGTTTTTTTCTTCATTATTACCACCACAATGCAACCTATACGTTTGTTTAACGCTTCGAATCAGCAAGATCTAGAACGGCATGAGAAGAAAACATAAAAGTGCACAGGCGAAGTGAGAGGCGAGAGTAACTACTGAAAAATTCTCGAACACAGATTATAAAAAGTATCAAATTGATGCAAGACTGGCATGTTTTTTATGTCCGCACGGCAGCGTAAATAACTAGAATGTAAAAAGTATATTATTTGATAAAACAAAACAAATCAGGATGACGTTCAAATAACAATGTAAGTGTGCTACAAATCTGCGCAAACTGTTTGATTTTTGATGATCAATGAAAAAATTTGATTCTCCTCAATGCAGTCAAGTTTAAAATTTTACGGAGACAGCTCCCCTAACGAATCTGCTTCTCCAACCATGGTTCGAAAAGTGCCGTTCTCGCTCAAACGGGTTTCCGCCATATTCGCAATCGAATTAAATTTTTGATAATGCGATTTTTACCAGGTAAGCAAAGTAATTTTAAGTCGAGGAGTTGCTCTGCCAATGTTTGAGCCAAGCCAAGTGTGAAGAAGTCGGCGCCTTTGATACTCTCTTTCGCCGAAGGCTGTACGCATTACTATTAATAAATTGAATGCGTGCGAAACTTGACTAACTTGCTGGATGAACGTTACCAAATTAGCGCTTGGTTCGACCTGTCTAAAGCAGTGTCTCATTCTAGTACGTCACCCATCGCCTTGCTGTTAAGGTGAGTATTTGCCATATTTTTTGCCTCATTCCGATATGCCACTCGTCGCGTTGTTGTTGAGGTGAGTAGGACGTGCATTACCAAGCTAAAAACCCTTATAATAGTTATCGCGTTGACGACAAGTTTTTTTGACGTCTCTCTCTCTGTAAACGAACCATTTCTAGGCATTTTCACAGCTGGCTACATATATAATGCACGCACAAGGCGTGAGTTACAAAATTGTGCAAGTGGGCGGGAGAGCTCCGCCCACTTTTGGGAAGCCCCGCTCACTTCTCCAAAATGCCAAAATTTGCACAAAATTCACGAATTCATGCAAATTCCGGCACTTTTAAAAAGTGGGCAGGGCTTGCCACTGAGGGTGCAGCTTGCATGACTGGGGGCAGGGTTGAAACTAAAGTTATTTTGAGATTCCCCAGTCATCTACGAGCTTCTCTAAGCGATTTGACAAAAAACTAAACTTTTTTGTAGAGGGCAACAGTGTGGGCGGAGTTGTCAAGAAAGGAGCGGGGTCAACTTGAAATATTTCTGAGCCCGAATTGATTATGTGGACACAAATTAGAACCACACTACACATTAGAACTGATATTTAGGGTGTCGCACACCATTGTGCGACACTGTCCTCAAATGTTAATAAATGCTCCAGAGTTGATCCCCTTTACGTCTTGTTAGCGTTAAAAATTTCGTAGCATGCCCCGATATCGACTTTTCTTAGCAATCACGAATTCCTGAAATGCTACCGTAAATGCCAATGATCATCAACAAACGAAAACGCCTGGGCAGCCTCGAATTAAGATGTTCCACCAACCTATTTTCGGGCGCCACTAACGGTACAAATGCTTGATCGGCTGGCGTTCAGACGTGTCTACTTTGTTGAAATGTTATTCCAACCGATTCATGGTATGGTTGCCGCCTGATAAATATATCTGAGCCCTCGCCCAAAAATGCTCTGCAAATAAGGAAGGCAGATTTGGAATTAGCATTTTTTAAACTAATGCAATACTTCTCATTTCTAAAAACTCTTCTCATTACCAAAAACTCTCCACTTCGACTAAACATCCTTCCCTTGTATATTGATTGGCTTTGATTTATGCGTTCAATCGCGCTGCAACACCTCTTTCATTTTCCACCGCTAAGTCTTAGAGTTCTTAATCCTAAAGTAAGTTCGAGCGTGAAGCAACTTCTACGAAGTGTTTTGAACTTTATTTTCATTCATAGATTGTAACAAACTAGCGCAGATTCCTTACATCTCTTCTTTAATGTCTTGCTTTGAAATAGAAGTTTTCTTAGAAAATTTCGCTTTATTTCCTACCTCTTTGGTACCTTTTTCTTTACGATCATCGCAAGAAAGCACTGCAAACTTGCAAAATGATTGTACAAGGTTTATGCTACAAGATGCTCATTAAAATGATTTTGAGCTTTCTGAGTTGAGATTTTTGTTTTTCCTGTGCTATTAAAGCGGAACACGATAGATCTTTTGAGCTAAAGAGAAAATAGGCTTACAAAGAAAGTTGGTCGAAAACAAATGGAAAAATGTTGCATACAAAAAAAAGCTCAAAGTGCTGATCTTACTGCTAAGTACTCTTCTATACTTGAAAATCGTTGTGAAAAAACTTATCGATTTTGTTGTGGAAGCATATGAAAATTCAAGCAAATCATCTAAAATATCGTAAGCCTATCCTGCGTCACTGAACGTTTTTCAGAGCTTTTTCAACAATCTTCTTGTCCACGAACGTCCTTTTCCGGGCTGCACTTCCATAACAAATACAAAATTCTTGACTTTTTTTCGAAAAAGCTCTCTGGATGTAGAGGGTATATTTGAAATTAGCGATTCGAGTTTTACAGCTGAGAGAGCAAAAGATGAAAAATCTTGTCAAAATCGTCGAATTCGCCGAACTCGCTCTTTGCGTCCTTTCAGCATAACTTTTTACATTGCCATTAAATTCTTGAAAAGTACATTTGGACTTGGCTTTCCTAACCAAATATTTATGGAGTTCTGTAGTCGACTAAGTACTGTAGACGAAATTTGGTTGTTGCGACGGTGTTTTCTTGAGTATGTAACTCAGTATGATTTGTAGGTAGCGATATGCGATTTAAAGCAGTTGATAGAAGAGCTCTCACCAAGTGTTTGCTATAAAAAAATCGTATGATTTCCTGCTGGTGAAGACGGAAAGGGCCGTGGATGTCGGAAAATCCATAAAGCACTCAACGCCCTACCGTAACCCTTCAATGATATCTAAGAAATGATCGTTGCTTTTAGTAAATCTTGTTGCTCATATGAGCAAAGTTTTGCGTTAATCTAAGGGCTTCAAATATCGAGCAGTAGTAAGAATGAGCACGCATGCCTGTGAAGACGTAATTCATGCACCATGCGTACGAGAAATTTTTCAGGGCAGAATCGATAAGTCACCTCTAAATTCTGGCATTAGAAACTTTTTCGAGAATCTTGCAAAGGTAAGGCGAAAACGTCTAGCAAACTAAAAATACCGTACACCTAAGAACTGCTCAGCATACCCCTACAGTGAGACACTAGCGTGAGAAGCATTTAGGATAGTCATGATAAGCGAGACAGATGACTCAAGCAGGCAGAATTGTGACATTTCGGGCCAATTCAATTTTCTTGTTCTCCGATGAGTATTCTATGCATTTATCCTCGCCGCAGCCTTATTGCAAAATTTGAGAATCAAGAATCGACCACAAACTTCTTGGCTGTTTGCTGATCTGCTGTCGAGAATTTATTCGTTCCTCTCTGCCTGGTCACACAACCTATCACAGTGAGTCATTAATTATACATTAAAGATGAATTATAATTAAATTATCATTAATTATGAATTAACTCAATGTTATTTACAAGATGTTAATCACATCTCACGTAATGTCATTTTTTTCTCTTCTTTGACGTGGACGAACTATGCATTCTCACAAATCTGTCATTCTATAATCAATGTTTTGTTTGCACGTGAAGTCACATGTCTAGTGAAGAAATAAGAGGCTTTTATACAGGGTGTCCGTAAAGTATGTATACACTGTTTGATCGTTAATATCTCTTTTCCCAAGAATGCTTGGGAAAAGAGATATTAACGCTTTTGCTTAGCTTTAACCACCATTTTGTAGAGCTGGCTCCAACTTAGATCTACAACATGGAGCGAATCACGGATCATTCTTCCCTACTGTAAGATTATGGTAGGATTTTTCAGCTCATAGTGTCATTACGAATTTACCGTGTTTCAAATAAGTTTCCAAAAAGTCTGAAAAGGGGTGTACTAGGGGCAGAGGTGCGATAGGGAGCTGGGGCCCCCAAAAATGAAGATGGTTCCAGCTACCACAGGCCGGCCAAAAGTGAAGGTGGTAGTGCCGGACACTCATCTCCCAAAAACGTCGAACGGGGTGGGGGGGAGCGTTAACGTCGACTGAGCCTATCCTTCCAGGTCGTTGCCGCCATTGAGCATGAAATACGCAAAACAAACGCAAAAATAGATTATTGAAAGCATATTTTTATGTATACGGCGGCATATATGTATATATAAAACTAGTTGGCAAACCCGGCTCCGCCCGGCCCTATCAATAACATATTTGTAATCAGCATGCTCGATTACCCCCTGTGCCAACTCCCAGCCCCGTAGCTCAAATTTTGCAAAAAAATCGATAGAATTGATATCGATCGATAACGAAAAGTAGCCTATAACACGCTCCCCGCCCCGAAGTATATGTGTGCCATGTTTGTTCCAAATCGGTTCGGAAATAAAAATTTCTATTCCGAACATACGTACAGACAGACATACAGACACACATTCAGCCTCATATATGTAAGATAGACGTGTTTAGTAAATGGTGTGTTTTGAAGTGAAAGTCAGCGAGACTTCACAAATTTTATCAAGTAAGTTTTGTTATAACGTACTGCGAAGGAAGTAGGTCGATCCAGGCAGTAACCGCTGAAAACCAGAATTTTGAATAATAAAATGACGATAAATTATGCGAAATTTTTACTGTTATAAATCTGGTGGTTGAAGATGTCAGCGATTGCGATTTTATAGTTTTTGAAGGGCAAGTGTTGCTCTACGAGATAGTAGAATTAGGTCGATCTGAGCAGTAGCCGCCGAGAACGAGAATTTCAAAAAATTAAGCGATTTTAGGTTACTTAATGACAGCTGACGTCCAGACTCCTATAAATTTGGAATGTGAAGATGTGCAATGTTGCGACTTCATAGGTTTTACAGAGTAAAAATTGCTCTATCGGACTATGCTTTAGCATTATTGATCCATCAAGATACTGCCGAGATTCAGGCTCTTAAAAAACAGGTGAGAAACCGCTTTTTAAAATTCAACAGCTCATATCTTCTCCAGAATTGCATGAATCATGTTGCGACTTCATAGGTTAGG
Source organism: Cylicocyclus nassatus (assembly GCA_958299035.1). NCBI lineage: Eukaryota > Metazoa > Nematoda > Chromadorea > Rhabditida > Strongylidae > Cylicocyclus > Cylicocyclus nassatus. Next base: position 16,934,598 of record CATQJL010000316.1, read on the forward strand.
TTCTTCTCATCAAGAGCTTTCAGATATATTTAATATGTGAGGGTTTCGCGCCTCTCACGGTATATGCCCGGGGGTGGAGAATTTCACCCCAAAGTCACTGGAGGTCTCCGGCCAATACACTAACATGGGCGAGGTGGAGACTTTGGGGTGAAAAGTCTCCACCCTGGGTTAGAGCCGCGAAAATCATTGAACCTTCCACATATTATACATCCTCTGAAAGCTCTCGATGAGAAGAATCTAATCTATGAAGTCGCAGCATGATTTATGCAATTTTGAAGAAGTTATGAGCTTTGAATTTTAAAAAGCGGTTTCTCACCTGTTTTTTTAAAAGCCTGAATCTCGGCAGTATCTTGATGGATCAATAAGGCTAAGGCATAGTCCGATAGAGCAATTCTTACTCTGTAAAACCTATGAGTCGCAACATTGCACACCTTCACATTCCAAATTTATAGGAGTCTGGACGTCAGCTGTCATTGAGTAACCTAAAATCTCTTAATTTTTTAAAATTCTCGTTCTCGGCGGCCACTGCTCAAACCGACCTAATTCTTTCACTATCTCCTAGAACAACACTTCTTCAAAACCTACGAAGTCGCATTTGCTGACATCTTCAACCACCAGATTTGTAATAGTGGAAAGTTCGCATGATTTTTTCGCTATTTTATAATTCGAAATTCTGGTTCTCGGCGGTTGCTGCCTAGATCAGCCTACTACATAGATATATGCTCTCAATACTTTCTTTTGCGTTTCTTTTGCTTATTTTCCTTCTTTTAAGCTTTAGCAAAAAATTTTTTTTTCAAACTCAAAAGTGAAGGTGGTCACCCCGTACCAGCTCAAAAGTGAAGGTAGGCGGAGACTCGGCTCCGACTATCGCACCTCTGACTAGGGGTTTCAAGCTCGCTGACTTTATTATACAACTTTTTACGAGTTTTGAAAGCTTTTAAAATGGTGTAATTACGATTTTTGGAGTCTTGTAAAAGTAGCCATTGCGGTTTACCTGCCACAACTTATGAAGGAAGCATCGCGGTAAAGTGCAAACATCATATTTAGTTTCAGCGGCTCCAAATGCCCTGGTATAAAAGTTTTCTGGTTGTTTGGCTTGCTTTCTGAGGCGAAATAGGGTCCTTGATGGCTCACAACCCTTCTTGAGTTTTCTACCGTAATTCTACAGTAATAAAGGGCGACCGATGATTTGCTCCATACTGTAAATCTAAGTTGAAGCCAGCTCTACAAAATGGTATTTGAAGCAAGGCAAAAAACTCTTTGGGAAAGAGATATTAACGATCAAACAGTGTATACATACTTCACGGACACCCTGTATAATATAACATTTTTCGATGTACAGGGTGTCCCAAAGTAAGTACACACTTTTCAATCGTTGAAATCTCTCTTCCCATTATGTCTTTGTCCGCCAATCAAGTGCTGTTTTGTAGAGGAGGCTTCAACTTAGATTTACAGTATCGAGCGAATTACTGATCTTTCTTCATTACTGTAGGATGACTGTAGGACTTCGACAAGGACTTCATGCCAATGAAAGCTATATTCTGCCTCGCATCAAAACCAAACAAGCCAAAAACTCCTGTACTATGGTAACTGAAGCCGCTGATTTCGTATATGAAGTTTACTCTTTATTGTGATACTTTTTTCCAAAGTTATCCCAGGTAAACCGTAATACCCGAATTTCCAATATTTGTCAGAAATGTGGTTACACTTCAAAAAAAGCTGAAAACACTCGTAAAAAGTTGTGTAGTTCAGCGTGCGCAAAAACCTTAGTACACAATTTTTCAGATTTTTTGAAGAAAATTTTGTCATTTGACATATTTCACAATTCTTCCACAAACCGGATGTTCTTACCGTAATCCTACAGTAACGAAGAGCGATCGGTGATTCGCTCCATACTGCAAATCTAAGTTAAAGCCTTCTCTACGAAATGGTACTTGATTAGCAGAAAAAGACATGGAAAGGGAGATATTAACGATTGAAAAGTGTGTACTTACTTTTGGGACACCCTGTATAATTTGATAAACGACAAAATTTTGAGATACAAAATTGTCAACGCAAATTGCGACTTATGCTTTATACAGTACCCGCAAGGTACTTATCCAGTGCCATTCATCTGTACGTAATGAATAAGTGTCGTAACTTGATTGTTCTATGTCACCATTGTTGTTGGGTTTGTTAAGGATGGCTCTCTTCTAGCTTTCAATGCCTACTTCAGCGCATTTTGTTTGCACAAAATAAACAATAAAACCGCTAGATAATCTTCTACACAAAGTTATACACATCTGTTGCGCAACTGCAGCGCACCTTGCAGCGCAGCTGACTACGAGTAGTCTGCAATGTGGATATGCAGATTTGGGATGTGAAAGTTGTACGCCTCCTTCCGTCTGCATTATTTTTGCGATCCATCTAGGGCATTACTTTTGTAAAAGCAAAGGTTTCAACGAATTAAAATAGATTAAAGTTTCAAACGTTTTTTCTGCTTCTTGCATTCAACTGTGCTAGTGCTTATAAAAACAATCGAACTTTCAGACTTTGATAACTGTAAATTTTTTTCTTATCCTCAAACGTCTACCTTCTTTTAGTACGAATTTTGCTTCAACATTGCCGGAAATTTTAGTCTTCTATGTTTTTAGTTGAAAGTCTGCTTACCTCTACTTTTGGATTTGAGAATGAGTGACTATTTGATAGACTTAAGCGGGCCTCACAAGTTGGCTTCCTAGCATTTGTAAAAAAGTTGGTTCGCGTGAAGCTTAAAGCCAAAAATGAACTCTCGATTGCCCCAAAAATACCTCTTCTAAAAATCCTTCTGAGCTCTTGCTTACTCTCGCATATGCTTCTCGCATTATAGACTAAAATAGAAGAACCGAAACAAGTCAAAATCAAAAAAAAAACCCAGCATGTTATGGGTTTTTGTTTCGATATTTATCAATTTAAGGCTTGTAAAAGACTATTTATGATAATCATACCTCCACAGGTTTGATTGGATAGAAGTTGTCTAAAAAAATCCAGCATGCTTTGCCAATCTTTGTTTCGTCGGTTCTAACCATTGAAAGAATATAGGTACGTATGATTACTTGAACCACCTGAGAAGATGAATCCCGCAAATTTTTACAAATCGAAACAATTTTCCTTGCATTTTCGGGCTTTTAAAACTTTTAAATTTCGGCTAGAAACTTTAAGCGGATCAAACATGGTCATAAGGTATGAAGGCCATTCTGTAAAGCTTGCTGTGTAGTTCACTCTCCTGACTATTGAGAGAATATGAGAAGAAATGATTTATATTGTTAATCAAGTATGAAACGAGATGGGCAACCTAATATGCCAACGATCAAAGAAAAAATCGAAATTGTGTATTTAGATCGCGAGTCTGCAAATACTCACCACTGCGCTTATGCTTTATTTTGAAGCAATGGCATAACTGCACCTAAAAGCGCGCTGCAATTTTGTTCAAAACTGGAGAATAAAACTTCATATAAAAGAGCATATACGGAGCCTCATATGTAGCCAAGTTGTTACTGAGATCGCCTCTTTAGCATCAGGCCATTCCTTCAACAGAAATAGAACATATTCAAGAGCTATATAGGTTTAGTAAGTGTTTCTCAGTTTCAGAATGGGTATTCAACTTAAAATATAAGGAATGCAATTTTTCCCACTTAAAACTTTTAGGTATTTCAGTGTTTGGCTGCTATATCACTTTATCTTTCCGATGGGTATCACGCCGGCTAACAATTTTGTAGCGAAAACAGTCCTTTGGTAGGAGATAGTCCAGATCATGAAAAACTTGCGCAGTTATTTGGTGAACGCATGAATGGCGAGGTAGTTTTCTTTTTTTTTCGGCTAGTCGTAAACTACTTTTGTGTTATAACAATTCATAACAGCAAACAAACAGGCATTATGATATATATTATACCTTGAACAGGGTGTCGCAAAAGTAAGTACACCTTTTTAATCGTTGATATCTTTTCTCCCTATTCGTCTTTTTTCGCCTTTTGGTACCACTCTGTAGAGGAGGCTTCAACTTAGATTTACTGTATTAAGCTAATGACCGCTCGCCCTTCATTACTGTTGGATTACTGCGGACACTTCGACAAGATTCTGCCTCGGAACAAAACCAAACGAGCCGAATACCCTTGTGCTATGTTCGTGGAAGCCGGTGATTTCAAATATGAAATTTCCACTTTACTGTAATGCTTCTTTCCAGAGTTATCCCAGGTAAACCGTAAAAACCGAATTCCCAGCATTTGTCAGAAATGTAATTACACCGTCAAAAAAGCTGAAAACACTCGCAAAAAGTTGTGCAGTAGAATCAGCGTGCGCGAAAACCCTTGTACACGATTTTTCAAATTTTTGGATGAAATTTTATCAAATGGCATATTTCACAGTGGATTCACACGCTGGAAGTTCCTATCGTAATCCAACAGCAGCGAAGGGAAATCGAAGTTTTGCTTCATACTGTAAATCTAAGTGAAGCCTCCTCTACAGAAAGGTTCTTGACCGGCAAAAAAAAGACCCATCAGGAAGAAGAGATATTGGCGATTAAAGCGTGTACTTACTTTTGGGACACCTTGTATACAAGATTGATTTGAACAAAACATTATGATTATAGAAATTTATAACAATTCATAACAGGTAGCAGACAGGCATTGTAACATGTCTTCTACATAATGCTCTCCGAAAGACATTAGCTGATTGATTTTTACTACGAATCGTCCTATTTCTTTTGGAACCATTTATCTCATTGTGTTGTGCTATAAATGTTAACATATGTTTATGTTTGCCATGTCTTTTTCGTGCATTGATAGTCCTACTTTCTACCCATTGCGAACCTCTCCTTTTATTATTTATACTCGCGTTTTGCACATACCAATAAATAAAATAACTAGATATAAAAGTGAATGTCTGTTTGCACGTATGTTTCGAATAAAAATTTTTATTTTTAAACCATGCAAACCAAATCTTGCACACGTTCACTTCGGGGTCTGGGCGATGTTGTAGGCCACTTTTTTCATTCGATATCGATTTTATAGATGTCTCGTAAAGTTTAAGCTATCGGGGTCGGCGGGAGAGAGGGGGAGGTGGTAAGTGAACATAGCTATGAATACAATACGGCTATTTTGCATGGTGATTACAAAATAGCATTCAATTTTGGTATGACCCCTTTGGTAAGGTTACGGTAGGTATACGGTACGGATATTGCGCTTTTAGCTAGCGAAACGCTTTACAGCTAACTGAGAAGTCCTATAGACTCCAAATCAAATACTTCCTTCTGAATAGACTCCCTGTTTGCCCAGCTCCTCTTTCTCCTCGTCTCCATTGTGCGTCGGTTCAGTCACCGTCGAGAATCAAGCATTCGGAAATGCTGCCATCTTAGTTTCAAATGCTTGGTTCTCTGCGAAGAACTCCTAAATCGACCTTCTTCTTTCACTATTTGTTAGAGCAGTACTTATTTTCTAACTATTACCTTGCATCAGTTGTTACTTCTAAATACGAATTTTGAACAAGTTGAAATTTTGGCCGGTTTACGCAGCTTCAACTTCCAAAATTCTAATTCCCGGCTGGACTTCTATATCAACACAAATTTTTCACTACCTAATGTCTTACTTACACTGAAACTAGTCAGTCGCAGTGACAGTTTTTTTGCTAGCAATATTCAAATCAGTGCAATTCTAATAATTTTTACTGCTTTAACCCGAAATTTTCGGTAATCTCCTCTACCGACCTACCGTCTCACAATTTATTAGAACAGTTTCTTGTCAGAACTGGAATTGTATTCATGATGTTAGCGGCTCTGAGGAGGACCGGGTGGTTGAGTTGTTAGCCCTAACGAGGGCCTCGGTTGAGTTTCTGAAGCTATCAAAAAACCTTATTTTCGAGAATCGTGGGGGTGTCTTAGTTCGTACGAAGCGATGATGTCCTTCGGGTGCTCGTAGTAGATGATCAAAATTTTTTCGGAATCTTTTCCTTATTACGTTTTCATTCGGTGGGGAAAAGTTTTCCAGATCCAAAAGTGAAGACTGTCATTCTGCACCAGCTCAAAAGTGTACGTGGGGGAAGAATCGGCTCCCATTACTGCATGCCTGCTCCTACCTTCAAATACGACCCCCCCCCTTCCCGCTTCCACCCCTGATACGACCCCTTAGGTCGGGCGCGCCTGACCCCACGCTCAACCCTGGTCATCGCCTCAGCGTTCAGCTCAATCACTTCCTGTGTCTAAATATTACCATACATAAGCAAAAAAATCGTCCAACTAGTGATGGAAATGTAAATCTAAGAAATTAGTGATGCAATTATTGTTGGTCTTTTCTATCTCAAGTGTATCATAATATATCTTTAATAATTCTTTCAAATTCCTGTTCATTTGTAGATACGTGGAGTATATCATCATTGTATCTATAAGAATACTTGAAAGAAAATCTCAAAGTGTTTGATGTAATTGCCAGTCTTTTCATAAATTCATATTCCATATATGTCAATGTTAGGTCGGCCATTTGTGGGCTACAAGAAGCACCTTGTGGTATACCCTTAATTTGTCGGTAAACGACTCCTTCAAAACTCAAGTAACTAGAGTCTAGCAGGGAGTCTATCGTGTAGAGTACATCCTCCAGTTGAAAATATTTTTCATGTAGTGTAACCGTATTGACATAAGATACGTTTCTATTACATACTCTGATATACTTAAAGCCTTTCATACACAGGGTTAAAAGTTTCTTGAGATTAGACTTTACCACGTTATGTGGTAGACTAGTAAAAGGACTTGAGCAATCCGCAGAATAAATGTTCAAATTTCCCTTAGCTGTTGCTGAGTCCCAATTATCTGGGTACTATTTTCCACAGCCCAGAAGTAATTAATTTGTGTTTTCTGTCTTATAACCTTACAATAATTAGCAAAATGGTTTCTTATATGTGCAAGTATGAGCTGCAAAATATTTGTAAGAGGTTTCAATGTACTTTTTCTTGCTCCTGTTATGTATCTAAATTTGATTGAATTCTTATGCATCTTTGGTATACCATAAATTCTAGGTATTTCGAGGAATCTTTCCTCAGGTTTAATATTCAGACTGTTGGGTATTCTTACATGCTTCATCCGGATATCTTCAGTTGTAAAGTTAGTGCTTTCGTAGGTGCTACCTTCATTATTAAATTGTTCCATTTCTTTCTTCATCATTTTTATATAGAACTTATTGCAGGTAAAACTAAAATTGGAACTAGCCTTATCCACTGGGGTTATTACAAAATGTTTGTGTAATTGCTTCAAGGCTTTTTTTATCATATTGGTCGTCTTCAATTCCTGTCATGTTGTACATATTATACAATTTCGGTGTAATCTTGTTCTTAAAGTAACGGTTCAGGCTGTGTATTAACTGTTCCTTGTCTGCAGAGTTAGCTCTAAATTTATGTATGTACTTTGCAACTAGTTGGGATACAAGGTCTTTTATCGTGCTTAACTTCTTTATCGAATATAGAGAGTCGTCTATATTGAGTTCCTTTTCTCAATGCACTCTTCAATTTTTCGTCATCTATAAAATCGATATTCCCTGTGCAGACATGTTTATGAGTTGGATCAGTATACGCAACATATTTGTCGCATACACATTCTTGATCCTCTATAAAATTAATAAGGTTGGTATCTGACTTTCTGAGGAATTTCTAATTACAAATTTCAAGCCCCAGAAGCTTTTGTAAGTTATAGCGGATTGTTACTCTGATATCTTTCAAATCGATGTCCCTAGTATTTATGTGTTCAGCAATTATTCTATGTATTCTAGCACTGTTGCTCAATTTAGTAAGTTTCAGTAGTTCCCTAATGTTGCCCAAGTATGGTAATGTGATATTTATTTGGTCTTTGTCCTTCCCCAAAATGGAATGGCTATCAATGAATATATCTCGTATCTGTGTTCAAATGTTAATTTATTAAAGTCTGCCGTAAAGGAATATTAGATAAGACTATTTATATCCATTTTATTTAATGTACGAAAGTACCTGAAGAGTGCATTACTAAACAAATTTTCTATCGTTGTAATTACTACTTCTGTTCTGTCATAGCATGTACTCTTTCTCCTGAATCTTCTTTTCTTTCTTCCCTTTCTTGTTCTTCTGAATGGACATCTAAAGTAAGGGTGTTCCCTTTTTTCTAGTGGATTAATATTGTGAGAAATATTGCCAAACCCTTTTATTTGGTCATAAAATTCGAATGGATATGCAGTGACCATATATTGTATCCACTTGAGCTCTTTGTCTCTTGAGAGTTTTTTTGTATTGTCCATTTCAGTAACATGATCCAGTACATCTACACTAATGTTCTCCGGGTCATGCCCGGTATTTTTGAAATGATCCACCATAAACGTATGTATGTTGAATTTATGAAAACTTCTCTTATGTTGATTTACTCTTGATCACAATTTTTGTGTGGTCTCACCGACATATTGTAAGTTACACGTAAGACATGTTATCATATAAATCACATTCTTTGATTCACAATTACATATGTTGGATTTGTTAGTTCTGAAGTAGCAATTTGTTGTAGAACTATGTGTAATGTTCAATTTTATCACATATGTTACAGTTTCTTCTGTTGCATTTAGAACCAGTATTGTTATTACTTGTGTTATTGTTTACCACTCTTAGGCGATTTTCTGTGTTATTATCGTTGAACGGAGACAACATTGAACAAAGATTAGTTTGAATTGGATTTTTGTTAAGGGACCTGCAATCCATTAAGTCAAGCGGTCCATCCAGGACTCTTATGCAGTTTCCTTCAAGAGGCTAGTTCCTCTTAGGTTAGGGCAAACCATTTCATCCTTGTTTTATACGCAGGAATAATATTAGAATTTCCTCTAACGATCAAACCTCCCTATGACTGCCAAGCGGCATAGGGACGTTTGACACGTGCAAAACTCAAATTCTTTTATCGGTCAGATGTATCTTTCATGCGGATATCAAATTTCTTACCATTTCTCCAACATAAACGCTTTGCAAATGAGGTCTTAATCTGATGAGCGACTTTCACTTTGCACAATTCCCACTCTGCCTCGCGGACATGCTATGTTTGCTCTGTCGTACAATGTCGTAGAGCCATTTTAGACTAAAAGAAATCCGTTGAAGATCGTTCTGTTTCATGCATTCACAGCACCACGGGCGTGCCCTTTTGAAGCTTTTCCAGCATTATAGTGTGCTGCAGCACGTCAAGAACCGTCCTTCTCTTCAAGAAGGGTGAACGGGAGGACCTTCGGAACTATCGTCCAATATGCCTGCTGAGTGTGCTGTACAAGCTTTTCATGAAAGTTATCCTCGCTCGAATATCAAGGACACTGAATGAAGCCAAACCCCAAAAACAAGCTGGATTTCGCAAACGATTCAGCTGCATGGACCACATCCAGACCATTTCGAGGGTCACAGAGGTTTGCCGGGAGCACATACTGCCTCTCGTCCTAACCTTTGTCGATTACGAGAAAGCCTTTGACAGCGTCGAAACCAACGCCATCCTGTCTGCTATAGTTGAAACGACCGAAAAATTTTGTCGAACGAATGAATTTCGAATAATCGGCTTTTGAAAAATATTCGAACGAACGAATATTATTCGATCTGTGATTTTCAGTCTATTCGAATTCGAATATTCGAATAATGCTACATTTCAAAATTCGAATGAACGAATATTCGAATAAATGGGGTTGGTCGAATATTCGACTATTCGAATAATCGAATATTCATACCTGTCCGGATATTCGACTATTCGAATAATTCGAATATAATTTAGCGGCTCAAACAATGCTGGTTTTTTTCTTTGTTGCGGTTTGCAAAAAAAACTTAATCGCATTTCACTCAAACATGTAGTTCAAGGTGTTCGTGGCCTAAGCCTTACCTAGTAATAGCTTCAACACATTTATACTTCCTTACAGAAGTTTCTTCCGAAGTTACACAGAATTTTTTTCCAAAGCTATAGGTTTAAAATGGAAAACCTTTTAGATTAGGTAGTTGTTTGTAATTTATTCGTAATGGTCAGCATTGCGTGAGTTTTGAGACTAGCACTGGGGGAGCACGAGGAAGGCCTACAGTGATAGAATCAGTAAACCTCTACTGTTGTCCCGAAAGTTTTGTTCGTTTTTTCAAACGACTGTAGGACCACACACAATAAAGACCTAAATGAATCTCAACACGAATTCAATGGCTTTTCCCTCTCTTTTGAGAATACATTTTCGAACCACAATCTTGTATGCTTTTTTTGATAATTGCCAAAGTTCTCCATCCGTCGATTTTATCTGCTCAAAGTTAAGCTAGTTTTTTAAATTTCATTCCAAAGTTCTAATTTCATTCCAAAGTTTCGGAAAGGATTAAGTATGGATCAAATAGAGCAATTCTCGGATTACAAGGTAATATTCTTAGAGATTCTCTTAACTTGCTGTTTTTAGCTTCAAAAACATTATTTCTTCGGCAGTTTCGATCTTTTTAAGTCATGAAACACGCAACTGCAGCAAATACACGAAAGCTTTCAAAGCTTTTGCGAATTGAAATATGATTCTTATCAAACATTATTTATGCTACATAACCAAGTTTAATTTGCTTTGAAAAAGCAGCTTTTTGGAATTTTCGGTACTTTTAAGTGGTAAACGTATTCAAAAAGCCGCAGTTTTCATCAAACATTAATCATAACGAGCTTGGTAAACATGGATGTAATCTAAATTGGATACAATGTAGCCAAAGACTTGCTCTACATAATAATCTTCAACGCTCTTTGAAAACATCGGGATAAAAAATTTTTAAAACTCAGTAAAGATTTGGCATTACTTCTGAGCTGCTCAGAAAGCCGTGGGGATAACATTGCAGAGGCAGAGTAGATCAGAGATTCAAATACAGCTGTGAAAGAAGATAAAAATATGTATCAAGTCGTACCTAAGTTGTCTATGCGTTGGTGTTCTGTGGCTCTTAGTGAGCGATGGAAAAAACGGACAAAACTTTCGGGACAACCTAATATTTCTGTGCTCATCTAAATGCAAAAAAAAGAAAACTCATGGAAATATTTGTATATTAGCTGATAATCTAATACTTGTCGGGAATTCATAATCACTGAGTTCCAGAGTTTTTGCTGTAACTGAATTCTCACAAAGTTGTTTTATTTGTATTTTTGAGGTTTGTACTTTTGTTGTAAGGATCTTTCATATCTCTTCTCAGGTCCAAAATAATCAATGTTCATCCTACACGCCTACTCGAAGTATTATTCCTCTACGAACTTTGCAGCATTCTAACACTAGTTTTATAAGACCATAAGGGCACCCGATTTGAGCAGTGACTGATAGGCTGCCGCCAAGTCAAGCGGCTCAGGTCCTCACGACTCCTTACGCTGTAACGTAACTTTCAGGTATTTTGACATGCGAGCGGTGATTAGGCTAAGGCAAGGAAGACCTCGAGATGAAGGAATGATTGTTGCCTTTACCTGCTGCCTTAGGAGACTATACATGCTTGTGCAAGCTGTTTGAGGACCAATGGTCTGCTAAAGGCCGCCTAATGACGGCTTTCCTTCCCCCAATTTAGAGCCTGTGGGTCTTTCCGCATGATATCGCATCTCCACTTTTCAGACGCGATTTCCAGAAGATAGTTCAGCACTCCAAATGAACTATGAATAATATTTGTCATCACTATGCTTTGGCATGGCTCGCGACTCATGCCCTAAAAGGGAAGCTTGATAGCCATTCTGTCATATGATGATTTTTATGTGATTGACCAATCGGGGACATACTTGTACTCAATGTAGAACAGCTGACGTTTTCTTTTGACATCGAATGTTAGAATGAATGTTCTTGAATATTCGAATATTCGAATGACTGTCTTTCAAGTTGCTCGAATATTCGAATATTCGAATAACTGTCTTTTGAAATTCCTCGAATATTCGAATATTCGAATAACTGTCTTTTAAAATTCCTCGAATAAACGAATATTCGAATAACTCATTTTTCTAAATCATCGAATGAACGAATTATTCGAATACAGGGCTTTCTCATTTACTCGACTATTCGAATAATCGAATAATTGGACTTCCTCGAATATTCGATTATTCGGATATTCGAATAGTCGAATATTTCGAATAAATTATTCGAACACGAATATTCGGTTCTAACTATACTGTCTGCGCTTCAAGGAGTGGACCCAGCTTACGTGAGGACGTTAGCCGACTGCTACAACGACGATGCAGCTATTCCATCGCCCCCTGATTATACCAGTTGGGAAGGGGGTCCGACAAGGCGACACAATCTCGCCGAAGCTGTTCACCGCGGCCTTGCAGTGGGTGATGAAGTCACTGCACTGGGACGAGAGACGCATACGAGTTGATGGAAGATTCCTGTCTAACCTTCGTTTTGCGGACGACATCGTTCTCTTCTCGAGCAATATTACTGAAGCAGAGACGATGCTGAAGGAACTAAACGAAGTAGGGAAGAAGATCGGACTGCGAATAAATCGGAAGAAGACTCAGCTCATGAGGAACGCCCTTTGCGAAGATGCAGAAATGGAATTGGAAGGCACTCCCTATTATGGAGACGTCTTCTTACTTGTATTTCGGACGTTCGATGAACATGGAGAACGACTTGAGGGAAGAACTTAACAGGAGAAGAAGAGCAGCCTGGGCCGCCTTCGGGTTTCTAAGGGAAGCCACCGACCAACTGACGGACCCGGAGCTTCGTGCCCACCTGTTCGACTCAACCGTTCTCCTGGCGCTCTGTTACGCAGCTGAGACTTGGGCTGACACAGTAGCAACGTCGAAAGCCTTACGGACCACTCACAAAGCGCTCGAGCGCAGTCTTTTGAAGATGACCCGACACAAGCGACATCTAGTCGGGTTTCGCAGTACGGAAATGGAAAAATTGTCCCCTCTTCGTGGCCAGCGGATTATGTTGCGAAAGCGAAACATCGATGCCGGTCACATCATGAGAAGAACAGATGACAAATGGACACTAAGAACATCTGAGTGGATTCCTCGCGAAGCCAAACGTCCCCGAGGAAGAACACTAACAAAATCGGCAGAGGTGTTCGTGGAACGGATGGACCAGCTGAGAAACTAGCTGGATACGACCTTCGCCCCTGGAACCCGTGGACGCAGCTACCGACGACACAAAAATATTGTGAACGTCTGAAGCGAGAGACAGGAAAAGACTTTTGTACTGGGGCCCGCACGTCACGTGAGGACGGGCCATCTAAGTATCTAAGTAAGTAAGTATAGTGTGCTGCAGTGCGCTGGAGTATTGCGCTCGCAGCAATGCCCTTTGATCTCTCTTGTTGATTAAAGGCACCTAGATCAACACACACTCAGATAATCGCCGGGGTTAGACGGCCATGCGATTTATGAGCAGACGGGCACCGGAAATATAGTTCGCTGACTTCTTGCGGTCCCCTTGCAAATATTTGGAAAAATTTTGGGGAAATTTTAGACAAATGCTCGGAGAACTAATGCGGCTCCTTCATGGATTAGTTGCAGCGCAGTGGCCGCATTCTCGCAAATCTTCCGCAAGGATATGCAAGATTATTGAGGTTCGTACGGTCCTTCGTGAAGAGCCGCACACCCATAGGTGCTTTCCGCTGGAAAAAGTACCTTAAACTCGGGTACTTGAACCATCGATGACACCTCTGCTATGCAGACTGTTACCTTTGCTCGACAGACGCCCGAAACTGCTAAAAAGAGTCCGAGCGCTTGCTGAAAGCTTGGCCTGCACTCGCTAAAAGAAATTATTTGACCGTTTGCAGATAATTTTGTATTGCTGTTTCCTGGCAGAACACGGAAGTATCGCTTCTGAGTGTTTAGCCACGAACCAAAATTCTGCTGATCGCTTGCAGCTCAGACAATCGCCGGGGCAGGCGAGCACCGGAAAAATAGATTTTTTCGCTCTTATCTTTTGCAGATATATTGCTGAATCTCCGAGGAATCGAGGACTCAGCAAGCGGTCATCCGAAAAGTCCTGATTGCTTTCCGAAAAATTCGCGAGCGGGGTGCGAGAAATCAGCAATATATTTTTCCGGTGCCCCCCCCCCCTGCTCCCGGCGATTGTCTGGGAGAAAGGTGCGAGTTTACGGACCGCCCGCCGTCGGCGATTATCTGAATAAGTATAAAGCAGGCCCCGTGAGTATACGATTTGCGTTGGTCCGATCCTTTGACGTGGCCTCCAAAAGAACATACGGGCCTGTGATACGTATCACAAAAAAGCCCCTCATATCATAAACCTCCCCCTGAGAAGGTGAGCTTACGCATCAATCGATCATGGAGCGCAACTCCACCAATGCAGTTGGGCTCTTTTGAACAATTTGAACTTTATAACTGTCATCAGGGCCACGGAAAGGCTCTAGAATGACAAAAACATGAAAGGCAGAATTTTGCCTGAATGCTGCTTTTGAGCATTTATCAATGTATTTTTCTTCCTAGTTTTCATTCCAGGAAGTTACTCGTTTTCTATTTCTTTAACACGTTGACGAAAGTGCCGCGCAATGGTGCGCGGCAGGCAGTCTGTCCTTGTGGACGACGCTGCGCAATGGTGCGCGGCGGCCTTAAATTCAATACTATCTGTCCAATCCTTTCAGTTTTTGTTCATATAATCAACATAGGCTCAGATGTACTTTATGTATTAGCCCCGCTCCTTTTGGCAAACTCCGCCCGCTCCTGTGTCTCCCACAAGGACCCTTTTTTGTCCATAAAAAGCATGGATGAGGCTGTAGGTGAACGCAAAGACCTCAAGCAACTTTTAGCCAGGCCCCACCCACCGTCAGGCAAACCCCGCCCCCTAAGTGGCAAGCTTCGCCCACTTTTCAAAAGTGGCCGAAATCGCATAAATACTTGAAATTTGGGCAATTTCCGACATTTTTTGTCGAGAGGGCGGAGCTTGTCAGAGGGGGCGGGGCTTGCACATTTTGTACTTCGTGCATGGATGCATGCATACATACATGGGCCACGCGTAGGGATGCATGGAAACGTCTCGTCCACAGGGAACAGACCTCAAAAAAGTGGCTCGTTGTCAACGTGTTAAAGTTCTCACGATAATCAAATGCCCAAATGCCTCAAATGCTTAACTCAGCACATTTGCATGTGTCCTCAATGTAAGCGTGCTGAAATAAGCAATTCAGTGGTTTTAAGAGAAAAGGCAAATTATTACAAAAAAAAGAAAACATGCATTCTCGACCTTAGCCACGATATCCATCACTGCAAAGAAAATTATTATCCCCTCTAACTTTGCCTGAGGCGATGGTCGTAGGGTTCCTTCATATTACGTTGCAAGACGCAGCAGCCCGCCGCAACATGCCGCTGCAGTGAAAAAATACGTGCTCGCTGTAAATGAGCACTCTTGAAAAACTTGTTTCAAATAGCAAATTACTCGGCTACATAAATATTGCGTGTGTGTGTGTGTGTGTGTGTGTGTGTGTGTGTGTGTGTGTGTGTGTGTGTGTGTGTGTGTGTGTGTGTGTGTGTGTGTGTGTGTGTGTGTGTGTGTGTGTGTGTGTGTGTGTGTGTGTGTGTGTGTGTGTGTGTGTGTGTGTGTGCATTTAAATGCTCAAATTTGACAAACACGTATGCGACATTCTCAGGAGCTAATAATTGAAAAACACTTATTTGTGTCTCCGGTAATTATGAGCATCCTTTGAAACTAGTACACTGAATGTCTTGCTAGTCATACGCTTTTGAGTTGGATTTCAATGTCATCATGCGCAAAAAAAATCTAGCGACTTCGCCATTTAACCGCATTTAAACGCGTGAAGTTACTGGGGTTCTAATGCATAATGTGCTTTAAAATCCAACTTGGAAGTGCCTGACTATCGAGATGATGAGTGTACTGATTTCGGGTGAGTGTTTTTTAACCACTAGTTTTTGAGGATGTCTTGTTGAGTGTCTGCCAAATTAAGGCATTTGAAAGCCTGCAAATCCTTTCAGAGAACAGCATCGCAAATATAAAAGTTAGATTTGTTTCAGTTGGCAGACTAGAGTTGGGATCGTTCCCATGTGACTTATTCGATAGTACATCACAGCCTAATCGAGGAATCCTACTATAACGCGGTAAGGCCGTCTGTTTTTGTGTGTGTGTTCAAGTGTCTGTGTGAAAATCTGTCTGTCACGAAAGTCATAGAGAAAGCTGCAACTAAGCTATCGGGCTGCCATTTTGCATAACATACTGTACCAGCGTGTAGGCCTAACGTGCGCAAGGACGAGCCGGTTCGATGAGGGGGTCCCTCAAAATTTGTGCGTCAAACGGGTCCACGCGCCTTTTGGCACGCGAAACTGGGTCGCTAATTCGACTTTTTGCAAAATCATGACTTGCCTGACAAGAAACTCTGCGCGCCATGAATTTTAGCCCAAAAAATGCTCAAAAAGTTTGCTTTTTTGCGAGCGCCAAAAAGTGATGAACGCGTAGATAGTCGATTTGGCAAGGTTTTATTCTAAAAAAACTGAAAAGATTTTTGCACTCAAATGTAACCCAAGGCGACTATTATCCTTATGACGATAATCAAACTAAAATAAATTAAGTAATCTGTTCAAATTCGCAGTTTCCTTGCAGCAAAGTTTTTATACGAACTTAACGTTCGTATCGTTCTTTGAGCTGCGGAATGTGATGGAAGGAACAACCACATTATTTGCAGCTTATCAGTAGTTTCACAAACCCGATAATTTTGTTTATAATCCGATGCTTCGATATATAAGTCGATAGTGACACATAGCAAGTTTAATGCGCGCATATGAGACACTTTTTCTTGTTTTATTATTTCACTTTTTCCTTCCTTCTTTTCTTGCTTATTATTTTGCCTTCTGCGTATCTAATTGGTTTATTACTCCTCGTTTCCTCAGTTCACAGTCTTTTGAATCTAGCACACAGTCACAGCCCCAAAACATATATTCAATTGCTCATTTCCCTGAATTCACAGTCACATTATTTTGTCGCTTGTTTGTCTTACTCAGAATATCACAGTTTTCTTTCACTTGCATCGTTCATAGTCTCAATGGGTTCGATTATCTTGCCTTAGGATTAGTTATTTAGTTCATGTTAAGTTCGTTAGAGCATTCTTGTTAATTATTATTATTGTTAATAAAGTTTAATTACCCAAGTTTGAGGTTGCTCTCAACTCGTGCGTACGTGCAAGTGTAAGTCCCGCGTGGCAGCTATTGGTGTTCACAGCCCCCGATAAGCAATTCAAGTGGTGCATCGGCTAAACACAGGTACGATTATTGCACGTAATAACGCCTCCTACTAACACGTACGAGTACACAGTTCTAACTTACAAGAGTTCATACTTCAACTCACAGCAACCTCGGATACAATACTAACATAAGGGTAATCCACAGTATGGCTAGCACAGTTAGGTCTCACAAAGGACTAGTGACCAAAAAGAACCAAATTGTCCGGGCATGGCTAGAGGAGTCGTCACAGTTCCTTCAAACTGTGCAGCAAACAAACACACAACACGAACACAGCAAAGAGCTGGCGCTAGCTGTATCGATGTGCGACGAGTATCTACAGCTTCTAGAAGTCTCATTGACTAAACTCACAGAAGCTTTTGATAAACTCGAAGACACCACGGACGAGGATGAAGACAAAATAGACAAGTACATAGAGAGTGTAGAAGAAACCATTGTCGGACTGCATGCGCACAGGTTAAACCTCAAGAGAACGCTGCAAGAGGACAACACAGGAAGCATGCACAAGCAAGTGGGCCCAACGACCAAAGTTCAGTTGCAATCAACAAGCTTCCTGTAATCCCTATCCCAACTTTCACAGAAAAGAAAGGGAATGGGATAATTTCTGGGCTTTATATAAAGCCAACGTCCACGATCAAGACCTGTCACAGCTGCAGAGATTCAATTATTTGCTGACATCATTGAGCGGGGAAGCCAAGCAATTAATAGCTCGATTCTTTGTGTCAGCAAATAATTACGACAACTATTCAGCACCTTGTCAAGAGGTATGGCAACAAGGAAGTCATTGTTCTTGAACTTAACAGAAGCCTTCACAGTTGCGATGCCAGAGGCCCCAGCACAATGGAACAACCGCACAGCTAGAGGAACATGAACAACAGCTCAATAACCAGTTAACGGTTCAAATCTTCCTTCAGAAATTCCATACGCGCATAAGGAAAGCGGCCATGGAAAGAAGATCAAGATAGAAGGAAGAACATCAGCCCGAGTGGACTTTGGACCAATGGCTTGATGCCATTGATGACATCTCTTACAAGAAGAACAAATAATTCACATGCTTTTAGCTGAAAGGCACTTTGGTGAACACTTGCCTCACAAGGCAACACCATTCAGAGAAACCCCACAGTCGAAAGAAAAATGGAAAGTAATAATCTGTTGTGAATGCTGTGGGAATAAAGGACACAGGTGGAGTACCTGTCCGCAAATACCCACAGCCACACAGAAGAGGAGGTTCCTTATAGAGTCAAAAGGTGTCTCAATTGTGGCTCCGCTAATCACAGACTAAGCGCATGTCTCAGCGGTAACTGCAGAAAATGCCACAAGAAACACCATACATCAATCTGCTTAGAAGACAGAACAAAGGAACCTGAGAGTCATGGCAAATCATTATCTGGGCCTCAGAAATCATGAGAAAGAGACCAGTGAAAACTGAAATAAAAAGAGTAAGCAAGCCTTATTACTCTTCGAAACAACATGCAGTGACCAAAATAGTGGACCGAGAAGAGCAGCGTAATCTAACGGAGGACCAAGAACCAGTGAGAGACACCATACCGGAAGCTCCATTGGTGCTGCAAGTAAAAAATAAGAATAAATGGAGACAAAGCAAAGTGATCTTACTTACCGGGGCAGTTAAGATTATTAATGACCAAGGGCGATCCAAGGACGTAATCGTGCGGCTGGACACCGGCTCGGAGCTATCCTTCATCGAAGAAGGACTCGCAGAAGAACTTGACTTGCCGATAATTGGCACAACAACCCTGGAACTTAGTACATTTGGATCACCCTCTCATAAGATGAAATCATGTGCTGTGACCAACCTGATACTATTGGATCGGAATGGCAAAGAGCATAAAGTACAGCTCTACAGAAACGATTACATAACCAGCGCAGTACACAGAGTAAACCTAAGCAAAAATGATTTGCAGTTTATTCGACTTATCTTTGCCAATAGAAGGAGGGGAATTACGACCACAGATCCTACTGGGCTGCGATTATCTCTGGAACTTCATAGAGCCAGGCAAAAAATTGGACTTACCATCCGGGCTGCAACTGATACCCACAAAATTGGGGTACATCATCAATGGGCGGCAAATATGTAGCAATCAGAAATCTTCTTCGACCGGCAAACCAGCAATAACCTGCACGTTATGTGGTGGTGAAACCGAGAAGGAGATATGGGACCGCTATTGGTTCTTAGAATCAACCGGCACAGAAGAATACGCGAGCACACAACAAACGGAGCTACAACGAGTAAACGAGAAAGTATTAAAAAGATTCAAGGAATCCATCGAAAAAAGGGACGATGGATACTACGTACGCTTACCCTGGAAGGAAAATCATCCAGATCTTCCTGACAATAAGGCACTGGCTCTGAAAAGACTAAAGAAAGTTCTGGAGATTTATCAGAAGGATGACGAGATCCTCCAAGCATACGAAAACACCTTCAAAGATCAACTAGAAAAAGGTGTTATTGAAGAAGTATCACCAGAGGAGCCTGGTCAAGGACAAATAGTACACTACTTACCGCACCAGGCAGTCATTACTCCACTGAAAGAGACAACGAAAATAAGAATCGTCTTCGACGCATCAGCACACTACAGGAATTGTCCATAAACGATGTTTTACGCCAAGGGCCCCTCATTCTACCCAACTTGACAGGAGTGATACTTCGATTTCGATTTCCTAAGATCGCAGTGATGTCTGATATCGAAAAGGCATTCCTTCAAGTAAGATTACAAGAAAAGGACCGTGACGCTACGCGCTGTATATGGGTGAAAGACGTTGCACAGCCACCCACACAGGGGAATCTGGTAACCTACAGGTTCACCAGAGTTACCTTTGGCCTTAACGAGTCACCATTTCTGCTAAGCGCTACAATAGATTATCACCTTGAGAACACAGCCAGCACGGACGACATGACAGCAGAGATACGGAACAATCTATATGTACACAACCTCTTTTTTGGTGGTTTGGTGGTTTGGTGCACAGTCATCCCTTGAAGCGCTTACCAAATATGTCCATACGAAAAATCTCTTCCGCGAACTCAATATGAACTTCAGGGAGTATCGCTCTAACGACGAAAGCTTTAATGAAGCCATCGAAGAAAGCGATAGGATGCAATCCACGTGCCCCAAGGTACTAGGCATCCCATGGAATTTGGAGATGGACAAATTTGTTATCAAAGGATCCATGGGAGTCGCGAAAGAAAGGATTACTAAACGCACAGTCACGCAGCAATTAGCGTCGGTATACGATCCACTGGGATTACTGGTACCTATACTACTTCCTGCCAAAATCTTCCTGCAGTCTCTCTGGAAGGAGGAATTCGACTGGGCCGCCCTCAACCCATCACTGCAGGATCAATGGCGACAGATATCCACCGAGATATCGACTTTCTACAAAAAGGTACACAGACAAATTCTTACAACAGATAAGAAGACACGATTGGTCGTATTCACAGACGCTAGTCAATGCGCGATAGCGGCATGTGCGTATCTCACTACAGGATGAATCCAATCTCGTCATGGGAAAATCAAAACTACCGTCAATAAAAACGTCGATGACTACACCAAAGCTAGAAATGATTACAGTAACGCTTAGCGTACGGATGTCCCACTTCATCTGCACAGAACTACAATCCGTTTGCAAGATTGAAAAAGTCATATACTACACAGACTCAGACTTAGTGCTGGGATGGATAAAATCCCCTCCAACTCGGCACAGCGTAGGAGTCCTAGTGACGAATCGATTGACGGAAATAAGAAACATAATCGGAAATCTCGAAGACAGAAATATAAAGTGCTTCTTTGGACATGTCAAGACGTCAGACAATCCCGCTGACTGCGGATCCAGGGGGCTAACAGCGGAAGCACTGAGTGATCACACATGGTGGAAAGGACCAAGCTTCATAAGCAAAGTGGATTACGCTGCACTTAGCAAAATAGAGAAAGATGAAGAAGCAGTAACAGCGACAATGGACTCAATTGCGCACATATCCACAGAACAGCCCAATGACCAAATAATAGACTTGACAAGATACAGCTCTCTTGAGAAGGCACAGAGAGTATTGGTCTATGCACTACGCTTTATAGGAAAATCTTCGATTCACTTCACCAAAGAAAGGAAAACAGAAATTCGAAGGATTATATCGGCATTGAAAGCAATTTTAAGGTCGCAAAACATCACAGGAGCAGAAATGCACGAAAGCAGAATGTGCATAATTCGAGACCATCAGAAACATTACGTGGACGAGCACCTCATAAAATCACAAAAGGAGTTGAACATCCGTGAAGATGAGCAAGGAGTATTACGCTGTTACGGAAGACTCAAGAAAGCCGATATATCACTCACGGCAAGAACAATGATATATACCGCACCAAAAACAGCGCTATCGTATCTCATCATCACAGAGGTGCACAGAAATTACCATCGCGGACTAGCCCGCACTATCTCCTCAGTACGAGAGAAATACTGGATACCAAAAATACAGCAACAAGCGAAGAAAATCATAAGAGAATGCGTACCGTGTCAGAAGATGAACAACCTGCCCTTCAACTATCCAGATATGGAAGCTCTACCGACCACGCGAGTACAAAGGGCATTTCCATTCGAGCACATTGGATTGGACTACTTTGGGCCCCTGATGATCACAGGCAACCTGGAAAAATCCAATAAAGTCTACGGATGCATCTTCACCTGTCAGATAACGCGGCTGATACACCTCGAGCTGGTGGGAAATATGACCACAGAGGCATTCATCAATGCCTTACGAAGATTCTTCGCGAGAAGACGAGTTCCACAGACAATAACCTGTGACAATGCACCGACATTTCTATTGGGAGAGCAAATCCTAAAGGACACTACAGAAAATGCGATTCACAGCACTGAATTCACAAGCGAATTTGCATGGCGAGGATTAAATGGAATCACATCATCCCTTATGCACCGTGGCAAGGTGGATTTTACGAGAGGTTGATACGGTCCATCAAGAATTCGCTGTACAAAGTCGCTTGGAGTGCGAACAATCACATTTGATGAGTTAAGGACGATGCTCACAGAAATAGAAGCGATGCTGAATTCGAGGCCACTCACATATCAAGAGGAAAAGTAGGAAGAGCAACCTCTTTTGCGACCTATCGATTTCCTTCAGAACAACATAATACTAGACTACCCGCTAAAATACATCAGTGAAGAAGGAAGCGACAAGATCTACCATACCCCGGAGGAGGCCCAGCATTTGGCGACACAACGACAAGTAGAAGCAGCACTTAAAACATCGATAAACCTCACAGAACAATTTTGGAAAATATGGAGAGAGCAGTACCTTATTAACCTTCGAGAACAACATAAAATTCGAATGGATAGCAAAAGGGGAGCAAAAAAGGCACCAAAAATAGGAGACGTAGTTCTATTGTGGGACGCAATTCAACCAAGAAACACATGGAAAACAGCGAGAATAGTACAACTTGAAAACTCACCCACGAAAACCATCAGAGAGGTCGTCGTCGAAACACCCAATAAAAGAAGATTACGTTGTCCAGTAAACCGAATCGTGCCGTTGAAAATCACGAACAGTAGTGATGCAGCCACAGTCCAACAGAAGAAGCCGATTCATCCACAGTTCAGGAGCAGGAGAAGACCTTCTCCTTAACCTTCTCCTATAACCTCAGACCGAGAAAGAGTATCAATCACAGGGAGCAGGGAACAGAAGAATCAACACGTAGAAAAACTACATCCACCGCAACAACATCCTTATTCACCATAATGGTTCTCTCCCTTTGCATACAAACAATAACAGGAACGCTTAACAACAGCAACCATTCATTACAATGCAATGAAGGAGGAGTAATTCTAACGCTACTCACTCAACAGCCATACGAAATCTGCGCCGAAGACTATTGTGTGGAGTTCAGATATCCAAAACACGAAGAAGTGGTAAGATTTCCGCCACACATCACACTTCACGATCATTGCGTTAAATGGAAGACGTTCGACGGCACAGACGTAAATATAATGGAAACTACATGTAGAGCAGCGCCCTTCTGTGGACAAATTGACTGCGTCTTCTGTTCACTGATGGTAGCAAATCCAGAATGCTGGCCTAAGACAGCCGTTTTAGCCACAGGACTCACAGTTTATGCAGGAGTAACCGTATGCTATTGTCTCTTCCATGTACCAGTGCTCATGGGAACGCCACTGATCTATCTCCTGAGAATTACGAGATTGTGTCTTATAGGACTGATCAAATTCGTGTGGAAACTTCTCGTAACGCCACTTTCAACAAGGCACTGTCAGCGCAGAAGAAGGATTTCATTCTCAGAAGCAGCTATACTCCTCGCCATAATCTGCGCAACACCACTGCAAACATGCCAGGATGTCGACATCTTCACTCATCACAGCCGGTCTTGCTATAAAACGTGGCGCAAGGAGTACTGCACCATAGATACAACAGAAATTCTGAAGATCAATCCCCTCAAGCAGGAAGCGTGCATTCGACTACGAAACAAAGAGGCAAGTGTTTTGGAAGTGAAGCTATTATGGAAGAATCTCAATCTATTTTATGAAAAGCAGACTGTACTATATTCGAGGAGCACCAGATACGCCCTCTTGGACAGCAAAAGATGTCCACATGCTGGATCATGCACAGGAGACAAATGTGGAAAGGTGAATCGAACCTCGAGGATAGCAGAACTGCAGAGAGCAAACAGCTTCCCAGGCGTCACAGGATGCGTGGAAAGCTGCGGTGGCCCAGGTTGTGATTGCTTTTATCCTAGCTCTGGATGTTTATTTTATAGAATTTACCTACTACCAAATGACGAGAAGGTTTGTGAACTTTTCAAATGTAGTCGATGGAAGCCGGTGGTGGACCTGCAGCTGAAGATCAACGAAGCGGACGAACCCCAACAGGACCTCAATTTTCATCTAATTCCAAACCAACCGAAAGGTTTGCCGCCATTTACCATCACACTTACGTTCATCAGTACACTACCAACCCCCATGCTGGACACTACCTTCCTCACAGAGGGTACACGGATCGCAATCACACTAGGACTTCTTACACCTCCACTGGTGTGCGACTCATATCACAGCGCAGCCAACCTTACCTGTGAGGTTAGAGAAGACTGCAAATGCACGCCAGCAGAGGTAAAAATGACTTGCAATTGCAAGGAAGTGAATCTCACCGCACATATTCGAGAGTGACGGTACAGATTACCTGTACTGCGACCGAATCTCGAACTAACAAATTAAAGGAAAATTCGACACAACAGCAGTGAGATTACAGGCAGTATGTATAAGCGAGGACACACATTGAAGTGGATGCTATAAATGGCCAAAAGGGGCTAAGGCTCTAATCACATGTAAATCATCTACACCGACGACATGGGCAGAGATACAATGTGAGGACGATGCATTCACAGTCAAATGCACAGATAAAGGAACACAGACTAACATAAGCTTTATTAGCGACAGAACGCTGTTCTACCGAAACGGCACAATTCAATGTGGAACAACAATCAAATTCTGCAAGATCACTGTCCTACTTCACTACACCGGAAGTCTACAGGGAGCAGCATGGCGCATTTTAAATGGAGAAAGTGACATTTTTTCGGAGATCAATTTTACAGATTTCGAGCACCTGGCACAGACCTTCCTTACATGGCGGGCAACGCTAGCCGTTACTGAATTATTGGTTTTAGTAGCATTACTGTTAACTTACCTTGCCGTGACTAACGCTTGCTTCTGCACAGCAACACGACTGATGTGCCACATGAGCTTTTCACTGCTTCGACTAATAGCTAGCCTTCTACATGTTCTATGGATACTACCTTTCCGACTTCTTCATAGACGGGTTGAA
The DNA here is from genome assembly GCA_958299035.1 of Cylicocyclus nassatus. Classification (NCBI taxonomy): domain Eukaryota; kingdom Metazoa; phylum Nematoda; class Chromadorea; order Rhabditida; family Strongylidae; genus Cylicocyclus; species Cylicocyclus nassatus. Next base: position 16,959,605 of record CATQJL010000316.1, read on the forward strand.
AAGCAACCGAAATCCGACGAGAAGCGCTTATAAAGCTAAAACTGGAAGTTGTTACACAGATATGAATTAGAAATAGTCACCGTCGTAGTTCTACATCAATTAGTAAACCAGGCAGTTTTCAAAAAAACCCTTCTTCACCTTTATTTTGCACATCTGAGGACAAATATTAACCGTTCTCAGCAGCGCCCGAATCCTCCTCTAGCACCCTGGACATTATTATAAAAGGAACGAATCATATCTGTCAATCCCCTCAGAGAAAGTGGGTATAGCGGATCAGACCTTCCTCGCAAATGCTTTATTGCACGGCACAGAAAAGATGGGGATATCAAAAGGTTTTCCTATCAGGCAGTGGACAACGAAATTTCTTCCTCTCGCTTCATTGATCCGGTAAAAATTCACAGATTCAGGCATGATACCTGTTGAGTCTTCCCACTACTACCTAAGGGCCCCTGTTTGGAAGAAGCAACAACTGTTCTTCATAACCAACGATAAGCTCCCGAATATCCCAAACAATCACCACCGGCTCATAGAGGCATAAGCCATAACACTTGGGGGAACAGAAAATCGGACAAAAGCCAACTTGTCTGCTGAGGCCGGAAGGCACGGTGGTGATATGTTGATTGCATAATTAATGCTTTCTTTGCAAACTGAAGAGCACAGCTTCATAGGTTGCGATTCTCGAGGCACAGAGTCACAGTACAGTCACAGTAGTCGCCTCTAATGTTCCTTCTTCACAGGACATGGCAGACTTCTTCCCAGAACTGGAACGAAGGCCCCGAGAAGAAATTGAGAGGAAAGTGACCATTATTCAGCAGTCACCGGCGAAACCTACTGTGGCACAGGTGCAGCAGAGGATCAGGGATTTCGGCGACAAATGCTACGATTTTGAAGACCATCTGACACAAGCGAAACTGGATTACATCGAGTTGAAAGGGGGTCGCTGGGAAATGACGTACCCGGTCAAGGAGTCGATCAACTACATCCTGAAGCTGAAGGACATGAGAGCGAAGCATCTGGATGAGTTGAGAGAGTTGACACACTGGATGGACCAATTCTATCTGGCCCATGAGTGGTACGAGATATTAGTCGCAGTTGGAGATGCACAGGAAATCGATCGTGTAATGTATCTGGATGCAATTGGACAACATGTGAATATGAGGCCCACGAGACCCACAGACCGAGGTTACCCAGCGCCGGAATCCGTCTCCCACAGCTATCAAAAGGATGACGTTGGGCGGATCGTTCAGACCTATCGCAGAGAGTACGAAACGCTCATGCATGATGAGAAAGAAGAACTACATGACGTGGAACAAGAAACCACCAAGAGCACGGCGGCAGAAATGAGGGCTTATCAGGAGGTTCAACAAACGCTCTAAGCCTTTACGTAAGAGTGGCATCGCCAAAGAGGATCGCGTCAAGCGGAAGTCACCGAAGCAAATGGTCGGGAGATAAGGAACCTCGCAGACGAAATCTCACAGCTCAAGCGCGAAGTCCGTCAACAACACGAGCACACTCGGAAATGGATTGAAGAGGCTTACAATCAGAGTGGAAAACAAATGTTGACAGAGCGAAAGGAGTGCACCAAAGACGTAAAGGCAGAACTCGATTCACAGCTCGCGCAATTGCATCAGAGGATCTCTTGCCTGGAACAGCAGTTGCTAGGAATGGGTGCTCAATTCAAGAAAGAATCGGAGCGAAGAAGTAAGGAAAACTCGAAATTCTTAAGTAAGCTTACGGATGAAAACTCGAAGTTCTTGAGTAAGCTTACGGATGAAAACTCGAAGTTCTTGAGTCATCTGACGGAGGAGATCTCGGAGGCAAGACCTAGACATTGTAGAGAGGCGGTATCACCAGAAGATCGCCGTCAAGAACACCGACGCTCTCAATCCACGGTCGGTAGTAGATCTAGGATGGATAACTCCAGTGACCGCAAGGGACACCACGAGCACACCGAAGGTCGCAAACGGAGACATTCGGAGCAGAAGACAAGGGACCGACGTCAGCACTATGAGGAACTTCTGGCCAGCTACGAGGAGGAACTCGAAAGAACACAGACGGAACTGCGAAAAAAATCGTGCCCGATACGCCGAATAGGTGACGGAGGATGAAAGCGGTCCAGCTCATTATGTGCATCTTTTGCAAGGAGTTCGGCCAACATTATAAGGATGCGTGCCCAAGAGTGACTTCCATCACAGACCGCGTAGCCATCTTGGACAATGAAGGAGCTGTCATCGTTGTCTCGAACGCCATTCGAACGCATGCCCAAAACCAACATCATGTTTCTATTGCAAGAATGTTGGCCGAAGTACGGCCTACGATCATGCTGAGATCTGTCCACTGCCTGACGAAATGGATCGGCTACGGAATCGCCAAAGGGAGCTTGAGGAGAGCGTGCAAAACTACCAACGGGAGCTGCAGATAATCACCCGCGGGAGAAGTCTCACAGTACACAGCGAGGACTATCCAGGTTTCTCGCATTCATTCTCGCAATGCGAGGCCGGAGTATACGAATTTAACGTTCGTATCGTTCTTTGAGCTGCGGAATGTGATCGAAGGAACAACCACATTATTTGCAGCTTGTCAGTAGTTTCACAGACCCGATGATTTTGTTTATAATCCGATGCTTCGATATATAAGTCGATAGTGACACATAGCAAGTTTAATGCGCGCATATGAGACACTTTTTCTTGTTTTATTATTTCACTTTTTCCTTCCTTCTTTTCTTGCTTATTATTTTGCCTTCTGCGTATCTAATTGGTTTATTACTCCTCGTTTCCTCACAAGGGAATGGTCAGAAGTCGAAGTGGCCAATTCATACAAGCTGCAAACCATTCGATGCAGCATAAAATGCTGATCTCAAATCTATCTTCCGTATCTTCAGATCGCCTTTGTAGTCGAAGTTATGGGCAGCTTTACTGCGAAAAAACCGTATACAAAAATTGCGAAATTAGGCACATTATTGCTCTTTCAGCTCACCTATAATTACGGGTCATATGAATTGACTTACTGCATGTTTTGGTCCAACACTGAGCCGAGAATGGTTTTGTACGGCCAAGTTTGCCCTTTACACGCACAATTTCATAACAAAATAATGATCTTCAACGGCTTATAATCTTGTCCACAAAAGCACTCTGCAGATAAGGAAGACAGATTTAGAGTCAGCGTTTTACGCTGCACCTAACGGTATGCAGCTTGTGTGGAATTGGCCACTTCGACTTCTGACCATTTCCTTGTCGGTTCGCAGTCTTTTGAATCTAGCACACAGTCACAGCCCCAAAACATATATTCAATTGCTCATTTCCATGAATCGATATCACAGTCACATTATTTTGCCGCTTGTTTGTCTTTCTCAGAATATCACAGTTTTCTTTCACTTGCATCGTTCATAGTCTCAATGGGTTCGATTATCTTGCCTTAGGATTAGTTATTCAGTTCATGTTAAGTTCGTTAGAGCATTCTTGTTAATTATTATTATTGTTAATAAAGTTTAATTACCCAAGTTTGAGGTTGCTCTCAACTCGTGCGTACGTGCAAGTGTAAGTCCCGCGTGGCAGCTATTGGTGTTCACAGCCCCCGATAAGCAATTCAGTTTTTTTTGCTCAGAATTACCGATCTTACTTGGAGGTGCTTCATGAATGAACAGTTGCTTACGATTCATTTGAGATGCTCAGCATCGCGTGGTGAGTTTCAAAGCAAACTTGAATTCCCTTCTTTTACGACTTTTCAAAGCAAAATTTTTTGAGAGGCAAAAATCGGCGATTGCGGCAACTGCACTTTCCGCATTTGGTCCGTATTCCGCAAGATGTTTCTGTCATAGGTAGGCGGGATGGATAGTGGCAAGCAAGACTGAAACACTGACAAATTTGCAGCATGCCAATATGCATAGAACCGTTTGAACAAGGTCCCAACGGTTGTTGTCTTTGACTGCTGCCGCTTGAGTTTGGCGCGTTGTTCAGCGACACAATGTGTCGGTCCTTCTATAGGAACTTGAGGAATGAATGCGTTTTTCTAAGTGGTGTAGATGTATGAGTACAAGCTCAGGCCAACACTTTACGCTTTTTCAAAAAAATTTTTGACGTGGGAACTTCTTTAAATTGTGCCAAACGCAAAACATCTACACACGTGGTAAACGTGCTCTTAATCTTTCTTTATAGCCTCTCCTTGGATATGGAGACTACTTTTATGCGCACCGTAGTACCACAAACAGTTGTTTCTCATCACTCATAACAACTTCAGACGGAAAATTCCCGCTTGTGGCTCCGTATACGGATCGAAAGTTGCAGTTGCCGCAATCTCCAATTTTTGCCTCTCAAAAAATTTTGCTTTGATAAGTCGTAAAAGAAGGGGATTCAAGTTTGCTCCAAAAACGAACAACAGCTCTTGTAGAGCAAGATTTTCTCTTTTCATTGGTATAGGTACTTTGCCGTAAACCAACCGCTTCATTGAAAAACGGCGACAAAAATAAAAAGCCGACGAACTTATGAAACGACCTAATATTTTGCAAGGTAGCCCATCTCTGTATACTTGGGTTAGGTGTAATTTGGCGAGACTAAATTCTAAAATTTTAGTTAGAAAAAACACGGTACTTTCTTTTTTGCTAATATATTAAAAAAACGGCTAAAACAAAGCCTTTTAGGAAGGTTTAGGCTCTGTTTGTTTAGAGCATTTTATTTTTCGACCGATGGATGTTGGCCAGATACTGTACGTCCGTTTCAACGCCTCATGCTGGATTTCAAAGGTGGAAACTCTTTATAACAGTGTGATTTTCAGTACTTCATTAATATTAAATTAGTTTCCCACCTCATGACATTATGTTTATGTTTTCTTCTATTGTTGCGGCTTGTAGAGGCCGTCCTCCACGTTGTCATTGACCCAACCCTTACATCGAGGTACATCTCTCAAAGTACCTAATGCTTTTATTTGATCATCAGTGATGAGAACTTATAAGGATGTTTATAAAAGATGTCCATTACTTAAAGATAACTCAAACATCAAGGAAAGAAACAAACTAACAGTAAACATAATAAAGTACAAAATTTTGCTGCGGCAGTGTGCATGTGGCATATACTATGCACTATGTACATGGTCATGAACACAGTATACATGACCACTTGCTGAGCGAGGGTCATGAACACTTTTGTATAATCACGGGAATCAGCATTCCCAGGCGCATTTACTGATATAGATTTCATCATAAGAGCTCAGCTCATCAGGGTTTCTTATCTTGTGAGGAAATCCTTTTATGCTGGTAGTAATTTCAGAATTTGCAATGGATGAAAGCAAAATTGAACATTATAGAAAAACAAAACATGTTTTGAATGGCAGGCCGGCGACCTTTTTGAGAGATTTGACTTACTGAAGTAAATGTTTAGAGGAGCTTTAGCATCTTCGTCCAAGCGAATCCGTTCACATTTGGGAACGGACATCTCCGAAACAGCTCTATCCACATTTGAGAATTCTGGAAATAGTAGCAATTGAGAGCCTTGTGCACACCCACTATCTAACAAGCACGGATGTTTTCCACGATTCTTCGCAAGGCCCTTCACGAGCAATCGATACGAATTCTCAGAGCCTCCAGAGCGGGCATCACTTCATGTCGAGGGGAACGAGGCGCTCATCTGTATGGCCAACTTTTCGTTGCATTTTGGCGTAACAAATGCAATGGAGAGTTATCTGAATGATCTCCTTGAAATGAGGAGCCGAGCGCCGTCGAATAAGGTGTCGTTCTAATGTTTGGAATGGGATGTAAAGAGTGTTTTAGGAGCTTTAAAGCGAGTCCTGGAGGAGAACACTGTGTCGTTTGCGAAGTTAGGAAGAATTGTACGACAATTTGACATCACTCTCGAAAATGAGGTGATGTATACATGTTTTGCTGAGAGGCATAGGGATAATTATGTAGTTTAAGGAGATGTTCACGTCAAGATAAGGGATATCGAAATTAATATGCAGCATGTGAAAAACATGCAAACAAGCGTCGAAACGGTACAATGTTCTTCAGATTCGGTTGTCCGAGTACTTGTGCCGTGTTTGTTTGTTTATTTGTTTGTTCCAGAGTCTGGCATTTTCAGGGTACCCCTCCCTTTAAGGTCACCTGGACGTTATTTTCAGTCAACGAGAAAAAAGTTTTAATCTTAGGAGTTGAATATGATCGAAGTCATAAAAAAGTGGCAGCGACCAAAACGTGCTCATAAGCACGACCATTTCTTGTTGGTTCTCGACTTTTTGCGGCACTTTTTTTAAGCGGCAAAGATGAAGATAATAAGGTTTCAGTAGAGTAAGTAGTTTGTGCCTTCAGATTCGTGGAGACTTTATTGACTTACGTTTCGACAATGTCGTCGTCATCAGAGGTCTGAAAACGGATTGTAGGCTCTTTGACTTGCTCACCATACTCTCAAGCGGCTCCTCCCACTCTGTCAGTCTAGACCTAGTCTAAGACTCGCAGTATGAGAACCCTCAAGGCCACGAAACGAATGAAAATCGACTCCACCGGCTAGCGACAAGCCCGCACATATGGTCGTAACGGACGTCACTGAGTGTCACCCAATGAGTCAAGCTCTTTTATGTGCAACGCTAAGCCCGCATAATGATATGAATGGAGCTAAGTCACTACTGATAGACAAGCACTCATTTTTGATGTTCATCTTAGGATTTCTAGCAGAAATCCACGCCACGCGGCTTTAAATAGTTTCCTGGCGCAAATCTCTGTCTCGCATGTCAGCATCGTGCATTTGGCGCCAGGAAACTATTTGAAGCCGCGTGGATTTCTTTCAGAAATTCTAAGATGAACATCAAAAATGAGTGCTTGTCTATCAGTAGTGACTTAGCTCCATTCATATCATTATGCGGGCTTAGCGTTGCACATAAAAAAGCTTGACTCATTGGGTGACACTCAGTGACGTGCTGCTGTCAGCATCTAGGGTAGGTTCGGTTTCACTGTAAAAAGAGCGAGGGAACGGCACCGTTGGTAAGGCCTTGCTATTCAATTATAATGTTTGTTGGGAGTCGCTATTCTCTCTAACTCCATACCGTAATGAATCGCGTAATCTATACAAGCTTCCCATAACCTTGCGATAGACCGAGGGACCGATGTTCTGTGCTAGCGAAAATGAAGGACCGAGACTGAGAAATTTAACTGCGTACGAGGATAACTGAGCGTCGCCTACCACAGTGACCCTGTCGGCTTCCACTGTATCCTGGGCTGAATCTTCATGTTTGAGAGGTGTAGATTGGCTGTTCGAGGCACATTGAGGTTTCTCAGACCGCGCGCCCGCGAGTCGGTCGTACTTGTTACGGAGTGTAGATTTAGCACTAGAACGTATCGAATCGCATATCTTCCGTGATCCTCCTCAATCCTCTTCCAAGTTACATCAGGTAGAAGACCGAATCGCGGGCGCGCGGTCTGAGAAACCTCAATGTGCCTCGTACAGCCAATCTACGCCTCCCAAGCTTGAAGATTCAGCCCAGGATACAGTGGAAGCCGACAGAGTCACTGTGGTAGGCGACGCTCAGTTATCCTCGTGCGCACTTAAATTTCTGTCTCGCTTCATTTTCGTTAGCCAGAACATCGGTCCCTCTTCTATCGCAAGGTTATGGGAAGCTTGTATAAATTACGCGATTCATTACGGTATAGAGTTGGACAGAAAAGCGACTCCCAATAAACCTTATAATGGAATAGCAAGACCTTAAGATTCGACCCATCATCAGCTGTGTGGAGGACCGACAGATCGCATTTCGTGGTTTCTAAATAAAATTGTGAGCCAACTCTTGACAAAGGTACCCGCGCACTTATCCAACACTGATTCTTAGAGCTACTGCACAAGACGAAGTTTGAACATAGTGTTTACATGGAGTCCTTCGATGTGACTTCCCTGTACACCAATGTTCGCAACGATGATGCACTACAAGTTTATCGGAGATGTTGGATAAGCATAAGACGACGATTTGTACCTTTGGACTGAGTAAAACGCAAGTAGTGACCCTCATTCAGGCATTTTACGTTGTAACATCTTTAAATGGCCTGGGAGATACTTCTCTCAGATACGAGGGACTTGCAATGGACCAACGCCTAGCGCCAGTCCTCGCGGTATGCTTCATGAGTAGAATTGAGGAGCCAGTGCTTGCGCGTATGCCATTAAAGTATTGTCGCTACACCGATGACTGCTGGATAACACCAACTGAATCAGAAATAGAAGAGTTGTTCAAGATACTGAACCAGCAGTCCCAATACATCAAGCTCACTCGAGGAACCCCTCGGAACGGATGGCTCCCTTACCTTAACACCCAAATCAGCTTATTCGATGGTGTTTTCCATGTTAAATGGTATCGTAAAGGAAGCTGTAAGAATATCTTGGTCCATGCTGGATTAGGCTCACCCCTTAGAAATGAAAAGAGCAGTTATCCATAATATGATGAAAACTGCTTTGACGGTGTGCATGGGTTACGAAGAGCGGCCTGAGTCACAGAACTTGCATCACAAATCGCGCGCAACAATGGATATGTAATACAAAACATCAACGTAGCTTACGTATGCGTTCCAAAAAACATATCCGAATGCAATGCGATAAGATCCCACTTTGCATTCCCTTTATCTCAGACGAAATTAGTAGACAAATCAAGCAATGCATTTGTAGAGCTCAACTGCAGAAAGATGTAATGCTTGTTAACATCCCGAAGAGTAGTTTGAAGAAGCAGTTGGTGCGTAACAGACTTTATGATAATGAGTGCATAATGGAGCATTGTACAGTTTCTTAGTACGGCAGAATAGGAGATTGTGCAAAGACGGGTGTGGTCTACGAACTAGAATGTCTCAGCTGCCAAGACTGTTATATCGGAGAAGCGGGTAGAAATCTAGGTGTACGGTTGAAAGAGCATTTAGCGAACAAAAGACGAGGGACTTTAACAGCACCGTTGGGACGGCACAAGATCGAGGCGCACTGCGGAAATGATTTCGAAGTCAAATGTACGATACTGACATGCGAGACTGAGATTTGCGCCAGGAAACTGTTTGAAGCCGCGTGGATTTCTGTCAGAAATCCAAAGATGAACGTCAAAAATGAGTGCTTGTCTATCAGTAGTGACTTAGCTCCATTTATATCATTATGTGAGCTTAGCGATGCACATAAAAGGACTTGACTCACTAAGTGACACTCAATGACGTCCGTTACGACCAAATGTGCGGGCTTGTCGCTGGCCGGTGGAGTCGAGGTTTGTTCGTTTCGTGGCCTTAAGGGTCTCATGCTGCGAGTCTCAAACTAGGTCTAGACTGACAGAGTGAGAGGAGGCGCCTGAGGGTATGGTGAGCAATCAAAGAGCCTACAATCCGTTTTCAGACCTCTGATGACGACGACATTGTCGAAACGTAAGGTCAGTGAAGTCTCCACAAAATCTGAAGGCACAAACTACTGACACGATTACTCTACTGACATCTTATCATGCCCACATTCAAAAACAAAAGAGCATTCAACTTACTGATAATAAGGTTGTCTCGTAAATCACCGTTTAGGCCTGCGAACCTCCAATGGAAATCCAAAACTAAGCCGGTAAACAGAGCGGGAAGAAGGGGGAATTCGATCATCTTATAGACCTTTCAGGAGGAATGGTCGATTTCTTAATAAGTGGGTCGATGTGCCTTCAAGTACATTAACTCCAATAACTGATTTAGGTTTCGTGCTTGACGCTTTGGGCCTGTATCGCGACGAACTCCTGCGGCCCCCAAATGAACATAAGGGAAGCATACTGTCTCCACTTCTCTTTCTCACTTACATAGCAGATCTCGCAACAGTTCTTATGACAAATCCATGTATCAAAGTACAGATTTTTGCAGATGATATAACATTATATTTCTGCTATGAAGAGAATAGAAAAGATGAGGCTTATGAAGCAATATCTGAATCAATAAAAAGAAATGATCATTTGGTCGCGAGAGTGGCATTTACAGGTTAACGCACGCAAAACCAAAGTTCTGCATCTTGGCAATCTCCAGCAGCGCACCTATCTATGCGATGGTGTTGAACTTGAGCTCTGCAGTTTGACCAAGTACCTAGGAGTTTTCATTGATGATCGGCTCAAGTTCACCACCCATTACGACTCCATCGCCAAGAAAGCTCTGTCATTTCTTTTTATCATCTTAAGGAGCATTCATAGCAATGACCCCTTCCTCCTAGTCCGGCTCTATAAAACTTATATTTTGCCTCACTTAGGATGTGCATCTCCTGTATGGAATCCCACCTGAAGAAGAACATTGAAAAGCTAGAAAAAGTGCAAAGGACTTTCACCATAATAGTATTCTATAGATGTTATCCAAAACCCGACTACCCTCAGTCGTTACCCACCTACAGGGAAAGGCTTACAGCTTTGGGTCTGCATAGTCTTAAATACAGAAGAGTTTTTAATGATCTTATCTTCTGCTTCCGTATTTTGAAATCAGAAACAAGACTGAGACCTAGTAGATACTGGCTATTCAGACCGTGTGGTAGTCGGACGGGAGGTTTCGGTCTCTGCTATAGGAAGCTGAGTGGTAGAATATTTACCGTAGCCTTCAACTCCTTTGTATGCCGTACCGCAAGATGGTTCGATCTGCTGCCAAGTGAAGTGATTTCATGCGATACATCTGCTAAATTCCGCAAAAATTAGCCTCTATTAACATCTTGGATGCTCTAGGAAGAATCCCTGATGTTCATTGAAACACGACGTTTTTTTTTCTTGAACGGAGTGTACCCTTGTATTCTTAGCAACTTTTTCTTCTATGATGTTTTAATTTCCTTTTTGATGCTTAAAACTTACTATCGTAATGTGCTTTTCAGTGGATTTTTGTTTCTTTTTTTGACAGCACCGATGTAGAAGTCTCTTTGCGGGGATTAGCCGTTTGAGGAACTCCGAAGTCGGTGAACCCCCTACCTTGAGGTCCCCCCTGCCACTCGCCCAGGGTCTCGACGGATTCGTCCGCCTCGAGTTGAGTCGGTCAGCCGAGCCCTGGTTCTATGCCAGAAACTGCGTTTGGTTAAGGGAAAAGGATTTCAGTGGAGGACTATTCACCTTCTGAAGAAGGAAGACGACCTGATGACACCAGCAAGGGACTCTCTCAAACATTTGCTGAATTTTCGTTTTTTCTTTTTTTCTCGGTGCACCCTTGTGTGTAAATAAATAAATAAATAAATAAATAAATAAATAAGCAAAATCCAAGCAGGTATGTATATTCTCGAAAGACCTTTAAGTGCACTAGAGTTTAGGTGGTGGATGTCCCTAGGAGAAGAAGGCGACGCTCGCGAGAAATTTTTGGCAAGCTCTCGGAGGCAACAGTGGATTGGAGCGGCCGTCCAAGAATAGCAATAGGGAGAGCACTGTGAAGTTACTGTTAAAAAAACGATACTGTTGAATTGCAGTTTGCAGCGCAGACATCCGCACTTACCATTTTGACCCTGAAAGAGACGCGCTTCTTCCGTCAAAAATGATTCATTGTTTCATATGTTTGAGGTATTAATAATTTCTTATTTTCAGAAAAAGCGTGTCGTCAGCGAAGGCAGCGAAGGGAGCAGTATCACTAAGGAACTAGTGATTGAGAAGGGTGAATGCGTTGGAGATGAAATTGAAGAGATTGAAAAAGCCTGATAATATTATTTACATTTTTTATTGCGTATTTGTCACCTTCGCGTTCCAGTTGTAAGCTCCTGAGCCCTATGTTCGCTGCTTTCATTCCATTTCATTTCATTTCATTGGATACTAGGCGTTAGGCGTTCCAAAACACTGACAAAAATGTGTTAGTAATACATGAAACACAACAATAAAGAACATTTCACCACATCTTTCCAAGCCCAGACTAAGCTTATGAGAGAAAAGATTGTGTAGAAGCAGTTTGCGTAAACGCGTATAGATAACAATGCTTGCACTTGCGTGAACTCAATGGGAAAACACTCTGGAGAAGTACCCATGCCCCCTCGTTTGCCAGCAAGGAACGATCTTATTTTGATTTCATAACAGCAAACCGGAAGTTCGGCTGGCGGGTATACTGGCAGCCCCGCCCAACACAGTTTGCTGGGGAGGGTACAAAGCTCCAAGAAAAATTGAAATATTAGGTCGTCCCGAAAGTATTTTCGCTTTTTTCAAGTGGTTGCCACAATCGATGGAACAAACCTTTCTAAGAGATCTTGGTAGCGTTCGATGTAGAATTTCATTCTCTTTCTAATGTTTATAAAACTGTTGCAAAACAGTCAATGAGCTTTCAGAAATTAACCAGAGTCTGCGACCCATGCTTTTTGAGATGGTCATGTTTCACGAATTTTTGAAACTTTCATATCAACCCTCAGAAGGAGTTCAAGTAACGATTGGATAGAGTAAACTTTATAGAATACAGTATCACTTTTTTCTCCTTTCCATAGCTTGTCATACATTTTTAATAGAATTTTAGATGCTACCGATTTCCATACTTGGACAGCTAAATCCTTGTAGAACATCAAAGGAAGAGCAGCTCGGGTGCTGTTTGATGCAGCATTTTCTCCTCTTTCTAATGGGTGTTTTTTGTTTCCGATTCGTTTAGTTTTCGGGGATAAAATCATCACAATTCATTTCTTTAGGGAGCCCCCAGGCTGTACCCGGGAAACTCCGAATTTGATATTTCGAATCCTTAAACTCTCATTTGCTTTATAAATTCAATATTAAGTCATATATCATCTTGAAAGCTTGAAATTCCGAGTAACTACTGATGTTTGTGGCTGAGGTGGGACTGCCAAAATCCGATGGCTTTGCTAAAAAATCTTTTAAAAAACTACGGCAAGCTACAGAAAGAGAAAAAAGAAGTACTGTATTCTACGAGGTTACTCTATCGAATCGTTACTTGAACTCCTTCTGAGGATTGATATAAAAGTTTCAAAAATTCGTGAAACATGACCATCTCAAAAAGCATGGGTCGCAGACTTTGGTTATTTTCTGAAAGCTCATTGACTGTTTTGCAACATTTTTATAACCTTTAGAGAGAGAATGAAATTTTGCATCGAACGCTACCAAGATCTCTTAGAAAGGTTTGTTCCATCGATTGTGGCAACCACTTGAAAAAGCGAAAATACTTTCGGGACGACCTAATATATTGTAAATCGGACAAGCATCAGTCTATGTTAATAAGCTGTAACAAACTAGTGCATGGTAGTAGGTAGGCTGGGTTCGAAACCATGCGGTAAAAATCTGGGTTAGTAGAAGAACAAATCTAGCAAAGCAGATATAAACTAAAAATTGTCGACGCCTGCGCTGATGGGAAGTCAGGAAAGCACGTGTGCCTGGCAAAGTGAGCATAAAACAATGAGGAGAAGCTCTACCTGCAAAGAAAGAAATCATTTAAGTTCAGCTTTTTGATTTCACGTTTGAATGATATACTATTTTTGCAGGCTAAAAGTTCTTTTGGTATTTTTTCCAGCATTCTCGAGGCACGAACAAAAAAAATCACTTTCTAGTAAGATGCAAAACTGATTTCGCTCACCGCTTGTTGGTAGATAAATAGAAAATCCGCTAGTCCTTCCATGACTAGGCTTGAATACCCAATACTTGGAAGGACTCAGTTTAGTTTTTCCCCTGTAAATCCTAAATGCAAGAACAAGATCGTGAATAACTCTACGATATGAGAGGTATTCAAGACCAAGTGTTTTCAAGCGTTCGTCATAAGGCGGAACAAATGTGGATATGATGAATTCGGAAAACAACGATAAAAGAGAAGTTTGGTAAAGACTCTCTGAACACTCTCCAGGGTCTCTGTGTGCTTCCTAAGAGAGGGGCTCCACACAGGACTTGCGTATTCTAATAAAGGGATTACGTATGCTTTGTACAATTTAACCAGTATTTTGACGTCATTGACTTTAATATTGCGAAAAATAGTGTATAAAGTTGAAAAAGCACGTGAGGTAACAGTTGAAACTTGCAACAAATCAGGTTTCAAGGTGTCGTCGAATACGACTCCCAAATCCTTAACTGATGTTTCGTTGGATAGCATGACTCCAGCGTGTTCATATTTGGCATCGCTTATCGCACCAATATGAAATACGACACTTTTTTTGACCTTTATTAAGATATCCCAAATCGCACCATTCAATTATACGGTCGATGGCGCGTTGTAAAGCATCTTTGATAACTTCGCGATTGCTATCATCATAAATCCCGTATATTTTTATGTGATCAGCGTACATTAGTACGTGAATATCAGGATGAGTTTTCAAAATTTTGGGTAAGTCGGCGGTATAGATAACGAAGAAAAGAGGTGAAAGAGCACCTCCCTGCGGAAGCCCACTTGTACATGGAAAATGCTCAGAGTAATCTCTAACAACACGGACAGTCATAAATCTAGAGTGAAGATAGGATTTAATCAACTCCAGTAGAACTCCTCTGATGCCATAATGCTCCAGCTTATGTAACAATTTATCATGACTTATACGGTCGAAAGCTTTGGACAAATCGAAATAGATTACATTTACTTCTTTTTTATCAACTGAAGCTTTGATCCAATCATGTCTGCAATCTATCAGTGTTGACACAGTTGATGATCCATTTACGAACTCATGTTGTTCGGAAGGTATGAGTTTGAATTTTTTAAACCAAGAAAAAAGTTTGTCGCGTAAAATTTTCTCAAAAATTTTGCATGGAACAGAATTTATGCTTATAGGCCTGAATTCGGTAACCGTCATGGGTTTAGGTACCTTTGGAATGGCCGTAACAATAGCTTCTTTCCAAATGTTAGGCATCTCCCCACATATAAGGCAAATATTGAAAATATGAGAAAGAGGTGTGGAAAATTCTTTAGCGCATCGCTTGAATACTATTTGCGGGATACCGTCAAAAGATTCAAAAGTGGAATTTTTCAGCTTCTTGAGAAAACTTTCGACCATAAAAGGCGTGATAGTAGGAGCCGAGCATGTATGGCGCAGAGGTGTTTCAAGATTTATCTGAGTGGGAGTACTCAAGGAGAAGGTGCTAGCAAAAAATTTGGCTAATGCCTGTGCCTTGCTTCGATCCGTCAGGCAGCTTGCACCCAGCGCATCTTTCAAGGCTTCATGATTTTTGATATACGATATACGACGAAAATAGGAAAAGAGGTTTTTGGAGAATTTGGACGAAGCTAGGCGTCTCTCGCGATTTGCGAGAAATTTCTTAATGTGGAGTGTGATATCTGAACAAACTTCCTTATACATCAGGCTATTGTAACGAGATGTTCTGAATAGTCTTTCTTTTTGCAGGAGGAGTGACTGGACATGACTAGGGTGTCGTAGGTATCCAATTTTCTGGACTTCAAATGGAACACATCTTGACATTATATCATAGACGATACAGCAGAATTTATAGTACACATCTGATGGGTAATATACATGTCAAAACTTGCTTCCCAGTCAACTCCACATAATTCGTTTCTAAAGGCTTCAAAATCTGTTTTTAAAAGATTTGAAAAGGAACAGGCTCACTTTTTGGCAAGATGAATTTGTAGTGAAACTCTATCATATTATGATCAGAACTGGCAAAGGGCAAAGTGACTGAGATATCTTCAACTGAGCGAGAATCAGCTAATACCAAGTCCAGAATGGTATCATCACGTGTAAGCCGCGTAACAAATTGATGGAGATCAAGATTTTCAAAAACATCAAAAAATTTTGAGGCGTTACCACGGCATGAATCTCGACTGTGGAATGGGAGGTTGAAATTACCCACAATTAAGACGTCAGAGGTATACGTAGTTAAAGTAGAAATCAAATCAACGAGAATTTCGTCTGAATCGGAGAGGGAGTTAGGAGGGCGGTAGACACATATCATGAGCACCTTCACTGCTATACAAGGCTGATATAAATCTATAGCAATGAGCTCGAATTTGCCATGTATATCCACTTCGATTTTTTCACATAGTAGAGTCGTTCTTACGAGAATGCAAACACCGCCTCCTTTTTTCTTCTTTCTATCACAGCGAAAAATAAGATATGGCAAATCAGCGATAATCTCTGCATCACCTACTTTAGGCGACAGAAAGTTTCTGTGATGAAGAAAATGGGCAATGTCGTAATCAGAAAGTGGTGCAAATGCAAGAATTTATTCACTAAAGATCTAGCATTAAAAAGAAAACAATTAAGAAAGTTGCCGTGCGATTCAGCTAGTTTCCTTGTTGCGACAGGGAAGAGACACGACGAGGATATGATGAAGGTTGAGAAGGAGGCCTGTTAGCATGCGAGAGTGCGTTGGCAGGAACCAACTCACCTTTATATACAACCAGTCTTTCCTCGTAAGCCCTACTCCGATTCATATCCCTTGCTTTCTCCCTCAACTCACGCTCGAGCTCTTTCTCCCGAGCGTCATGCTTTTTCTGATATAAACTCCTCTGAAATTAGAGGAGTCTCGAAGCATTCTGGCTCGGGAGAGAGCCGTTACCCAGTGACTTCTTGTGGGTAACTCTACCTTTACCAAGCGGGGTACCAAGGTTAACAAGCCTTATGTTCCCGCCTTCAGTAACGTCACGTACGGATTATCGCCTTTATCACCTAATCGCCCATATACTACTTTTTCCTGAAAGTGTTCTGCTTATTTGCTTCATTGAAAACTTCTTACCTGCTTACAGCAGCAATTTCTTGGCGCGCAAGTCTGCTATTATCAGGCGGATGTTAACGGTGCAAACGAAAGAAGGGAAAACCACAGGCGCTTTTCTGGATTTCCAGTTTTTCAGAGTACAGAAGCTGTTAAAGGGGTTGGATGTAATACAGCGTTACTGAGTTGCCTGTTCGAATCTTATATACAAAGCTGAATGTCTGTTTGTATGTCTGTCTGTCTGTCTGTCTGTCTGTCTGTCTGTCTGTCTGTCTGTATGTCTGTCTGCGTGTACGTATGTTCCGAATAGAAAATTCCATTTCTGAACCGATCGGGACCAAACTTGGCACACATACACTTCGGGCCCCGGCGGGGTGGTCAGCATGCTCGATTACCCCCCTCTGCCAAATCCCAGCCCCGTAGCTCAAACTTTGCAAAAAATCGATAAAATCGATAAAAGTAATGCACGGTTTCGAAAACTAGTATTGTATTCGTAATCGGCATGCTCGATTACACCCCTCTGCCAACTCCCAGCCCCGTAGCTCAAATTTTGCAAAAAATCGATAAAATCGATATCGATAGACGACGAAAAGTAGCCTATGACACCCGCCGGGGCCCGAAGGGTATGTGTGCCAAGTTTGGTCCGGATCGGTTAAGAAATGGAATTTTCTATTCGGAACATACGGCGGAGCCGGGTAAGCCAGCTAATAACTGATAAATGTGGCTGCTGCAAATATACCTATGCTTTCTATGCATTTCATTTCCATTTGTTGTAGATCCTGCCAAAAAGACTATGTGGTTTTTGTTGATGAATTTGCTGACGTTTGATTGGGTTTTACGAGCAGAAAAATAACAGGCTTGAGAATTGAGACCCAAAGAGACCAATGGCATAAGATAAGTGAAAAAGGAGGCGTGAGAGAAGAGATAGAAGACGCAAAAATCCGTTTATAAGGGCGTAGACCGTATGCTCTGAACGCGGTCGGGACACTATGATGTCTTCCGCAGGTGTTCCGATTTTGTCCGGAATGTGTCGGTCGGGACACCTGATTTTGTGGCGCACTTTTGTTCCGAAACAAAATCAGGTTCCTGATTTTGTCCCGACACCGATTTCGGGAGTCGCGCAGGCATTCCGTGACTACACCTCATTTTGTCCTGCGGGACTCAGTGGCGAATGTCTGAGGAGGTGACGCACTGATAATATACGAGCGGATAGTGTTATCATTGACAGGAAATACACAGCTTAGCAATAAACGAATCATTTTCAATGATGCGCGGCGGAATGAGGTTTGTTGCTTTTCAAACGGTAAAGGCAAAAAAGGTTAACAAGCCTTATGCTCCCGCCTTCAGTAACGTCACGTACGGGTTATCGCCTTTATCACCTAATCGCCCATATACTACTTTTTCCTGAAAGTGTTCTGCTTATTTGCTTCATTGAAAACTTCTTACCTGCTTACAGCAGCAGTTTCTTGGCGCGCAAGTCTGCTATCATCAGGCAGATGTTAACGGTGCAAACGAAAGAGGGGAAAACCACAGGCGCTTTTCTGGATTTCCAGTTTTTCAGAGTACAGAAGCTGTTAAAGGGGTTGGATGTAATACAGCGTTACTGAGTTGCCTGTTCGAATAACTGATAAATGTGCGCAGCTGCAAATATACCTAATAAGGAAAGCTACCTAACTCAGTTTGGCCTTTTGGTAAAAGATATATTTATTCTGAATTAGCTTTAAACGCCGATTCCAAATATGCTATTTCTAGCTGCCAAGCAGCATTCCGAAGCGAGTTATGGGCTCTTTCCTACGCAAAATTGGCTTACTACTGGACATGAGAAGACTGCCTGTAGATAGAAAGAAAAAGGTGCTAAGGTATCTAAGGTATCGAAATAGTACAAGTTTAATCTTTTCTTACTAAAAAAAGCACTGTATCAGCACTTATCGTTAAGTCATTCGTTACTTAATATGCGTAAAAGGCCGGGCATACATCACGCGATTTCATCGCCTCGCGATTCCCTCGTCAAGAAAACTGTTACGAGTCCATTGCATACTGATCATTTTGTCTTTCGGTTGTGATAGTTATTTGAGACGACTAATCGCTAACCCTTCCTTCATACTTCCTTTACTGAAATAGTCGCGATTTGCCCGAATCTCAGCAATATCGCGTCGCTGACTTCGAACGAGCGACCCGGCCTAATCGCTGAGATTGGAGTTCTTTTCTGAAAGTTTTTATGATCTTAGCTTTTTGGGCTGCTTTCTTGTTTACTATCTCAAAAACTAGTCAGCATAAAAAACTTAGATTTTTTGCCAGAGTGCGTTGCTTTTCCGTGATTCGTTCCTTTATTTCCATTGGCGCTATCCGTGACACAAAATTTCAAAGTCGTGAATTTCCCTCAAACTCCGTCTAAGGGCGTTATTTGACCTGCTGGTGCTGAATATCATGGTTATTTTGCGCGATAGCGCCAATTTCTGCGTCTTCCGTGGGCATTCCGTAGTGGGCCAAAATCACGAATTCGCTCTAAACTTGTCGTGGGGGAGGGTTTCTTAACGCGGAACATGAGTATCATGATGTTGGCCCAGGGCGACACTTTCTTGCAATCTGTGTCAACCACAACAACAATTAACATTTCTTCTTGGGTCATTTTAGATGCAAAAAAGTCTCACAGAGACTTCATCACGGGAAATGAACACAATGTTTGTGACCAGCACATCAAATAAACCCACTGCGCAAAGTTTCAGGTAGGTCTACGGCTTTGGCACCTACCATATACTCATCGCAACTCCGCTGTATGTCCCAAAACGCGATGCGAGCATGATTTTTGGTCAGCATGTTGAATAACCGCTCTAGACGGAATTCCAGCCAGAGATGCGATGGGGGGAGCCGGGCACAGCAAAAGTGATGGTGGTTTCAGCTACCACCGGCCGGCCAAAAGTGAAGGTGGTAGTGTCGGACACTCACCTCCCAAAAACGTCGACCGGGGGGGGGGGGGTAGAACGGACGAACAGAGCTATCTTTCTGGGTCGAACTGTGTCCCAGTGGCCCTCTTTAGGGCGACAGATACGATGAATATTAGAAATATTTGTAAATTTTAGTTATTAAAATTTAAAGTAGACGTCTTTAGTAAATGGTGTACTTGGAAGTAAAAGTTTTTTGGACTGTACGGATGTTATTAAGTGAATTTTGTCATAACAAACTGCGAAGGAATTAGGTCGTCTAGGCAGTAACGGCCTAGAACCAGAATCTTGAATGTTAACAGTGAAAAATCATGTGAAATTTCCACTGTTATAAATCTGTTGTTTGAAGATGTCAGCAGTTGCGACTTCATAAATTTTGAAGAGTAAATGATGCTCTATCAGATAGTGAGAGAATCGAATCGATACGAGAGATAGTCTTTGAAAACCAGAATTCTAAAAATTTACGCCATTTTTGCGTGTTTTTTGACAGTTGACAGTTAAACTCATTCTAATATTTGCAAGTGAAAGTGTACGATGTTGAGACTTTATAGGTTTTGTAGAGTAAGGTTTGCCTTATCTGAAATATCTTAGCCGTTCCGATCCATTGGGACACCTCCGAGATCCAGAGTCTTGAAAAAGCAAGTAAAAAAGCGCTTTTTAAATTTCAACAGCTCATAACTTCTTCAGAACTGCATGAATCATGTTGCGACTTCATAGGTTAGATTCTTCTCATCAAGAGCTTTCAGACGATGCGTAACATGTGGGGGTTTAGAACCTCCTACGAATTATGCCCATGGGAGGAGCCTTTTCATACCAAAGTCTTTCCCTCCAATACATTAAAGTGGGCTAGGGGGAGATTTTGGTATGAAAAGGCTCCCCCCACGGGCATAATTCGTAGGAGGTTCTAAACCCTCATAACTTATATATCGTCTGAAAGCTCTTTATGAGAAGAATCTAACCTATGAAGTTGAAACTTGATTCATGCAGTTCTGAGGAAGTTATGAGCTGTTGAATTTCAAACAGCGCTTTTTAACCTGCTTTTTCAAGACTTCGGATCTCGGAGGTGTTCCAATGGATCGGAACGGCTAAAATATATTCAGATAAGGCAAGCCATACTCTATAAAATCGATGAAGTCGCAACATCACACGCTTTCATATTCAAGATTTATATGAGTTTAACTGTCAACTGTCAAAAAAGCAAAATGGCGTAAATTTTAGAATTCTGGTTTTCAAAGACTATCTCTCGTATCGATTCGATTCTCTCACTATCTGATAGAGCATCATTTACTCTTTGAAACTTATGAAGTCGCAGCTGCTGACATCTTCAAACAACAGATTTATAACAGTGGAAATTTCGCATGATTTTTCACTATTTAAATATTCAAATTTCTGATTCTTGGCCGTTACTGCCTGGATCGATCTACTTTCTTCGTTGTACGTTATAGCAAAATTTGTATAATAAGATCCGTACATTTTTGCTAAGTTTTACTTCCAAATACACCATTTAATGAACACGTTTATTTTGAATATATATGCTGCCGTATACATAAATATATGCTTTTAATAATCTTTTTTGCGTTTGTTTTGCTTATTTTCCTTTTTATCGTCCAGCGAAAAAAATTTTGCTCCAAAAGTAAAGGTGGTCACCCTGTACCAGCTCAAAAGTGAAGGTAGGGGGAGAATCGGCTCCCACTATCGCACCTCTGATTCCAGCCAAATCTATGGTTTCCTCTTACGTGTCCCTACATGATCCCAGATGTCGTTTTATCACGCACAATGATTATGATATTTGGCAACAGTGGGTCGAAGAACCCCTCTGAATGAGCAGAATCCGCGACTTGTAACAGTGAGGCCCAGATACTGGAATCATGTCAAATTTGTATGTATTTCTGCGGTTGGAACTGATTCTGGACTACAAAATGAAAATACAAATGAAAAAAACCAAGCCGAATGTGATAAGTTTGAGGAGATATTATGTGCTCAAGTGTGTGGATGCACGAATCGCCGCAGAAAGTATGCCCATGAACAAGCGATAGCGATTTAGTCGTCACGATTTCGTCGTTACTTGCAGCAAATCGCGACAACTTAAATCGCGACGATGAAGTCGCGTGATTATGCCCGGCCCTTAATGCACACTATACACGCTAACTGACGATCTGCAAAACTAGAACCAGCTCATTTCCAGTGATTTCCCTTGGTTCCTTGTCTTTTTTCTTTTTATTGATTATATGTTAGTCAATAGAACACATTCCCACACTTTGTCAGGCTAGAAAATGTTTCACCGGAAAGCATTTGAAGCTGATTCAGACTATATATGTCCCTTGCCATAAGGCCGAGCTAAGTTAGATAGCTTCCCATGTAAGTAATAGAAATGAGTCTGTAAAGCAAGGTCTGTCCATTGGCACTACTGTTCTCAATTTTGGGTTGCAACAGATCTGATGCAGGTACTCTACTTTGAAGTGTTGTCTCCATAGAAAACTTTTTTAAAAGATTTTTCTATCTTTTGGGAACTTTTTTCTAGTCTCTCATGCATGCATTCGTTTCGGTAGAAGATAAGTACATTCCGATGTTTCATGCTTTCGAAGCAAAATAAAGAAGCTAAATTTTCTTTTCAACATTTTTTGCTTCAAAATTACTGCCAAAAATGAACTATCACCATCGCCAGTTGACCGCCGTTTCACTTTGTTCCTTTATTATCGGCAAAGAAATCTTACTTCATTTTTCGTCAACTGGCCTCTGCATCAGAATTAGTTGATGCTGACACGTTTTTATGCTATAGGCCAATTTACAAAGCACCGTGTTCAGAAATTATGGTTCAATGATCATTGCGTACGGAGGAAACTTTTGTACATCATGTTCACCCTTGAAAGAAAACTTTTGTAGACCTGTGTGGTGAATGTGCGAGGATTGGTGCACATAAAAACGTGATTTTTCTCGAAGTAGCTGCGTTGAGAAAGTTTTTTGCAAGAAACCGTAAACTTAAACGTTCAAGTGCCGTTCAAGACTTTAGCGCAAAGTGATTGCAGGTGTTTGTTCTACACAAAAAGAGTTACAAAGGAGGTCACTTGGTTGAAGTAATGATTGTTTAAATGCTGTAGACCGACGAAGAGAGCTTTAAACGCTTATCTCAGACATACAGTCTATACTTGAGAAGCATTTCTATGCCAGAAGTTGTGGACTTTTATTTTGCCTAATTTGTGTGCATAGAGACTTGCGTAGTAATGATAATCATAGCAAAAGCACATGAAAAATCAATAAAGGACCTGAAAAGAACTGTAAGCCTAGCCTGCTGTGACTGAACTTCCCTCGTTTTTCAATGATCTTGTCGTCCACAAACCTTCCTTCCTTTTCTTTTCGCACTTTCTCCCAACATTCACTAGTTCAACAAACATACTTAGAGTCAGCGCTTTAAGCTCCATTCATCGGTATTCATCAGTTTCAAATTGCTACTTCGACTAAGCAACTTTATTTAGCTAAAGTGCTTGTTAGTAGGAATCTTGAGCCGTTTTTACTTTTCTCCGCACAAAATCTTGAAATTTCCAAAAATGCAATTTTTCTTACGCTTAGGCTGAAATCGTGAAAAGTGATGCATGAAATTGATAGCTTAGTACTGCTGGACAATCACAATCCACTACTGCTATCCTGCCACTCTCCAAGCATTATGGTTTCTTAAAATTGAGAAACACTAAGAAAACTCACTTTTTGGACTATAAAATTCTTGCTCAAGCTACATGTGCAGTATTGCATATTAAATTGCAAAAGATTCGCTTATAGCTTTGTAATGTACACGGAACGATTGTTCTAGTAACCTAGAGATTCAAACTCGGAATTTACCCGAACAAATTCTGTCAACCTAGTGTTTGCTATTACTCATCGAATAACGCTACTCTTGCGCTGACCAAATTTAATCTTCGCTTTAGCAGCAATGGCCCACCATTTTCCTAAAGCTCATGGGCATTTGTTGCTGAAGATACCTGACCATGTACCCGACGCTTGCGTCTCTCGTTCGCTTAGAGCAATTCAATAGAATTGTGAAAGCCCCCATTTTTAACATACATAGACTAGATGCAGGCATCATGGATTTTCACGATCATCGAAATAATGCTGCACACACGAAAGGTGACGCAACCTAGAATTCTCAAAGAAAGAGAGGAAAGACTTTCACATCACATTTGCATAATAATTGCCTTTGTGCGTTGTTTTTATGCAGAATGCTCTAACTGCAGTTAAAAGGCGCTGTCGCTAGAAGGCGCATATATGGTCAAAATACCACGGAGGTTTTAATGATATGCAGACTATCGAGATTGGCCTTCGGAACTTCTGGACAATCCGTTGATAGTAAGTAGCCCATAAATGCCACTCTGCAAATGCTTATCCGCTGCAAATTTGATTTTTCAAAGAAGAGAAACCTGCAACTGTCATACATTACCTTATGTATTTTAGCGATTGGTTGCTATCCCGCTTCATTTTACCGGTTAGTACGGTCATGTCGATTCAATATTTTTGTGGCAAGAACAGTCCTTTGGTCGGGAACACCTCAGGATATGACGAAGTTGCTCAGATATTTGATGAAAGGCTGTACGACAAAGAAGTTTGTTTCTATCTTCTTATGGCAGTTAAATTGTTATTAAAGGCAGTGGGTCGGCAGAATGAGACCCGTGGCAAAACAAGGTCACAGAGTAGGAGCCCCTGAAACCTATGGGCCAAAGTCTGATCTTTCTCTGCTACTTCTAACCCCCCGAAATTTCAAAGCGAAAGCAGCGCTCATCTCCCGTCCTCTCCGAACCCGCCCACCCCATGGACGAGCGATTTCCGCGGTCAGGGCGCCAGGCGCAATGTTGTAAGCATGAGGTCCCGCAACGACTTTGCGTCTTCGCTATAACGCGCTCCGCGTTCACTCGTCCATGGGGTGGGCAAGTTCGGAGAGGACAGGAGATGAGCGCTGCTTTCGCTTAGATTTCGGGGGTTAGAAGTAGCAGAGAAAGATCGAGCTCTGGCTCATAGGTTCCATTATGGGGCTCCTGCCATGTGACCTTGTTTTGCCATGGGTCTCATTCTGCCTGAACGACAAGGTAGTTCTCTGCCGTGGCAATTAGTCTTTAAGAAAGTCTGTCCCGCGGCTCTGAGTTATTGCCTTTTTCACTTTTCAAAATGTGTTGCATGATAGAACAAGCTTTCGTCTACAACAAGCTCCAAAAAAATTTTTTTACAATGCTGCTGGAATGTTGGAACTGTTGGGATTTAAGTGCAGGTGCGTCGCATAACTTAAATCGCATACACTTAGAAAAGCAAAAAATTTCTGTCTAAAAAAGACGTAGTTATTCTGTTACCCTATTTTGACTATACAGGGTGTCCCAAAAAGATGTGCACTGTTTGATCGCTAATAACTCTCTTGCTTTCAGGCTTTTTGCCGAGTCTGAGGTACCACTCTTAGAGCGAGGTTCAACTTACAAGGAAACCGTGTTGAGTCGAAGTGGCCTTTCCAGATGGGACCCATACTGCCTTGAAGGGTATTAAACGGTGATTCCAAATCTGCCTTCCAAATCTGCCAAGCGCCTCTGGACGCCGAGTTATGACCGTTCTTCGGAACGAAAAATGAATGCAGAATTTAGGTAAAATTGATTGTTACAATCTTTCCAGCGCTCAGATAAAGCAATGCTAAGTATTAGCATATTGAATAAAATGTATTCATTGCATAAACAGCTCTGATACTTAACACTGGAGCATTTAAGCAAATATGGTCCATTTTGCTTCAGTTTTGCATTCAATTTTTTGACCTGAAAAACGAGCATAACTCGGCATCCATTTTGAAATAACTTATGAAAGACGCACTATATTGAAGCACAAATTTCTTATCCAGAATCAGCGACTCCAGGGGCGCTTGGCAGATTTGGAAAGCAGATTTGGAATCACCGATTAATGCTCTTCAAAGCAGTATGGGTCTCATCTGGAAAGGCCACTTCGACTCAACACGGTTTCCTTGTTAGATTTGAAGTGTGCGAGTTATTGATCGCTTTTCATGACTGTAAGATTAGTGTAGGAACTTTGAGGAGGATTTTGAGCCCTAAAAGCGGTATTCTGCTGGTATTTTGTCTCAGAAAGAAAGCCAAACAAGCCAGAAACTCTTGAAGTGGGTTTATTAAAGTCGCTGATTCTGGATAAGAAATTTGTGCTTCAATATAGTGCGTCTTTCATAAGTTATTTCAAAATTGGGCTGATAACTGTCTTTCCAATGCTCATCGAAAATGTGAATACGCCATCAAGAAAGCTCGAAAAACTGATGAAAAGTCATGTAATCAAGTCAGCACGCCTGAAAACCTTGTTACACAAATTTTCAGATTTTTTTGAAGTTATTTCATCAAAAGGCCTACTTCACAGTGAGACTGTATGCTGAATGTTCATACTGTAATCCTACAGTAATGAAGAGTGACTGGTGATTCGCTTCATACTGTAAATCTAACAAGGAGAAGATACTTAGTCGAAAGCACCATCCAGATGAGACATACATCATCGTGACCTGCTCGGAGCGCTGATTTCAAATCTGGCAAAATCAGCTGCGGAGCGCCTCTGGGTGAGGAGCTATGACCGTTTCAAGAGCAAAAAATTGAATGGGTAAAGAGAATAAAATTGATTGTTACAACATGTATATTCCGCAGATAGACTCGTTTTAAGTGTAGGTATAACAAACAGATTTTTCTTTGCGCAGAGTAATCTGACAGACATCACTCTCCCATTCGAGCCCAACTGGAGACTTCTGCGTATGATTTTTTTTTCTTCCCTCGACTTCAAATTTTCTCCACAAAAACAACCATAACTCGTTGCCCAAAGAGCTCCGCAGCTGATTTTGTCAGATTTGAAATCTGCGCTCGGAGTACTTCACGATGATATATGCCATATCTGGATTGGTGCTTTCGACTAAGTATCCTCTCCTTGTAAGTTGAACCTCGCTTTACAGAATGGTACCTTAAGCTCGGTAAAAGACATGAAAGCAAGATAGTTATCAACGATCAAGCAGTGTGCACATTTTTGGGACACTTTGTATACTCTTATAGAAGAAGATGTATGAAAAGAAAATTAATTTAGGACTAGTAACCGCTGTGTTTTCATAGTTTTGAGATTCGTTCTGATGACGGATGCGCACTGACACCAGTTTCGCAGAGATAGCTTCTGATAACGCAACTATCACGATGTGATGAGGAAATGCCTACTCTACACTGTATGCATCGGACTGTTGTATTATATTCTTAACATTTCCAGTTGCAGATCGAGTTGTAAATAATAAAATTTCGATTTTCTCTCTCTGCAAAAACACTAGTTTAATAGTTTTCTCGATTTCTCAAAAAACATGTGAGAACCATTTTGAGCTCGGAAAGATATAGTTTGTAGAGGATGATTGCATCTCAATACTTTTCTTCTGCCGTATAGGTTGTTATAGGTGACTTTATTGCCCAACGTTTCGGCACAACGCCGTCGTCAGAGGCTTAAAAGGAGTCAGTCACTTTGATTGATCTTAGCCGGCAAACCTCTCCACATAATGATTGCATCATTATGTGGCATAAATTTGAATCAAAACATAAGCAGATTTGTAGATCGCAGTACCGCAAGTAGGTTTCCAGTCTTTTGGTTTTGGTTTCCAGACACCATGTATACATAAAGACGCAGATTGAATTCTTTTCAACCTTTTCTCTAATATGGTTTGATCTATTTCTGATAAACAAAATCTGTAAGATGAGATAGAGTGAGACATACTGATAAGCTTGAAAGCTGATGATTAGCTGAATGATTTCTTTCGATCGTAAAACCCATTTTTTTCTCCAGGCACACCCATGCGAAGATTTCTACCATTTTGCATGTGGTAAATATAACATGAATGCAGATGTAAAAGATGACTTTTTAGAAAAACTCCTCGAGAAGACCCTTGCAATTATGAAAGGTAGGTAATTTATAATTATTCCAACGCATCATTTTCACCAGTGAGAATAAACGATAATTATTTGCGATCTCCTTCAATCTAAAAACATAAGCTTGGCGCAGATTTTCTTGCAAAACTTGAACCAATTTGATAACTTTTTGATTCCTAAAATTAGGTGCTCTTACATTCTCTCCATACATATGAACTTGATCCCAAAAGATGCTCGGCCAAATTGGTCCGCCCACATAGATGGTGTTTTGAATAAACGCCAGCCGCAAAAGACTCACCAATCATTGTGAAGCGCGACGTACAATGATGAGGACAAGAAGACGCAGAAGTCTAGCGCGACGAGAGAGAGTAAAGACTTTTGCATGTCGGAAGGCGCAGAAGCAGTAAGGATTGAGCGGGTGCGAACGCTGCGTGCGGGCATCCTCACCGTTGTAAATCCTGCGCCTCATGCGCTCTGCGGCTAATAAAGCCGCGTTCGCGACCAAGGGTATTGCACCTTCGTCATGTAGCAACCTATATTACGACAACGCAAGTGTGCTCTGATGCTGCAATAGTCGGGTTACTTACGCAAGCTGAACCGGGAATTTAGTACTGTATTTTTCAAAGGCACCGTTCACTCAAACTCTCGACTTCCATGTTTTTGTCGCTTCCAGGCCTTCTGAGGGTCCTAGCTCCGAATATGTAGTCGATAATCCGCGAAATCCCCAAACCCCGTTTTGGAGAACGGTGCAATGCGAGTCGAGGTGCTGCGGCGCCGATATTTGCCGGGCCGCATATGCAAATCTGCAAAGTAGGCGGGAAGACCAGCTGAAGAGGAGTGACCAGCACCAGATTACGTCCCTCCCGGAGCGAATTTTTCCGGAAGCATTCTTTCTCTTTTGC